>CM024954.1:38715197-39407852 GCA_014282245.1 Rhododendron simsii
CGAAATGGTGTCCTAAAAAGACATGATCGTTAATCTATTAAAGACATGAATTTTAATTCCCAGTAAACGCGGAAGATGGGAGAAAGAAAAAGGCAAACGGAAAGACTTGGAAAGTATCCTGCACGTCAAAGAGTCATAGTCTGGGATCATTTTCGAGAATTGACTAATTAATGATCGAACGCTAATTAAGATGTGTGAATCCTAGTTCAACAGTCTTGAGTTATACCTGCCACTTGTTGATACCACCACCACCATGTCACATCCAAGACTGTTTCGTAGAAATAAACACGTAATATAATATCTAAGAATAAACGAGTATACAATACTGCCAGTAATATAATTTTATCAAATCAAAAACACTTTCTGATCAAAAAGCTTCAGCAATGTCCAGGACAGTTACAGATACCCCCAGTCTTTTTCCTGCTCAAATTCTTTCTTTCTTTCTTTTTCTTTTTATTTTCTTTCAAATCTAGAACCCTGCTTCATTTATTGAACCGAATTTTATAAAGCCCCAGATTCCAAGAGAGAGAGAGAGAGAGAGAGAGTGCATTGTCTAACAAGTTAATTGAAAATTCAAATGATGATGTCCTATGGCGATGAAAGAATTGAATAATGGCATGGCGTGATTAGGGCCGAGTGTGGCTGCTTCTTTTATGAAACAGAATAACAATTTCCATCCACAGAAAATAGAGAATACGTTTGAATGCGACATATATAGGTCTTGTTTGGTAATCAATTCACTTTCAGTTTTCTGTTTTTCTTTTCATAATTTTTAAAAGTTGGATATGGAAGTATGTTTGGTTGTCTCTTTTTATTTGCAAAAAGAGAGAATGATTTTCAAAATTTTTGAAAATTGGAGAAGTAACAAAACTGAGCTTTCACTTTTTCTAAAAGCAAAAACCGATCCAAATCTTCCACGTGCCCAGAGCACGTTCAAGTCTTGGGAGGAACTGTTCTTTCTTTTTTTGGGTCTCCAAACCCAGGCCATGAGAAGGTACTCCCGAGAGAGATTTTTCAGTGCCGAGCGGGTATATCCCACGTGGTACCTGTTTGGCGCATCCGAGTCGTCCGATACACTTTTAGACGGCTCGCATTGAAACCTTCTCTCTCCTCTCACTCCAACACTTTCTCTCTCCTTTTCTCTCTCCAGATCTGAGCCATTCAAAAATGAAATGGTCGGCTCGGATGCGCAAGCGGGCACCACGTGCTACCCGCTTGGCACTGAAAATTTTTTCCTCCCTCTCTCGATCGAAGTGCAGCAACCTCTGATCGACCTAAGTTCTTGATCAACTCTCACTCTCTCTCTCTCTCGACCCTCTCTGATCTCGACCCTCTCTTTGATGACTGATCAACTCTGACTCTCTCCAACCCTACACCAGTCTCCAACTCTGACCCTCTCTTTGATGACTGATGAAAGGCTTCTTTTGTTCATGTCAATCATATTGACGTATTTTGCTCTTTTTTTTTTTTGAAAACAAGGTTGACACAAATATATTTTCTGCTTCACTTGTTTTTGAGGAAACGTAAAAACTGATTTCGGTAAATAGAAAATAGAAAACAGAAAAGTGGTAGCGTTACCAAACATAGCCATAGTTGTTGTGTCTTGCCCGGCCCCATGTTAAGTTCTTCAATTCGTACAAGAAAATTGGAAAACTTTTTTAAGTTTTCTTTTCTCTCCCAAAATCGTTTCCCCACTGACCAGAGACTGGGCTGTGCTTGATCTCAGGCCAAGAGTAGGAGTATTTTTTCTATTATATAAATTTCATTACGCCTGTTTTTGGATAATAATTTGCAGAGAGATTTGATGAGGATTCGAAACGCAAGGGCGAAAATAGGAAAATCGATCTTGATGCGATTGGATTCTTTTTCCATTCCTTCTCGGTATCCTCTACGAGTACTTCCACAAAATCGCGATTTTGGATTGAGTTCTTATTTGATTTCAGATACACAGTAAAATTGTGTTTTCAGAATGAGTCACATTTACTGCTGCCTGATGCAAAACGAACCAAGTGTACTCTTGGTTCGGCCGGGTAGGGACCGTGTGAAACTTTTTGGGTTAGGGTACGGCAAAACCCGCCCCATTTCATTGCCATGACACATCTAAATCATAGTACATTATACGATGTTGTATTTGCAAAATTGCACAGGATTCTAGGTACAACCTGGAAAACCAGTCTATAGATTTTGCTTGACTAAAATTCGTAACCATGTCACGGTCACGTTAACATACCTGAGAGTTAACCCTTTTGTTTTTTTGTTTTTTTTGTTTCTAGAGGTGGCTATTTGTGCCCATCTAAATGAATCCACCCAAACCCATTCATTTATATGGGTTCTATTTGGGCCAACTACCCATTGATTTTATGAAAAATGCCTGGCCGGTCCTATTTTTGTGGGGGTTTCATGTGGATCCCCTTTTGAGGAGTCTATCCCCTCAAGGCCCTTTTTAAACATGCATTTACAATTTTGTCCACTTGGCCAGCCAATATACTCCCGCTCCACTCCTCCGGCTTCATTCTTCTTCTTTCTTCTTTCTTGTTCGGCCTTCCGCTCTCCTCTACCAGAACTTCCGCCATCGCCGCAACTTCTGCCATCGCCACAGCTAATCTCCACCATCTCCTCTCTCCTTCGTTTGCCTCTGCTCCCCTCGTCCACCTCCATATTTCTCGCCGCCACCGCTGGCACATGCATGTATAAACATATATCCACATGTATTTGTATTTACATACAAAGTTGCTTTTCCAAAAATCACATTTTACAGCGTGCGAAAAATGCTATTGAATGTCATAGATAGTGTTCCGGAGAATGTTGTATCAGCCGATGCTATTAACAATCTTATACTTTCCATAGTGTTCTTTGCCCGCTATCTTATACTCCCTCCATTGCATTTTTATTGTCTATTTTCGTTTTTTGTGTCATTCTTTCAACGCTTATATCTCCCAATATACAATGTTTTTCATAATTTTGAAAACTTTGTATTATAGATCTAATCGAGAACTATCAAATAAGATCTATATTGCTTATTTTTTGAGATTCGTATTGGAAGATATAGGTGTTGAAAGAACGGCACAAAAAACGAAAATGGACAATAAAAATGGGACGAAGGGAATATTACTTTATACAACTTGCAATGAACGCTATATTAGCCAATTTTTGGGCTTTTTCTAGTATTCTATATATACTAATATACTAATATTTTCAAATAAGATCATGATAATTTTATTTAAGAAACAAAAATGATTTATTCCATTCAACACCAACTATATCCAAACGTCAATGAACAGTAAATAATTCTACCATTGAATACAGATTCATTACATTAGCTCGGAAAATAATTTCCCAAGAAAAACTACATAAAAGAGTCTGACGAATTAGACTCATTGAAAAAAAACCTAATGTAATTCCCCCTTCTTGAAAATGTAATCAACAATCACATTCTGCAGATTTTCTTTACCTGAACCTTACTTCTTTGCCGAGCTTCTACCCCATTTCTGCTCCCAAAGTCATCCACATACCTCTAAATATAAATTATTGAAGCCTATCAAAAAAATATATAAATTATTGAAATGAACACACAAGATATTAGAAGCATGATTAACTACAAAATCAAACGCTATATATTCACCATAATAGATAGCATTTCCAAATGCATGCTATAACTCTATGCTGTCCCAAGTATAATATATTTAGGGATGGCAATTTGAACCAAACTGATGGGTACCCGAATTGTAACCGAAGTTTTTCCCTGAATCATAACCGAAATTTTCCCTGTGGGTACGGATATGAGTGAGGCGCAGGATAACTGAACGGGTATCGGTTCGGTTTGGTTTTGTTGAGTTTTGTCCATGTGGTGTTAATGTTGTTTGGAAAAAAAAAGGGGCCATAATGATTTGTTTGGAGTTGGCTGTGAGTTAATTAAATGTTGAAAGGAATTAAGTGGGCAAGTTGGCTGTGCTTAGAAAGTCCCAAGGAGCATTTCTGGAAACCTCTCGGCAGGTGAAGAGGTCATGCCTATTTAATGGGATTTGGTGTGCCGTATGTGGGTTAGAGAAAAAGAGAGGGCAGCCCCTTTGGGGGTTGCCGGATACACCGGCCAGGAGGTGAGAGGAGAGTCGATGTGAGGAAAAAATAGAGATGTGGGGGTGAGTGTAAAACATTGTATAGAGCCGTGTGTTGGGAGCTTGGGGAGGGTTTTACATCTCACATTGTAATCTCTATTTTTCATATAGCGGAAGATATCTCTCTCTCGTGGACGTACCCGAGTTTGGGGAACTACGTATTTTTGTTGTGTTGTGTTCTCTTGTGTGTGATTTCGTTTTTCGTTTGTTGCGCTTCCGTTGCGGGCGGGATTTCCGGGCCTAATCCCAACAACTGGTATCAGAGCTAATGGTTAGTGATCCTGGGAAGAGCCGATGATTGGCGATTGTGGAGCAGTCGACGGTTGCATATCCAGACTGTGATTATCGGGGGAACACACAAAGCGGAAAAAGAAAGAGATGTTAGTGCGCTGTGTGTGTTTGTGCTCTGAGAAGAGAAAAAGAGAGTGCAAGCATGTATGTGTGTATGGGTATGGATGCTCATGGTCATGGCGATGGCATGTGTGCATGTGGCATGAAGATGCCGTGCATATGTGTGTGTATGTCCATGGGTTTTGTGAAGAGTGCATCAGTGGGTTTGGGCTGGCAGACCAAGGAGAAGAAAAAGGAAATTCCATGGTGACTTTAGGTGGAGCAAGGATACATTCAAGGGAATGACACAGGTGCTTTATCAGAGTGGCAAGGGAATGGTGTTGGTCCTAAGATTGGAGCAGGTGAATAGGCAAGTCGCGGGTTACTAGACGTTCACGTGATAGCTCCAGGTGTAAGTGAATAGGCAAGTCACGGATGACTAGACGTTCACACAGTGATGAGGGTGCGAGGCGCCCGAGCAAGGGGGTGTGATTTCACATGAGCAAAAGGGGGTGTTTGTTTGGTTTTGCCCATGTAGTGTTAATTTTGTTTGGAAAAAGAAAAGGGCCATAATGGTTTGTTTGGAGTTGGCTGTGAGTTAATTAAATGTTGAAAGGAATTAAGTGGGCAAGCTGGCTGTGCTTAGAAAGTCCCAAGGAGCATTTCTGGAAGCCTCTCGGCAGGTGAAGAGGTCATGCCTATTTAATGGGATTTGGTGTGCCGTATGTGGGTTAGAGAAAAAGGAGAGGGCAGCCCCTTTGGGGGTTGCCAGATACACCGGCTAGGAGGTGAGAGGAGAGTAGATGTGAGGAATAAATAGAGATGTGAGGGTGAGTGTAAAACATTGTATAGAGCCGTGTGTTGGGAGCTCGGGGAGGGTTTTACATATCACATTGTAATCTCTATTTTTCATATAGCAGAAGATATCTCTCTATCTTGTGGATGTACCCGAGTTTGGGGAACAACGTATTTTTGTTGTGTTGTGTTCTCTTGTGTGTGATTTCGTTTTTTGTTTGTTGCGCTTCCGCTGCGGGCGGGATTTCTGGGCCTAATCCCAACAGGTTTTGGTTCAGCTGATACCCGAATCGATACCTGAACCGAATCCGAACTGAACCAAATTGAAATAAATTATTTACAAAAATATCCCTTCATATATATATATATGTATATATATATATATATTTAGGGTTTTGTTTCATTTTGCTCCAGCTGCTCCACTTCCCAAAGACAGATCTGTGTGGCGATCTCAGGTTTCTCTCTCTCTCTCTCTCTCTCTCTCTCTCTCTCTCTCTCTCTCTCTCTGTATTCTCAAGTCTATTCGTCTAAACTCACATCGTCTCCACTCTTGTTTTCGTTTTAGAGAGGCGTCTGGCAAGACTCGAAGCGGCAATCCCGATCCTGATTTGAGGTCTCTACTCTCTTTGTTCATCTCAAACTTCATATATCTCTGGACTCTCATCATCTCTGTTTCGCAGGTATTGATTTGAAGCAGAAGCAGTCGACTGACTCAACTCTCTCATCTCATCGACCATCCTCTCTAGATTGAGGTTTTTAAAAAAGTAAAATAAAATTATTGGGGTATAAAATGGTAAAATTGATTTTGTTACCAAATTCGATTACCCATTCGGTTTGGTAATTACCTGATATCCGTTTGGTTCGGATTTGTTTACCCACTACACTCCTTGTTTGGTTATCAAGGCGGTTTTGGGGTGGGTATTCAGTTCGGGTATCGGGGACGAAAAATTCAATATCCGTCCTAAATGCAATCCCTAAATATATTTGTTGTAGTGCCACGTAGTATATGAAGATGATTCCACAGTTATTGATTTCATCATTCATAAATACTCTCGTGATGACTTTATGAAATGGTTGTAACTAAGAAGCAAGTACACTAAACAAACCAAATCCTAGGTTAATTTATAAAAGACAAATCATGAAGATAACTAAACTGAAACTCAACCAAGAAATTGATCTTCAGCAAACTCAATTTTTGACTTCGATCCTTGCAATTCTTGACAAGTTCGATCCTACTTTCTATGCAAGAAAAGTTCTAGTGTTTAAAACATCATTTGGGGGAAGTCGCTTCTGGTTAAGCAGTGGGTTTGAATCAACATACCAGTGTTTGGTTCTATATGTTTCTAGGTTCTAAGACATGTTCAGAATGATCCCAGGGGCACTCCATAGCAGCAGGTATGAATATTGGAATAAAACTAGTAGTTTTAACTAAGGAAAGCAGTAAACTAGTTGTTAGCATACCTACAGTAATCTATATACAAAGGAGATCATAAAACAACAAGACTCCCCAGGCCCCATGCAAGATCTGCTCGCACAGCCACAAAGTGGCTCATAATCAACAACTTGGTATGGACTAATATGCACATACCTCTTTAACATCGCCACAGGAAAAATATTATGAACACTAGCCAAATTAGGCCTTCCCAAAAGTAAAGGTTTCAGTGCCTAAAAAACCCGAAGTTATACCAGCTCCATATTCGTAGATATACACATCCCATATAACGGTTGCAATTTGATAGTGGTAGTAGGTCTAGGCAAAATTTGCTGGAGCATGACTCATTTGAAAAAGATGAGGATTTCTTTGGATCGAACAACGGCACAGGGTGAGAAACACACTCCAGACAAGGATGGCATTGAGTCCATATGAGGTCACTGTCGGTATCCATTAGACCGGAGTAGGACTTCAGCGGGGTGCCTATCGAAAAGTTCATGATGCATTCGCCCTCTAGCTCCTGCATAAACCATGGTCCTGAGTTTTGGATGTTTACCTGTCAAAACCATTTCATTGAACTTTTGGAGCCTTTGATTGGAACGCTTGACCGCCCGATAAAACACTCAGATTTAGTGAAGCTTCCACCCGAATCAATGTTGTTTAGAGTAATTTTGAAATCAGTTTTCATCAGTTGATCCTGATGATCATCAAGAGCTTGACGTGACGTGGATAATGCGGGTGAAATAGAAATGAGAATCAAAGATAGGGTAAGAAAGAGGAGGGAGGATAGAGATGGTGGTAATGAAGCCATGATGAGTGGTGTGAGAAATAAGTGACATGTATGCCGGGTACGTAGTTATACAGGGTTTGGGGAAGAAAATGTCTTGGGTATCTAATGGAATGAGCATGACGTGTTTTTTTTTTTCCCCCTTTTTCTAGGCCTCGGCTAAATGATAGATTTTATTAATGAATGAAATGGAAATTGAATATACAAGGAGTAAGAGAGAAGGATCATGACGTTCCTGTTGAAAAAGAGGATATGGAAAACATCTATATATTAAAGAAGAATAGGAGAACATCTAATCTAGTTAATAATATAAAAAGTAAAAAAATTAGTTTTGGGTCTATTATGTGAACTTCATAGTCCATAAGTCCACCTATTAATTTTATTTTGGAAGGTCTAAAGTCCATTCTAGCGCACCCTAGAGTAGGGTAGGCTACCCTAGGGTTTAAGTACTTTTATAAGATTTTAAGGTGTACTTTTTTATTATAGGATAGGGTACCATTAAGTAGGGTAGATTACCCTAACGTAAGGTACTCTAGAGTGGGGTTTAGGTATTTTTATAGAGTTTTAGGGTATACTTTCCTATTATAGGGTTTTAGTAGTTTAAACACTTTCATAGGGTTTTAGGCACTTTCATAAGGTACCCCAGAGTTTAGGTTGTGTGGACTTGTGATTTTCAAAACTATTAGGTGGACTTGTGGGTTTATAAAATGTCTATGGTGAACCTATTACTAAATCTCCCCTTAGAAAGGGAGAGTATCAATTCATATCGACTCACCTTTGAGGTTGACTCATATTTTGAACTTCCACAATTGTACTTAATTTTTTTTCACTTTTTACACAGCTTTTATCTCATCATAATCAATACTCCCTTCGTCCATTTTTAGAATTCAATATTTTATTTTGGGTTGTTCCTTAATAAGTCTATTTTGTTGGTCTTTTGCCAACGTTTTGGGTCTCGGATAACCTTAGATTATTAATTTTTCCTTCGAATGCCCTTGTTTTTTTGTTCTTTCTATATTTTTATAGATTAATAAAATTTTTTTGCTGAGCAAAAATAAATAAGTCCATTTTGAGTTAGTGATGTAAAAGTTGGTACATTTTACATTTTACCCCTAAAAGTAAATTTTATTTTGAAAAGTTAGTGAGTAAAAATGTAATAATGATATCTTTATAGAGGGTAAGTAGGGAAAATAGAAGTAAAAATTAATGTAAAAGGTGCAATGATAATATCTCCTTAATAAGTTAGAGTTACGAAGCTGGACACTTAATTGAATGAGACGGAGGGGGTATTACTTAAGGTTTGACAACTTTGAAACTGCTAAACTTTGAAACTGCTACATTTATCCAAATCAATGAGACTTTAATTTAATTTCTTTCCCCATTTTCTATGCATTCAAACGAGTTCGATCTTATTTTCTTTTGTCCTCCTATTTCTCATCTAATTTTTATTTTGTAATTCATTCTATTGGAATTTTTCAAAATTGGGTGAGTGAAATCTGGGCATTCAGATGGTCTCTCGAAGCAACTGAAGGACCTCCTTTGGGTTCCTCGGTGAGGTGGTGAATCTATTTTAAGAAAAATGTCCAGACTCGGCTCGCTTGTTAATTCGTTTCCATTTGTTGTCATATGTAATTTCGGTTTGTTCTTCTATGGAATTGTATTTTGGATTTGCCAATTGTATTTTTTCCCAACACATTCTTCCATAACTGCATCATCCACTAGCCAAATTCATAAATCTCCGACCCTGAAGGTGTAAAACCGAGAGCAATGGTTGGAGGAATGGTCGAATATATGCTTCTTAGGAACTTTCAGCTGAAACAATAATTATAGGAGAGTCTTTGGGTTTCAATTTACAGCGAATTGCAACCCTCGTATGTTTAGTCCTGAATGGAAGTGAGACCTTCCCGTTTGCTCGTGTTTTGATAGGATCTGACTCCTCTTCGGTCAATGTTTTGGATTGGAGGAGACAGTCGTGATCGTGACCGTTCATTGGTAGATTCAATTGTTCAAATGTATTTTTAAACTTTGGCCGGTAAGAGCTCTTTTTCTGACCGATAAGAGCTCTTTCTCTGACAGAAAGTTTGCACGTGGAATATATTGGTTTGTTATGGCACTGAGGCTCGAGTTGGGCTTGATTGGCAAATGATCGACTTATCGTTAGAGTTTCTCTTGATGTGATGCCATTTGGTCTCGTTCTTTTTAATCTTTGTACTAATCTGCAACAGCTTCAAACTACGAGTCTACGAGGGGCTAAAAGATACTTCTCCCATATTTTTATTTGTACTCTTTTTTTTTTTGACTGGTTAAAGGGTGGGAGGGGGCGACCAGCGTAGCAACCCTTTTTGGGTGTGACCATAGGGACTCTCTACCCTCTGTGAAATGTTTGGTTTGAGCCATAATTACTGTCCGAGAGGACAGACCGTCACTCTAGCACCACCTAGGTACAAGTGGGCATAAGTATTTACCCCCACACCCCCTTGCCATTAACAAAACTCGAAACCGAGTTTCATTTGGGGATGAAGAGCACTCTACCCACTAGGCTACCACCTTCGGTGGTTGTACTCTGAATGTCTAAATTGGGGGGGGGGGGGGGGGGGGGGGGGCGGGCACATATCCAAGGATTCCAAATGGGGGATACTATGGAGAGAGAGAGAGAGCGCATATCCAAGGATTCCAAATGGGGGATAACTATGGAATTGCTTAGGGGTGAGCATGGACCGGATTGGTCTGGTTATCCGGTCCGGTTTTATAGTAAACCAAGAATCAAACCACTACCTATGGATTAAGAATTTAGAGAACCAAACCAAACCCATAAAATTCATATAACCAAACCAATCCAAACCATTAAGAAGCAGTTCGGTTTCGGTTTGAACCACAGTTCGCTCGAAATTGATATATCATCCCCATAAACTATTTGAAGTACTTAAAATTGAATACCAAAACTTATACTGTATTAAACTAGCTAGTTATATAAAAATTACAAAAACTCACTAACATCAACTAACTAAATAAGAGTAGAATACAAGAAATTACTGAAGGAATAGAGCCATGGAATAGAGTGTTAGATCAAAAAATTCGTAACCGAGCAAAAAGAGTGAGAAATCAATTGACTTAGTTGAACCTATGTTTAGTGTATTGAAATTGTAGGAATAGGTTATCGCATATAGAAGTTTAGGGAATCAATTTGGAAGTGAAATAATAAGGTGGTGGAATAGAGAATTAGATTAGAAAAATAATTTTATTAATGTATCTAAACATATTATAGTATATGTGTGTGTTATACGGTTCAGATCGGTTTAGAACCAAAACCATTACCGTAAATCTACAAACCAAACCATTTAACACAGTTTCTACATTTTTAAAACCAGAACCAAAGTTACCAAATCACATCACTAAAAAACCAAACCAAACTAGTCAGTTTGGATTGGTTTGAACTGGATTCACAGTTTGACGGTTATTTTGCTCACCCGTAGAATTGCTCAATCCAACTGTCATTGGATGAAACGGAAGGCAACAAAATCCATACATGTTACATATGCTTCAATTACGAGTGTCATATTTTTTCTTTTGGTTCGACTGTGAGGAATGAGAATTGTCCGGTTCATTTTATGCGCATTTCAACTAATGAATGGATTGACGTGGCGGGTCGTTACAACACCGGTCTGGTTAAGCGGATGGTTAAGGAGTATTAATAAGACTGTCCTCGTTAGGATTGAAGGTCCAATTAATAATATTTAATCGTTACTTTTGCCTTTTTTGTCGACTTATATTATTACAATTAACTAGTAACGTCTATATACAATAACCATATTAAGTACATAGTTGATAATTATGTCATATTTATCAATTCAAAATGTCAAATGCTTCAGATGGTTGGTTAAACTCTTAAATTTTTGGGAGAAGCCTTAAAAACTGCAGTTTATATTCAGAACCGAATTCCTCTCAAAGTTGCACCTGAAACTCCTAATTAGCGATGGACAGGAAAGATGAGAAAAGTGCGTTTCAAATAGATGGAAAATGGCATGAATTGATTTTCACTCAGATAGAGGTCAATCCAAATGAGAACGTTCCGTTTTCCCCTTATTTTTGATTAAAAAAGAGAAATATCGAAGGGAAGGATTACCAGGCGGGGCACCGCCGACGGTTTTCTTTTTTCTGCTGGAATGTTCTGCTTGCGGGTGTTTCTCTCCTTCGGGAGTCTTTCTAACCTTTTGGGTGAAGTGTGGTTTACTTTCTTTGATGTTGGTGGTGGGAGTTTTGTGTGAGATATTTGGTGACTTTTGTAAAGAGTTTGGGATGTAAGTCTTTTCTCGTCAAAGTCTATTCGCCTGGTTGGCTATTCTCTCATTGTCCAAGAAAAAAATATGCCCTTTGATGGTTTTTTTTTTTGATTGTCAAAGAAAATTTTAAACTTTTGGCAAAAAAAAAACAAAACCCTCTTAATCAAGTCAATCAATTCACTTTAGCCAACTGTTTTGATTTTCAATAATCACTGTCAATCACCAGCACTACTAGTTATTACATTTCCAAATTACATCACATTGATCAATTTAAAATGGTTTCATATCGAACTATATGGTCAACCATACCACGGATATTTTTTTTTGCAGTTGTGAAGGTCTAACAACCAATAAAATAAGGAGAGAGAGAGAGAGTAACATAATTAAGATCCTCGCAGCTGTCTGTGAGTCTAAGGGAGACCCTCAGACACTATTATAAAAATAAATAAAGATATCGGTCATCTTGTGTGATCTTTCACTTTTAATCTCGCATTCAAAACCGTGGTCAATCAAGGTGTAACTAAAAGTCTATATCTTTTAACCACGGGATAAAAACAGTTATTAAAACTCATTAAAACCATGACTAAAAAAAAAAAAACTGTGATTAAAAATTACAAAACCATGACCTTTAACAGTTTAACATCTCGATTTTATTATAAAACTATAGTTATTTAGAGAGAAATAATCTCAGTTTTTGAAAAAACCGAGGTTAAAAATGACGTTTGTCTAAGGAAAAAAATTCCATTTTATTTTTCTTGGGGTTTTGAACCTAGATCTCTTGAGTTTTGCATAGAAACTGCAACCAACTGCATAACACACACTTTTCAATATATAATTGAAATATTTAATATATAACATATATATTTAACATTAAAATATATTTCGAACATTATTTTGAACCTTTAAATATTCAAATTAGCAATTTTGATAAATATGAAAGTTGTAGCCCTTTGTGTTATTGTCCAAACCCAATTTGAATTATCTCAATCGGAGTTCTGAGCATAGATTCATACTCGAAATACATTAAAGGTTCGAAAAAATGAAATATTTTTTGTCACCAAATGCATGTACTGATTTGGTAATGAAATATATTTTCATCGCCAAAAGTGTCCCATTTGGCGTCGAAATATTTTTTGTAGAATGGTTGAGAGGGAGAGAGACGAACGAGAATGGAGGACGAAATTTGAAAATCGATCCTGACGTTTATTTAAGGGTATCGCGTGTGGAGTCGATTAAGGGGTAAGCAGTTTTCAACTTTTTTTATATAAGAGTTTTCATCTCAATCCAAATAAAAAAAAATTGTGATGTATTCTCTAACTTACGATCTTAGTACCTAAATGACTGAGATTAAATGTTTTTTTTATCTCGGTTTTTTTGAAATGAGACATATTCTTTCATATAGAATATCAATTTTTCGAAAAAGAGATATATTCTTTAAGTTACTATCTCACTTTTGGATTATTGAGATTAAAAAATCTTTTCATCTCAGTTTTTTCCAAATTGAGATATATTTTTTCATATATAATCTCAATTTTTTGAACATGAGATCTATTCTTTAAGTTACAATATCACTTTTTAGATTACCGAGATTAAAAATCTTTTCATTTCAGTTTTTTCATATAACTGATGTTAAAACTATAGTCCATTACATTTTATTACGCTTTTACAAATAGTGAGATTTTCTTAGTTTTTGGACCGTGATCTTTATACCATTTTATAGTAGTGAGATGGTTTCCTAATTAGTACTCCCACCGTCTAATTTAATAGTTCCTCGTTCTATTCTAATTGGACAAAAAATTAGTTATATCTTTAAATCGGTAATGTATTTATATCCAATATGTATCTTCTTTGATAAATTTTGATTAGTTCTATAATACAATATTTTTTTAAAATCACATAAAATATTATAAATTACAAGATATAATCAATTAAAAAATAACACGAACTCCCATAAAAGACAGTTAAATTGGGATGGAGGAAGTATATGGTTATATCCATCCATTTTGGTCAAATTTTTTAGCAACAAACAAAAGCAGCTTTTATTGATACAAGCTACATGGCCCATAAGCCTAAACTGTGAAAACAAAGTATCTAATGAGGTCCGAAGAAAAGACGAGACACAAAAAAACTAGAAAACAAAAATGAAAGAAAAGCCAGAAAACAGCTGTAGGGGTAGAATCACCGAGCTGTTCATAGATGTGGTTGGAGGAAAACAAATCGGCAACATGAAGCTTAACGTCCCTTCATCCCACCGCCGTTGAAGCCGCAAGACGGCACCACTGCTATTGCTGGAGGATCCACATTTCGGTCGCCAAGGCTAATCGGAGCCAAGACCACCAACACCTACTGTATCTTCGAGTAGAAGTTTATTGGGTAACTTAAACAAGAACATTTATCATAACTATTTTTTTTTTCATTTTTGGGAATAACTTGAAATTTTGCTAGAAACTTAAAAGATCAGCTACAAGAGGGAAAAAATTATTGGAGCAAAATCAAACTTGCAGGACCACGTTTGTAATGTTGCTGTCTTTTCTATTCTCTTCTTTTTTTCCGTATGATGGTCAAGCATATCTAAGCCAACGTACGAGGACCTCGATTGATATTCTCCCGGACCTCCCCAATCCCAATCAAAGGCAGTTCATTCACGTCGAGACTAAAAACTCTTTTACCAATAGGAACTAGCGTTTTAAGGTCTTGGGTCAGTTTAGAATTACTGAAAGAATCTGCTCTCTTGAGATAATGTGATCATTCCCTGTTCCTAGGAAAATGGATTGGCGGGACAAGCTAGATGGAGTATTAGAGTTGGCAGTAAAGATATGTATAGAACACCAAACACAACACTCTCACATAAGCATGGGACTGGCCTATCCGTGGGTGATGGGTCTAATTAGCGGGTCTCACACCTTTGTGAGTGTTGTGGTTGATATTGTGATTGAGTGTTGTGTGTATGTAGCATTGTTGTGTCGAGTTTTTGGCCTGGTTGAAGGAGAAATCTTTGGGTGCCGGGCGGGTACCACACGCCTGGTACCCTAGACTATCGGTGATTCGAACGGGTGAGAGGAACAATTGAGAAATATGGGCGGTCCAAAATTGTTTTCGATGGCTGGGTTCGCCAACAGATACCGCCGCGATTGTTTCTATTAGTATTTTGTCTTGTAGAATTGAATAGGATTAATTATATGGATGGAATTTTTAAGTACTCTGTCCCACTTTGTTGTGCCTGTTTCGTTTTTGGCATCTCACAAAAAATTGTCTATATTTCACAATCTATAATATTTTTTATGATTTCAAAAACTTTATTTAAAAGAATTAATTGAGATCTATCAAACGAGATCCCACTAAATATATAAAATATTATAAATTAAGAGATATGAACAATTTTTTGAGACGTTCAAAAAAGGAAATAGACACAACAAAATGGGACGGAGTGAGTATATAGGAGCAGCCTGCAATCCGAAGTGAGAATGATCAAGACGACACCTTCAAGATCATTCCTAGAAGCTCACTAGAAAGAAGGGCAAACATTAATGGATTGTTGCTTTGAGTGAAGTTAATCATACCAAAATTCCGGATAAAATCCAAAACATTTTATATAAAGTTCTTGATATTATTACAAAAGGATACGAATACAAGACTAGTGTTACAAACTTATTGAGGGAATTCAACTGGGTACATAGTACTGTAAACAAGAACTAGTGAAATAGGGATGGATGTATCATGATAATGAGATCAACTAACAGAAGAGCTCAATAGTACTTGTCGCACTGCATCGGCGTAAACGATACGGTGTTTTTAGATAGGTCATACAACACCTTGTAGTTCTGCTGCTGTATATTCCCGTATATGGAGATACCGAAGGACGGCTCAATGGCCAAACAGGTGACCCCCAATCCGGGTATGAAAATGCTCGAATTCCCGAGAAAATAGTTCTCCGTCGGCAAATCTACATCCACGCCTGTGAAATGGAATATCAATTTGGGTAACACCACGCTCACGTTATTGGGTGGCAATTTGAAGCAGAGACTGAGCCCGGTGACGTTGTATACGTTGACTCGCGGAAGCTTTACTTGAGAGATGAACTGTTCTGCAAGGAGAATATAAGCACTGAACTCCAGGTAAGTAATTGTTGTGCCGGAGTCTAGGATTACGCCTCCCAACCCATCACGCTGGATTTCAAAAACTGTTTTGTTGATGGGCAACTTAACGCTACCAACTGTGATTCCTTCGAGAGAGAGATAGTAAAAAGTTGGTAATAATCGGTTTTGAAGCAAAAGGGTGGTTTGGTTCGGCCCGACGCCAATTTGTTCGGCTCCTACCAAGAGGGTACTGGGTATGGCATCACCATAAGAGGTTAAACAATACGAAAACTTGGGCTCGCTCAGCTGGGAGATGAGCGACAAGGGTCCGCGCCCGAGGCCTATGAGGCCCTCGGTCCCGAACCCCAGATTAAACAGACCGCAGCCAAACGTTATGTTCGGCACCTTGACATTCTCGAAAGCAAAGGTCTCGGTACCTAAAAAGCCTGAAGTTACCCCACTTCCGTATCCGTAGATATACACGCACCCATAGAACGGGTTGCAATTTGAATCTGGCAGAAGGTCTCGGCAATATTGGCTGGTGCATGACACATTTGAAAAAGAGCAGGATTTCTTTGGATCAAACAACGGATCGGACTGAGGAGCACACTCCAGACAAGGCTGGCATTGAGTCCATATGAGGTCGCTGCCGGTATCCATAAAACCGGAGTAGGAATTCGGCGGGGTCCCTATCGAGAAGTTCATGAGGTAAGCGCCCGGTCCTGCATAAACCGTGGTCGTCAGTTCTGGACTGTTAGCTGTCGTAACCATTTCATTGAACTTTTGGAGCCTGGCACTGGAACGCTTCACTGCCCGATATAAACGCTCAGATTTAGCGAAGCTTTCACCTGAATCAATGTGGTTTAGAGTAACTTTGAAACCAGTTTTCATCAGTTGATCCTGATGATGATGATCAAGAGCTTGACGTGAAGTGGAAAATGCGGGTGAAATGGATATGAGAATCAAAGCTAGGGTAAGAAAGAGGAGGGAGGATAGAGATGGTGGTGATGAAGCCATGATGAGTGGAGTGAGAAATAAGATACATGTATATTGGGTATTTATACAGGGTTTAGGGAAGAAATTAAATGTCTTGGGTATCCAATAGAATGAGCATGACATTTTTATTATTATTTTATTCTCGGCAAAAGAATAGATTTTATTAATGAATGGAATATTGGAACATACAAAGATTAATAGTATATGAACATGACGTTCGTTGAAAAAAGTGAGGACATGGTAACCATTTATAATCTTAGTTAATATAAAAAGGGAGGGTATCAACTCGTATTCTCAACTTTTTTTTACGAAAAGATTAACCCAGTTATATTAATTCGAAAGTAAAGTACAACGATACAAAATACTACACCAATAACAACAAAACAAAAATAGAGATAAGCCGCGTGTACATTAATTTATAAAGAGAAGCCGCACGCTACATTAATTTATCCAATTCAATGAGTACCTTTTATTTAATTTCTTGCCCGATTTCCTATATATGCATTCATACAAGTTCTTATTTTCTTTTGTCCTCGTATTTCTCATCGATCAAATTTATAATTCTTCCTATTGGAATTTTTCAAAATTCGGTGAATGAAATCGGGAAATTTGGAGGGGTCTCTCGAAGCAACTGAAAGACCTGTTTTGGGTGTTCATTGAATCAGTACATTGGATGTTTAATATTGTGCTGCTGGAGTGCTGGTTAATACCAAGAAGGTGAAAATTCATTCACGCACTTTCAACTATTGATTTTACGAATGGAACTCGGGGGTCACCTTCTTACTTAAAATGTTGGCAATCCTGTTTCCATGCCGGAATTAGGAGACTCACATAAAATAATGTACTTGCAGCTTGACACCAAAAATTGAACCCTGATCAGTTGTGAGAGAAACAAAACACCAACCAACCGGACTACTTATCCTTGGGGCTTAAATTGTGGTTAGAGAGTTTTGGATGGGTTTGGGTAGGGTATGCACTTTTCATTGCTTAAATTTGAAACATTGGGTCTTGGATTCAGTCCAACTGTTATTCCAAGTATTTTTTTTTTGGTACTTCAGAATATTATAAAAAATCAATTAAAGATTTTGCAGCATCAGTGCATACATGGATCAAAGTCTATTCCCTCAGCATGTTTTCAAACATCATCAATATACATGGATCAAAGTCTATTCCCTTGGCGTGTTGGTGTCTAAGCTGATCTCATGTTATATGGATGATGTTTGAAAATAGGCTTACGGCACTACCCATTTCGGCCCGTGCCTACGGCACTACTCACCCCGATTGAAATTGAAATTACCATTTGAATTTTGATAGTGGATCAAAATATTATTTCAATTTTTAGTTAGTTATAAAATTTTTAGAAATGATAAAGGAAAATATAAAAAAGGATAACTAAAACCAAGAACAGTGGATTCCAAGAACAGAGAAAGAGAAAGAGCGAGAGAGTATGTTACCGAGAACAGTGGATTCCGGGTTCTGAGTGAGTCACCGGCAAGGGCTATGACTGTTTGTGGCCGGATCGGACAATCAAAGGAAAGGCTTTGATGAGAGAGAGAGAGAGAGAGAGAGAGAGAGAG
The DNA here is from genome assembly GCA_014282245.1 of Rhododendron simsii. Lineage (NCBI taxonomy): Eukaryota > Viridiplantae > Streptophyta > Magnoliopsida > Ericales > Ericaceae > Rhododendron > Rhododendron simsii. The sequence continues at coordinate 38,733,586 of CM024954.1, forward strand.
AGAGAGAGAGAGAGAGAGATGGGGCAGTGACTACTGGGGTTTTTTTTTAATCAACAAAATAGAACCTGATTGGTATGGAAAAAAAAAACAAATTGATGGCGTTTTTGTAATATATTTGTAAAATTGTGAATGCTTTCTTAAGAGAGTTAGAAAGCACATATGAGCCACTGGATCAAATGAATCCTAGGTATTCTAACAACTTGTCCCCACACCTTTTTATTTTATAATGGAGATGTTTGAATCAATTGTTAAATTTGTAAGTCGTAATTTTAACCTATAGTTTTAATTCTGGTTCATTTCATTTGTTGGTTGTAATTGTAACAGGGTAGCTAATGTTATAGCTAAATGATCCGTATCTCTTGCTCACCCTACAATCTTGCAAGGAAATTTCCCGAGGTGCATATGTACGGAAGCATCGTTGGATGTTACTATTTTGAGTTGATATATCAATAAAGTTCGTTATATAGATTGAAACCAAAGAAGTTCAAGTAATTGACAAGTTAAAACAAAAATCTGTAGTTACTCATCAAAGATCACCTTTTTCAAGTCTGAAAAAATAATTTAATTAGTTAATCAAAACTACACATTTCATTAAAATAAAAAAAATTAGCTTTTGAAGATGGTATGCGTATTCTAAGGTAGATGAGGTGTCCAGTGACGGAGTTAGGATTCAAACTTGAAAGTGGCACGTAAAAGATCGGTATGACTCTCACAAGAATAATGTTTGATTCACAAATCCAAAACCTAGAAAAAAAAATGTTTTATTTTAATAACTTCAAACTTTTTTTCAAATCTTAAGGAAACTCTCTTTGAGATCTAGCATTTTATGAAAGGACGTTTGAATTTTTTTTTTTATTATAACCAAAATGCATTTTTAACTTATTATTCGTGGATTTGGACACATTTTTTTTTGGATGGAGAGATCAAGAAAGTATACGCATCCTCATATTAATCATACATAATATCAGGAAAAAAAAATACGTAATGTTGTCATAGGTTCATTATCCGTCAAACAATAACCATTGAAATTGGTGGGAGAATGTAAAAAAAAAAACTGTGATTTTTTGGTGGGAGGTTAGGACAGGGTTGGCCGGCCATGCCACCCCGCCCCCCTTAGAAGTTCCGCCCGTGAATGTGTCAGTCATTTACTACGTAAAATGGAGATTAATTTCTATTCTACGAATGAAATGGAGAGAACACAAATCTTCAGAGATATGGATGATATGTGAAATCATGGGATCAATGTGTAAGGTTTTTTTTTTTTTTTTTAAAAGTTAGGAGGATTACATTGATCTTTTAGGATTTGAATGGAAGGAGTCGATCGATTATTTTAGCCTGCAATCTGAAATGAGGATATAAAAATGTGAACTATATGTTGATGATCATTCATTGAAGCTCAATAGAAAAGAAATGAAACAAATGCTTGTTGTTATGAGTAATTATTTCATTTTCTATTAGTGAATGCATGTACTGGTTAATTATTTGCTGGATGATGTTTTAGTACAGAGTCAAATAAATCATTGAATATAATCATTGGTTATCTTTATTATAATCAGAGAGAGTCCTTTTAAGGATTCCTGTTAGCCCAAAGGTTTCTATGGAATACCTTATTAATTTTGATGATAATAAAATATATATTTATTGAAAAGAAATATAATTAATATTGTGATATTTGGAATAGCTTAATGTTTCTTTTGTAGGATTTGGTTGAAGTGCACATGGGAAGATTAATTGCTACACCAAATCACTATCTTCAATGGTCAAGATAAATTGAAAGGAGGAAGATTAAGGACAAATCTTCTCCTATTTTTTAATTAACTACAAGAAATTCTATGGAAAGCAAACATCAATAAAGGAGTAAGATAGAAGATTTCTTGGAGCTTTATTATTTTCAAACGGCTAGTGGAGCAAAAAAAGGGATGGATTTTTGCAGTTAAGAATTCATGCAATCAAGGCCATATTGTATTGGATAATCTTCCAAATATGGTGAGTGCTTCTAACGTTCAATTCGTGAAGGAATATGAAAGCAAACAAGAAAGGAAAGGATGAGGGAGCCTCCTCTGATTAACGGCTAATTGGTTGATAATCTTCTACGTGCTTATAAAGGGATCAACACGTACGAAGAAGATTGCTCAAGAGAATTATTGAAGACAATATTCCTGCAGTGAGCTTGCTCCAAATAATCTGTGCACTCAACTCCATTATTACATCTTGAATACTTTCATAGTTTGAGTGTTGTTCTTGATCCTTATTTGTAAAAGGGATTGTACACCCTTATTTCTACTCTCTTGAGGGTTTATCTTTTTGTGAGTGGGTTTGGAGAGAAAATCACTTGAGAGCTAGGTGTTACTAGCACCGGAGTCAAAACTAGTTGAGTTAGGTGTGATTAGCACCGGCGGAGTCAAAATTAGTTGGAGCGATTGGAGATAGATTGCTCATTGTAAAGGTTGTAGCACCCATGAAGCTAGAAGATTGTAACTATTGGAGATAGTGCAGCAAATTCCAAGTTGGACACTTGGGGAGTGGACTAGGCCGTGAAGTTGCGGACCGAACTACTATAAATCCTTGCGTTCGATTCTCTCTTCCCTACTCTCTTTACTTTTAGTTTTGCATATCTATATTGTATGAGTAGAATAGTACATCATTGAAATTGGAATTGTAGTTGAATAAATTGCAATTAGTTTTTTAAAATTCCGCGTTATATTTGAGATACCCAATTCATCCCCCTCTTGAGTTGCTATTTGGACCAACAATTCCAAATGGGGGAATGACTATGGGATGGCTCAATCCAACTGTCACCCAAAGGTTGGCCGGGGTTGGCATTGGATGAAACAAAAGGCAACCAAATCCTAGGGGTGTGAACGGGTTGGGCGGGTCGGTTTTTATCCAAACCCGACCCGATCATTGTCGGGTAAGAATATTTAGGCTTGCAAACTGAATCGCACAGGTGGTAAGAACCGTCCGGGAGCCTCATTTACGTTGGGTCGGGTCAAAAACTGAATTGAGCTTCATGAATTGGTCGGGTCCGACTCCACGGGTAAGGAATGCACAAACTTGAACTTGAACCGAAATCTGATTTTTAACAAAAAGTAAACCTGCACCCGTCCGAACCACATGTTCGACCCCGCCTGAGACCCTTCGGGTAGGGTCGGGTTTACGGGTACACGGTTTTTTTGCACACCCCTACCATACATGTTAGTATGAATATATTATGAACTTGTTTTTCTTTTGGGTCCATTTGATTAGTGAGAAAAATATAATGGAAAGTGAAAATGATAGAAAGTGAAGTGAAAGAAAAGAAAGAAAAAAATTACATTTTTTTCTCACATTCGTTTGATTAGAATGAAAATTTTAATTGCAAGAAAATAATATAGAAAATAAAATATCGTTATTTGAAAAGGAGGAAAGTTGCCCAAATTAGATGAGAAAAAGTAGAGGGAAGAGGGTAAAGAGGAAAGTTAGAATAATTATTGTTTATTTTCTTTGCACATTTTGTAAGAAAAAAGTTGTACAGGAAAGTTCACTTTCTATCACTTTCTGGGATATTCTTGCTAAGTTTTTTTTTTTCCCCTCCTTCTTGAATATTCTACCACTATCTTGCATATCAAATGGACCATTCGTTTGATGTGAGGGTTGTTCGGGCAGTTTACGCACACCTTGATTATCTCCATCCCGGTCCGGTCAATGACATACCATCCAAGCTGGGATTGGGTATTCAATGGCAGAACGAGGAATTTATTTCGCCATAGGCTAACCAAAATTTATATATATAAACCTCAAAGAGGCAAACTCGTACATAAATATATAAATTTTCAAAAATAAACAAAAGAAAAGTACAAAAGAGTTTGAAGAATGACGAAACAGTTTTTTTCTCCTTTTTTATTTTGTTGTTTTATTAGGGCATGTATAGCAGAGTAGCAAAAATGGAATATTAGCTATTATAGCTATCTAAAGCCAAGAAAACCCACCCGCAGCAGTTAGGTAAAAACTTAGGCAAAATACATTTCGCTACAATATTTTGGCAAGTATCTTAAGTGCTTCAATTTTCAATCTATTTGAATCAGTGTGAAAATCTTATTTTTTTATCATATTATTCTAAGGAATGATAATTAATAATTGCCTTTAAGACTCTCATAATCAAGTATCCGCTTTATAGGTGTCAAATAAAGAGCAAATATTTAATTATAAGAGCCCTAGAGACAAAAAATAATTATGCTTTTTAGGATTAAATAATCAGAAAAATAAGATTTTCATACCAGTTCAAACGGATAGTGAATTGGACTGTGCTGAATGAGAGGATGATGAGTTGGGCTAAATTCATTTGGATTTAAAATTGACATATAAAGTATTTATTTTTTGTTTGTTTGTTGGAGCTGCTCATGGGTTACAGCGCACCCTAGCCTTGTGCTAGTTCCGCCCTTGGGGATATTCATAAAAAATTATTTTCTTGCAGCTTGACTCTAAGAATCAAACTCTAACTAATTATGTGGAAACAGAACACCAACCAACTTGACAATCCTCAGGTCTTAAATTATATGCAAAAACAAACCCTGTTCGGTTGTCTAAGACTTCAACCATATCCATATCTATGGGGGAAATATTGTTATGGTTCCGGAAAAAACATTGATTACTGTACGAGTACCCATTGGTTCGATTGATATTGCCATTCCTAAACATCCGGTCCTGGATTCGGTTCAACTGTTATTCTAAAGTATATTCCCAACGAGTGTCCCTTGGTCCGTCATCAATCCTTTGGCGTGTTGGTGTCTATGGGTCGCAGCCGGCGCCATTTCCTTTGGCGCCAAAAAAAAATGCTTTTGGATTATGTATTTTTAATTGAAATTGATTTTGATACCCTTTTTTTTATATTCAAATTCACTCCTTTTTTTATTTTTTTATTTTATGCTAAGTGTTATAAGAAACAGAAGCTAATACAAGTAATCAAACACAGTATACATTTAGTCATTACTGTCATTAGCAAATTAGCAATTATAACAAGAAACAGCGGTGACTCCAGAAACTTATAAGCACGGGATTGTTCATTCACTCAATATACACCAATTATAATAGGAAAAATCATTATCGATACTAATGAAAAAATAAATCAATTATTTTCTCTAAACTACGTACAAAGTGAAAGCTTAACTAAATTTCCCACTTTTTCATGCACAAGGCGCACTTCATGTTTTGGAAATTTCAAATAATCATCTCATTGATGAAAGTATAAAACGTGATCTTTTCAATATATGTGACCGAGCGATCGTTGGATGAGCAACACAATTTGGAATCTTAATAAGATAATTTCAAGTTTGACTCGTCGTTTTTTTTTAACAGCTTCAAGTTTGAGTCGTTAATGACACACCTCGATCTCAAACTTCCTTTCGTGGGTAATAATTACAAGCTAATCTCAAGTATGTTGTGAAATTTTGTTTAAAAGCTTGAGGGTTTTGAATATTCATGATTTGTTTATGTCACTACCTGATCTCGAACAAGCTTTTATCGAGCGAATATAAGCTCAACTTAGAGTAACTTAGATTATTTAGAGAGAGTGAGAGTGTGTGTGTGTCCGGGGTTCTTTTAACACTTTGGGAAAATTTTTGTGTGTGTTGACGCCATGGGGTCTATACTAATTACTACTAAATTTGATAGGTTCATTTATCAGAAAATGAAAAAATTAATACAATAAAAAGCCAGTCAAACAAACAACCCTAGATCGACGCGATCACAGCTTTTTTCTTGGAAAGTTACTCAATCTTATTTTGTCAATTGTCAATTAATATGTATGGTCATCGATCCAGATCAGCAGATATTATAGCTCATATTTACGGTACATCGACGCGAGCGATCACAGCTCTTTTCTCGTTAAGCTTTTTTAACACATTCAATTCATTTCATAACAAAGTCTGAAAGCAATACAGATTTCGTCAAAAAAATACAAGAATGAGCCAAAACTATCCAGATTTCAACACAGACACCCCCTACAGAAGTAAGACCGGCGAAATCGCTAGATGAGAACCAATCAAGGCCTTTTCTCGTTAAGTTACTCTATCTTATTTTGTCAATTGTCAATAAATATGTATGGTCATCCAGATCATCGAATATTATTTGCTCATATTTGTGGTAATGTGGATGGATACATTATAAGTAAAATAATATACTTTGACGAACAAATAAACACTGGTCAAAAACAGAACAAAGAAAAAGAATGTGTGTAATTGAAGAAAGAGATGATGTAAATCTTTGATTGAAGTAATAATTAAAGACTTAAAGTCATTATTTACAAAAAAAAGAAATCGGTCATTTATGGTATGATGACACAGTGCAAATTAAATACTAGTAATTAACTTTAATTCCATTTAAGCATATTCGCATTTCCATTTAACCTATTAATTAGTTACCACAACGCAGGGGGTTGACACCCAAGATTCTTTGTACCGAGAAATTGGTATGAGAACTGCTACTCGTACAGCAATTGATGTACAGACAATGCGCACAACGTGCTTTTGGGTTTGTCTAGAGTCCAAAAAAGATAATTAGAGCTGCTCATTTTGTTGAAAATATTTTGTTTAGGGTCTCTGTAAAAAATCAACTCCATTCGATATCGGTAAGAGCATTTATGAAATGTCCTATAACGACCCTGATTTTTTATAAATAAAAATTTCTTTAAATATTTGAATTTTATTTTAATTACTTGGATTTGCTTTTAAAATTTCTTTTTAATTTCTAATAATCCGTCATAATTAGATTTTTGACTTATAAAATTATGTCTTTTCGCACCGGGCAATCTAGTCCTTTTCCAAAGACAAATATGCTTATAGAAGCACTTGTATATTTTCCTAGTGAATAAAATAAATTCTTAAATTATATTTCTTGGTTATAAATCCTACTTGACAAGCAGAATTAGACTCCAACCAATTAGTTAGAGAAATCTAATTATCATTTCACTCATTTATATTCTCCTAACCTTAGATGGACCTTTTTGACCATCTTTGAGTCTTATAAATCTCTCCCAACCCTAGTTAAACCTGATGGACTTTATGAATCATTTTGGAAATCTAGTTAAACTTTTTGAACCCATGTATATGTCCATTGAGTAATAGAAACTAGAAAAACTATTATCCATTGGATAATAGCATAACTTGACTACCCATCATTGTACTTTAGACTTGTCATGTCATGAATAGTATGACATGATTATATATCTAGTGGATAATAAAACCTAGGAAAGTTAGTGACCATTGGTTAAAGCCATGTCATCATAGTACCTTTAATTTGTTATGTCATAAATAGTATGACATGATTGCCTGTCTATCGGGTAATAGAAAGTAGGAAAATTATTATCCATTAGTTTATAAGGTGATTAGAAGTATATGTATCATTGTACTTATCCCAATCCATGTGCCATTGTACTTTCCCCAACTTATAGGACAATATACTCTGCCAAATCTATGTGTTGTCTTATCTAGAATAATCTTGACATCACCATCACCTTTTACCCATTGGTTAATAATTTGGAGGGTAGTTATTGTCCGATGGTCCACAGAAATAAGACTTGCACATGTGAGCATAGTACTAGTCATCATGACACTTTTATGTCTTGTCAAGAATAGTCACTGTCACTATTCCTCACCTTTACCACTTTGACCATTGGATAAAGAATAGTAGGGAAATTTGTAACCCTTAGATAATAGAAATTGGTTTGCCAATGAAGTATTGATTTGATAAGTCAAGTAGGAATCATGGACCATGCCATTACTTTATTTCCAAAAGAAGTAAGTTTAGTCTTGTCAACCTTACTTACCATTAATACACCTTTGACCATTGGACAATAGATTCCCATGACTAGTCATTTCAAACCCTGATTATCACCAATATTTCTTTGTCCATTGAACAATAAATATTAGGAAAAATATTATCCATTGGACAATATATTCCTATGACTAGTCATTTCAAACTCTAATTATCACCAATATTTCTTTGTCCATTGGACAATAAATGTTAGGAAAAATATTATCCCTTGAACAATAGATGCTCATGATTAGTCATTTCAAACCCTAATTATCACCAATATTCCTTTATCTATTGGACAATAATTGCTGGGAAAAATTTTATTCATTAGGTAATAGCCAAGACTTTTGCCATAAATAGCACTCCATCCTTGCCATTTAACTCACACCTTCACCTAGCAACTTCTCTCTCTAGAAAATATAGTGTTCTTACTTTGTTCATCTTGTTCTTGAGCATTCTTGAAGTTTTTTCCAAGTTCTTCAAGAAACTCATCCAAGACCGTCACTGAACCGTCACTCGACCACCTTTTCGATCCAAAAAGTTTCGTAGTATAGTCAAAGATCAAGTTTCGAGTGAAACTTTTCTCTTTCGAAGCTATTGGAAGCTTACCATAGGAAGTCACTCCATCCGATAGCCGACTTACATTTCCGTAGCCACCCTACCGCCAAGAAAAATGGTAGAATACTTCTAACCACATTATCTAAGTATAAAGTTCGTATATATAGATTCCCCGTACTTTAGAAAAATATATTCATGTTTTGTGTTTGAAATTGTATGAAGAGAAATACTAGTAAACTTGTTCTACTAAAAACGGGAAGAGAAATATAAGTATGATAAATAACTCGGCTTTTAGTTTAAATAAACACGTGTTGTTTTGAACTTCTCCAAAGGAAAGAAAGAACGGAATTTGAAAGATAATAATTTAACGTTTGATTGTAAGTATTCGTATTTTGATCTTCAGAATGGTTATGAGAACATATACATATTACCATGATTTCTTGCATTACTTGTGGTTGTGTAAATAAAACATAAGTGGTTTCCACTCCAAGAACGTCCGTACATGTGGCGTTATGCTTTAAGTAATGATTTGAGCATGATTAATAATATAGAGTTGGATAATCTTGCTAGTTTAGTTTCAAGATTACATTGAATGATTTATGTATACATGAAAAGTCCTACCACGGAGTCATTGCATGAAAATGAGAAAGTAGAAACATGACACCTAGGGTGTGATAAAGACAAGATCAGTTTTGAAACCACAATGGGGCCAGACTTGACAGCGCATTGTGTGGTGTGTGTGTGTGTGAAAACGTTTTTGAAAAACCCAATGAGAACCCGGACCGGCGGAATCATTGTGGGGATACTCGGGAACCCGGAATGGCGGAACACGAGAGATGAGTTGTGGTTTGGTTATCCGCGGAGAGGGGCCAACACAATTGTTTTAATGATTTCGCAAAATCCAAATGGGAACTCGGACCGGCGGAACCATTGTGGGATACTTGGGAACTCGGAGCGGTGGAACCGAGGGTTTTGAATTGTGGGTTAGTTATCCGTGGAGATGAGCCAATGCCAAATTTCATGTTTTGTGTGCCAATGGAAATCCGGAGCGGCGGAACCATTGTGAGGATACTCAGAAACTTGGAGTGGCGGAATCGAGGTTGGGTGTATCAAAATGATTTTGCAAATATTGATTTGATAAATGAAAACGAGACACGGTCTATGATGAGTCGCATAGGAGAAATTCAGAAAATCATAGACACAAATGTTAGTTGGATAGTGAATGTAGATATGTTATCGTTAGATGTTTTGTTAAAATATGTATGTGCTACGTGAAAATCATTATCTTCATGATCTATTTTTTGTAAGTTATGGGTTAGTGGGTATAAGATTATTCTGTTGAGCTCTTGTAGCTTATGATCTTACCTTTGGTGACCCTGACATATTATATCAGTGGCGACGCTGGTATAATATGTCAGACTTTGTAGATGATTGAGGTGAGCTGTACACCTTGAAGGCCTTTGGAGTTGAAGAGCTGACTCGGTTGGAGGAGTAAGTGGAGCTGTAGTTAGGAACCCTAGTTTCCCTCTCTTGTGTAATAAAAGTACTCTTGTGAAAATTATGATGTAATAATGAGCATGACACTATTTAAGTTTTCAATAAAATGTTTACTTAACGTTCCCAAAAATTCGGAGCGTTACATGTCCAATTTTGTTTCAAAATTTAGGCTAGCAGATATGAACGTTTTGTAAACACCCTTAACGATATCGGATGAAGCTAATTTTCACGGGGAATCTAAACAAAATATTTTCAACAAAATGAGTGGCTCTGATTATCTTTTTTGGATCTGAGACAGGCCCAAAAGCACGTTGTACGTGTTGTCAATACAGCAGTTGCGGTGCCACATATTGGATTTGTGAGTCTTTTTAAGCATATTCGCATTTCCATTTCACCTATTAATTAGTTACCACAAATCATCGGAGGGGTGACCCCTTTTTTTTTTTTGCCATTAATTCATTAAATTTAACCTACTCTATCGATACTAGGGGATTTGGGGAGGGATTTTTACAGGAATCAAACTCTATCCATATGCATGGGAGTATAAAGGAGGGGTGAGTTGCCGAGCAAAAAAAAACATCCAGCTTAATCTGATATCTGTAATAGTTTTTTCAAAATATTCAGCTTTGCTTCAGAATTCAGGCCAAATTCTAAAGCAAAGTTAGATGTTACATAAACGCTTTTACTGATATCGGATTGAGTTGATTTTTACAAAGATCATAAACAAAATGAGCAACTCTGATAATCTTTGTAGGATTCGAGACAAGTCTAGAATTGATCTGTACAACTTTTGTTGTAGTCATATTCGGATGCCCCTCTTACAACTCGAATGCCCGATCCTCTTTCTTATCTTATACTTCAAATAATGTCCCGCCGTGGTCGTGTCCAATCTATTTCCATCTCTCTCTTCTCCAAGAAAAACACATCAAAACCAAATTTAGGTTATGTCTCTTGTCCATTTTATCTCCATATTTTGCGTTTATTTTTCAAAATTAGTCGCTCTTTATGTGGTAGATGATGTAGAACGCGTGGAGGCCCAATTTCATGATCAATTGGACCGGTCGAAGCCTCGGAAGCCCAAACGTTGTTTAATTGCAAATTACTCAATTTGGCAACTTTCGGACGAGCTCGGATTGGGCCCAAACTTGGTGGGCTGACTTATTTTTGCGCTCCGGTCCATACTCATCAACCCTAAAGGTTGATGATGAACGGTGTTTTTCGGCCTAATTCATTCGTTTAAGCTTTCAATTGCGTTATTTTGCCGTTTTAGGAAACATTTGTTTCGTTAATAACTCTTAGATCGTATTTCCTTTTCAGTTGATTCTTTTTGGGAAAGTCTTGTTTTTCTTTCCCGTTTTCAATTTTAGGAAAAGCCCCAAATCTTGGGACTTTTTAATTTCCTAGTTTATTTTTAGGGTTTCGACCTATAAATAGGTTTGTAACTTAGGGTTTATGCAGTTTTTTCAATCAATAATATTCAGACTTTGTCTTTTCTCTTGAGGATTCAAGAACTGCTCGTGGCTACGAGTACTTATCATTCGTTTGATTAGTACGCAACTAATCTATTTGTTATTTCCGCTGCGTCAAGTGGTATCAGAGCAAGGCTTTGCCTGGTTCGATGGCACGAAACACAGAAGAAGACACACCCATTGACGTTGGTCGTGGGCTTACTGACCTACGGAAGGTGGTAGAGGATCAACAAGCACAGTTGACAGGTATCCGACAGGATACCCACGCTCAGTTCGCTGAGATCCGTGAGATGCTGCAGGAGATGACTCTACAAATCCGCCAAAGGCCAGAGAGGGTTGATGGGGATCGCGCGGTGGGATTTGCCCATCGCCAACCTCGTAACCAAGATCGGAATCATGCCGGAGGATTTGCCCGAGGCGCAACCGGTCGTCATCAGATGGTAATACATGATGCTGAGAGCGAAGAATTTGAACCTGAGGATAATGAAGAACCAGAAGACCGTCCCGTCGGGCGACAACAACATAGGTTCAATGATTACCGCATGAAGGTGGACCTTCCCACGTTCAACGGTAATTTACAGATGGAGGAGTTTCTTGACTGGATTTCAGAGGTCGATAGGTGCCTTAATATGATGGAGGTCCCCGAGTCAAAACAAGTGAAGATGGTCGCTTATAAACTAACGAGCGGCGCTGCAGTTTGGTGGGACCAATTGCAATCGAGACGACGGAGGCAAGGGAAGGAGTCTGTGGCAACATGGCGCAGAATGAAACAACTTATGATGGAGAGGTTCTTGCCGTCTGACTATGACCAACATCTGTTCCGGTCATACCAGAACTGTTCGCAGGGATCCAGGTCTGTTTTTGATTACACAACTGAATTCAATCGACTCTCAGAACGTAATAATCTGAGTGAGACTGAAAGTCAGCGAGTAGCACGGTACATGAACGGGTTGAAGCCCTCAATTCAGGAGAAAATAGGATTGCAGCCAGTGTGGGAAGTTGACGACGCCCTTAACTTGGCGATTAAGGCCGAACAGATGGAGCGGAGACCAGCCAATTCAGGGTACCGTCGAGAGTCGTTTGTTCCTGCTGCTGATAAGGGGAGAGAGAAACAACCAACAGTGCCTGCGTTCCAACTGAAGGTTGCAGTTGCTGGTGGTTCTAAATTTGGAGGAGCTAATCCGGCCAGTAGCTCCAATAACAGGAACGTGGCCAAGGATCCGAACCCTTACGCCAAACCGCGGGGTGACAAGTGCTTTCGGTGTAGCAAACCCGGTCACTTATCTAATGCATGCCCAGATCGAAAGGTAGGCTTGGTGGAAGAAGAAGGGCTTGTGGAAGAAGGTTCTGAGGATGATCCTGATGATGTGGATTATGCCGAAGAAGATGGGGAGCGGGTCAATTGTGTGGTTCAAAGAGTGCTGTTCGCGCCAAAATCAGAGGATTCCAACCAACGTCACAACATATTTCGGTCGCGCTGTTCAGTCGACCAGAAAGTTTGTGATTTGATTGTGGACAGCGGGAGTTACGAGAATTTTGTGGCGAAGAGACTAGTAGAGCATTTGAAGTTGCCAACGGAACCCCATCCTGCGCCTTACAACATTGGATGGATCAAAAAGGGCCCCACGGTGAAGGTAACTCAAATCTGTAAACTTCCTCTTTCAATTGGGAAATTTTATAGAGCTGAGGTTACTTGTGATGTTATTGAGATGGATGCTAGTCATGTGCTGTTAGGTAGGCCCTGGCAGTTTGATGTAGACGTTGTTTATAAAGGTCGTGATAATACTTACTGTTTTAATTGGGAGTCCCATAAGGTTGTTATGGTACCCACCAATTATAAGGTGTCTGTCAAGCCTTCTAAAGCAGAGGGGTCCTCGTTTTTAACCATTGCTAGTTCTGAAGCTGAGTTTCTTGCAGGTTTGAAAGAGTCTGAACAGGTTTATGCAATGGTGGTAAAATCGTTAGTTGTGCATGGAGTGAATGAGGCAGTGATTTCAGTGCCTAAACAGATACAACCGTTACTGGAAGAGTTTGAGGAGTTGGTTGCTGATGATGTGCCTAATGAGCTCCCTCCCATGAGGGATATTCAGCATCAGATTGATTTGGTGCCTGGGGCAAGTCTGCCCAATTTACCACATTATCGTATGAGTCCTAAAGAAAATGAGATCTTGAGAGAAAAGGTAGAAGAGCTATTGCAGAAAGGGCATATTCGAGAGAGTCTGAGTCCTTGTGGTGTTCCTGCTTTGTTAACGCCAAAGAAGGATGGTAGTTGGCGTATGTGTGTTGATAGTCGAGCTATTAACAAGATTACCATCAAGTACAGGTTTCCTATTCCGCGTTTGGATGACATGCTGGATATGTTGTATGGGTCGAAGTGGTTTTCAAAAATCGATCTGCGAAGTGGGTACCATCAGATTCGAATCCGACCAGGCGATGAGTGGAAGACAGCGTTCAAAACCAAGGATGGCCTTTACGAGTGGCTAGTTATGCCGTTCGGCCTTTCTAATGCGCCAAGCACGTTTATGCGGATTATGAATCAGATTTTGAGACCTTTTACTGGAAAGTTTGTCGTCGTTTATTTCGACGACATACTGATCTATAGTAAGTCTGAGGAGGAACACGTGGAGCACGTGCGCCAAGTGTTGATAGTGCTGCAAGAAAATAAGTTGTACATTCAACTCAAGAAGTGCAGTTTCTTGACTAATAGCTTATTGTTCTTGGGTTATGTGGTTAGTTCTGATGGGATTCATGTTGATGAAGATAAGGTTCGAGCCATTCGTGACTGGCCTACGCCGAAATCTGTTACTGAGGTTCGAAGCTTCCATGGGTTGGCCACTTTCTATCGGCGTTTCATTCGGAATTTCAGTTCTATTGTGGCACCGATCACTGAGTGTTTGAAGAAAGGAAAGTTCTTATGGGGAGATGAAGCAGTGAAGAGCTTCATGGTGATTAAGGAGAAGCTGTGCACCGCGCCGGTTTTGGCACTACCTAGCTTTGAAAAGATTTTCGAAGTTGAGTGCGATGCTAGTGGGATTGGTATTGGGGCTGTTCTGTCCCAAGAAAAAAGACCGGTGGCTTTCTTTAGTGAGAAGTTAAGTGAAGCAAGGCAGAAGTGGAGTACGTATGATCAAGAATTCTATGCTGTGGTGCGTGCTCTCAAACATTGGGAGCATTACCTGATTCAAAGGGAGTTTGTTTTGTATACTGATCATCAGGCGCTGAAGTTTATCAATAGTCAAAAGAAGTTGGATAGTATGCACGTGCGTTGGGCGACGTTTTTGCAGAAATTTCCTTTTACTATTCGACATAAGTCTGGGGTAACAAATCGTGTGGCAGATGCTTTGAGTCGTCGAGCTGATCTATTGGTGACTTTGGCCCATAACATTGTGGGCTTTGAGTTTCTAAAGGAGTTGTACCCAGAGGATGATGACTTTAAGGAGATTTGGGATGTATGTGTGCAAAATCGGCCTATGAGTGATTTTCATATCACTGATGGGTTTTTGTTTCGAGGCAATCGCTTGTGTATTCCAAAGTCTTCTTTAAGGGAAAGCTTAATCCGAGACTTACATGGTGGAGGATTAAGTGGTCACTTAGGGAGGGATAAAACTGTGGCCAGTTTGGAGGAACGGTATTATTGGCCTCAGTTGAAGCGAGATGCTGGAAATTTTGTGAGAAAATGCTACATTTGTCAGGTGTCTAAGGGTCAGTCCCAAAATACTGGTCTTTACACGCCTTTACCTGTTCCTAATAGCATCTGGGAGGACTTGTCGATGGATTTCGTGTTGGGTCTGCCTCGTACTCAACGAGGAGTAGATTCTGTGTTTGTGGTAGTAGACAGGTTTTCGAAGATGGTGCACTTTATTGCTTGTCGAAAAACATCCGACGCTTCTCATGTGGCTCGTTTGTTTTTTCGTGAGGTGGTGCGTTTGCATGGGGTGCCACAGTCCATTACTTCTGATCGTGATGTGAAGTTTCTTAGCCATTTTTGGGTGACTTTGTGGAAGATGTTTGGTGCGTCGCTGAAAAGGAGCTCCACTGCACATCCACAAACGGATGGCCAAACTGAGGTAACTAATCGAAGTTTGGGAAATTTGATTCGCAGTATTTGTGGGGACAAGCCGAAACAGTGGGATTTTGCTCTACCGCAGGCTGAGTTTGCTTTCAATAGCGCAGTTCACAGTGCCACAGGAAAATCACCTTTTTCTTTGGTATATGTGACCCCTCCAAAGCATGTGGTAGATTTGGTTCAGTTTTCACGAGGGCCTGGGGTTAGTATTGCAGCTGAAGCAATGGCTAAGCAAGCTCAAGAGGTGCAAGAGCAGGTGAAACAAAGGTTGGCTGAAACGAATGCAAAGTACAAGCGAGCTGCTGATAAACGCAGGCGTGAGAAATTGTTTCAGGAGGGTGATTCTGTTATGGTCTTTTTGCGAAAGGAGAGGTTTCCTGTGGGAACCTACAATAAGTTGAAACCAAGGAAGTATGGTCCGTACAAGGTTGTGAAAAAAATTGGTGACAATGCTTATGTAATTGATCTGCCTGAGACTATGAAGATTTCTAAGGTTTTCAATGTTGCTGATCTGTTTGAGTACTATGCTGAGGAGCCACTTTATCCAGATTTGAACTCGGGGTCGAGTTCTTTCGAAGAAGAGGGGACTGATGTAGAACGCGTGGAGGCCCAATTTCATGATCAATTGGACCGGTCGAAGCCTCGGAAGCCCAAACGTTGTTTAATTGCAAATTACTCAATTTGGCAACTTTCGGACGAGCTCGGATTGGGCCCAAACTTGGTGGGCTGACTTATTTTCGCGCTCCGGTCCATACTCATCAACCCTAAAGGTTGATGATGAACGGTGTTTTTCGGCCTAATTCATTCGTTTAGGCTTTCAATTGCGTTATTTTGCCGTTTTAGGAAACATTTGTTTCGTTAATAACTCTTAGATCGTATTTCCTTTTCAGTTGATTCTTTTTGGGAAAGTCTTGTTTTTCTTTCCCGTTTTCAATTTTAGGAAAAGCCCCAAATCTTGGGACTTTTTAATTTCCTAGTTTATTTTTAGGGTTTCGGCCTATAAATAGGTTTGTAACTTAGGGTTTATGCAGTTTTTTCAATCAATAATATTCAGACTTTGTCTTTTCTCTTGAGGATTCAAGAACTGCTCGTGGCTACGAGTACTTATCATTCGTTTGATTAGTACGCAACTAATCTATTTGTTATTTCCGCTGCGTCAGTAGACCTCTACAGATTAAACAAAATGAGTTTCAGTGTTTAGTGTTAAGGAAAATATAGTCTCATATTGCTTGAGATTTGAATGTGTAATCACTAATTTACTTTTGGGACCTTTCTATTTATTGCCATTTGATTTTGAGATGAATATAAAATTTTCAGCCTCAAAACTCCAGTTTCTGTCTTTCTGAGAAGATTTTTTGTCCTATTTTTTGTCCTATTGGTTGATCATAATGAGTTTGAGCTTCAATAACAGAATGTACGTATCAAAAATAAAAGAGTTTCAATCATGGGTAAACTATGGCGTTATTTCTTTTTCGAAAGGCAAAATAAATTTTATTAATCTTTGAAAATAGAGTTACAAAGATTAAAGGAAGCACGTGAAAAATGCATCACAATAAGGAGAAAACATCCCAACAACTATGGCATTATTTCATGATTGGAGATCCCCGACAGTGCTCTTGCTTCATTTGAAGAACCCTGACGATGGGGTTAGTACTGGATTCGAAGATCACCCATGGTGTCCTTTCCCTTGGCAAGCGGTGGCTAGATTCTGGATTATCGGGCAGTGGGAAAAGACTCTCAGAATTAGACGAGGTAAGCTTAAGCTGGTCCAGACACCTTAGTTATAAAAAAAACTAGATAAAGAGGGGGAGAGTGACAGAGCGAGGGGAAGAGGTGGGGTGTTGGTGGGTCTGACTCTCACAGGAGAGGACGTGAAGGTAAAATTATTAGGCTATCGCAATCAGTAGTAGAATTAATAAACTCAATTGTGGCATTATCGCCCAGATTATGAAATTAAACCAATTGTGACTAGCTTAGTTGGATATGACTTTTGCATTTTTCTATGAGACCAGGAGCTCGAATCTTCACATTTGCATGTGGGTGTTCTTGTCTTGGTATCTTTTGGGATTATTTCTCTCGCTAATGTAGCTAGTAGTTGGATTGAGCTTATAATGATTGTGGAATTATTTGGGATTGTTACTCCCCCTAATGCAACTAATATTTTTTTTTAAACGGCGAAAAAGAATTTTATTAATCTTTGAATGTGAATACAAAGACCAAAAGGAGAAAGGAGAAGTGCAACAAATGCACATCCGAGACCCAAGCCTTTGATTGGCAAAGTACCATTCAAAGAGACACACCAAAGGACAAAGTCCAACACCGAAAGAGGCCTTAATGCCCGTATAAAATAATAAAGCGCAAAAGGAATATAGGCCAACACTCAAAAAGACCTTAATGCCCAAAGACAAGGCCAAAGCCCAATAATTAAGCCCAAATACCCTAATGCACATATCTGGAATCTGGACGCCAAGCCACCGCCGTGAAGAATCAAAATTCCGTGAACCCGTCATATGTCGCCGATCCAAAAAAACGCTCAGAGAACCACCGGCCATAGAGGCAACCACGTCAGACCGCCACACCTCGCATCACCTGCAAAAAACACCAAAACCCGTCCCAAAACTAAAACAGATCCAGCAACCACCGCACCACCACATGCCGCCGACTTCCACACCAGACAAAACAAACCACTATCTATGCACAAGATCCGACCACCAATCCCGGCCGTGAACGACTACACCATCCGACCCCTAGACGATGGGAAACCGATAAATAATCATTGTCCGCCACTGCCTAAAAATCGTCCAGCAAAAGTTCCCTGCAGGTGCTTGTGTCCACGGCCATTCCGGACATCTGCCGAAGACCTCTGCTTGCCGTTGGACTTATAGTGATTTTAGAGTTGTTTATAGTTTCATATAATTCTCATACTTGTATATCCTTTTACGTACCGCTTGAAAAAAAAAAAAAGTTTATGAAATTAAAATGTGTATAGAATTGGGAACATTTGTCGTGCTGAGAGCTCTCCTCACGAAAGGTAATTGTTGTACTACACTGTATTAAATACTAGTGCTTACCCGTACTTATGCCATTACGCACTTCGGTTGGAATTGCCCGTGCCTAAGGCACTTGCTAACTAGTGGCTCAAATACTAAATCGATTCATTAGTGAGTAGTATGTGATCATCTTCTTAGTAGCACAAAAGAGAATTACCCGTGCTTACGGCACTCCCCAACTAAACTTTTAAGCTAGCTACAAAGAATTATTAATTTGCGTATAGAGTTTTGGAATTGGAAGATAGGTGGCATTTGTGCAATTACTGCAAAGAATGTGGACACTTACATTACATTTGCAAAGTTCCTTTGCGCAATTACTACAAAGAATTTAGGTACTTACATTACATTTGCAAAGTTTTTTGTCAACACTTGGATCAAATGAATCTCAGTTCTTCTTTCAACTTGTGCTTGTGTGATTCCCACACTTTTGTATTTTATTAGATAGAGATAATAACAGATATGGCTTATTTTAAATGATATATTTAAAATCTAAATATCTATATTATTTTTCTTGTAATTGCAGTACTAATCGTAATTGCCATTTGGCACTCTCATGGCTCTCCCCTCCAAAAGTAACTGAAAAACAATGGAACAGAGATCGATACATTATTAAAAGATTGTGTGTAAACCAGTTGTGACTAGCTTAATTGCTCATATCGTGGCATTATCTCTCTGTTTATGAAATTAAACCAATTGTGACTAGCTTAATTGCATATGACTTTTGCACTTCTCTATGAGATCAGGAGCTCGAATCTTCACATTTGTATGTGGGTGTTCTTGTCTTGGTATCTTTTGGAATTATTTCTCTCGCTAATGTAGCTAGTAGTTGGATTGAGTTTATAACGATTGTGGAATTATTTGAAATTGTTACCTCCCTAATCCAACTAATATACTTTTTTTGAACGGCGAAAAAGAATTTTATTATATAGTTCTAGTACTACAGAACAGAGATCAAGAGAATCAATAGAAGTAAAAGATGTTGAAATCTTTTCTGAAGTAGTGGAAGAAAAGATGCTTGAAATATTCATATCTTCCAATTAAGCAAATCACTGATGATGAAAACAGTGAGTTTATTTAAAATATATGGGTTCCAATTCCAAGGAGAAACCCACCATCGCTCACACTGACGGCTGACCACACCACAATACAAAGAGAGAACTGGCAAACGCTACAAACAACCATGGCCAAACACATGACCAAGGAAAAACACATGATAAACTTGGCAACGCAACAAACAACCATGGCCGGCCACACAAGTTTTGAGCTCAACTAAATAGAAGGGCTCAAAACTTGTCACACTCCGTTGGCATAAATGACACGGTTTTTTTGTATAAGTCATGCACCACCAGGAAGTTTTGCTGCTGTACATTCCCAAATATGGAGGGATCAGTATCATCACCTGAACCAAGCATGGCCAAACACGTCACCCCCAAACTTGAGTACGTGAACATATAGTTTTCCGTTGGTAAATCTAAATCTGCATCCGTAAAATGGAACACCAGCGAGGGTATCTTGACACGATTAGAAGGATCGGACGGCAATTTGAAGCAAAGATCAAGCTCTGTGGAGTTACGTGCGTCGACTAGCGGAAGCTTTACCTGAGAGATGAACTCGTCTAAGACATGATTATAAGCACTTTCCGCCAAGCGTGTTATTGTCGAGCCCGAGTCTATGACCAGGCCCCCAGACCCATCAGCATTGAGAGCAAAAGTTGTTTTGTTTACGGGCAACCTAGTGCTACCAATTGTGATTCCTTCGAGAGAAAGATAGTAATAAGTGGGTATTAATGGGTTTTGAAGTAAAGGGGTGGTTTTGATCTTCCCATTCACACTTGCATGGGAGCCTATCAAAAGGGTACCAGGTTTAGTTCCATTCCAATAAGTTAAGCAGTATGAGAACGTGCGCTCACCCAACTGGGAGACGAGCGACAAGGGTCCGCGTCCAAAGCCTATCAGGCCCTCGGTCCCGAATCCCAAATTATATAGACCACAACCGAACGTTACTTTCGGCACCTTGACCTTCTCGAAAGTAAAGGTCTCGGTGCCTAAAAAACCTAAAGTTGACCCACTTCCGTATGTGTAGTTATACACGCACCCGTAGAACGGGTTGCAATCTGAATCTGGCAGGTCTCGGCAAAATTGGCTGGTGCATGACACATTTGAAAAAGAGGAGGATTTCTTTGGATCAAACAACGGATTGGGCTGAGGAGCACACTTGAGACAAGGCTGGCATTGTGTCCACATGAGGTCGCTGCCGGTATCCATTATACCGCTGAAGGACATCGGCGGGGTCCCTATCGAAAAGTTCATAAGGTATTCGCCATGTCCTGGATAAACCGTGGTCCTGAGTTTTGGATGTTTAGCTGTCAAAACCATTTCATTGAACATTTGGAGCCTGCGACTGGAACGCTTCACTGCCCGATATAAACGTTCGGAATTAGTGAAGTTTCCACCCGAATCAATGTGGTTTAGAGTAATTTTGAAACCAGTTTTCATCAGCTGATCTTGATGATCATCGAGAGCCGCCTGACGTGGCGTGGAAAATGCGGGTGAAATGGAAATGAGAATCAAAGCTAGGGTAAGAAAGAGGAGGGAGGATAGAGATGGTAATGAAGCCATTAAGAGGGGTGTGAGAAAAAAGACACATGTATATCAGGTATTTATAATGAATGAAATGGAACATCTGTTGGGTTTTGCCCCAAATGTGAAAAGGAGAAAAAGAAAGCAAAGAAAGGTACAGTTAATGGGCTTTGGGCTTTTCTGTGGAAGAGAAAAAAAGGTACATTTATTGGGCTCTAGATTCTTCTTTGGCAATTGAAGGGCTTTTATGTCATTGGTGTATAAAAGGAGCGTGTGCCGAGTGTGAAAAAGGAGAAAGGGTGAGTGTATAGCCCCTTAGGGGGTTGCCGGATACACCGGCTGGGAGGTGAGAGGATAGTAGATGTGAGGAATAGAGATGAGATGAGTGAAAATTATTGTGTGAACCATGGTGTTAGAAGCTCGAGAGGGTTTTTTCATCTCACATTGTAATTGTCTGTTTTTCCATATAGTGGAATATCTCTCTCACCCGTAGATGTACCCGAGTTTAGGGAACCATACATTTTCTTGTTTGTTCTTGTTCTTGTGTGATTTGTTTTTGCTTGTTGCGCTTCCCTTGTGGGTGGGATTCGGGTTATCCCAACACGTGGTATCAGAGCATAAGAGTGGTATCTGATAAGTGCTAAAATATACATATTTTGGCCCTCCAAACTATATTTATTAGTCCTTTATTTTTGTTAGCAGATTTTTATTATGTGCTTTTTTGTTTATAGGCTGCTCGAGCCCGTTGTCCGAGAATTTGGGTAGAAAGAAGAATTCATGGAAGTTATGGATCAAAATGCAAAGTCCTTCGAAGTTGAATGGCTAATGTTTTATAATGTGAAGTTCAAGGGCCTTATATGTTATTAGGGGTTTAAAACCCTACTCCTATAATATATAAGTCAGTCTGCTGACTTGAAAAGGGGGAATTTTCGGACGGAAGAAAAACTGAGGACGGGGCTGCCGAGATCGAAAGAAACGGGGGCTGCCGATTCCTTTGTTTGAATATTGTTTAGTTTATTCCGAGCCCTTTTACCTTCAAGTTTTGAAGCTTTGTTCAATTATTCGCACTCCCGCTTTAATTTTCGTTCTTCATTAAAGTTGTTTATCTGTTTTTGTTTGGTTTGGATCTCTTATTTATTTTCTGTATCGTGTCATAGAAGCATGTTTAAATCTAGGGTTTTCTTTGTTTATTTTTAATAATGAGTGAGTAGTTTTTCTGAGATCTGGTCGCTGGGTGAAGGCGCGTTGCAATCCAATTAGGATTCGTCTCGCAACTTTTTCGTGCATTAATTTAATTTAACAAAATTTAGTTGGTGAAAACTACGTCCGTTCGACGATCCGAGGCATTGTCAGGACTCATGTGAGCGGGAACAGGGGACCAAAACCTGTTCGCCATTGTGTACGGGACCGACAACCTTAGAATTCGCATCTTTCGAAGTTTCCAATTCTCCCTAAATTTAGCCGTTTTAAGAACCTTGAAAAACGAGTAAATTCTGAATGGGTAGCGAGCGTTGAATTCCCTACGATCGTGCCTCTCTTTTTAATCATTTGAGCAAGTTATCTGTTAGTGTTAGTGAAAACTCGCGTTTTTGGCACACTGGGTGTGAATGCGTGGAGCGCGGGCGTGCCAAGACTTGTAGCACCTAACTTGTAGTGAAGATTCCCGTGAATCTTGACTTCTATCGTAGAGCGATCGTGTACGACCCAAAGGTTAAAGATCGTAAGAAGGTTCGTGGTTTGCCACACGGTTGTGGACTTTAAATTTCCTAGTCGTATAGGAAATGAGACGTGAAAACGTAAACTTTATTACACCGGGATAATAAAGTGGTACAAGAAAAGATAAAATCCAAACTACTTGAAAAAGTTAGTTTGAATGGGGGTGAATACTGGGTATTCGATAGACTACTTTGCTGAAAGTAGGAAAGTGTTTGTAAGCGTTAGCTTTGATTGGTGTTGGACCTATTTTCCATCTTGTGAACTTGTATTTATAGGCACTGCAGTATGCTGATTCAGGCCTGAATCCGAACCCATCTTTGCACCACAAGCTGCCATGTGTCCCATGATACTCCCTCCTTTTGTGCATGCTGAATCATGGGCAGTTATTTGCAGTTGGTAGATCATGGGTGATGTGGCAATAACTCCCCACTATCTCCCCTTCTTATGCTAGCTTGACACATGGCGAATTGACTTGGTCAAAAGCTGATTCAGGCCTAAATCCGAATTCAGCTTTGCACTACAAGCTGCTAAGTGTCCCATGACTGCTCCACTTTTCATGCATGTAAGGTAGTGGGCAGTTTTTCTGGCAGTTAAGGGTTCATGGGTGATGTGGCAATAACTACCCACTATCTCCCTCTTTTCATGCATTTAACACATGGCCAATTGACTAAGTCAATTGGCCTTTGAACTTTGGAGGGAAATAACCGCCTCGGCTGTAACTTAATCCCTAAAAACGTGGGCCGCACCTCATGGACTAGATCTGCCCCTTTCTTCATGGGCCCACCCGTGGGCTAATTTTCCAACAAATCATGGGCCGTATTCCTCATATGAGCTGCGTATTTTTTGGGCCCAAATGGAAAATACACATAGCCCAAGATTTACCCCATCAATTACTTAGCTTTCGGGCCAATTTAATCAAAGAATTAATTAAATGGCCAATCACGGCTAGCCCGATCCGCAGTGCCAAAAATGGGCATAAACATTGCCCCCCCACGCCTTGATTCTTTACTTTTAGGATCAAGGCGTGAATAGAAAGTAAAGCCATTTTTGGCATCCAAAACAGGCCTTGAATCCTGTTGTAGCATGACTTCTTTTGCATTTTTATGCTCTATTCAGGCCTCTAATAATTTGAAATCTGCCTTCAGGCCCGAACCATGAAGGGCTTGTCAAAAAGGCCCAAAAATATGTTGGAAGGCCTGAACTTCTCCTTGGAATGTTTGGAAATGTGGTTCAGGCCTCAAGAAAGAGCTCAAAGGGCCTTCGTACTAGCAAAAAGGCCTGCTTACACCAATATGAGGCCTACGTCAAAGCCTGGTTGAAGAGAAACCATAGCATCATGAAAAGGGCCTGGTAGGGACTAAAAATAGATTGGAAGGCCTGAACCTCTGCTTTGAATTTTCAGGCTTGCTCAATAAAACGAAAAGGCCTCCACCTCTTCGGAAAAGGCCTGGTAAAACTCTAATAGGGCCTACTCAGTGACTGATAGGCCTTGGCCGAACATTTTAGAGATGCTTGTTCGGCCTATGAAGGACTTTTCATTGGCTACTTAGTCATTTTTACAACCACGATACTTTTGCTAAAGCCAAGTGAATAAAATCCGCTTTTGATGTGCCCCACAAATCCAATGCGGGCGTAGTTCCACAACTTTAAGGCCTACAGTTGGCCTATGCTTGTAATGCCTTTTGGCAGTTGGGACAATGCCAAAAAGGCCTTCATGAACCGGAGGAGGAGGGGGATCTCCAATTACAAATGAATCATGATCAAGCCCTGGAGTGTTGTCAGTTTCCTCATCTTCATTCAATTCCTCCTGCTCTAGAACGGGTGCGGCATGCAATTCAGACCTGACCCCAAGGCCAATGGTAGGATTAGATCTTTCCTGACTTGCATCGCTGTCTAGGACTGAATCTGCGTGTGGTAGCTCTTCAGACACTTGAGGAAGCTTCTGAGAGGAGAGAATGGGTTGATCTTGCCTCATAATTGGACTTTCCATGTTATGGCTTATTCTAGGTCTGAAATCATGCTCCTTTTGCGTTGAAACAGACCTATCTTTTCGCTCCTCTGGGCATGGAAATAGCTTACCATCCAAAAGTTTTTGGAATACTCCTGAGCGCTGGCTGTTGTGCTCAGGCCTGAAACTGTTGTCATGATCTGTATCATCCAGGCCTTGCTGTTGTTCAGGAATCCTCAAAGGCCTGGACTGGGACGTTTGCCCCCCGAGTTGAAGTCCTTGGCCTCCTTGCCCCCCGAGTGTAGGGTTTTTGGAAGCTAAGGGTTGAGAAAAGCTTAGAGGCCTGGTGTGCTTCGTGGAAGCTTGTTGAGACGCTTGCCCCCCGAGTTCAATTCCTTGGCCTCCTTGCCCCCCAAGTGTAGGCCTTTCAAAAGTTAAGGATTGAGAGAAGCCTGGAGGTCTGAAGTGCTTGCTGAAAGCTTGCTTAGACACATTCAGGCCTGAAGTTTGGCCTAAAGTGCTAAACTGTGATGTTTGTGGTGGAGAATGAGTTGATGTCTGTGCTAAATTGTCTTCGATGGCCTTTCTGGATTTGATTAGACATTCTTCAACCATACATTTACATTCATCCCAGGGATCAATGAATTCCTGTGAGAGTTCTTCGTTGGATGCAATAGTACAGGACTGAATGCCCATATCTTCCTCATCTTGGCCCTCAAAGGTCTGAGTAGAAGGATCATCAAACCCACCATTTTGGAATTCATGCTGTTCGGGTGGGGCTGGATACATGATATGTGAATACCCATGTGACTTGGAAGTAAAGAGACCGTTTACCTCACAACGTAATTGGCGATCTTCTTCTTCAAGTCTGTCAACTTCATCTTCAAGATCTTGAATTTCATCGTTGTAGCGACTTCGTGCTTCAAGAAACCAATCCTCCATAGGATTGAGTCGACGCCTCTCATAATCAAGGCGATAGATTTCGTCTTCAAGTTCGTCGACCTTATCATCGCGCCAACGAATTTCTTCTTTGCATCGCCGGATCTCAACATCCAATTCAACGTATCGAATTGACATGCGAATGAATCAGCGTAATATCCTTTGAAACGACTAGGGTCCCACCGGGCGTGCCAATGAAAACTCGCGTTTTTGGCACACTGGGTGTGAATGCGTGGAGCGCGGGCGTGCCAAGACTTGTAGCGCCTAACTTGTAGTGAAGATTCCCGTGAATCTTGACTTCTATCGTAGAGCGATCGTGTACGACCCAAAGGTTAAAGATCGTAAGAAGGTTCGTGGTTTGCCACACGGTTGTGGACTTCAAATTTCCTAGTCGTATAGGAAATGAGACGTGAAAACGTAAACTTTATTACACCGGGATAATAAAGTGGTACAAGAAAAGATAAAATCCAAACTACTTGAAAAAGTTAGTTTGAATGGGGGTGAATACTGGGTATTCGATAGACTACTTTGCTGAAAGTAGGAAAGTGTTTGTAAGCGTTAGCTTTGATTGGTGTTGGACCTATTTTCCATCTTGTGAACTTGTATTTATAGGCACTGCAGTATGCTGATTCAGGCCTGAATCCGAACCCAACTTTGCACCACAAGCTGCCATGTGTCCCATGATACTCCCTCCTTTTGTGCATGCTGAATCATGGGCAGTTATTTGCAGTTGGTAGATCATGGGTGATGTGGCAATAACTCCCCACTATCTCCCCTTCTTATGCTAGCTTGACACATGGCGAATTGACTTGGTCAAAAGCTGATTCAGGCCTAAATCCGAATTCAGCTTTGCACTACAAGCTGCTAAGTGTCCCATGACTGCTCCACTTTTCATGCATGTAAGGTAGTGGGCAGTTTTTCTGGCAGTTAAGGGTTCATGGGTGATGTGGCAATAACTACCCACTATCTCCCTCTTTTCATGCATTTAACACATGGCCAATTGACTAAGTCAATTGGCCTTTGAACTTTGGAGGGAAATAACCGCCTCGGCTGCAACTTAATCCCTAAAAACGTGGGCCGCACCTCATGGACCAGATCTGCCCCTTTCTTCATGGGCCCACCCGTGGGCTAATTTTCCAACAAATCATGGGCCGTATTCCTCATATGGGCTGCGTATTTTTTGGGCCCAAATGGAAAATACACATAGCCCAAGATTTACCCTATTAATTACTTAGCTTTCGGGCCAATTTAATCAAAGAATTAATTAAATGGCCAATCACGGCTAGCCCGATCCGTAGTGCCAAAAATGGGCATAAACAGTTAGTTAATTAATCAATCAAAAGACAAGGGGTGGCTACCTAAAAGCTAATTTGATACTACAACCCGAGGTTCCACAGACCACAACACACACTTCACCGTCCTTAGTGGATTCGACTCCGGTCTTATCGGATATTGTGCTACATCGGTCTCAGCCCTACGCTTGGGGCAACCCATTATTTTAGGTCTAGGAATCGGTCAAGCAGTATCGGAGCGGGAGGAATTTTTTTCCCATCATAATCTTCGGTAATAAAACAAGAAAGAGCATCAATTAGTATTCTCAACTTCTCCAGTTGCAGTTACTGAATTTTGTGTTTGAAATTGATAAATGACACCATTATAATTTGATGATGACACCAAACTGAATTATCTCTCCACTTGAAATCCATCCTCTCCTCTGTAAAAGTTAAAACATGGAACGCAACCCTATTACAATTTGATGAACACTCCGGCCCTTATTTTTACGCTTTAACCCACCTTAAGAAAAATTATTTGGTGGTCTTAGGTGGTGCCCCAATAGTTATAAACACTACACATTTTTGTGGAGTCCATCGCTAAGTGTATGGACTCCACAAATATGTGTCGCGTTGAGGGGTGTTGGGGCATCACTTAGCAAAACTCTGTAAAAGGCAATTGTAGAAGTTTTGGAGCTTTTTTTTCCATGAAACTTGAAAAAAGGTTTTTGTACATAACCTTTTGATATCTTTTATATTTTAGTTGAAAAGCTAGCTTGTTGAGCTTTTTGATGTTTTTTTTGTCGAACTAGATTATCGATTGTCATTACAATTGTGTTTTTTTTTTTTTGCTTATAGGTAGAAAGAGAATTTATGCACATGAATGACCCCCCATTTTTAAAATTCTGAAGTCGTCACTGCCCGATTGTACTTGAATTTTTTCACCTTTTACACGGCTTTTGTCTCTTCGTAACTGTGAGGAAAACATGAGAAAGCCCTACGAAGTATGATGAAAATCAAAGTGGACTTCTATTTGGTTTGTAGAGAAATGCTAAGTGCAAAGAAACGATCCTTAAAGTGTACATGAACGGCTCAGATGCACTGTACAGTGAATCTGAGCCGTTCATGTACACTTTAAGGGTCTTTTCTTTGTATATTTTCTTTGTACCTAGCACTCCTCTTGGTTTGTAATGTCACATTTGGGCATTTGAAGGCCCATTGGTGTTTGGGGCTATGTCCCATTGGTGTTTGGGTCTCGGCTCACTATCCAATGTACCTTTGGTTGAATCCTCCTCCTCTCATCTTCACTTGATGTACCCTTGTCAAGTTTCTTAATAAATTTTTTGCCTTTTAAAAAAAAAGAAGATGAAAATCAAAGTCATTAGATTACCAATAAAAAATACACCACAAAGCAAATCTAGCTAAATGAAAAGAATCAACTACAACACTGAGTTATAGCCCAAGGCTTCTAATTAACGAGTCCAACAAGTCAAGCAGTAAATTGTTAAGTTTGAAAGATTTACCAACTAAATATATATATTTATTTGGATAATGCAGGGTGTCCCAGATGAGGTGGCCTCAAGAGTTATTGGCAAGGAGAATTGAACGTGAGATTTTAGAATGACGCAAACACCTAAGTCCTAGACAAAGATCACTTGGCCAGCCCTCGGGGTTATAACCAACTAAATATTTGTTAGTATCACGTACGCCATCATAATGAAAGCGGGGCGATTCCAGGAACCCTTAAAAAAACCCTCCAAATCTTAATCTCGTAGTTCCCGATCAAATTAATTTTGATAATTCGAGCCGCTCAATATGTTTAGAACGTGATTTTAAGGGTGCCCGCGAGAAACTAGCAAAAAAATTAACTGGGACGGGCTTGATTTGAGCAGTTTTTTATTAAACCATTCAATAAAGTTCAATAAAAAACTGTTTGGAAGAAGCCCTTTCCGATCTTTTTTTTGCTGATTTCTTGCGAGCACCCTTAAAATCACGTTCTGATTACATTGAGAGGTTCGGATCATCAAAATTCGATCGAAAACTTTGGGGGAGTTTTTTAAGGGTCCCCAAAACCGCCCCAGAATGAAAGAATCAGAACAAAATGGAGGCGGTCAAACAAGTGAATATGGAGGCAAAAGATGGTAACAAATGCCATCAGAATGCACTCTACAAGCTATGATAGAGGTGACCTCCATTAGGGAAGATTCAAATAGGGGTTCGAATTCTCTCTGATCTAAGTTTTAAACTGGACGGTACAGTTCAAATCTGTACTATTCAATGATATAATCAATAATTGTAGTAATGGACTATCTAGATTTGAAATATTTCAGCCAGTCCAGTGTAAAACTTAATGAAATTTATTGAAAATCGTGCTGGAATAATAAGTTGAGACAAATAGATAGTGAGATGAGACTAATAAGTGGATATAAAATTTATTGAAAGTGGTGCTGCGAGAAAGGCGTTGTTCTAAAAATCCCAAGTCAACAAAGCCGTGTCCTTGAGGAAAATTGTGTTACGTTGTTATCCAGAGGTTAATCTCATGCTTGACTAGTTAGAGTGGCTCCAAATTGTTTGTTTTTGTTTTTGTTAATCTCATGCTTGACTAGTTAAAGTGGCTCCCTCCATCCCAATTTGTTGGTTCTCTTTGGGAGTGCGTGATATTTTTGAATTGATTATATCTTACATTTTAAAAACTCAATCTGTATAAAAGAGTTCATTGAGACATATCAAACAAGATACATATTTGATGTAAAAAACATTATAGATTCAGAGAGCCAATTTTTTAGACTTCCAAAAAAAAAAGAACCAAGAATTTGGGACGGGGGAAGTAACATTCATTGAGCTAGCACATTACAGAAAAATCAACTAACCTTTTCCCAGCAAACGGGAAAGACGGGAGAAAGGTAAAAGACAAACGGGAGACTAGAAAAGATCCCTGCACATTAAAGAAACAAAGAGGAAATCATTTTCGACAATTGACTAATGATTGAAGGGAAATGCTACGGTACACACCTCTGTGCCATATGCACTTGTATAACCAAATTATTGAGAGGCGTAACCAAATCATTGAGAGGCATAACCAGACCATTGAGAAGCGTAGTATTTTACAAAATAGGCATAACAATTGAAAGAAGTATTTTGGTTATACCTCTCAATAGTTTGGTTACGCCTCTTAGTGATTTGGTTATGTGTCTCAATGATTTGGTTATATAGGTGCATATGGTACGAGAGTGTGTACTTAGACGGATTAGACATGCTAAAATTGTAAAATCCAATAAAAAAATACGGATTTCGAAATAGGTAACTATCCTCATATATATGAGTAATTTGCTTATATATCCCTTCGACTTTGCACAATAGTTCAAGTTAGTCCTTCAAGTTTCAATTTCAACCAACTTAACCTTCAATTTGCAAATTGGTTTCAATGTCATCCCTCAGTTAGCTTCCGTTAATAATTTGGACGGAAAGTGAGCATGTGCCCATCACGTGAGCCTTCCCCAGGGGCATTTTTGCCTATTCCCCTCCCTTCTTTAACCCCCATCATCACCACCACCTTCTCTCTCCTCCGTTCCAATCCTCACCAAACCCATTCCTATCTCTTCCTAACCAAATCCATTCCAATTAGCACTCAAATCACGCGGGCAAATTTGCTACTTTGGAGAATCGAAATCAGAAAAATAGAGCCACTCTACCTTGGAAGTATAATCAAGAATTGGGAATGAAATAATCAACCAACACCTGTGCAATTTAATTGCAAAAAAAGTAAAACCAGATCACAAATATGAAATAAAACTCGATTTTTCCCTAAATTTAGGTCCTTGTGCTAATCTCATGACACAAAAGCTTCTGAACATTTTTGCCAGAGAGAATTGGACAGCCATTGGGGGCGATTGAGGCGAAGGCGATGGAGAAATGGGTTTGGTTAGGAAGGGAGGGGAATGGGTTTGGTGATGATTGGGACGGTGGAGGAGAAAGTGAAGAGAGAAGACTGTGGTGATGACTGATGATGATGGGGGTTAAGGAAGGGAAGGGAAGGAAATGGACAAATATGTCCCTGGGGAAGGCTCACATGATGGGCACATGCTCACTTCCCGTCCAAATTATTAACGGAAGCTAACTGAGGGATGACATTGAAACCAATTTGCAAATTGAAGGTTAAGTTGGTTGAAATTGAAACTTGAAGGACTAAGTTGAACTTTTGTGCAAAGTCGAAGGGATATATAAGCAAATTACTCCATATATATCAACTAAAAGTTTATTTAGCAAAAATAGGGAGTCTAGAGCCTTTAAGATATAGACAAATTTTTT
This sequence comes from Rhododendron simsii, assembly GCA_014282245.1. NCBI lineage: Eukaryota > Viridiplantae > Streptophyta > Magnoliopsida > Ericales > Ericaceae > Rhododendron > Rhododendron simsii. The sequence goes on from CM024954.1 coordinate 38,764,775, forward strand.
TGGAAAAATTCATCCTTAATTCCATCCTAGATCAACCGTCTTAAGTTATCGTACCACTTTTGATAACATTCTCATGTCACAACCAAGTCAATAAAAATATTCCCAGAAATTATGTGTACCAAACAGAACAAATTTTACATCGACTAATATTTAGTTGTCTTGGACACTGCCATATGGTGTTCCACCGTTCTTTTTACCACAAATTTTTATAGGATACATAAACTTAGTATTAGACCCCACATAATGTTTGCTGGATATAGTTGGTGGAGCGCCACGTGGCGGTGTCCCAAAAGCACCCAATAATTGTCCAACTACATGTGGTGGAAAATATCAAAATACGATGATTCTATTTGAACCCAAAATATCTAGCTCCATGTTCTTTGCAAACCTTATAAAAAAATTTGAAAAATTATATTTTCTTTTCACTCCTAGAATCGTTCTACCAGTTGCCTTGTCAGAGATTTTCAAATAATAAATGGGTTTTCATTTATTTTTTTATTTTTAAAAATTCCTTTTTTCTCTTGAGAGAGGTAATTTCAAGAACCGTTGCAACATATTTTCAAATGAATTGTGACTTTATGTGAATAGAAAAGTAGGGCTGCCAAACGAATCAATTAAACAGCTCGAACTGACTCGACTTTTGGTTTGTTCAAACTCGTGTATAAAAAATATAAGCCCAGCTGTTTGGGCTGAATTAACTCAAATCAATCGACAAATAATTGTGTGCGGGCGTGCCAGAAAAGAAATAACTTCAAAGAAGAAGTTACTCTTTTCAAAATGATTTGAAACAACTAATTTCAATCAGGCAATTGTGTTATCCGTCCGATTACCTCAACTAAGAGGATTTTTCCTTAAGGTATCAACCAAATAAAAGATTGACGCGCTTCGAAATCAGAAAAGATGATTGAACACAAACGAACCTGAATCTAATCAAAGGTAAGTTTGTATACAAACACTCTTAAGATTCTATCAAGAATAATAAAGAAATGCAAGCACACTGAATTTAATCAAAAGCGAACTTGCAAACAACTATTCTTTGGTAAGAAAAAACTTAAAGGAAATAAGAAAACTTGAATTTAATCGAAAGTAATCTTACATGCAAATAAGCCTTCAACTTACAAAAAAGACCCTACTCTAAACTAAAAACTAATCTAAGATAGATCTCTGAGCAATCATTTTGTATGAATTGTCAGATGATATGGATTTTTTGTGTGTCCCTTTCTCTTCACTTGCTTCTTCTATTTATAGACGCTGCATTTGCCTTCGACCCCCACGTCTTAGATTGATACCCACGTTGGCCACATAAAACGGTTGAGGGGGCTTTCGAACGGTTTCCCTGATATTTCCAGAATTCCTTCTTCCCCTGCTTGCTTCGATCATGGTGTTCATGGCCACTTCCTGGATCGTGGTTCCTATTTTCAAGTAACGTGAATCAATGCAACGTGTTTGCCTTCCAAAATGATTCCCTGCAATTGCATCTAATTTCAGTTATAAAACAGGGTAGTGAGGACACCGTTCGATGATCGTAAAGTCCAAATTAATGGTTAGATCCAATAACCTCCCAAACCATCGTTTAAATACTACTCAAACGACATCGGTTCACTCTAAAACGACACCGTTCGTCATAAAACAGTGTCCTTTTCAACTCCCACAATCCTCTATAATTGGTACTCGGCTAGGACAGGTTTTATGCAACCGCCGTACCGTTCGGGGCCACGTGGAATTTTTTCATTGGGTAGCACTTTTTAGGATGTAAACACACCCCCCGCATTAACATTTTATTTATGCTAAATAAATGTTAATGGCACACGTTCTCTGCCCATATCCCTTCAACTTCGGATGCACGAAGCATGACAGGATTTCATTCCCATGCACGTCTATTGAGCTTCCCAAAGATAGCTACAATAATTTCCCTATAAATGGCAGTTAATGATAGGGTTTAACGAATTACATTACCCCTCATAAACCCTTTCGAATTCGAGTTTTCCTTTGTTAAGAAATCTTACGTTTATGGACTCTCTTCCAGAAATCAATCTTATCTTAGACAATCTTGATTGCCAAACCCCTTCTCCTCAAATGTCTCCTCCAAACTCTCCTCGAATGTTGGCAAGCAAAATTATCTCTGATCGAACATTCCATACCCCCAACCCATCTTCCACAGGTTGGGATTCCTCTTTGACCCGTTCGAATTCGTTCGATGGGTCCAACTGGGACTCATGGGAAGAAAACCCTACTAATACCAACACTGGCACCATTCTGGTCCGGTTCGATCAGCCTGATCCTACACCTCATAAATTTCATCACTTTCGAACTCTATTCGCAAGCCAATTCCTACCCCTGAGCGGCAACGACACCGTTCACATGGGCATGCTCGAATCCATTTATTCCTCTCTCAAGTTTTCTCCTTTCCTCAAACAGGAAGAAAACTATCTTGGGCCTGCCCCTTATTGCGACTTCAAACGCATGGCCCAAGCCCAAAAAACCCTCTGGCTCACAGAGGTGCAAACCCCACACTTCCCAGCTGACTTCGAAGAGACCAACAAGTTGATTCCTCTTCCTAAAGAGCCCGACTGGTTCAATGAGGTGAATAACCTTGCCATTAACACCCCTCATTTCCAATGGCAATATGGTTATTCCATCTACCCTGCTGACAAGAGCAAAGCTTTGCAGCTTCTTGCAGCTTCTTGCAGCTTTCTCCTTTCTGGATATCCATATCCTGGAAGAACAAGTCCCACTCACCAATTTCAAATGGGCTTGCGAAACACTGGTGCTATGCTCCATCCCCTCTGCGGTTTCCTATCAAATCCACTGTTTCCTGGACTTTCTACCAGTAATCAAGTCATGGCTCGAAGCCAATACCGCTGCGTATTGCTTCGATCAAACCCTTCAAGACTATGCTCTTACTAAGGAAAGGATTGAAAAACTGCATGACCAAATCCATAACTTTACTGCTGAGTCCTTCGAAGTGGTGCCTGGCCATGCTGACAAAAAGCTTCGAAGGCGCTTCAAAAGGCAACAAATGAAGCGTCCAACAAAGGAGGCTCAGCTTCGAAGGAAGGCCAAAGCACTGGTGCTCTGCTTTAGGCCTCTGCTGGAGAAAAAATTGGAATCAGACGCCAAAGAAGACATGAGGAAAATGGAACTGAAATTCCTCCATTTTGCTTGGAACAAGTTTCATAGTCTTGTTACTTGGTCCTTTCCTCATTACTTTGAGAATAAAAAAGCAACCTCTCAGCACCCAGGCCCTTCGAAGGCCTAATTTATATTTCTTTTCATAGGAACTAGGATTTCCCTTGTTTTGCTTTTTTTTTGTAAATACGCAAATTTCAATTTTGTAATCCAGTAAGTTTGTTCAATGAAATTTTCCCTTTTTTTTATCAACACGCTGGACTTGGGTTTATTGTTAAAATAGAAATTCTAACAATAATAACTCTACTAAAGAGAAAAAACCAACCCCAGCGGACCCCGAGGTACGGGCCCACTACAGGGCTGGCCCACCTGCAGGAGTATAAAAGCGGAAATAATTCAAAACCACCCCTTACACTCTACGCGTTCAAGCTTTCTCAAACTTAAAACTCTCAAGAACAGAACCCTCTCTTCTTCAACAACGCTAAACCCAAACTGAATCAATGGCCTCTTCCAGCAATCCAGCAGCCCGAGAACATGTTACTCCCTCTTTGGCCTTGAGACGGTTCGTGTCAGGACAAACACCAAGACCGACCGAAGAACCCTATCTTGATGCCAGGGTCTTCATTCCAAACCCTAGCGAAGAAGGTACTTATATTTTGGGCCCTCAACTCATAGGAGAAATCCCTGCTAGCCTTTCTCTCTACTATCCTCGATTGGGGAATGCCGAAATCCGGGCTTGTTTAAGCCTCGATTGGCAAAATTTTCCAAAGAAATCCTTCCCCTGCTGGCCCACATTGGACAAGGATTGAAAGATATGGACCACTCGTATGTTGGCTGCGAAGTCGGACGACTTAGAGAAGGTGGGTTTAAAAAGAATTATTACCCTCCTTCGAAGGGGGGTCCCACAAAATCCTTCTCTGATTCAGGCCGCCTTGGCCTTTTGGGACCCATCTTTCAACTTCTTTCGCTTTAACTGTGGCATGATGGCACCCACAGTTCTGGATACTACCCAAATGCTGGGGCTTATTCCGTATGGCCCCCAATTCGACCCTACCAAGGAGTTCCATCCTCCCGAGGGATTTACTCGTTTGACTGCCACCAACGGGGCTTTTTCCCAGTTCTACCACAGGGAAAAGAAATTGGTGGGAGAGGTGACCGAGACAGAGTTTTTTGCCTACATTCTCTACACCCTCTGCAAACACATCTTCTGCCACTCTGGGAAAAGAGTGATGAACGAATTTGTCCCATTGGCACTGGCACTTGCTAGAGGAGAAGAGTTCGACTTCGCCTCCTACTTCTTGGGCCACGTCTACAAAGCTGGGTTCGACTTCTACCAGAAGGGTTTGAACTATTCGCAGGGAGGGCCCCAATGGTTTATCCAACTATGGCTTCATGCTTACTTTCCTGAGTTGGGTCCTTTCAAAGCACCCACATCCCTTACTGGCGTCGTCGAAGCGCCCAATGTTCATGGCGACAACTACGTTCACCCAGAGGATAGCACAACACAGACTTTGGTGTACTACCTCTGCTTTTTTGCTGGTCTAGCCTCAGATAGGGAGTGACCCAATCCATACCCTACTCTTGTTGGGCCAACATGGTTGTTCGACATTCTGGCGGACAGACAGGGAAGATCCTCTCGAGCTCTCCAAGCATGGGGCAACATTCTCACAAGCAGAGAGATCTTCATTTCCTCGTCGAATACCCTCAAGTCCATAGCACATGCAGAGGTATATTGCCCTGCACAGTTTGCTAGGCAACTGGACTTTGTTCAAGGCATACCCACTCCTTACTGTGGCCTCGCCAACATCTGTATGTCTGAACGATCACCGATCACGGCTGACCAATTCCTGACGGGGTTTGCCCAAGCCAGACATGCATTGAGGAGGACAGTCACTCAGGAGTTCAGGGAACCTGAAGTGCGCACCACCCCTGCATTTGACAACTGGTGGCACTCCAACTGCTCATTCCTCTCAGGGATTAAACCCTTCAAACAGTTTCTAGCCCACATTGGGTTCGAGAAGTCTGAGTTTGGGCATGGAGGAAAAAATAACTCGTCATCTTTCTCCTCCGACAACGAATTTGGTTTGGCTGGAGGGATCGAAGACATTGCTGGAGGCGAAGTTGAACAAAGATTGACTCCAGTCGAAGCCTCCCCAATCGCAATGGTCGTTCCCCCCTCTCCACCAAGAAGGCAATCTACGAGGGTAACACAAAAAAGAGGTAATTGTCTCTGAACATCTCTTCTCTTTTGCTAAAACCAAACCTAACTGCATTCCATCCTACAGGTGCCACCTCTTCTTCAGAAAGTGCTTCGAAAAAGAGAAAGATTACTTCTCAGCCTACAGAAGTAATTCCCACCAAGCACTATCTTGAGCCCTCAGCTGCACCTCCAGGTTGGTTTTCTTCCCTCCAATTAATCTTTTAAACCCCCATATCATTTATCCGAGTCACCTTCTTATCCCTCTCCTTTCAGCTTCGAAGAGGACAAGGACCACCAGGAAGCGTGGCCCTCAGGTTTCTTCCAGTGATGAAGAAACAGAGAGTGACACAGAGATACTGGTCTCAAGAGGTAAATTTCTTCCTCATTTATGATTCAGTATTCCATTAAGAATAAGAGGATTTTACTGTAATTCTAATTCTTGAGTTCGACCCAGGTGAAACAAGACAGGTGAAGGAGACCCTCCCCTATGTGAGGAAAACAACTCCTCCCAAGAGGCCTGTTTCTCCAAAGAAGCCTTCCTCCCCAAAAGAGGTAAGTCAGTTTAAACTGCATACATTCTCATGTGTCTCCTGTGCTCGTGACTTGCTGTTAACTTTTTTGTAGGCTCAAGTTGCATCCCCTGTTGAGGCGTTGGACCTAGCTCTTGTTCCCTGCCCTCAACAAGAAGTGATAGAGCCCTTAATCCAAATGCCAGCAGATGCCCCTCACAAGGTATCCTTGGAATACTCGCCTTTTGAATTATGAAAGGATTTACTCTAACTTTATTTATATATATATATATATATATATATATATATATATATATTTTAACAGGCATCCCCTGTTCAAGCTCTTTCTATACAGAAAGACTTTGCTGCAAAGGATATTGACATACACACTTTGCTGTCATTCCTTACTGAGCCAACCTTTGCACAGGTACTGGCCAGTTTGGCTCCTTCGAAAACTCTGGGGCCACTTCCCATCCTTCAGGGAGGCTTCCCCTTTACTCCCTTATCGGTTTCAGGGGAGGGACCTTTAAGGATGGACCCTACTTTGGCTTCGAAGAGCCATATTCTTAGAAATGCTGAGGATCAAAGCTCCAGTTTGGCCTCCTCCTCAGATCAGGTACTCTTGACACTTAATCATACCTTTCCTTTCTTGTTTTATATTCTACTTAACCTTAACTTATAATTCTTATGCAGGGAACAGGCATGGCCCTTTTCCCTGAAGATCATCCCACATCTCCCTCTGCTCCAATTGACTTGTCCTTAGTGGTTTTTGACATATCCCTCTTTAAGAGTCAATTGGAAAAATTTTGTAACCAGATTGCTGATCCCATCCTTCCTACCTCTTCGAATTCTCTCGAAAGCCTTCAACAACTTTTGAGCCCCTCCATGCCTTCTGACTTACCTTCCTTTAGAATTAAACATGTTCTTTCAAAGGAAGAAGTTCTAATACTAAAAAGTTTTCTGAAATCTTTAAATCATTTAGGACTTCCTGCTTTGATTGATCATAGTTTAACTTATCACTTCGAGGTATGCTATCAGGCCTTGTCCCTTTTCCAAGGGCTCCCCTCTTCAATCAACTTCACTCTTCAAAAGCACCTTAAACAATTTAGTGAATTGATTGCTTATAATCACTTCTTGTCTGAGAGCATTGGCACAACTATTGAGAAAACCAACAGTTTGGAGGCCAAAGCACTTGAGACTGCTTCTCGTCTGTCCCTTTATCAAGCCCGAAGGGATAAACTTTCAGAACTTGACAAGAAGATGAAGTGGTTACAAGAAGAAATGAAGAAGGTCAGGGAAGAGATAGCTGAAGTTTCGAATGGCTTTCCAGAGCTTGAAGACGAGGCATTACGGGATGAATCAACGCTTCCACAGCTTATTCCTTCTCTTCGAGAGGAACAGAGAAGAAAAGCTGTCCATACTTCACTTTTGGATGCTAACTCTAATTCTCTTCGAGGGCTACTAACCACTATTCGTGATGTAATAAGCCTCTTTTTGTAAATTCACGCAGCTTGTACCTTTTTTTTTCGTTCAATTTTGGGATAAGTACAACTGTAATTAAGATCGACACTAGTTCCTATTTTCCTTTGCTTAAAAGCTTACTGTGCCAACTCCTCACCTACCGTATCTTAAAGAGTCATAAATGACTATCTACTAGTATAAATAGAGGTCTCTGGGGAAAGAAAAACTCACAGATCATCTTCTTCACTTCTCCTTCCTGTAGTATCATCCAAACCAAACTTTCCAGTAAGGTTACAAGAAAAATAATCATCATGAAGCCTCATCCTGTATTTTCGAAGAAAACCTTCGAAACATAGCCACATCAACCCTCATGATATTTCCCTTGAACCCTAAAGCCCTTAGGTATAGACACATCAACACTCATGATGTGTCTGTACCGGGCTATTGCTTCGAAGACAAGAATGGGCTTTGAGCTCTATCTCCCTACCAATGGAGCTTTGTAAGGAGATAGAATCAAGTCCCCATGAAGCTAGGTTCAAGTCTTTGTATCTCAGTTGGTTGATCCCTAGAGATCCTCCACCATGATATTATTAGGCCCTAGATAGGTTCCCCAATGTAACCTTCTGTGTAACTGTGATGAGCAAAGAAATTATTTACCAATGTATCGATCTTTATTCTAATGGCTTTGACCAATAAACTGGTTTTCTTAGCCGTCCCTTTTTATTTAATGTTATCAATGAAAACATGATAGTATGAAGGAAGATACAAACAGAAACCCTCCTTCCCATACTGTGCTCTTTTACTCCATGTCTATTTATTACTTTTGCTTCGAAGTGTGTTGATACTTCGAAAACTAATCTAGTGTAATTGCAATCGTTCCAACTAACTCATTTAATTCCAGTAGCTTCTTAGCCGTCTCATCGTAAGTTGTAAAAGATCATATACTTTTGACGTATGATGCCTAAAACCCTTCACCTTCCAGGCTTTACGCGTCTGCAACCAATTTAATAATGGTAATAAATGAGACGGATTCCCCGTATTCTTTGGGCTATAAATACACCTAGACGTCAATAGATCACAACATCTCTTTCAAACAAACAAACATGGCTGAGGACCACCCAACTCTTGCTGATCTCATGAGTCAATTGGCCAACCTGACTAACATGATCATGGAGCTGAAGAGGGACGTCCACGCTGAGTCCCAGGCCCTTCGAAGTGAGATCGCTCAGCTTCGAAGCCAGCTGGTGTGTGTGGAAACAGCTTCACACCTCTGCTTGGCTAGGACCTGGGATGATCTTTCGACCGTCCTCTCGGCCCATGAGGCAAAAAGTCCCCCAGAGGGAGGATCCTCTTGAAGATTCTCCTTTGGGACTATGAAGATCACCAATGGTCTTCATTTTTGCTTTTTTGAACCAGGGTTGGTCCCCCTCTTTTTTTTTTTGTTCAGACCCACTTGGGTCTGTTTTGTACTTAGACCTGCTTGGGTCTTTTCTCTTTTTTTTTTATAAATGAAATGGAAACTTTTGCTTGGCTATTCTCGACTCTTTATAGCTTCGATTGGTAGTATGGTGACTCGTTTTGTCTTTCGAATGCTAATAAGGTATTTTTTTGTAAAAAAGCTTTTAGCATCAAACCACTCAACACTAAATCAGCCAATCAGATCCATCAATATGTAACCAAACTTATTTACACTACCTCTTGTGGAAGGACTCCCATATGGAAGGAACATAAGCTTTCAGATGTCTTCCCGTTTATTTTCCTTCGATGAACATAACCATTCAAATTTCTCAAATGATAAGCTCCCCCTTTTAAAACCCTATGGATTTGAAAAGGCCCATTCCATGTTGGTGCCCATTTCCTAATCCATCCTTTCTAACTCTCCTATCCCTGATAGGGAGGATAACTTTCCATACGAGGTCTCCTTCATCGAAGCTTCGAAGAGCCACTCTTTTGTTATAGCTTCTGGCTATTTCTTGCTTTTTGTAGCATAATCTGGTTTGAGGCTTTTATTCTAGCCTCATCAATATCTTCCAATTCCATATGCATGGCCTGATGATAAGATCCTGTGTCTAAATCGTTTTGACATGCTACTCTCTGAGATCTTACAGTGATCTCCATGGGTAGCACAAGCGTCATGCCCATATGTTAATGCAAATGGTGTGGTACCTGTACTAGTCCTTTTTGTATTCCTATATGCCCATACACATCAAGTAACAGATCATGCCAAATTTCTGGGTTTTGATCCACCATTTTTTGGATCCCCTTCTTGATAATTTTATAGTTGATTCTGCTTGACCATTGGACTGAGCATAATAAGTACTAGTATATATTAATGAAATTCCATGGTTCGTGGCGAAATCCTTCACCAATCCTCCTTCGAATATGGAACCATTGTCCACTGTTATCGTTTTGGGGACTCCCAAACCTGTATATGATCCCCTTTATTAAATCTATTACGTGGGTTTGTTTGACCTCCTGATAAGCTTGGGCTTCTACCCATTTTGTGAAATAATCAGTAGCTACTAGGATGAATTTATGCTTTTCCAATGAAGGAGGATAAATCATCCCAATCATGTCCATAGCCCATCCCCTAAAGGGGCCATGGTTTTATTACATATTGCAAATCTGTAACTGGCAAATGCTTGAGTGGACCTGTTTTTTGACAAGCTTGACACCCCTTTGCATATCTATACAATCTTTGAGGATGGTAGGCCAATAATACCCATATCTCCTTATTAACCATCTCATTTTTATGCCAGCTTGATGTGCTCCACAGATTCCTTCATGCACTTCAGCCATTACTTTAAATGCATTTACCTTGCTCAAGCACTTCAAAAGAACCATCCATTCCTCTCTTGAATAGCTCATTATTATACATTATATAGTTCATTGCTTTTAATTTGGTTGCCTTGTCTGCAACACTGTCTGGCTTGGTTAGATATTCAATCAATGCTTGCCTCCAATCAGATTTCGATGAGTTAAAGCATCGCTTTTAATACTTCGAAGTCCATCAACCTATTGTGTAACATAGGCAGGATTTCCTCAAAGTTAATTGACAAAATTCCTTTTCAACTTCTGATAAAACTTTGTAGCCAGACGCTTTTTGAGCTATTTCGTCAGCCTCTTCATTAAAGAACCTAGGAATATAAGTTAAAGTAAGCATATGAAATTGATCCATCAGCTTCTTAGCATGCTGATAATAATTATCAGCGCTGGACTAGTACATTTAAACTGTCCATATTTAGTTGGTTAATCACTAACTGAGAATCTCCAAAGATTTCAGCAACACTAACCCTTAATTTTAAGCAAAATTTCTAGTCCAATAATCATGCTTCATATTCTGCCTGGTTATTGGAACATTGTCCCTCACTGAGTCTAAAACCATATTTGGTTTTCAAGCCTTGGGGGATTCCAGAATTATGCCCACTCCAGCCATCTGAATAGTTCTTTTGATCCATCGAACCATAATTTCCATGGCCTGATTTCAACTGTACTAGCCTCCAACGTGTTGTGGCCTTGTACTCATTTGGATGATCGGCCAAAAAATTGGCCAATGCTTGGCCTTTATTATCGATTTTTGAGGCACATACTCAAGACAAAATTCAATTAAAGACTAGCTATCAGAAGAACATGTACTCCTCTTTGGCCTTGAGACTTAGTGTCAGGACAAACACCAAGGACCGACCGAAAGAACCATCATCTTGATGCCAGGGTCTCATTCAAAACCCTAGCGAAAGAATGAGTACTTATTTTTGGGCCCTCAACTCATAGGAGAAATCCCTGATAGCCTTTCTCTCTACTATCCTCGATTGGAATGCGAAATCCGGCTTGTTTAAGCCTCGATGTGCAAATTTACAAAGAAATCTCCCCTGCTGGCCACATGGACAAGGATTGAAAGATAATGGAACACTCGTATGTTGGCTGCGACGTCGGAACGATCTTAGAGAAGAGTGGGTTTTTTTAAAAAGAAGTATTACCCTCCTTCGAAGGGGGGTCCCACAAAATCCTTCTCTGATTCAGGCCGCCTTGGCCTTTTGGGACCCATCTTTCAACTTCTTTCGCTTTTAACTGTGGCATGATGGCACCCACAGTTCTGGATACTACCCAAATGCTGGGGCTTATTCCGTATGGCCCCCAATTCGACCCTACCAGGAAGTTCCATCCTCCCGAGGGATTTACTCGTTTGACTGCCACCAACGGGGCTTTTTCCCAGTTCTACCACAGGGAAAAGAAATTGGTGGGAGAGTGACCGAGACAGAGTTTTTTGCCTACATTCTCTACCCCTCTGCAAACACATCTTCTGCCACTCTGGGAAAAGAGTGATGAACGAATTTGTCCCATTGGCACTGGCACTTGCTAGAGGAGAAGAGTTTCGACTTCGCCTCCTACTTCTTGGCCACGTCTACAAAGCTGGGTTCGACTTCTACCGAGAGGGTTTGAACTATTCGCAGGGAGGGCCCCAATGGTTTATCCAACTATGGCTTCATGCTTACTTTCCTGAGTTGGGTCTTTCAAAGCACCCACATCCCTTACTGGCGTCGTCGAAGCGCCCAATGTTCATGGCGACAACTACGTTCACCCAGAGGATAGCACAACACAGACTTTGGTGTACTACCTCTGCTTTTTTGCTGGTCTAGCCTCAGATAGGGAGTGACCCAATCCATACCCTACTCTTGTTGGGCCAACATGGTTGTTCGACATTCTGGCGGACAGACAGGAAGATCCTCTCGAGCTCTCCAAGCATGGGGCAACATCCTCACAAGCAGAGAGATCTTCATTTCCTCGTCGAATACCCTCAAGTCCATAGCACATGCAAGGTATATTGCCCTCACAGTTTGCCTAGGCAACTGGACTTTGTTCAAGGCTACCCACTCCTTACTGTGGCCTCGCCACATCTGTATGTCTGAACGATCACCGATCACGGCTGACCCAATTCCTGACGGGGTTTGCCCAAGCCAGACATGCATTGAGGAGGACAGTCACTCAGGAGTTCAGGAACCTGAAGTGCGCACCACCCCTGCATTTGACAACTGGTGGCACTCCAACTGCTCATTCCTCTCAGGGATTAAACCCTTCAAACAGTTTCTACCCACATTGGGTTCGAGAAGTCTGAGTTTGGGCATGGAGGAAAAAATAACTCGTCATCTTTCTCCTCCGACAACAATTTGGTTTGGCTGGAGGGATCGAAGACATTGCTGGAGGCAAGTTGACAAAGATTGACTCCCAGTCGAAGCCTCCCCAATCGCAATGGTCGTTCCCCCCTCTCCACCAAGAGGCATCTACGAGGGTAACACAAAAAGAGGTAATTGTCTCTGAACATCTCTTCTCTTTTGCTAAAACCAAACCTAACTGCATTCCATCCTACAGGTGCCACCTCTTCCTTCAGAAAGTGCTTCGAAAAAGAGAAAGATTACTTCTCAGCCTACAGAAGTAATTCCCACCAAGCACTATCTTGAGCCCTCAGCTGCACTCCATGTTGGTTTTCTTCCCTCCAATTAATCTTTTAAACCCCCATATCATTTATCCGAGTCACCTTCTTATCCCTCTCCTTTCAGCTTCGAATAGGACAAGACCACCAGGAAGCGTGGCCCTCAGGTTTCTTCCATGATGAAGAAACAGAGAGTGACACAGAGATACTGGTTCTCAAGAGGTAAATTTCTTCCTCATTTATGATTCGTATTCCCAATTAAGAATAGAGGATTTTACTGTAATTCTAATTCTTGAGTTCGACCCAGGTGAAACAAGACAGGTGAAGGAGACCCTCCCCTATGTGAGGAAAACAACTCCTCCCAAGAGGCCTGTTTCTCCAAAGAAGCCTTCCTCCCCAAAGAGGTAAGTCAGTTTAAACTGCATACATTCTCATGTGTCTCCTGTGCTCGTGACTTGCTGTTAACTTTTTTGTAGGCTCAAGTTGCATCCCCTGTTGAGGCGTTGGACCTAGCTCTTGTTCCCTGCCCTCAACAAGAAGTGATAGAGCCCTTAATCCAAATGCCAGCAGATGCCCCTCACAAGTTATCCTTGGAATACTCGCCTTTGGAATTATGAAAGGATTTACTCTAACTTTATTTATATATATATTATATATATATATCATATATATATTATTTTAACAGGCATCCCCTGTTCAGCTCTTTCTATACAGAAAGACTTTGCTGCAAAGGATATTGACATACACACTTTGCTGTCATTCCTTACTGAGCCAACCTTTGCACAGGTACTGGCCAGTTTGGCTCCTTCGAAAACTCTGGGGCCACTTCCCATCCTTCAGGGAGGCTTCCCCTTTACTCCCTTATCGGTTTCAGGGGAGGGACCTTTAAGGATGGACCCTACTTTGGCTTCGAAGAGCCATATTCTCAGAGATGCTGAGGATCAAAGCTCCAGTTTGGCCTCCTCCTCAGATCAGGTACTCTTGACACTTAATCATACCTTTCCTTTCTTGTTTTATATTCTACTTAACCTTAACTTATAATTCTTATGCAGGGAACAGGCATGGCCCTTTTCCCTGAAGATCATCCCACATCTTCCTCTGCTCCAATTGACTTGTCCTTAGTGATTTTCGACATATCCCTCTTTAAGAGTCAATTGGAAAAATTTTGTAACCAGATTGCTGATCCCATCCTTCCTACCTCTTCGAATTCTCTCGAAAGCCTTCAACAACTTTTGAGCCCCTCCATGCCTTCTGACTTACCTTCCTTTAGAATTAAACATGTTCTTTCAAAGGAAGAAGTTCTAATACTAAAAAGTTTTCTGAAATCTTTAAATCATTTAGGACTTCCTGCTTTGATTGATCATAGTTTAACTTATCACTTCGAGGTATGCTATCAGGCCTTGTCCCTTTCCCAAGGACTCCCCTCTTCAATCAACTTCACTCTTCAAAAGCACCTTAAACAATTTAGTGAATTGATTGCTTATAATCACTTCTTGTCTGAGAGCATTGGCACAACTATTGAGAAAACCAACAGATTGGAGGCCAAAGCACTTGAGACTGCTTCTCGTCTGTCCCTTTATCAAGCTCGAAGAGATAAACTTTCAGAACTTGACAAGAAGATGAAGTGGTTACAAGAAGAAATGAAGAAGGTCAGGGAAGAGATAGCTGAAGTTTCGAATGGCTTTCCAGAGCTTGAAGACGAGGCATTACGGGATGAATCAACGCTTCCACAGCTTATTCCTTCTCTTCGAGAGGAACAGAGAAGAAAAGCCGTCCATACTTCACTTTTGGATGCTAACTCTAATTCTCTTCGAGGGCTACTAACCACTATTCGTGATGTAATAAGCCCCTTTTTGTAAATTCACGCAGCTTGTACCTTTTTTTTTTCGTTCAATTTTGGGATAAGTACAACTGTAATTAAGATCGACACTAGTTCCTATTTTCCTTTGCTTAAAAGCTTACTGTGCCAACTCCTCACCTACCGTATCTTAAAGAGTCATAAATGACTATCTACTAGTATAATAGAGGTCTCTGGGAAAGAAAAACTCACAGATCATCTTCTTCACTTCTCCTTCCTGTAGTATCATCCAACCAAACTTTCCAGTAAGGTTACAAGAAAAATAATCATCATGAAGCCTCATCCTGTATTTTCGAAGAAACCTTCGAAACATAGCCACATCAACCCTCATGATATTTCCCTTGAACCCTAAAGCCCTTAGGTATAGACACATCAACACTCATGATGTGTCTGTACCGGGCTTTGCTTCGAAGACAAGAATGGGCTTTGAGCTCTATCTCCCTACCAATGGAGCTTTGTAAGGAGATAGAATCAAGTCCCATGAAGCTAGGTTCAAGTCTTTGTATCTCAGTTGGTTGATCCCTAGAGATCCTCCACCATGATATTATTAGGCCCTAGATAGGTTCCCCAATGTAACCTTCTGTGTAACTGTGATGAGCAAAGAAATTATTTACCAATGTATCGATCTTTATTCTAATGGCTTTGACCAATAAACTGGTTTTCTTAGCCGTCCCTTTTTATTTAATGTTATCAATGAAAACATGATAGTATGAAGGAAGATACAAACAGAAACCCTCCTTCCCATACTGTGCTCTTTTACTCCATGTCTATTTATTACTTTTGCTTCGAAGTGTGTTGATACTTCGAAAACTAATCTAGTGTAATTGCAATCATTCCAACTAACTCATTTAATTCCAGTAGCTTCTTAGCCGTCTCATCGTAAGTTGTAAAAGATCATATACTTTTGACGTATGATGCCTAAAACCCTTCACCTTCCAGGCTTTACGCGTCTGCAACCAATTTAATAATGGTAATAAATGAGACGGATTCCCCGTATTTCTTTGGGCTATAAATACACCTAGACGTCAATAGATCACAACATCTCTTTCAAACAAACAGACATGGCTGAGGACCACCCAACTCTTGCTGATCTCATGAGTCAATTGGCCAACCTGACTAACATGATCATGGAGCTGAAGAGGGACGTCCACGCTGAGTCCCAGGACCTTCGAAGTGAGATCGCTCAGCTTCGAAGCCAGCTGGTGTGTGTGGAAACAGCTTCACGCCTTTGCTTGGCTAGGACCTGGGATGATCTTTCGACCATCTTCTCGGCCCATGAAGCAAAAAGTCCCTCAGAGGGAGGATCCTCTTGAAGATTCTCCTTTGGGACTATGAAGATCACCAATGGTCTTCATTTTTGCTTTTTTGAACCAGGGTTGGTCCCCCTCTTTTTTTTTTTGTTCAGACCCACTTGGGTCTGTTTTGTACTTAGACCTGCTTGGGTCTTTTCTCTTTTTTTTTTATAAATGAAATGGAAACTTTTGCTTGGCTATTCTCGACTCTTTATAGCTTCGATTGGTAGTATGGTGACTTGTTTGTATTTTCGAATGCTAATAAGGTAATTTTTTTGTAAAAAAAAAGCTTTTAGCATCAAACCACTCAACACTAAATCAGCCAATCAGATCCATCAATATGTAACCAAACTTATTTACACTACCTCTTGTGGAAGGACTCCCATATGGAAGGAACATAAGATTTCAGATGTCTTCCGTTTATTTTCCTTCGATGAACATAACCATTCAAATTTCTCAAATGATAAGCTCCCCCTTTTAAAACCCTATGGATTTGAAAAGGCCCATTCCATGTTGGTGCCCATTTTCCTAATCCATCCTTTCTAACTCTCCTATCCCTGATAGGGAGGATAACTTTCCATACGAGGTCTCCTTCATCGAAGCTTCGAAGAGCCACTCTTTTGTTATAACTTCTGGCTTTTCTTGCTTTTTGTAGCATAATCTGGTTTGAGGCTTTTATTCTAGCATCATCAATATCTTCCAATTCCATATGCATGGCCTGATGATAAGATCCTGTGTCTAAATCGTTTTGACATGCTACTCTCTGAGATCTTACAGTGATCTCCATGGGTAGCACAGCGTCATGCCCATATGTTAATGCAAATGGTGTGGTACCTGTACTAGTCCTTTTTGTATTCCTATATGCCCATAACACATCAAGTAACAGATCATGCCAAATTTCTGGGTTTTGATCCACCATTTTTTGGATCCCCTTCTTGATAATTTTATTAGTTGATTCTGCTTGACCATTGGACTGAGCATAATAAGTACTAGTATATATTAATGAAATTCCATGGTTCGTGGCGAAATCCTTCACCAATCCTCCTTCGAATATGGAACCATTATCCACTGTTATCGTTTGGGGACTCCCAAACCTGTATATGATCCCCTTTATGAAATCTATTACGTGGGTTTGTTTGACCTCCTGATAAGCTTGGGCTTCTACCCATTTTGTGAAATAATCAGTAGCTACTAGGATGAATTTATGCTTTTCCAATGAAGGAGGATAAATCATCCCAATCATGTCCATAGCCCATCCCCTAAAGGGCCATGGTTTTATTACATATTGCAAATCTGTAACTGGCAAATGCTTGAGTGGACCTGTTTTTTGACAAGCTTGACACCCCTTTGCATAATCTATACAATCTTTGAGGATGGTAGGCCAATAATACCCATATCTCCTTATTAACCATCTCATTTTTATGCCAGCTTGATGTGCTCCACAGATTCCTTCATGCACTTCAGCCATTACTTTAAATGCATTTACCTTGCTCAAGCACTTCAAAAGAAGACCATCCATTCCTCTCTTGAATAGCTCATTATTATACATTATATAGTTCATTGCTTTTAATTTGGTTGCCTTGTCTGCAACACTGTCTAGCTTGGTTAGATATTCAATCAATGCTTGCCTCCAATCAGAATTTCGATGAGTTAAAGCATCGACTTTTAATACTTCGAAGTTCATCAACCTATTGTGTAACATAGGCAGGGATTTCCTCAAAGTTAATTGACAAAATTCCTTTTCAACTTCTGATAAAACTTTGTAGCCAGACGCTTTTTGAGCTATTTCGTCAGCCTCTTCATTAAAGAACCTAGGAATATAAGTTAAAGTAAGCATATGAAATTGATCCATCAGCTTCTTAGCATGCTGATAATAAATTATCAGCGCTGGACTAGTACATTTAAACTGTCCATTTAGTTGGTTAATCACTAACTGAGAATCTCCAAAGATTTCAGCAACACTAACCCTTAATTTAAGCAAAATTTCTAGTCCAATAATCAATGCTTCATATTCTGCCTGGTTATTGGAACATTGTCCCTCACTGAGTCTAAAACCATATTTGGTTCTCAAGCCTTGGGGGGATTCCAGAATTATGCCCACTCCAGCCATCTGAATAATTCTTGATCCATCGAACCATAATTTCCATGGCCTGATTTCAACTGTACTAGCCTCCAACGTTGTTGGTGCCTTGTACTCATTTGGATGATCGGCCAAAAAATTGGCCAATGCTTGGCCTTTAATCGATTTTTGAGGCACATACTCAAGACAAAATTCAATTAAAGACACTATCCATTTCCCAATCTTTCCACTAAGCACTGATTTAGAAAGCATGTGCTTAATTACATCAGTTTGAGAAATAACATAAGTTATTCTAGGCAACATATAATGCCTGAGTTTCTTAGAAGCATAAAATAAAGCTAAACATAGTTTCTCTACTGCAGCATACTTGCATTCACAAGAGTTTAAAAACCTACTAAGATAATAAACTGCTCTTTCCTTGCCATCCTCATTGTCTTGAGCCAACAGAACACCTATTGAGTCTTGTGTTGCGGCTAAATACAACTATACTGGCTTTCTTTCAATGGGAGGCGCCAATACAGGAGGGTTGGCTAAGTATCTTTTGATGGCTTCGAAGGCTTCATCATGCTCATTTGACCACTTGAATTCCTCCCCTTCCTTCAGTTTCAACAAAGAAGAGAAAATTATAGTTTTTCCTGCAGTATTAGATATAAATCTTCGAAGGAAATTTAATTGACCAAGAAACCTTTGCAACTCCTTCTTAGAAGAAGGTGGTTTAGCCTCAATGATGGCCTTAGCTTTGTTCTTGTCAACCTGTATTCCTTTACTGTGAACTAGATACCCTAAAAACTTCCCAGCTGATACTCCAAAAGCACATTTTTCTGGATTTAACTTCAGCTGATAGCGTTTCATTTGTTGGAATGCCTTTTCTAAGTGTTGTAGATGATCCTCATCAGAGTTTGACTTCACAATGATATCATCTATGTAACATTCCAGAAAAGTTTCCGCTAAATCATGAAAAATAGTATTCATTGCTCTCTGATATGTGGCCCCAGCATTCTTTAGCCCAAATGGCATTTTAACCCATTCGAAGATGCCAATGTTACCTGGGCAGGCAAATGCTGTTTTATGCACATCTCCTTCTGCTATGCAGATTTGATTGTACCCTGAATGCCCATCTAAAATGGACAATATCTTGTGGCCAGCAGAACTGTCCACAAGTGTATCCACATTAGGCATTGGGTATTCATCATTAGGAGTCGCAGTATTTAGGTTTCGAAAATCAAAACAGATTCTGATAGTTCCATTCTTTTTAGGGACTGGAACTTTATTAGATAGCCATTCAACATACCTGGCTGTTCTAATGAAGCCTGCATCTAGAAGCCTCTGCATTTCCTTTTTAACACTTGCAATAGTTTCTGGACTCATCTTCCTGGTTGGTTGTTTCACAGGTTTGAATTGTGGCTTGATAGGTAACCTATGCTCCACCAATCCCCTGTCCAAGCCAGGTAGTTCCTTGTAACTCCATGCAAAGCATTCCTTATTTGCTTTCAATAGTGCCACCAATTCAGCTTTCATACCAGGTTCAAGCTGTTTATTAATAAGCACTGGATTGGGGTTTTGTGCATCTCCCAACCTTACTTCTTCCAACAGATCTTGTGATTCAACCCGTTCCTCAGAAGTGAGTTGGATTTCTTTCACATGAGGGTTATTGTTCTGCATAACCTCTTCCCATATGTTCTCTTCTTGGATCTTCTGTTCGACCCCCAGAGCAACATACTTTACTAAAGCCAATGAGTTGGCTTTTTCTTCAGCCTCTCTCTTGGATTTACATCCATGCAGCATCATCTTTTGGGGTGTCTGATTCATAGTCAACAGCTTGTTTCAGCTTTGATTTCAGCTCTGCCAATTCCCCCAGTTCCATCTCGTTGGTTGGGTGGGTGGCTGCTTGAAGTAGTTCACTCAAAGGAACTACATCCGATTTGTACATTTCTGCTTCAGCAAAATTTGCCGTGGCACCAAATGGATGTGGATCAGCTTTGACTCCTTCAACACCCACTTCCTTGCCTTTGTCATACTTAACAATCATTAATTCCTGATGCATAGAGGAAGGAATACATCCGTTAACATGAATCCAGTCCCTTCCCAATAAAGCATTATATTTAGCACATGTGTCAACTACAAAGAAAACAGTATCAGTTTCTATTCCACCTACTGCCAATCTAATGGAAATGATTCCCCTGGCATGTTGGCTTTCCCAAGTAAATCCTGCAATGGATGTGCTGGTTGGAATCAATTTTGCTTTTCCTTTTCCTAACTTTTTCAAAGTTTGGAAAGGCAAAATGTTCACCGCAGCCCCATTATCCACCAAGATTCTGTTAAGTGGGACTCCATCAAAGTGTGCAGTGATATACAATGGACGCAAATGTTGTCTCATTGCATTAGTAGGTAGTTTAAATGGATATGAAATTTCCACATAATTTAAATCTATTACCAGGGGGTATTCGACGTCGGACATGGAATCTGACACGAAACAAGCACTTTCTTTTGAGCTTACCTCTAAACTTTCTTGATTCTGTTCAATTTCACGTACCAAGTTTTTACCCATCTCGATCTGAGATACTTCTTTCAAGTCACAGTCGTTGCATATGATATTTAACTCCTTATCACTCAGAGTTTCTTCAGAACTCTCTGGCTCGTTCAAGTTCGACCAAGCAGTATCTTGATCTTTGAACGTCTGACCATAATCCATAGAGCTTGGATAAACCATATTAACTTGTACTTCTGGCTGATCTCCGAACTGGATTGTAGCCACTTCTTTGATTGGTTTAACTGCTTCGATCTCCTCAGCACCCTTCTTTTCGAATTCTTGTGTGGATACCTCCATAGGGGAAAAGGTTCCTTCCATCCCCTGTTGTTCCACCACCATGGCCTCGAGCAAACCAGACTGATAACTAGCCAGCGAGTTAGGAGAAGGTGGATCAAGATCCTCTTCGAGCATAGCAGAGGCAACCTTTTCCAAAGTCTCCCTCTCGTGACACTGGGTTCGAAATTCCTCTGGGTCCCTTTCGATCCTGTCGAACCTTGGATTAAGTTTTGCTCGTCTGCCTGATTCTTCTCCCGTTGAAGATTCTCCTGACTGGAAGAGCGTATACTTCCTCTGGAGCTTTCTCTTTTGAGTTCTTGAGAGCAATGGAACCATCTGTGGTAATTGAGACTTGGGATCCCTAATCAACACCCAGTTTCCAGAGTTCGAAATTGGTGGCTTGAAAGTTCTGCTCGCATTCCTGTTTGAACCTTTGTATCCTTGAAACAAATCAGGTTTAACTTGCTTCAGAAACCAGTCAGGAACCCCTTTCACCAAGGTGAATTCTTCTTGTTTGGCCTCTTCTTGCGCCTTCGATGTCTGGCCAATATTGGCCTTCTTCGAAGGTGGCAGCTCCCTTCTGTGAACAGCTGGAACAGGGCTAGTAGGCATGTCCCTTTTTGGTGCCAACCAAGACTTGCTGTCACTTGGCTTTGCTTGAACTGGGGCCATTCTTTTCATTCCCATTTCTTTTGGGAAGAAACTCACGCCCTTTCTATCCAAGTCCTTAAAAACCAAATAGTTGGCCCTGCATCCTACACACAGGCACTCCAAAAATGAGGCTTCTAGCATAGGCAGGTGGTTATTACCTGAGAATTTCTGCAAAGAAAAACCATCATTGGCTCGCCTATAGGAGCTTGGCCTCGCTCCCATGCCTCGAGGGTGGCCAGCGTATGGCTTGCCCCTTCCATATTGAACAGTATTCATGTTCACTGGTGCTTCTTTGTCCTGCCAATATTTCTTGATAGTTCGAGCCAGTGAGGAGGGCACACTGGTGTTGACCTCTTCTACCTTTGGAAAAGGCACTGCATCTATCCCCATAGTCTTTTCAGGGAATTTGATTCTTCCTTTCTTGATTTGTTCCTGAATCCTGTCACGAAAAACATTACAAGATTTAGTTGAATGAGACCAAGAATCATGCCATTTGCAATAGGTCTTTCCATTCCTTTCTTCCGCTGTGGGCAATTTCACATTCAAAGGCAGCTTAATGATTTTCTTTCTTAACAAGAAGTCAAAGATCTCATCAGCTTTAGATATATCAAAAGAATATACTTTAGTAGTTTCCTTTTGTTTGAACTTCTGCCCAAGAGAGACATTCTTTTGAATTAAGGGCTCACAAACACAAGGTTCGTGCTCTATAATTTTAGCAGCATCTATTTCATAATTAGGATCCCTATAGTATGTTGGATAAGAGGAATTATGCCTATCCATATCTTCCTCTAGCAATGATTCATATCTAGCAACTTTATAGGTTAGATCTGCAAAGTCCCTGAACTCTGTAGAATCAAACCTCTTTCGAAGCTCCCTTTCTAAACCATCCTGTGCTAATCTCACAAACTCTGCCTCTGGCAGATGGAGTTTGCACTTGGTCTTAGCCCTTTTGAACCTAGATATGAAATCTGCTACCTTTTCATCCGGTTTCTGCTTTAACCTAGCCAAATCTGCCATAGAGACTTCAGGCTCAGCATTAAAGAATTGTGCATGAAATGCCTCCTCCATTTGAAACCAACTTGTCATCGATTCTACAGGCAAATTTGTGTACCATGCAAAAGCTGGCCCAGACAAAGAATTTGGGAACAATTTCAACTTCATGAAACCATTCTGAGCCAAGTTCTTACATTGGGCAGAAAACCTAGCAATATGTTCTATAGAAGATTGTCTCCCGTCCCCATAAAACAAAGTAAAGTCTGGGATTTTAAATTCTCTAGGGATCTGAAATGTTGTGTCAATCCATTCTGGATATGGTTTTTTATAGATTTGAGGTTGTACCCCCCGAGTTCGAGGCCCACAAACTTCTTGTATGAGATCCATAACCTGGTCTCTTAGTATTGGGTTGCCTACAAGGAAATTTTGTTCTTGATTTCCTACCGGTGGATTTGGTTCTGCCAAGTCATCTCTATGCATTTCCCTTATAGTGTTAAAATCCCCTTGGTTTTCTCTGGGAAGTCTCCCATACCAGGGTTGCTGCATTGGGTCGGCCGTAGTGTTCACCCGAGCAGGCCTATGGCTTCCATAAACCGCTGTGGTGGGATTTTTGGTATTTGGGAGACTTTGACGAGAAGGCTGTGCGTTATCCCTCGTTTTCTCAGGTCTATAACCTCGTTCTAGCTCTACATCATCCTCCCATCCCCCAAGTGTGGGTTCGAAAAGAGGATTAACGCTTTGCCTGTCTCTGGCATTTCTTGGAATCCCAATAGGAATTCCATGAGATTGGTCTGGGATTTCGAAGACAGGCTTTGTAGGCTTCAAAGGCTCATACCAAGATTGTGGTATTTCCTCTGGATACATTTTTTCCTTACCCTTTCTAGACCTTATCTTACCCTGACCAACATCCTCTCCAAGCCTTCCTTCGAAGGGACTTTGGTGAGTAGTTGAATTAGCATGATCATCTAGCCCAATATTCCCTGGACTGTTTCTTGTTACTTCTAAGTTGGGCAACCTACTTCTTATGCTTTTGATCATGGCTCTTTGGGTTTGAGCCATCTCTCGAAAAGCTATCATCATTTCTCTGAACATTTCCTCCTTATCATGGTCTTTACCACTGGCTTGTCCCTTCTGGAAATTTGGAGGCCCTTCATAAGGAGGTATTTCATAAGAAGGCTCCTCATAAGGAAGCTCTCCCATTTCGGGAGCCAATTGGGGAAACTCATGATTCATAGGCGTTCCCTGTTCCGGGGCCTGTTCTGGCACAGCTTGTTCCTCTGGCACTTGACCACCAACAGGTGTCCCTATCTGTTTTCGAAGCCTTGGCATTCTGGCACCTTCGAGGTCCCACTGGGCGTGCCAAAAATTGTTTGGGCTGAATTAACTCAAATCAATCGACAAATAATTGTGTGCGGGCGTGCCAGAAAAGAAATAACTTCAAAGAAGAAGTTACTCTTTTCAAAATGATTTGAAACAACTAATTTCAATCAGGCAATTGTGTTATCCGTCCGATTACCTCAACTAAGAGGATTTTTCCTTAAGGTATCAACCAAATAAAAGATTGACGCGCTTCGAAATCAGAAAAGATGATTGAACACAAACGAACCTGAATCTAATCAAAGGTAAGTTTGTATACAAACACTCTTAAGATTCTATCAAGAATAATAAAGAAATGCAAGCACACTGAATTTAATCAAAAGCGAACTTGCAAACAACTATTCTTTGGTAAGAAAAAACTTAAAGGAAATAAGAAAACTTGAATTTAATCGAAAGTAATCTTACATGCAAATAAGCCTTCAACTTACAAAAAAGACCCTACTCTAAACTAAAAACTAATCTAAGATAGATCTCTGAGCAATCATTTTGTATGAATTGTCAGATGATATGGATTTTTTGTGTGTCCCTTTCTCTTCACTTGCTTCTTCTATTTATAGACGCTGCATTTGCCTTCGACCCCCACGTCTTAGATTGATACCCACGTTGGCCACATAAAACGGTTGAGGGGGCTTTCGAACGGTTTCCCTGATATTTCCAGAATTCCTTCTTCCCCTGCTTGCTTCGATCATGGTGTTCATGGCCACTTCCTGGATCGTGGTTCCTATTTTCAAGCAACGTGAATCAATGCAACGTGTTTGCCTTCCAAAATGATTCCCTGCAATTGCATCTAATTTCAGTTATAAAACTGGGTAGTGAGGACACCGTTCGATGATCGTAAAGTCCAAATTAATGGTTAGATCCAATAACCTCCCAAACCATCATTTAAATACTACTCAAACGACATCGGTTCACTCTAAAACGACACCGTTCGTCATAAAACAGTGCCTTTTCAACTCCCACAATCCTCTGTAATTGGTACTCGGCTGGGACAGGTTTTATGCAACCGCCGTACCGTTCGGGGCCACGTGGAATTTTTTCATTGGGTAGCACTTTTTAGGATGTAAACACCAGCTCAACCACTTGTTGATACCACCACCATCATGTCACATCCAAGAATGTTTCGTAGATATAAACACGTACGTACGTACATGAAACAAAATAACAATTTGCATCCACAGAAAATAGAGATCGAATACGTTTGACTGCGCCGCGACATAGTTGTTGCGTCTAGCCCTATGTTAAGTTCTTCGTACAAGAAAATTGGAACACTTTTTTAAGTTTTCTTTTAAGTTTTCTTTTCACTCCCAAAATCGTTTCCCCACTAACCATAGACTGGGCTGTTCTTGATCAGGCCAAGAGCAGGAGTATTTTTTGTATTATAAATTTCATTGGGCCTGTTTTTGGATACTGAATTTGTAGAGAGATTTGATGAGGAATAGAAACGAAAGGGCGAAAATAGGAAAATGGGGAAATTACCAGTCGGTTCCATTTCTTGCCTCCTATCCCGTCCAAATCCATTTTTTAGTGCTATCTCATCTAGATTTCTTTTTAATATGCTTTACTATTTTATCCTGGTCACTTTTTACACCCCTTTGAAGAATTCACACCCGTTTCCAGAATTCACAACTCTAAAAATTCACACATTTTTGCAGGAATTTACACACTCCCAAATTCACATGCCTTTGCATAATTTACACCGTTTACAGAATTCGTACCCATTTGCAAAATTCACATCCCTTTGGGTGAATTCTTGGTGTGTGAATTCAGCCCCCTTACACCTCCGACGGGTGTGAATTCTTGGAGCTACAAACAACCTTTTCCACACCTTTTGCAGAATTCACACTCCTATAATTTTACACCCTTTTTGCAGAATTTACATATTTGAAAAAGACAGAGTTCACATTACAAAATTAAGAATTCATTCTTTCACAAAAAAGAATTCACACATTCAAAAAAAAAAAAAAAAGAATTCACACTCTTGAAAAAGATAGAATTCACATCACCAAATTAAGAATTCACACATTCAAAGAAAACAAGATTAACATTCCATCTACCGTACATTTCACATTCCCAAATTAATAATTCACCCACACAATTCACAGCCCTAAATTCACTGTAGGAAAAAAAAAAAAAAGATGAAGAAGAAGAGGAGGAACCTAAACAAATACAACAATTCACACCTGGAGGAAAGGGAAAAAAAAAAGGCAACTATCATCATATTTCTTGGAAATTGAAATCTACACTCCCTTTTTTAACATCTACACTCCTTTTTTTGTTTTTTAGCAAAAAAATTACACACACTTTCAACACTAAAATCCAAAAAAAAGAGTGTAGATGTTAAAAAGGGGAGTGTAGATTTCAATTTCCTATTTCTTCCCCTTTTCTTTTTCGGCTTTACAAAGAAAAAAAAAAAAAACAAAGAATACGTATATACACATACACATATACAATAGATACACACAACCATTAACAGATCCACGGTGAACAAATCCACGCCGGACAAATCAGACCACTTATTTACGGTCAGCCAAATCCACGCCGAACTCTGCCTCGAGGGCGCGGCAGAGGGCGGTGGTGGTGTGGAGGTCACAGGTACGGAGGACTTGTCGGAGCCAATCTGATATGTTTGAGTCCGACGTCAAAAGTTGTTGGGCAGATCCAGAAGTTGTGCGGCTTTACAAGTTGGATGAAGTCAACGATGAGTGGGGGTATTTTGGCCGGCGACGGCCTCTGTGACTGAGAGATGTAAGGGAATGGGTTTCCATACGGTGCTTCGGCAGGATGCGACGAGGACTTTGTAAGCAGTTTTTCGGAGCTCCGAGTCGGAGAAGGGGAGGACGAGCTGGGTGGTGAAGGGGTTGGGGAGGTGGCCGTCGTCGGAGGGACGAGCAGGAATTGGGGGTGAAGATGACCGAAGATCTGGCGTTTGCTAGGAGGCTGGGGATGCGGGGTATTTAGGGCAGATCACTTAAAATGGGGCTTGTGCTGAAAGGACTTGACATGGGGTGAGCTTGCACGGGCAGGGACAAAAGAGAGCCGACCAGTAAGAACCCTCTTTTTTTTTAACACATGAAAAGATATATAGGACTTTATATTACTTCCACCGTCTCATAATGTTTGGCATTTTCGAGAATGCGTATCATTTTTAAATTGTATATATCTTTCAATACATATGTTTTAAGCGATTTTTTGAACTTTGTTTAATAGAACAAATTAAACTCTATCAAACAAAATCCATATTGCTTATAAAAAATATCATGGATTAAAAAATATAGTTAATTTTTTTATAAGGCTGGAATAATGAAATTGTCAAACATTATGGGACAGAGGGAGTATTAGAAAACCCGATCCGAAGACCCGGCATCGTCAAAGGCAACTAGCTAGCCAATTGTATGGGAAACAAATCAACAACCTACCGGACTTATCCTTCGGCTTAAGTTGTGGCTAGATTGAGAGTTATGGAGGCAAACTTGGGTAGGGTATGAACTGTTCTTTTTTTTTTTTTTTGGCAAGGAGATTTTTTGAGTTGGATTTGTTGGGAAGCATCGTTGGATGATATTACTATTTTGAGTGATCAATAACGTTCGTTATCGATTGAAAAAAAAAAAAAATCAAGTGGAAAATTCAAAACGAAAACCTGTTGTTAATTACTCATTAAAGATCTCATTTTAGAAGTCTGAAAATAAAATAAAGTGAATTTGATTTATTTATTTTTTGAATAGCAAAAATATTTCATTAATCTTTAAAATTGTTACAAAGACCAATAGGATAAAGAGAACGGTATCAAATTTCTAACAAAATTAAGAAAAATCATTTGTTCAATTCGAGTCCCAATTCCTCAATTGGCAAAGAAACCAATCGAAGAAATCCAAATGGCTAAGACCTACCCCTAAAGGGCCGAAGCTCAAAAACACCAAATGGGACTAGCCCATCCTAAAGAAACCTAGCCCTAAACCAAAACTCCTACCGCCCCAAGACACCACACCTGCTCCAACACCGATTGCATCCCATCGCCATCACGCATGCCGGATTGGTCCAGGTGACGAACCCACCCGGAGAAGCACCGCCTCCAGCCGCCAGAGAGCTCACAGCACCGTTAGGCAAACTCGAAATCATCCAAGAATGAAAAAGAGAGGAGCACCGAGCAAAAGACCGCCGCCGCATGAAACACCTCTCGAAACTAACCCCTTCCGTCTGGATCCCGCAGCTCCCACGCCCGCTCCGACTGTCTCCGCACCTCCGCGAACAGCCCGCGACGGAGAGTAAGAAAAACGAATACATCACAGCAAATCTAGAGAAGAAGGAGAAGAACGAGGTCAAGGCTACCCAAAACACGACGGTGACACCGTCACACCGGCCCAAAAGGGCTATGACTGGCGGCGGAAACCACAGAAGGAGGAGGAGGAAGCGGCGGCAGCGTCCCCACTCCCCCCAGATGGAGCCTTTGTAGAGAGGGAAGAGGCAGCGTCGATCTGGGCTTAGACCAAAATGCATTTTTTAAGTTCTCATTTCGCAAACTGGATAGTTTTTTGGGTACTGGAGAGCACTACACAGAGATTGCTGAATTTTAAAATTTATATAAGCAAATTTCAAATTTGATGCTCCAATCACATTGCAAAGTGTTCGATAATATAGCCAAGTGGTACAGATGAATTCGAGTTACCAGGGCCGTTCAGGATTTTTTGATATTTGGAAATAATACATGATAGACTCATTTCGTCATGTGTTAATGATGTGTTTTTTTATCATATGTAAGCGGATAGTTGAGGATGTATTGATACCCATCCAAGTGCAGAATCGAGGTCTTCACAATTTATCGAGTAGAAACATTTTTTCATGTGAAAACATTTGAATAATATTACAGTTTTACGAGGTTAATATTACAAAATTCAATTTCAAACCTATCTTGAACACTAACGAAGATTAGAAAACGGAGCGCAATCAATTGATCCAACTCGAATCTATGTTAATCCACCCCTGGATAGATTAGTGCCTCTAGGGCACCGCTATACATTATGTGGGGCCTACATATTTTGTGTTTAACCTCACGCAAATTTGTGGTATAAAAGAGGCACGGAGCAATATGTGACAGCAACCCGAAAACACTGATAATTTTCCCCACCCTGATTCTCCATTAATTAACCCCTTAATTAAAAGAAAGGGAATTAAAGCCCCTACGTTACAATGAATGATAATTCAATCCTATCAAAAGGTATTATCTAAATATTTGATTCTCAACTAAATGACTAATTATACGTATACGTTCATCAAAAGTTGTACCCTTAACTGTCATTACCCAAACTTGCTCATGGTTGTAAGTCATCCAAACTTCTTTAAACTTGGCCATAAGCTGGTCCGAACATCTAAATTATCAAAAATACTATATTTGGTTTGAGTTTTGAGGAAGTTTTGAAAGTAATGGAACGAGATAGATAGAGAAAATTTATTAGAAATCGTGCAGAGGGCTTTTGAGACCCAAAACAAACAAGGCATTCCGTAATGATCGGTTGCAAGTGACACTATTGACCCAAAAGAGAAAAATTAAATGTTTAAGTATTTTTTAAAAAATACATGCACTTGTTTTGTTTTTTGTTTTTTTTGCGTATTTCTTTTTCAGTATCATTGACTCATTTGTATGTTATTCCAAGCAGGGCCAGTTCCAGTTTTTTAAAAATGAACTTTTAGAAAAGAAAGGTAATTTCAAACTCAAAAATTATGTGTTTACGGAAATAATTTTTCTACCAATATAAATCTTGTTTAATAGATCTCACTGAGATTTTTTAAACGGTGCCAAAAAAAAAATTAAAAAATATTTTTTATTTTCATTATATTTGAGTTTGAAATTACCTTTTTTTTTGAAAAAAAAAGATTTAAAAAGAAAGCGAAATGGCACCGCAATCAAGTGAGATGCATTGGCATGTTGTACCTAAATTGAGGAAGTACTCAAACATCCACCAAAACCAAAGAATGATTTGCATTCCGAAAGTGCCATTACACCTAACCCATCTATACCGGATTGGGAAATTTTGTTTTGCAAGGTCCACCAAGGCAACCTACCTGTAAGATGCACACGGGCCATCGATCTTGATAATAAATGGTTGAGATATGATTTTTAATTATGGCCTGTAAGAATCAATAATTACCGATCATAATTAATTTTTAATGTGAGTCATTGATTAATAAGATCAATGACTATATGCCACTCTATACGTACACTACACGTGGTGCACTATAGCATCCCGGATCCATCTATAGCTCAGCTTGATTGATTCAATAGCACAATCTCTCCATGTTATCTTCGGAAAATTCTATAGTTCCATCCACACACAGCTTACGTTCAAAATTTGGCACACATTCACAAGTGTGTGGTTCCCACGAGATACGTAAATGAGTATGCAGATGCATGTGCTTATATGTGTGGAATAAGATCAATCGAAGAACTCATTATCTTTTCACTGTATACAATCGGTACTGACTGTACGAATCGGTGACACCTACCATTCGGGAGGCACTAGTGAATAGTTTTTTGTTTTAGTTTTTGTCAATCGGTAAGTAAGAGAGATTATTACATCATGTATAAAATATAAAATACAAATTATGGGACAATACATCCATTGTGTGAGAGTCCCGCGAGATAACCAAGCTCAACAGAATAAATAAGTCCATTAAATGGATCACAATCACTATAAGCACAACTCAACTACAAGTCCCATTAAGGGAAGAAATAATTAGGGATGAAGCTTGGGAGGGGCCAATAGGGACGGTCACCCTTGCAGGAAGAAAAAGAAACACTACAATTATATATATAAAAAAATCCTATGAAAATATATAGGCTCACCTCTGTGTAGAATTTTGAAAAAAAAATATAATAGTAACCTTTGAAATACAAGGATACCAACATTAATTATTAAAGGCTAAGGGCTAAAATATAACAAAAAATAGAACTATAGAGTTAATATTATGAATATTCAAGTAATAAACTTCCACATTTCCTTAGATGAGTTTAGTGTTTTACAGTTTTATTTATTTTTGCCCTAAAATCTCAATGGCACACTAAATCCCTTCTCTTTCTCTTGGTACAAACATCCCCAATTGTTAAGATTTCAAAGGAAATTTCGAGAAAATTGCGACGGAGGAGATGAGATTTTGGAAATCCTAAATAATTTTGGTAAAATTTAAGTTGTTGGTATATCTTTCCCCAATTGTTGTTCTAGACTTCTACTAATTCTTTGTTTTTTGATTGGAAAATCAAGTAACAGGAAGCGCATGTACCAAATTTGTCCAATTGTGATAAATGAAAAAAAAAGATGAACAATAAAGAAAAATAAGACACATACATAAAGATCGATCTCATTAGTTAAACTTATTTATATATTTATGTTATTTTGAGTTTTAATGTATTTACATGTGTATTTATATTTTTTTCTCGCATGCATGGTTGCCCCTGTGTGATGAATTTCTGACTTCGTCCCTGGAAAAAATCTTACAAATACAAAGTAAAGAACACCCACGCACAGATGTGAATAGTTGAGTATGCATGGTTATATACAACTTAATTTTTCATTTAATGAAGAAATCGCAAGTGGTAGGGTCTCATACTCTCATAAAGTTCTTGTCATAAGTTCCCATGATGACTAATGTACTCACTTGATTCACATAGGTTTATGGGGAATTTTTTGTTTTTATCGTTATTTTTTTTTTTCACATTTGTTAATTTTATGTTACACTTTTGTAAATTATTGGTTTGTCTCATCAAGAAAGAATTGGAACTAGAACTTCGTCTCGAGGGATTATCAAAGTAACCAAAGAGGAATCTTTGCTCTATTCCTATATTAGCTAGATGGGTTGGTGTTGTGCACCATGCTGTATAGATCGGATGCTGTCCGTTCGATAATCCAACAGTTCAAATTTCATCTGGGCAATGAACGATTCAGATGCAATATAAGTGGAGATGAGATTTGAACCATTGAATTACCTAACGGACGGAATCCGAGCTGAGCTGTACGGTACTATGTAGCAGCTGCACAGCACCAACCCCACTTTGGACAATCAGCAACTCGGTTTACTTCTCTTAGTGTATGATTAATTT
The DNA here is from genome assembly GCA_014282245.1 of Rhododendron simsii. Taxonomy (NCBI): domain Eukaryota; kingdom Viridiplantae; phylum Streptophyta; class Magnoliopsida; order Ericales; family Ericaceae; genus Rhododendron; species Rhododendron simsii. The sequence goes on from CM024954.1 coordinate 38,796,648, forward strand.
GGATTGCAATTCAACCGAAGTTGATAATGAAAAATTCATCAAAAATATATATGTTGTTTAATTCCTCTGTAACACGAGACAATATCATGAAAATTACTCACTACTAAACTTTATGAGAAAATAAATATCAACAAACCTATACCACATAAAAAATCTACTAGAAAATCAACCCTTGCATTATCCGTCATTGAAAAAAATCGGACAAAATTCGCCGGCCTCGTTCCGCGAAGGTTTTTAATTTTTTAAGTACTTATTTTCTACCTTACAAGACATGTCATTTTCTCACAATACATCATATTTGATTCAAAAAATAAGTACTCCCTCCTTTCCAAAAAGGATGACAATTTTTGAAACTCGTGCCATTTTCCACTACTTATATCTTTCAATCTGTAATGTTTTTCATGAGTTTGAAAATTTTGTATAATAGAATAATCGAGGACTATCAAACAAGATTCATATTGCATATTATTTGAGATCCATATTGAAAGATATAAAAAGTTGAAATTGGCACGGCTATCAAAAATTGACATCCAATTTGGAACGGAGGGATTACTTATTTTAGCAGTACTAATACGATGGAAGTTGTTAAACCTTCTTGTCTAGTTGTCTAGGTCCATATGGACGTTGTAGACTTTGGCCTAGTTTGGATTGAAAAGTTACCAATTTATTACTTTCTTTATTTCAATTTTTGTCTCATTTATTTGTTTTGTGTTAAACCTATATAACTTATTGATTTGTCTCGACGAGAGGAATGGAAAAGGTAAATTTTTTTTTATCCAAACTCATAATTTTTTTTTGAATAAAGACGAAAATAAGTTAAAAAGACAATTGTGTCTTTTTTTAAAAAAGTGAGTTTCGATCAAAATTTTATACCTTTTCAATTCCTCTCGCTGAGACGAATTAATAAGTCACAAAAGTTTGATGCAAAATTAAAACTCTAATTTTTTTTTAAAATAAAGACGAAAAATAAGTTACTATTCCATTTTTCAATCCAAATCTGCCCTTTGTAAAAAAAAAAAAAAGGAATCTTATAGACAGATACTGACATAACGGATTTGTCGTTATTTTGATTAAGGGGCCAATAAAAAAAAGAGCTTATATAAGTGGAAGTTTTCTCTTTGTCCTTTTTTGGGTTAACTTGCGCACATCGAAGTAATTTCTATAGCACTTTTCCTGAGCGTTTCACTTGCTTACACATAGGGTGAGGTGGCCCTAGGCTAGGCACTGGGAATAGGCCCACCAGACGACCACCTAGGGGCTAGGGTCTCCAGTTTTGTGCCCAATAATTGTGTCCACAAATAGTGGCATATTTTAAATATTATGTATGTGAACTTCACAACTAGGCTAATGTAGCACGGTGATAAGGTGCCCGTGTTCTGAGCTTGGGATTTGGTCCCTTCAATTTTTAATGCCACAATTTTGCAACCCATACAATAAAAGGTTTGGAAACGATGCTTTCGAGGCTTGAACTTGCAACCAAGGTTTTTAAATCGGGATACGTATTGTGTATCGGTTTTATGATTTTTTGTTTCATATTGGAATACGTATCGAGTATCGTAAGATACGGTAACAAAAATTAATTTACACTAATTAATCATAAATATATTGCAATAAACAACAAATTGATAGGACATATGAAAAAGAAAAGCATTTAAGATGCAAAATAACACATCTTAGGCCATCTAAAGTGTTCCAAAAGAATAAGGTGTACCAAAAGATCAAGTATTAGAGACTTACGTTCTCTATCCACCTTAATTGCATGGTTTATAACCATTTACTACTCCTTCCGTCCATTTTTAAGTGTTTTACTTCGCAACTCCAACTTATTAAAAAGACATCATCATTACATCTTTCACATTAATTTTGTCATCCACTTTCCCTACTTACCCATCATTATTACACTATTACTTACTAATTTTTCAAAATGAAATTTACTTTTAGGGACAAAATAGATAATGCATCAATTTTTACCCACTAACTTGACAAAATAGACACTTATTAAGGGACAGCCCAATATGGAATACTGGACTTTAAATAAGGGACAGAGGGAGTACTAATATGCTAACTTAAAAGCTCAAAAGTCAAAAGTAACAAGTAAATCAAGTTTGTCTTTTTGCTCAAATCTCCTATTCCTCTCTCACAGCAAATACAGTACTCTGTTTTTGTTGTCTCTTAGTGGAATGAGAAAGGGACATGCTTTACTTATTTTAAGTTGTACCGAAAGATCACTGGTGATATCAAGAAAGGGCTTTGAAAACTGAGAAAAAAGGGTCAAAAAATTAAGGGTCGGAGGTAGATTGATAGTTGGATATGAATATTGGAGTCAAAGTGTAAACATGAGACCCCACTCAGTGGGCTTTATCCTACATTTAATAGTGTACTGCTGTCGGCTGCTACTGCATATATACACATATATATTTATATATTATATATACACACTACTATACAATAGACATAGAAAGCAACAAAAATAGAGCACTGACTTTACCCAAAAATAAAAAAACAAAGCATTGAACCTCTTAAGTCTCAAAGAGGACCAGATTTGTGAAATGAGCAGAGTTTCAGAGATCGGACCAAAACCATACTGGCCTCTCAGTCAACGGAAAGAGCAAATCTTTCAGAGCTCAGAGACTACCACTATACCAGTCGGAGCAGACTTAGAGAGAGGAGTCCTTTGACCGTCGATTGCGTCAGAGACTTGTCGGAGAGTGGAGTCAACTAGGGCTTAGGAGTCGTCCATGGTGTATCTCGGTGGGTAAAAGAGTTAGGATATGAACCGTATGGGATTAAAGTTGTTTCGGGGATTTAATAAGGTACGTTTTTATTTTGTTCGTAAATTGTACGATACTACCTCGTATCCCGATACATATCGACTCATACGATACGCCTAGTGTAGTGTACGATTTCTGTTCAAACATGATACGACGGGTGATACGTACAACGGGTGATACGTATAGATTTACATACAATACAATATGTATTGCGTATCGTACGATTTTAACAACACTGCTTGCAACAGAGGTACTAAAGAGGTGATACAACCACTTTGCCACCAAACTATAATTAAGGTTGATGCCGAGCAAAAAAAAACTATAATTAAGGTTGTATCGTTTCTTATATCAAACAACTAATTAATATACTACAAAATGAGAGGCCCCATTTTCAAACTCCATCTAGGACTTCGAAAATCTAAGGGCTTGGCCTGAGTGACCTCAAGAGTTATTGCAAGGGAATTGGCCTCAAGAGTTGTCGGACCGTGTTCTATATGTTTAGCGCTTTCTTCTCTTTATTTATTATCTCAGGAAAAAAACTATACATGAGCTTGATCTCAAGATTCTCAACACGTACATGCAGAGAAGATTTTTCCATATTTTTGGAATCTTGGTGGACTGTAGGCCACACCACATGCACTTAATTCTCAGTGGGTGGTGGAAGAAGGCTGGAATCCGTCTGTATGAGAGAGAGAGAGAGAGAGAGAGAGAGAGAGAGAGAATTTTGGTTGGGTCCATTTTCCTTTTTCTCTTTCACACCACCAAAAGCGTTACCAAGAAAGATGAAAATGAAAGCAAGGGTTTGGTGTGGGTTCAAATCAGCTGCAATTAATTAGCTAGTTAATCAAAATTATGGCCAATTATTACTTTTCGCACACTACACAACATCGATAAACAACTCAATTAACGATTTATTATTAACACCGTACCAAACGACAATTGGATATGGTTAGTGCATGGGTTAATTTATAGTACTAACAAATGGGTAATTAATTCGCTGAAAAGGCAGAAAATGCACTCTCATAATGAAGAAAGATTTTGACATGTTACCCTTTGTTTGGAGAAGAGAAATTTCAACATTACAGCAAGAGTTCAACAACATCACATGCAATCATTGACAAAACAAGCGCCGAGACCGTACAGCGTACAAGTAAGCATGACAAAAAGCAATACCTATCCGTTTGCTAAAAAGATCTTAGAGCAGATGAGAGTAGTTTAAACCGTTAAAACGTAGGTTATGGCTTGTTTGTAGTCCACGTTTTAATTGCAATAACCATTGGTTTCGTTTTCAATGGTCCAGATTTATTTATGATCTTTTACAGGTAATACTATATTTTTACTAGTTAAAGATTCAACAGATCTGAGCCATTAATTGTCAGTATACGGTCCAGATTCGACTGTACTCCCTTCTCTGCAGTCACAGTCAACTGCAAAGAAACCAGATCCAAAAAGAATTCTAAAGTATTTGTACAAAAAATTTTGCAAATACATTTTGGAATTCTGGATATTTTTTGAAGCTGAAAAATAACCTAAAATTAAATTTTGAAGAAGGGGGTGATTTTTGGGCAAAATCTAGTTTGATCTTGATCGCCAACGGCCTTGAGTCCACAAGCCCTCCAAAAACCTAACCAAAATTCCTTAGGAATGGCACTTCAAAAATCCAATTGCTTCGATTTTTCCATTTACTGTCACCGCCTAAGATATGCTACTGCCTCCTTTTATTTTCTTTTCAATCACCGTTTAACAAAAATCCACACATATGCTTGCCCCCTTTGTTCTTTTATATGTATGAGGTCAAACCCTAGGAGGAAAATAATAAGTCCAATCCCTTTTCTTTTTTTCCCTTTCATTTAAATGACAGAAGATGCCGATTGATAACTCGATTGATCCGTCTTCGCCAAAATCCATTTCATTATAGTCGACCTCCTTTTTTTTTATTTTTTATCTAATATGGTCACTCGAAATTACAAATAAAGATTCCTTCCACTTTAATCTTATACAGACTCAATAGCCTATTAAAAATAATATAATTATAACTCGATATAAAACATGTGTTTTGTCGTACAGAATTACTAATACAATTAAGACTACGAAATTTGATCCTTACAATCTCCCACTTTGGCACTTCCATGACAAAACACACTATAATGAAAATCTAATGAATTGAGATCAAGTTGTAGAGAAGCTGCAAACAAAACTCAACATCCAAACGCATTAGAATAATAAGCAACCTACTCCCCCTTTCATCATTCTCTCCCTTTTGACATGGAATGACAAAGGTTGAACAGGATAAACAATAAAGCAATATTGTGAATATCGGAGAATTAAACAATGAGTGATCAATAGAAGCAGCCAAAAAAAAATTTAAGTGAAGTGTGACTATTAGCATAAATAGTATGATGACTAAATTCAATAATAGAACGAAGAACTCACAGACACGCTAAAACCAACAAAAGAAAATTAAACTAAATGCTAAAAGAAAATAAGAAATGTGAAGATACAAGTATGAGATAGTTTTATCACAAGTATTATATCAAGAGATGAGATAAAAAGGGCATCCATATTTTAAGGCACCGCTTAATTATATAACACCATGCAAGGTAGAAAGAATGCAACACACCATAATCATCGACATGAGAGGAAAGTGTGTGTGCATCCATGATCAAAAAATTCCATCAATTCAAAACAGAACCATGATGCTCAAGTGCTTAGGTTTATCTAGTGACTCGCCCTCAATAAGATACACTTTCTAGGTTCGACATAAAAGTCGCAGATAATTAATTACAAGCTTCTCCTCAACAACAGGCGGTTGATTAATAAGTAATTAATCAATAGAAATTCATAACCGTATTTTTACTTTTACCCTACCGCTGTTTGACGCGAATATTGAGAGTAAGAATACCTTATACCCAATGTCCAGTTACCAAGCAACTGGTCCAACACGGGTGCCTTCACAAGGTCTATTGACACGAACACTAAGAGTGAGAATACCTCACCCCAATTGCTCAGTTACTCAATGAACGCCTGAATAAGCAAAACCAATATTTTTTTTTCCCGAATAAACAAGGACTCTATCAGCAGAAATCAAGCAAAGGTGGTCCCGGCTTAGAGAAGGCACAAGATACAACTAAGCATGTGAGAAGGGTGGTCCCCAACTGAGAAACTGACCAATAGCTATGGATGAGGGTATAGAATGTTGAATACTCATAATTTGTTAACATTCGAACATATTTGCAGTGAGAATGCCATGAAGGAAGGGCAATAAAAATATGGATGAACATTTTCATAAATTCTAATGATTTAAACTACACACCAAAGACTATCATGCTCAATCCCCACAACAACAACCAAAAAATAATAATTTTTTTGAATTTTTTTTAAAGGAAAAAAAAATTACTAAACAAAAAAAAAACACAAAACTATAAAACTCCATAACTCTAGGCAATGACATATGCAAGAACAATTAAACCCAGGTTATGGAGCCACAATCTAGCCTCAAAAGGCAAGGCCAACCTCTTCGAATGAATTGTAGTTATTAAGAGAGTCAAGGTCATCATTAGCATCCAAAATCAAATTAGTTTTACGAACCTAAATCTATCTCGTTTTGGCCTTTCCAATACGAGTCTTTTTATTGGTCATGGGTTTTGAATTTACCTTTGTAAAATTAGCATGCCAGGGCATCCTACATTTAGGCCCTTGAAAATATTCCCTATGATTATTCATGTTATCGTAGCGGGGAGGAATTCTATGGCAGCCATAAAGACAAAACAATATGGACAAATATGACCTCTAATTCCACAGTGATGACAAGTGGGCACAAAATAATTATGACCATATGGATGAGCTACATGTGCATGTGAAGTGTATGACTCATGTATATATCTTCCTACAATGCGGTCTAATATGGCCAGTCATATCACAATAATGACAAGTAGGAACAAATTTAACAGGAGTAAAAACGTGAGGCTTATCAGTATTAGTAACCTTAGGTTTTACCTCCTCACACTTGGGATGTCCATTTACCTCTGTTGCCATTTGCTTCTTTGTCGTAGGAGAATTAATCATGTTCTACATGTCATTCGCATTAGTTTTCTTACCTTAATGTTTAGTTTCGTTTCTCCCTATCAATGGAGTTGAAGACGTTGCATGATAACCAAGCCCTAAACGATCATTAGGTCGCCGTTGGATAGACAAAATAAGATGTCCTTGTCTGTGTGTCATCCTTTGATTTATCCTTAAATTTGTCTCTAGCAGTCAAAGCTTTATTTTTTTCAAGAAGGAGCTCAATTTCTTTATTTTTCTCATCACTCTCTTTAGTGTGTTTATTCAAAATATTTTCTAACTTCTTAATCTTATCAAAATGTTTTTCACTCGCCACTATCAGTTTTTTACTAAAAACATGGAGTTTGTTATACTTCTCTCTGACCTCATCTATGTCATCACAACTATCTGCATTGCTATCATCTATTTCAAAACAACTCGATTCGAAATGACCATGTGAATTTAAAGTTACTCCAAAAGCCAAAAAGTTTCTTTTATCATTTTCATTGGCCCCCTGTTCTTTATTCGATTCATTGGAATCGTATCATCCCACGTTTTAGTGACGAGGGCCTTCTTTTCATTTTGTTAGCACATTCTTGGGTGTAATGACCAAAACCATGGCACTCGAAGCATTGTGGTCCCTCGAGTCGTCGTTTTCCCTCCTTATTTTTTTCAAAAAATTCTCCTTTTCCTTTATCATATTTCTTTTTCGTACTATTTTTAAATTAATTGAAAAATGCTTTCTTTTCCTAAAGATCAACATCACTATCACTATCTGAATCTTTCTTATATTTTTTAGTACTTTTAAAAGCAATCAGAGTCTCCGAAGGTTTTACTTTGGGTTTAACAGGTTTAGATTGCAATAGGCCAGTCTCATAAATTTGGAGAATCCCTACTATTTCTTGAACATATTTTTCTTTTAACTTTTTCTTACTCTCTAGCATAGTAACTTGAATTTTAAATCTAGGAGGTAAAAAGCGCAAAATTTTCTTAATAATACGAAAAGAGGGAATTGGCTCATCCAAGTTATTGCAGCTATTGATGATGGAGATGAGCTTGGAGTAGAACTGATTGAAGGTTTTTTCTTCCTGCATTTTGATGGTCTCAAACTCCGTGGTAAGCCTTTGTAGCTTAGATTGCTTAACAACGTCTGTCCCTTCATGACAAGTAACCAGAATATCCCAAGCCTCTTTCGCAATTTCACAGTTAGCTATTTTTCTATGCTCATTTATGTCAATAGCAGCAAATAAAATATCAAGTGCACGGTTATTAGGTTGAAGTAAAGGTTTTCCTGTGACTGATAACTCCGACTGAGTTTTTTGAACCAGCTTATCATTTACAGTTTTCATGGATCGAGTGTACCCCACAATACATGAGTCCCAAATTTCTTCACCAGCTGATCTCATTATAGCCTTGATTTTAGATTTCCAATAATCTAAATTATCCGCTTCTAGTATAGGAAAATTTCTAGACATGTGATTCATGATCATACTCTTGATGGATCTACTCTAGAAAAAAAAATTCTAATGGAAGGAGCTGCTCGCTCTGATACCAATTGAAAAATCAGGGTTCCCTAAACAATCCTTAAAAAATCCTAACAGCATGAATACGAATCACTAAGTTATACTACCAGAAAAACTACGCAAACAATTAATCCACAAGATAGAGATATACGTGGAAAACCTCAGAATGGGTAAAAACCACAGGTAAGAATCAAATTACTATAAACATTGTGCAGTTATAGTTATACATATCCAAACGAAGTAAATACTCATAACGTTCTAAGTATGTCCTACCGAGTCACACGTACAATGCCTAGTGATCTTGATCGCCAACAGCCTTCAGTTCATAAGCTCTCCAAAAACGTAACCAAAATTCCTTAGAAATGGCCTTCAGCCTTCGATTTTCCTTTTACTGCCGCCGCCTAAGATATGCTACTGCCTCCTTCTATTTTCTTTTCAATCACCATATAACAAAAATCCACACATATGGCTTGCCCCCTTTTTTCTTTTATATGTATGAGGTCAAACCCTAGGAGGAAAATAACAAGTCCAACCCCTTTTCTTTTTTTTCACGTTCATTTAAATGACAGAACGTGTTGATTGATAACCCAATTGATCTGTCTTCGCCAAAATCTGTCTCGCTATAGTTGACCTCCTTTTTTTTTTTTTTATCTAATATGGTCAATCGAAACAGTAAGTCTATTGGTACAGAAAATTGGTACAGATTTTCTGTACAGATTTGTTGTGGGGCCCACTACAGGTCCCACACAAATGATCCGAGCCGTTCATTAAATGTAAAACAGTTTTTCAAGGGCACTCGGGAAAAATCAGCTCAATCCAATACTTATAGATACTCTATTCAATCATATAATGTTTTATTATCCGGGATTCTAAATCAAAATTTAGGTGATTGGATTGAGCTTCTATAAGTATTGGATTGAATTGATTTTTCGCGGGGGTCCTTGAAAAACTTTTTTACATTTAATGAACGGCTCGGATCATTTGTGTGGGACCCGTAGTGGCCACACAACAAATCTGTACAGAAAATCTGTATCGATTTTCTGTACTGGTAGACTTACTACACTTGGAATTACAAATAATGATTTCTTCCTCTTTAATCCTATATAGACTCCCTAGACTATTAAAAATAATATAATTATAACTCGATATAAAATATGTATTTTGTCTTACAGAATTGCCAATACAATTAAGACTACAAAATTAATTTGGTCCTTGTAGATAAGATATTCTAAATTTAATTCTCACCGCCCAACCCCCCCCCTCTCTCTCTCTCTCTCTCTCTCTCTAACTCGAGATTCCTACTTTGACCTCAAGGCACCACAACGTGTTGTGCCATCCTTCGGAACTCATCAGGAACCAATATGAGCCATTCATGTGGTTTGACCCATCGGGTTTGTTATCCATGCCAAAACTAAGATTGATCAGATATCGATAGCTACATGAGCAAAACACTTTTCTTTTCTTTTTTTGAAGTTTATTATTACAATCATAGCCATTAATTTAATGAAACAAAACATTTTTGTTTCTACAAATAGCGATGTACAATGAATTTAACTTTTTGCAGGGAAGAGCAACTCGATGAACTAAACAAAATTAATGGTTCAGATTAATAAACTCAGAAGCTTGGCATGAGCCCCTGATGCGAACTAAATTTAAATAAAGTTATATTCGCAACAACAATGTTTTTTTTTTTTTAGAACATGCAGCAACAATAGTTTTTTGAAAAGGCAAAAAATATATTATTAAGAAACTTAATAACGGATACATCAAGTTCGGAGAAGGGAGGAGAATCCAACTACAAAAACACCCGAGCACGAATGAAATCCAACTACAATAATGCCGAAACGGCACTAATCTCATCTGTTAGCGGGAGGAGTACGTACCGTCTTTTGACCAAAACAAAATGGGAATGATCAGGGCTAAAGGATCCTCATCTGCAAGTGGGGCCAGCAATGTTTTAACAAACCTAAGGATCACACTACTATTCGTGGGCATTAAAAACACCACTGCAAAAGCTTATTATGGAGTGACCCGTAATGATTTTGTCGGACTCCAAAAGCTTAATCTACTTTTTAGTACATTCCCAGCGTCCACTAAAACACCCGAGCACAAATGAAATCTAACTACAATAATGCCGAAAAGGCCCGAATCTCATCTGTTAGCAGGAGGATTACGTACAGTCTTTTGACCAAAACAGAATGCAAATGATCAAGGGCTAAAGGATCCTCGTCTGCAAGTGGGGCCAGCAATGTTTTGACAAGCCTAAGGATCACACTACTATTCGTGGCATTAATAACACCACTACAAAAACTTATTATGGACCGGCCCGTAATGATTTTGTTGGACTCCAAAAGCTTAATCTACTTTTTAGTACGATCCCAGTGTCCATACCATTATCTTAGTTTGCGTGCATTGTCAAGACACATACAAACCCTTTAGTGGCCCAAAATTGAAATGTTTAGTCCCCGTAGAATCTGAAGTCGGTTCTTTATAATTATTCTAGTTAAAAATTCCATGTACGTACGATACTACTTTTTCTTCATAAATTCCACCAGGCAAAGAATTCGTAAAATTCCCAATCCGACCATAAACAAGGAGTACAAGAAGACTAGAAATTGAACTTCTCAAACCTAATTCAAACTGGCTATAGCTAATATCTGCTGATTCTACTTCTATGTCAAAAAGCTAAGTAATATTTATTTCACTAGTTAGTTACTCTTGTGGTGTCAACTTTTAAGTCTCCCACACTCACAACCAAAAAAAAAAAAAAAAAAATTTATTTCACTAGTTAGTTAAACTTTTACTCATGCTAATCTGTAAAATAATTTGTAGAGGTGGGAATCCTAACCCATAGTTTTTTAACTCATCCAATCCGTCCACTTATAAGCCAACTCAATCCACCCATTTTACATAATGGGTTGATATGGATTGAACCCATATCAACTCATATTTACATGGATTTAGGTGACTTAAAAATAGGTTCAATATATGTTGAAACTAAAACTCAAAGAGAATCTATCATGTATGTAGGCTTTTCACGTTGTACGTCCCACGAACAGAAAGGAAAGGCATTTCCCGTACTCTCCCTCTCGTTCTTTTATTACCCTCAGGAGAGGAATTTTCAAATTTTCTTAGAAAATGGGGTCCACACTTTTACTAGCCAAACCTTTTTTTTTCTTGTCAAACGAAATGGAAACCGCAAAACTTTTACAAATCACACAGGCACACACACTTATTCAGTTATTCTTTTCACATTCCCTAGTGAAAGACAAAAAAAAAAATTTGCATTTATTAATTTACGTTAAATTTTTGTGATTTTTTGATTCGTCTCGTTAAGAGGAATTGAAAAATAAAAAGTTATGATCAAAATTCAGAATTATTTAAATAATGAAAAAAATAAGTCAAAAATTCTAGTTTTTGGCGTATGTACTTGCCGCACAAAGTTGCATATTTGGCTTATTTTTGTCTTTATTCAAAAAAATTGGGTTTTGATCTTAATCTTTTACTCTTTAGATTTCTCTTGTCATAACGAAGCAATAATCCACAAAAAAAATTAACGATAAATTAACAAATGCGAAAAAATTTGAATAAGAACAAAAAAAATAAGCCATTTTGCATATTAAGCCAAAATAGGCTTTACTACATTTTGTTGACTTAATAATTAAGTCGAATTATTATGTCCGTTTATTTATGTTTTTATTCATTAATTTTGCTTTAATTATTTAAGAATCAGTCGTCCCCACAAAAAAAATAACTGAAAACAGTCTTTGAATAGAAATTGACACAAAGTTAAAAATTAATACAAAAAAGTGCAGCAAAATTATTAAGACCAAAGAGAGAGAGAGAGAGAGAGAGAGAGAGAGAGAGAGAGAGAGAGGAGAAAACGGGTTTGGTTGGGCGGGTTTGGGTTTGACTTGACCCATATTCGATCTGACCCATTTCATGTCGCTTACTATTTGACCCATATTCAACCCGCTCAGATCCGCTCATTTGCCACCTCTAGTAATTTACATCCTAAATCATCTACCTTGAAATCCAAAGGGATTGGCCTGGCGGTTCAAGTTTGGAATTTAGGGGATTTGCCTCCTTGTAAAGTCTAGTGTTCGAAACCTCATACTAGGTGTTATAAATTAACTCTTGTGGCGCCACTTCAAATGGGGCTTTTCCCTGATTGTAACCACGCTCCTGCTAGTTGAGGGTGTATAAATATGTTAACTCTGCCTAGAAAATTTGGTTTATTAAAAGACATGATTTAGTTGGGAAATACTCCCTCCGTCCGGATTTAATAGTTCTTTTTTGGAGTTCGTGCTATTTTTTAATCGATTATATCTTTCAATTTACAATGTTTTATGTGATTTCGAAAACATTATATTATAGAACTAATCGAGATCTATCAAACATGATCCATATTCGATATGAAATTCATTACTGATTCAAAGATATACTCCCTCCGTTCCAAATTAATAGTCCATTTCGGTCTCCAATGCATTTTTTAGATTGTTAATATCTTTCAATCTATAATGAATTTTATATGCAATATGGATCTCATATGATAGATCTCAATTAATTTATTATACAAAGTTTTTAAAATTTTAAAGATATTGTAGATTGAAAGATATTAACATTTTAAAAGTTGTATTGGAGACCGAACTGGACTATTAATTTGGAACGGAGGGAGAAACTCATTTTTTTGCCGGTTAGAATAGAACTAGGGACAATTAAATCCGGACGGAGGGAGTATTAAGTTTTACAATATTAAAACCCAAATTTGCAGTTGAATTCAATTTTCGAATTACTTGGAAAATCATAAAGCTGATTTCAATTGAGTACAATTTTCGAATTACAAGGAAAATCAAAAAGCTGATTTTATACAGGGGCTATCCACTTGATTTTACTTTCTTTAGGATGTGAACCTCGTCCTGAACCAATATCTCGAATTGGACTCCAATGAAAAGGATGCCAATGCATGCTTTCAAGAAAAAAGATAATTTACCTTTTGTGATTAAGACCGAACGTGAATGATTGAACCATATCACTACACCTTATTACTCTAATTGTTTGGAGCATCATTGATGCATAGTGGTCTGGTGGTCCGCAGGAGAAATGCTCCGCATTGATGCAAATGCATCAGAAGGCCAAACAATATTCGTCCGTTCACATTATCAAGAAGCATGTCTCAATCAAAACTTGACAGGCACCAATGAATACGAGGAAATGGGAATGAAGAATTCAGATATGCAATTGTTACCTTTTGGCCACAAAAATGAGAAGGAAATCACACCCAATGGTATATCTTCCAAAATGAGGTTTTTTTTTTTTTTTTTTTGTGCTTTTGACAAACTTAAAGCTATACCACCAACCGAAAAGTTCAATAAGTGATGATGGCCGGTGAGACCCATGCTAGCTAAGTGGTGGACCCAAAATTTGCGTACTGATCAGGGACCATCGCGTATCAGGTTATCGGATCAGGCCAATTCAAAAGCCCAAACGTGATGGGCTGCATACTCATGATCAATCTATTACAGCAAAGGCCTAGAGCAAATGATACTAATCTATGCAAATAATTTAAAGTGAGGGGCTGCATTTTCTTGATTTTGGAGTTTACAATGCATGAAGCACGTACAGTGTATAATTACATAGAGTACGAGTGTAAATTTGGCCCAAAGTCTGCTCGAAGGCCGTTGAAATTTAGCCCAGCCCTAGGCCCGCCCGATCCATATGGTTAGTACTTGGGCTATAGGTTTTGAAGTCTGGTCCTACCCAAAGCTCGGCCCTTTGAACTACTTACTAACCTGATCCCCAGTCCGAAGATTTTATCTCTTCAAACATTCATGGTTTGTTTATAGGAGGAGGAAGTACTACTTTAGGGCTGTAAATGAACTGAGTTGTTCATGAACAGTTTGAGACTCGGTTCGGCAAGAGTTCGTTCGAGTTTGATCCGTCTGCTAAACGAACTAAACTAAACCCCAATTCTAGGCTCGTTTCGAAATGAGCCGAACTTGAGCATAACGGTATTCGGATCGGTTAGCCTTGCAAACGTATAAATAAATTTAATTAATAATTCAATAGGGGTTTATTTGTAAAATTTAAAAATTTTAAGGTTGTATATATAATTCAATACTTATTTTCTCCCAAATTCTATACGATCAATGAGAGAGTTTAGGTTCTCTTGAGCTTCATGAGCCGAGTTGAACCAAACCTGAGTCTTGACGAGCTCAATTCGAGCTTAGATTCGGCATGGCTCGGTTCGTTTGAGTTTAACTAGCCGAACTTGAGTCAAGACATTCAGGTTCAAATCGAACCCAAGTCGAACTTGAGCCAGACTAGTACCTTAACGAATCCAACCGAGCCGAACCCGAGCTTTGAAAAATTTTAATGAGCCGAACTCGAGCCAAGTTGTTCAGGCTTGAATTGAACTCAAGCCAAGCACGAGCCAAACTAGTACCTTAACGAACCCGAGCCGAACTTAACAAAGTTTGGCTCGATTCGGTTCGTTTACAACCCTACTTTAATTTTAGTCAATTTTCACCAAAAAAAAATAAAAGTATTTTTAGTCAATACTTTTTTTGCCTACATCAATTTTCAATAATATTTTAGGCACTTTGTTTTGAAGTCATGCAATAAAAACACTTCATGCAATTCATGAAGGTTTTTTTTTTTTTTAAATGTAGTCTCTTGAAAGGAAATTGAATTTCTTCTTAATTTCTTGAATTGAATCTTACAGAAGAAAATAGATCTTATACCACATCCAACAGAATCCCTAACTACTTTACTTAACTGACTATTTTACTAACCCGTAATTACCCTAACCAATTCTGTTACAACAGAGGCCTAATCGTCTACACACGCATCCACACCATACGAACTACTTTCTGCCAAAAGCCTTTGCTGAGAAGGCTTGTATACACACTGAAATTGAGTAGTAAGATGTAAATCAGTAACTGGTCTAATCTCACTAACATCTCTCCATTTTTATAGTAACTAGAAACTAACTACTTATATTCAAATATTAGCAAATATAATTTACTCCTCCAAAAGTAGTTCTAAAAAAATGGGGCCTATATGGCAATTTTCTCATTTCTTCCTTTGGCAAAAGTTCTACGAAATCATTAATAAATTTTACATGAAATTCTTTCCCTTGATTCGGAAACTCAAAACTTTTTTTGTGATCTTTATAGTGAAAGCTACGAGCTTGCTTAAAAACAGCTCAACTGGGAGATTTTTTAATCTCTTTTTATTGAATTGATTCAAGCGCCCAAAGGTAGACTCCAAAAGTTGCGAAAAGCCACAGGCTATCATTCATCTTACTAGCGTACAAGAAAGAAGGCAATGAGCCATGAGTGTCACGCCCAAGCCCAAGCCCGAATATGGTAGGGTCGTAGGCTGTACATGGGCCTAGATTTTGTTGACATAGATAGGCTAGGCCTGAGGATGAATTGTGGTGGGAGCCCGATGGGTTGGACTGGGCTGACCCAAGCCTGAAGATTTTTGGGCCCGGGTTCAAATATACAACCCCTAACAAAGAGATACTAATGAGACATGCTTTGGAAACCCAAGGCACTGGGCTAAGGCCTTTAACGAAATTGCTTGAGGCCCAAATTTTTGTGGCCTTATAAGAGGTCTAAGGAAAACAGTGTAGTTTGTTGAATACTTTCCAGCTAAAATGGAGAAAAGTTATGGCAGTATTTGGCAACCCCATTTTTCCATTTTCCCATTTTGGGTGTTTGGCAAACCCATTTTGAAATTTCATTCTCGGATTCTCCCTGAAGAAGCAAACAGGGAGAATCAAGGCAGGATGTCTTTTTCACGGTTTCCCATTTTGCCATTTTTCGTGCAATTACCAAAATACCCATACTATTATTATCTATTTACCACTTTTGCCCTACCTTTAACACTTCTTATCTACTTCCTCACTTGTGAGAGCAGACGCAGTACAGGAGAGAGAGAGAGAGAGAGAGAGAGAGAGAGAGAGAGAGAGAGAGAGAGAGAGAGAGAGAGAGAGAGAGAGAGAGAGAGAGAGAGAGAGAGAGAGAGAGAGAGAGAGAGAGAGAGAGAGAGAAATAAATAATTTTTTTTACATCTTTTAACACAATAATAAAGGCCAAACGCAATATACATACATACATACATACATATATATTTATTTATTTATTTATTTGTACACCTTTTAACACAATAATAAAGACCAAGGATAACTTGGTAAAAAATCAATCCATAATTCATTGTCATCATTCATCTACCAAACACTACTATAGTTTTAAAATACATTCTGCACATATCTCCCAAATACTTCTACCATACTCAAAATATATTCTGGCCATAATCCAAAAAGCTGAAAAATAAAAAGTCAAAAAGTAAGCCCCCAAACACCTCCTATGTTTAATTGGTACATGTTACATTAAAAAAGAGACGTGATGGGGAAATACTTAAAGATTAGCCATCCAATATCATTGCCAGCATAATCAGCTTCCAAAAGACTGATTTCATTCAAAAGATTTAATAAGTTCATGCGCTGCTGTTGCTGCTGCTCCTCCTCCCAAATAAATAAATTTCTTTCTATATTGTGTACACTATTACTTAGCAAAAAAAAAAAGAGTGCACTATTTAGAACCTGCAGTTTGG
This sequence comes from Rhododendron simsii, assembly GCA_014282245.1. Classification (NCBI taxonomy): domain Eukaryota; kingdom Viridiplantae; phylum Streptophyta; class Magnoliopsida; order Ericales; family Ericaceae; genus Rhododendron; species Rhododendron simsii. The sequence continues at coordinate 38,813,605 of CM024954.1, forward strand.
TTGTGTACGTGCGCGAAAATATTCAAAACATCATTCTTGGCGTAACTTCCTTTTGCAGTGATAATTTGTCTATCCAAATGTCCATTGCCATTTACACAACAATTCATCAATTTTTTGTCGAAGTTCTGCACCTTTCCATTGACAAAGTCACCCCATAAAAAGCTCCTTTGAATCTTGGCATTAACCTCATGAACTGGCAAGGAAGTAAGAGTGAATTTGATCAGTATAATCCTACCTGCAATTGATAACGATCTTCTTTGCCTTAAAAGACATATATCCCTTTTCACTGTCTCTATCGCTGGATCCCGTGCAATTTTGTTTTAAAGATTAGCTCCCAAAAGATAACCCAAGATTTTTAATAGACCATTTCCTGCACAAATTTTAGAGTTTTCTGCATGGTTCTACAGTAATCTTTATACTAAGTATGCTTCCTGGGTGAATGACCAACTAAAAATTTTAAAAATCATCCCACTTTCATCTAGGTGTCAAGTGTGTGACACAGGTTCTTAATAACCTTTGAAGAAATTGTGCTAATCGGATAGGATGAGAGACCAAGCGTCCCACTAGAAAAAAGAAAGGCAGTGGAATTCCAAAGCTCAAGTGAAAACTGAAAATGTCAAGGGTAAAAACCAAGGAAAACCTTGAGTCAAAACTGATAAGCGCGTAAATGTTCACATTTGCGCCTCCTAATTTATCATTGTTAAGTCTATTTATTTTATTACTTGATGTTTTAATACTTAATTTTTGTGTTATAGGTATCTGAAGGTTTTGATATTTTAATGTGCTCTGCGTAGCTACTTACCGAATAAAAAGAAACATGGATGGCGTCTCACGATTTTTCTCCTACGGTGCCGCTGTCACGTGATATTGGAAGTGAATGGGTAGCAACACAATTGGACTTGGACTTTTGTATTCTAAGTGGGCCTCATAATTGTTTATTATTGCAACAAAGAATGAGGCCCAGGTTTTCAACACATGGAGTAAAATTGCAAGTACACGGCTGAGACTTGGAGGAATAACTGGGGCCAATAGGGTTTTTGGTGATTGGGATGCAACATCTTATAAAAGGGAGAAGTAGGCTGCCGAAAAAGGGGATCTCATTCCCACGGACGCCACAGACGAAAGAGAACGGAGGCTGCCGAGATCTCTTTCTGTTCGTGCAGTTTTGTTCCAAGTTTGTTTTTCCTTTCAAGTTTTTATGCTTTATTCAATTACTCGCATTTCAGTAACTCGTTTTAATTTTCGTTCTTTATAAAAGTTATTCGCTTGTTTTGATTAGTTGATATTTTTCTGTTTATTTTTATCTCGCGCAATAGAAGCATGTTTCAAGTTAGGGTTTCTTTTGTTTCATGCATAATGATTAGTAAGTAATTGTATAGGTAAAGTCGCGGGGTGATTAGCACATCGTGGCTAGTCCGGATACTGCTCTTGTTTTCAAATAATGAATCAAATGATTTTAGATTGGAAAATACTTCCCGCGGACGAACCCAGGCATCGTCGGAGCCCATGTGAACAGAAGAATGGGGGTCCAAAACTTGTTCTTCGCTGCGCATGGGTATACGGCGACCATAGGGTCTCGCATCTTGCGGGGTATCTTTTTATATCTAAAATTAAACGTTTTTAAGAACTCTAAATAGAGCAGGTTAATCTGGACTGGTTACGAGTGCTATGAACTCTACGACTGTACCTCATTTTAATTTTCTGAAAAGTATAATCAATTTTCTAGGTTTTAGTTAATCTCAACCAAAACGACAAGGGGTGGCTACCTAAGAGCCCATTTAAATAAGTAACAACCCGAATTTTTAGTCAGCACACATCACCGTCTTTGTGGATTCGACTCCGGTCTTACCGGATATTGTGCTGCGTCGATCTCCGCCCTACGCTTGGGGCAACCCATTAATTTAGGATAGGAATCGGTCAAGCATTTTTGGCGCCGTTGCCGGGGCCGGTAACGTGTGTTAAGAATTCGGGTAGTTATTTATTTATTTATTTATTTTAATTTTCTTTTTCGTTCCTTTAGTTGTTTCGAGTCAACATAGATAGAGGTAAGCAATCCTTCATCGTAGGAAAGCAATCACCTCTAAAGCCTAAGTACTACCGAGACAATACCAGGCGTCTCGTAGCCATTGAGAGAGAGTCGAGAGTAATCGTGGAGGGAGAGTCTTTTAGTGGTGATTCTTTTGATATCGGTGCCCTTTTTGTTGATTTAATAATTGAGCCACCAATAGCAGAGCCACCGATGTCGATGCGTGCACACATGCATCCTGAGAGGACCACTCCTCTCAGTCCAATAGTTCTACCAACCGAGACGGTGGAAGCACGCAATGCTTTCACCATTAAGCCTGGTACGCACAATGCCCTTCCCCTATTTTATGGGAAGGAGAATGAGGATCCGTATGAGCACGTCCGTCATTTCGAGGGCTTGGTTTGCACCCTGGCCACCACTACTCAGTGGGAGAATGCTTGCCTTAAGCTTTTTCCAGCCTCGCTCAGGGACAATGCGGATAAGTGGCTGCGGATGCAAAAGCCACAATCTCTCAGGACGTGGGCTGCTGTCCGAGATTTATTTTACAAGAAATATTTCTCGGAAAGTAAATCGAAATACCTAACTCGCCAAGTCCAATCGTATAAGCAGAAAGAGGGCGAGTCATTTTTAAGATGCTGGGAGCGGTTCAAGGACTTGCTATTGTCCTTACCACATCATGGGTTCGTGAAACACCAGTTGGTGTCATTTTTCTATTTGGGCTTGAATGTTGCGACTGCCCAACAGATGGAGTACCTTTGTAAAGAGGAGGATTTTCTAGATAAGTCCCCGGATGATGCGTGGGACTTTCTCGAAGAGTTGGCTGAGAAACACCGAAGTTGGGAACCTTCTGACCTCGGTGATAGGGCCATGGCTGCACAAGGACCCAGTGGGTCTGGCATTTTTCCTTCTAGTGTGCGAGAGCACAATATCCAGTCTCAGCTGGACAAGATGGCTAAACAATTAGAGGACTTGAAGCTTAAGCAAGTCCATCAAGTAAATGAGGTGAGAGTCGAGGAGGTATGTGCGTTGTGTGAGTGTCCGGGGCATCTAGTTACTGCTTGCCCCGCTTTTCCCATTGTTAAAGATGCATACCATAGTAATCAGGTTGAGGTGAATGCGCTTAACCAGCGTTGGGATCCGTATTCAAATACCTTCAATCCTGGGTGGGCCCAAAACCCACTTCTGGGTTGGAGGGATCAAAAAGCCCCAGTGCATACTCAGGCACCACCTCAGCAGTCAGTCCAGCAGTTCAGGCCTCCTACAGGCCAAATGTCCCAGTTCCGTTACCCGCCTCAACAGCAGCAGGGGTTCAGTCCTTCATCTTTTGGACCACCCTCTGGTATTAACCATCCCTCGAGGGATAAACAGACTGATGAGATGATGAAGGCTCTCATGCAGTCTCAAATAAGCTTCACTGAGCAGACTAAGCAGGCAATTGGTGACATTAGGACCCAATTGACCCAGTTGACGGCGGCAGTTGGACAAGTCCAGCAGGAGAAGGGAAAGTTTCCTTCTCAACCTTTAATCAATGCCGCCGGTACTCATTATGTGGGCGATTCTTCTGGCCCAAGTAATCCGAATCTCAGTCAGGAAGAGGCTAAGGTGATCACCACTCTCAGAAGTGGGAAGCTGATCAATAAGGATTTACCCCCAAAGCAGAAATCGGTGCCACCCCCGGTGCCGGTAGCTGTACCAACAGTCGTTCCAGACTTAGGAAGTGTTCCTGAGGTAGAGAAAGAGGCGGAGTCTCCTGAAGTGGTGGTGCCTGCAACTGCAGCCCCCACAACTCCGACGCCACCCGTTGCTCCATATCCAAATCGCTTGGTGGCAAAGCCTAAGGTCAATGTGAACTTTCAAATGCTTGAATTATTTAAGAAAGTTCAGTTTCCTATCTCTTTGATGGAAGCCATTGACGCAATTCCTCAGTTTGCGAAGGTCTTGAAGGATCTGTGCACATCAAAGCGGAGAACTAAGAGTCAGGACACAGTGCTTCTGACGGAGCAAGTGAGCTCCATTCTTCAGGCTGAGATCCCCACCAAATGTAAGGACCCAGGTTGTCCCACCATCCCTATAGCTATCACGGGCCAAAAGTTTGATAAGGCTTTGCTGGATTTAGGAGCAAGTGTCAACTTGCTCCCCTATTCGGTGTACTTGAAGCTAGGCTTAGGCGATTTGAAAGCAACTCCAGTCACGCTACAGTTGGCTGACCGGAGTGTGAGAGTTCTAAAGGGAGTGGTAGAGGATGTTTTAATTCAAGTGGGCGAATTCCTGTTTCCAGTTGACTTTATTGTCCTGGATACTTGCCCGATACCGGAGGTCTTTGAAAAGACTCCTATCATCCTTGGCCGCCCATTTCTAGCCACCTCCAGTGCTATCATGGATTGCAAAACTGGACAAGTCCAATTGTCGTTTGGGGACTTGAAAATGGAGGTGAATGTTTTCAACGTGGATAGTCGGGTTGAGGATGATGAGGAGATATATGAGGTGAGTTTGATCGATACGCTGGTACAAGAGCATGTCGATAGTGTGTTGTACAAGGATCCTCTGGAGATAGCCTTAACCGCTGAAGAGGCGTCATTTTTAGATTCTCCAGAGGTAGGAAGTTTAATGGAGATGCTTGCAGTGGAGGATGTGTGTAGCGCCGCTTGGAACCCAGTTCCTGAGCCGCTGGGCGCCCTATCTTCTAAAGCTCTCCCATCGTCAGTCCAGCCGCCTAAACCAGAGTTAAAGCCTCTACCGGACACGCTTAAGTATGCCTTCCTTAAAGGCGATGATACTTTTCCGGTAGTGATCTCCTCATCCCTTAAGGCTGATCAAGAGGCTAGGTTGCTTGCCAAGTTGAGAGAGCATGTAGGAGCGATAGGCTGGACAATAGCAGATTTGCAGGGTATTAGTCCAACGGTGTGTACACACCGCATTTTTCTAGATGAGGATGTGAAGCCTTCTAGGCAACCTCAGCGTCGTCTGAACCCCAATATGAAGGAGGTGGTTCGGGCTGAGGTGCTGAAACTTTTAGATGCGGGTATCATTTACCCGATAGCCCATAGTGAGTGGGTAAGCCCGGTGCAGGTAGTGCCTAAGAAGGCTGGAGTGACCGTCGTGAGGAACGGCGAGGGCGAGCTAGTGCCGACCCGTGTTCAGACTGGGTGGCGAGTTTGCATAGATTATCGGAAGCTCAATGCGAGCACCCGAAAAGACCATTTCCCTCTCCCATTCATTGATCAAATTCTGGAGAGGGTGGCTGGCCGGGCGTTTTATTGCTTTCTAGATGGGTACTCTGGCTACAATCAGATTGAGGTAGCCATGGAGGATCAGGAGAAGACCACCTTCACGTGTCCTTACGGCACGTTTGCATACCGTCGCATGCCTTTTGGTTTGTGCAACGCTCCCGGAACCTTTTCAAGGTGCATGATGGGAATTTTTAGCGATATGGTAGAAAAGATTGTGGAGGTGTTTATGGATGACTTTTCAGTTTTTGGGGATTCGTTTGACGAATGCCTTGAGAACTTAGGAAAAGTCTTGCAACGGTGCGAGGAGAAACATCTTGTGCTTAACTGGGAGAAGTGCCACTTCATGGTAACCCAAGGGATTGTGTTAGGACACATTGTCTCATCCAAGGGTATCGAGGTGGACAAGGCGAAGATTGATTTGATTGCGAATCTTCCCACTCCAAAGTCTGTAAAAGACATTCGGTCTTTCCTCGGTCATGCTGGTTTCTACCGGCGTTTCATTAAGGGTTTTAGTGCCATCTCCCTACCGTTGTGCCATTTGCTGTCGAAAGACACTCCCTTTGTGTGGTCTGAGGCGTGTGAGGAGGCTTTCCAAATGTTGAAGCGGAGTCTCACTACTCCGCCTATCGTACAGCCTCCAGATTGGAGTTTGCCCTTCGAATTGATGTGCGATGCCTCCGACTATGCTGTCGGGGCTGTGTTAGGGCAGAGGCGAGGGAAAGATCCCTGCGTTGTGTACTATGCGAGCAAGACTTTGAATGAGGCACAAATGAACTACACCACTACTGAGAAGGAATTGCTCGCGGTGGTGTTTGCCTTAGACAAGTTCCGGTCCTACTTGGTGGGTTCGCAGATTGTGGTATATACAGATCATGCAGCCCTGAAATATCTGATGACCAAGCAAGATGCGAAGGCTCGCCTTATCCGGTGGATTCTTTTGCTGCAAGAATTCCACCTTGTCATTAAGGATAAGAAAGGGGTCGAGAATGTAGTGGCCGACCACCTGTCTCGTCTGGAGTTTGAGGACCCCACCTCTCATCTCCCCATCGTGGATACTTTCCCTGACGAGCAGTTGTTCGCTGCTAATACGTGCCCATGGTTTGCAGATATCGCCAATTATTTGGTGACTGGGCAAATTCCACCTCATTGGTCCACAGCTGAGAAGCAACGATTTTTGAGAGAGGTCCGGCAATATATTTACGATGATCCATATGTGTTCAAGTATTGCGCGGACCAGATTATCCGCCGGTGTGTCCCCGAAAATGATCAAAGGGGAATTTTAGAGTTTTGTCACACTGAGGCGTGCGGAGGCCATTTCTCTGGGAAGAAGACCGCCGCCAAGGTCAGTGAGTGTGGTTTCTTTTGGCCGAGTCTTTTTAAGGATGCGTACCTCTTTTGTAAGTCGTGTGACCGGTGTCAGAAATTAGGCAAGGTTGGCCCGCGGAATATGATGCCCCTCCAGAACATTTTTGTGATAGAGGTTTTCGATTGTTGGGGCATTGATTTTATGGGCCCGTTTCCGGTGTCATACGGGTATGAGTACATCCTCCTGGCGGTGGATTATGTTTCCAAGTGGGTTGAGGCAATTCCCACTAAGACCAGTGATTCTAAAGTCGTGCTGGAGTTCTTACGAACTAACATTTTGTCGAGATTTGGCATGCCACGTGCCATTATTTCTGATCAAGGCACGCACTTTTGTAATAGGTCTTTTGGGGCTTTAATGAGTAAGTATGGCATCTCTCATAAGGTGTCTACTTCTTATCACCCTCAAACCAACGGTCAGGCTGAGCTAGCAAATCGTGAGATTAAGGGGATTCTCGAGAAGACCGTGAACCCGAATAGGAAGGATTGGTCACTTCGGTTGACCGATGCCTTGTGGGCCTACCGCACTGCTTATAAGACCGTGTTGGGTGCTTCACCCTACCGGCTTGTTTATGGTAAGGCCTGCCACTTGCCCGTTGAGATGGAGCATAAGGCCTATTGGGCCATTAAGACGCTGAACGCGCGTTTACCTGAGGCAGGTGCCCATAGGAAGCTCCAATTGTGTGAGCTTGAGGAAATTAGGAATGACGCGTATGAGAGTGCGAGTATTTATAAAGCTAAGGTTAAGGCATATCATGATAGGAATATTCAGCGAAAAACCTTTAGCGTTGGTCAGAAAGTGTTACTATATAACTCGCGCCTCCATATGTTTCCTGGTAAGTTGAGATCCCGTTGGGACGGTCCCTACGTTGTGCATAAGGTTTATCCGAATGGTTCAGTGGATATTTGTGACCCCAAGAATAACAATGTTTCCAAGGTTAATGGGCAGCGTCTTAAGCCGTTATTGGAATATGTGGAAGTAGGGGAACCTGATGAGATTTTGGTCGATCCTGTTTATTCGGATGACCCTATTGTGTAGCCGTTGGGCTACGTTCATTCGGGTAGCTTTTGCGTACCACTTTCTTCACTAAGAAGTGGACCCGGCCCCTAGCAATAGGGGTACCCATCATTGACTTGGGTTTTGGGCACCATATTTGTCTACTTGTTTTTTTTATTATTTCTTTTTAAGCAGTTAAATTTGGCGAATAGAAAATTGGAAAGTGAAAAAAAATTAGAATAATGGTCTGGTATAGCCACCTGGTCAAAGCTATGTATGTAGTACTTAGGAGGTTGGGTCTGACGGCAGGCGCATAGTTAGCAGCGAGAATTCTGTCTGAACCATCTGACTTTAATGTCCAAACTCTGTGGAGATTGCTTCACAAACGGAGTGGTGGGTAAGGAATCTGGCAGCCCCAGAGGAAGTGACAGCCTATTAGATGATGGCACCACTTTTCAAGATATCGTTGAATCCTATGCATACTGTCCTTCCAACAAATAGGGAACCACAGTCTTTGACCAGGGAGAAAAGTAGTACCCGTGTCTTTCGCGTGAAGGAAGTGGATGATTTTTTTGCTTTTCATTTTATTTCTTACTTTTTTTGGTTTCTTTTAGTTATTTTTCTTGCTGTCTGGGAGGCTAACTTTTTGCAGGTTGTTCGATCCAAGTTAGGGGGTCTCTCCCTCTCTATAGTGTACTCTGCTTAGCCTCTTCGTTTCGAGGTGCTATCTCTCCTCTCTTTTATGTTTCTGTCCTATCTTTATTTTCATGCTTTCAATGAGGACATTGAATAGTTCAAGTTGGGGGGAGGAATCACTTTGATCTTTATTTTGTTAGATCTTTATTTTGTTAGATTCAAAAAAAAAAAAAATAGTGGGATTCTTTTTGCATGAGACTCGAAAGCTGTTGAGATTGGCTCGCAATTGATTGAGTTTGAGATGTGATAGTCATTCTTTTTATATTTGTGGTGGCATTGTAGTTCTTTTTGCTAGCTTGTCGCGAAGAATTTGTCATGGCATTTATTTTTAGCACATTTGTACTTCACGTCTATTTGGGCTTTGGTTGCTTGTGAACTGTGACTTAATTATTCTTGATGGCTAGTTTAGTGGAGACTTATGCCCATGTGAGTTTAGAGCCTTATCTTTTCTTGGAGTGATGTCAAATGAACTCTTGTTTGTCACGAAATAACAAATTTGTTGTTGATCTCATTATTTTTGTTGTCAAGTGTTGGGAATGTTTTTAAATTACCTACTTATCTTTTGGGTTTGGAAGTTGCATGGTTGTATTGCCCCTTGGAGAGAATTATAGGCCATCTTTGCTATTTTGAGCCGGTTCATCCTTTCATTCATACATTTATCTTTTGTGAGCCCATTTGAGCCTTATGCATAAAGCCTTTTTCTTGTTAAGCTTCACCATCTATATTGTGTCTTGAGGAGAAGGCTTAGATAATTGTGTGGAGGTATATTTTTAGAAGAGAGTGAGTAAATGTAGTGAGAATTGAGTTTTATTGATTGGTGATCTTTCCCATAGAAAAAGAAAAAAGAAGAAGAGAAAAAAAAAGTAAAAAGGAAAGATACCAATTTATTGTGGAAGGGAGAAATACTTGTTCTTAATGTGAGATTGTATTAAAGAGGTAGGAAAGAGAGATGTGGTGGAGTTGAAAAGAAGGAAAAATTAAAGGAAAAAAGGGCATGCATTGTTATATTTGCCTTATATGAATTATTGTTGGCCTATTCTCGGACACTTGAATTCTTACCTAGCCTTGAAATACTTTATCTTACCTAACGTTATCACCGGAATTGAAGTCCTATTTGATCCTAGGGGCAATGTGTTGTGAATTGGTGGATGGAGAAAGTTTCCAATACTTGACATACTGTTCATGAGATCATGTGTCCACTATATAAAACTTTCTTTTCGTGTCATTTTGTGCGGAAGTATCTTGCTTTCATTTACATAACATCTGCCCGCACATATTGAGAGTAATATGCACCTTGTTTCGAGTGATTTCATTTGTTGAATGCATGACACAGTGAGATTTGAAGTCAAGACTCGGTCCGGAGAGAACTTTTGGTTATTTTTCACTTGTGACCGAAGCCCTTGTTCACACACGCTGAGTATAGGTGCCACGACTTATTTTTCTGACTTGATAGTATAGAACTGCTTATGTCGTTATCTCTTTGCGATGACTCCATATTCTTTACTTGAGATATCATTGAGCTGTCTTACAGGTTTCGGATTTCACGTGAAAGGATTCTTGGTGTTTTGTGGGTGATCATTCCTAAAAACCCTCACGAGACTTCACTCGTCCCACCGGGGCTGCCTGGGGGTTAAAAAGAACTATCGGTTTTAATTTATTTTCTTTAGTTGCATTTTGTTTTCTTTGCTCGGGACTAGCAAAATGTAAGTTGGGGGGTGTGATAAGCGCGTAAATGTTCCCATTTGCGCCTCCTAATTTATCATTGTTAAGTCTATTTATTTTATTACTTGATGTTTTAATACTTAATTTTTGTGTTATAGGTATCTGAAGGTTTTGATATTTTAATGTGCTCTGCGTAGCTACTTACCGAATAAAAAGAAACATGGATGGCGTCTCACGATTTTTCTCCTACGGTGCCGCTGTCACGTGATATTGGAAGTGAATGGGTAGCAACACAATTGGACTTGGACTTTTGTATTCTAAGTGGGCCTCATAATTGTTTATTATTGCAACAAAGAATGAGGCCCAGGTTTTCAACACATGGAGTAAAATTGCAAGTACACGGCTGAGACTTGGAGGAATAACTGGGGCCAATAGGGTTTTTGGTGATTGGGATGCAACATCTTATAAAAGGGAGAAGTAGGCTGCCGAAAAAGGGGATCTCATTCCCACGGACGCCACAGACGAAAGAGAACGGAGGCTGCCGAGATCTCTTTCTGTTCGTGCAGTTTTGATCCAAGTTTGTTTTTCCTTTCAAGTTTTTATGCTTTATTCAATTACTCGCATTTCAGTAACTCGTTTTAATTTTCGTTCTTTATAAAAGTTATTCGCTTGTTTTGATTAGTTGATATTTTTCTGTTTATTTTTATCTCGCGCAATAGAAGCATGTTTCAAGTTAGGGTTTCTTTTGTTTCATGCATAATGATTAGTAAGTAATTGTATAGGTAAAGTCGCGGGGTGATTAGCACATCGTGGCTAGTCCGGATACTGCTCTTGTTTTCAAATAATGAATCAAATGATTTTAGATTGGAAAATACTTCCCGCGGACGAACCCAGGCATCGTCGGAGCCCATGTGAACAGAAGAATGGGGGTCCAAAACTTGTTTTTCGCTGCGCATGGCTATACGGCGACCATAGGGTCTCGCATCTTGCGGGGTATCTTTTTATATCTAAAATTAAACGTTTTTAAGAACTCTAAATAGAGCAGGTTAATCTGGACTGGTTACGAGTGCTATGAACTCTACGACTGTACCTCATTTTAATTTTCTGAAAAGTATAATCAATTTTCTAGGTTTTAGTTAATCTCAACCAAAACGACAAGGGGTGGCTACCTAAGAGCCCGTTTAAATTATAACAACCCGAGTTTTTAGTCAGCACACATCACCGTCTTTGTGGATTCGACTCCGGACTTACCGGATATTATGCTGCATCTGTTTCAACCCTACGCTTGGGGCAACCCATTATTTTAGGACTAGGAATCGTCAAGCAAAAACCAAGGAAAACCTTGAGCCAACAGACTACTAATTCCTACTTGTGTTGGGTAAAAACCAAGGAAAACCTTAAGTCCACTTTGTTGGTCTCACGCCAACGTTTTGGGTCTCGGGTAGTTTTGGGTTAGCAAATTCTCTTTCGGATGCCCTTATCTTTTTAATCTTTGTATCTTTTCAGAGATTAATAAAAAAATTTGGTTGAGCAAAAAAGAAAATGTTCATTTTGTAAAGTTCGTGGTGTCCAAGTTGATACATTTTTTATTTTACTCTTAAAAGTAGATTTTATTTTAAAAAGTTAGTGAGTAAAAGTGTAATATTGATGTCTCTATAGAAGATAAGTAGGAAAAATGGAGGTAAAAATTAATATGAAAAATATAATGATGATATCTCTTTAATAATTTAGAGTTACGAAGCTGTACACTTAATTAAAAAAGACAGAGGGAGTATTATTTAACGTTTGACAACTTTGAAACTGCTACATTTATCCAAATCAATGAGTACTTTTATTTATGGTAGTGAGGCTCGAGTGGCAAATGATGGTTAGAGTTTCTCTCGATGTGATGCCATTTGGTCTCGTTCTTTTTAATCTTTGTACTAATCTGTACCTATAGAGACCTGTATTTTTCAAAAATAGTTTAAAGGTTTTATAAATTCTAGAATACCGAATAAATTGGAAAATTGTGAGTTTATTTGATTTGGGGCTTAAATGATAGGATTGTTAATTGAGGGAGTGTGAGTGTGATTAAGTTGAGTGTTAGTATAAAAGGGGTGTGTGTGTGTGGTAAGAGATAAAAATCTCCCTCATCTTTCTCTCTCTCCAGCCGACTCTCCCTCTCTCTCTCGGCTCCCTTTCTCTCTCTTGCTCCATCACTCAAAACTTCACTCCAAAACTCAAAACCCATGAAGATCAACCTCCAATCCACCCTCTAGACATGATTTCAAGCTTGTGGTGCGTTGGAAAGAGCTCAGAGAGGAGTATTCATGGAAGATTTTGAATTCAAAAGCAAGGGCTCGCTTGTTTGGGTTGGATCTTCGCATATACGCTTCAAGGTAGGGATTTCTTACTCACTTTATGTGTTTATGAGTTGATTTCGTGCTTGGATCGAGCATTGATCGTCCCCCCCTTTGAGCCTTCGAAAAAGCTGTCGAAATCTGCAGAAAATCGCCCAAAATTGCCTAGGGATCGATCCCCAAGCATGAGGGATCGATCCCTCATTCAAATCTGGACTTAATATGGATTCTTCCCTTGGGGGATCGATCCCCAAGAGAGGAGGGATCGATCCCTCCCCTCTCTGGAACATTCTGCTTGCTTTCTGGGTTTCAGCCCAACTTCAAAAGACAATAACTTCTTCGTCCGATGTTTTCTTCATGCAAATTTTATATCGAATCGAAGGTCTTGAAGTCAGCTTTCATTTGCCACCGGAATCATCTTAAACCGATTAGGACACAGAAAGTTATGACCATTTGAGTAGACATATGTCAGTTTATCGATGTCTGTGATTATTCCTAAGGTTGTTCTTGACCCATGTTATGATTCCTTAAATGATTTGGATGTGTTTAGGTCACTCTTGGATATGATTACTTGCGTCCTAAAGACTCGTAGTTGGATCTTGTCTCTTGTCACTCGAGAGAGTATAATATTAGTACCGTTTGGGTAGGAGATGTACCGTAAGATTGATAGGAGTATCTCGGGCTATAAAGAGTAATGTAGTGAGTGTTATGGGTAGGTATGAGCCAGTCTAATGAACCGATGGGTAGTATTGTGGTTCGTATCCTTGTGCTTCGTCGTGTAGAGCTCCGTGGGTTCCTTTGGCACTATTTTATAAGCTCCTTATTTAGAACATAAGGGGTGGTATGTCGAGGAGTAAATTGTGATTTCGGTACATAACAAGGGATATTGTGGTAAACTTAGAGGAATCGCATGATCTTAAGGTATTATTCATTGTACAATGTGACATGTATATGACTTTGTAATGCATTGTGTGATGACGAATGAAAGAGCATGAGCTTAGAAAATGTTGTTTTCTTGCATATGTGTATGTGCGAATTAAGAATTTGAATAAAGGACCTGCAACGCAAGGTGTGGTAATGCGAGGACTCTAGAGGGCCCGCAACGCAAGGTGTGGTAATGCGGAAACCCAGGTGAAGAGAATTCACTGTCACACAAGGGGTGGTAACACAGTTGGATGTCTCTCCCGAGTGAAGAGAATTCACTGTCACGCATGGGGTGGTAACACAGTTGAATGTCTCCCCCGGATGAAGAGAAGTTTGATTGATTTTAGAAGTTCATGTTGAAGTTTGGATTGTTTGTTCTTTGGGACCGTGGCTGTTGAAAAAGAGAACAAACGGTTAATTCTACCAAGGTTTTATTAAAGACATGAAAGTTTTACGAAATAAAGTTCTTCGGTGAACGGTATGAAATGAGAAAGTGGTTAGTGACATTCATCCGAAAAGTTATGAGATGGTTGAACTATTGTTTTTATTTGTTTAGTTGATGTGAGTTTTATTGCTGCTTCTGGTCGACGTGTTGATGGTTAGGATTATCTCTTAGATGTCTGAAATCCCTAAGTCTGATCGTCTGTTTATTTTGGTAACCCCTCTTGTATCTCATGTCCGTTATTGAAACCCATTCTCTCTTATTGTATGTTTCATCCCATTTACATATAGCTTGAGTATAGAATTTCCTACTGGGCTAGTGTAGCTCAACAAAATCCTTCTTTTCAGGTCATAATGCTTGGCAGTAGCTTGCATTGCATCGTATACTCAATTTGGAAGACAACTTTGGAAGTTAATGAAGACTAGTTATTTGATTCTCTTTGTATATTGCGTACTATGATTAAAGATGGTTTTGTCACTAATTGATCTTGATTTTCCTTTGGCTAAACCGTTGTAATTTAATAGCTTGTTCATAGCTGTAGGTAAGTTAATTTGGGCCGTGTTGCCAAAGATGTATTTCATTAAACTTGGGGACTTCGTTTGTAAATTAAACAGGTGGGAACTCCTCTTTAGGTATTATATATCTCGTGCGGGGGTCTTTTATCAAAATGGTTTATTTATTTACTTGAAAATCGAGGGCGTGACAGTACCAGCTTCAAACTACAAGGGGTAAAAGATACTTGTCCCATATTTTTATTTGTACTCTGAATGTCTAAATCAAAGAGAGAGAGAGAGAGAGAGAGAGAGAGAGAGAGAGAGAGAGAGAGAGAGAGAGAACATATCCAAGGATTCCAAATGGGGGATAACTATGGAATTGCTCAATCCAATTGTCGTTGGATGAAACCGAAGGCAGCAAGATGGGGGCTTACGTCCAAATGTTGGAACAACAACAGGAGCAAATCAACGCTGACGTCGCTATCCTCAAAATGGAAATCGCTAGAATCAAGGCAAGTAACCGTCCGGCCGCCTCCCATTCTGATTCTTAGGGTAGGCGCCGACGGAGGAACTTGCCTCCACCCCCTCCATTTGCTGGAAATGAAGATCCACGCCACATCTCTGTCCACGACCGCTTGGATTCACCGCTAGCGGACAACCGGGACGAAGACGCTGCTCACTTTAAGTAGCAAAGTTCTTCAGTCCACAAGCGCCTCGGCAGGGGTACGGGCATGGGAGGCGTGGAAGTAAGATGAGAAGGCAGCCTACATACCGTCTACTCTAGCTCAACGGCAAAAGACGAGTACTGTCAAGGCTCTCAGAGTTATGACACAATGAAGCTGCTTGACAATCAACAAGCATTAATGCAATACGACTCAGGACGGCAAAAAAGTCGAACGTCTCGTAGGAATGGCAAAGATCCTCAAGGGTATCATACCAAGCCCAAGGATACCCATTACAAAAACAACAACGGTGGGCGCACGGTCAATTCTCGAAACGCTCAAAAATTTGCTCTGGAAAACAGTATGAGCATCATCGTTTGGCATGACGAAGACCCATGCCGCTGCAAAGTCTATCATATGGAACATCTCTCAGAAGAAGTTCGGCGACAAATCCCAAATGAAAGAAGACTGGAAACGAACAGGCGTCGGCAAGAAGAAGTGACAGATAAAGAAAGGGGGTACCGAGATTCTAAAAGGTCTCGAAGCGATTGAGATGGGCATCCACCCAGACCGACCCGTGGGTACCACTTGAAAAAATTAACCGAATCTCCATTCTCGGCCAAAATGCAAGCTACTTTGCCTAAGGTCGGCGTGCATCTCCCGAAGTTTCAGAAATTCAATCCTTGCCCGACCAAGGCTTACATGCACCTCATCAGTTACCGCAGTACCATTTCATACGTAACCGACGACGATGCCATCATGTGTAAAGCGTTCCCCTCCAGCTTGAAGTGCCTTGGCTTGCTTTGGTTTAACCAGTTGGAAGCAGGATCGATCCATAGTTTCAAAGAGCTTAAGCGAGCCTTTAACTATCAGTTCATCACAAGCAACAAGCAAGCAAAAGAGGAAGATGCCCTGGCACAAATGAAGAAAAGACCCGGGAAAACGCTCTGGAAATACCTCGAGTGTTATTGGCAATTGTTTAATGAAATACCCGGCGTTGATCAATATTGGGCTGCCAGAAGATTCAAGAGCGGGTTGGAAACAGTAAGCAAAATTTTAGACAAGTAGGCAATACAGGCACCTCATGGAATGAACGAGCTAATGAGAACGGTCGAACAGTTCTGTTCGTACGAGGAGTTTCTCGCTGAGCGAGAACTCTAAGGAGGACAAACTTCCACCGTGCCTCCAAGCCTTCATGTCCCTACACCTCAAATAGCAGCCCCAAAGCCTGTGGTTGCAGCTCAGCCGAAAAAGCAAGTCAACACAATCAAGGTGGCAAACAAGAAGGCTCCAAAGGATCAAGATTATGTAGCTGAAACAACGGTTTTCAAAGAACCAATCTATTTTCTCCTCCATACCTTGGAGCGAGAGCCGTTCTTTGTTTGGCCGAAGCCCCCAAAGCTTAACACCGAAGTTGGAAAGATAACAGAAGGAAGAGATGTTCCTACAACAACGAACTCGGGCACTATACGATAGCGTGCGCTCCTTACAAGGCACTATTAGAGAATTAGGCAACTCAAGGACTCTTGGATGACCACATAGATTGGACAAAGACCCCAAGGCAACAACAGAACGCCGGAGGTCAAAATCAAATCCCTCGTCCTGTTGGAGTCATCAACGTTATTCATGGACCAGCAATCGAAGGAAGCAGTACAATAGCTTCGGACAGAACTTGACAAAGCTCAAAAATCCACCCAAAATTTTTTCTGTTGGCAGAGCTTCCAAACAGTTGAAGTTGCTCGAGCGCCCTTGGTCAATCACGTTCACTGACCAAGATCTCCAACGCGTCCAACAACCTCACAACGATGCTCTGGTAGTCACGGTACAAATTTCTACTCACTCGGTCAAATGGGTCCTCGTGGATCAAGGAAGCTTGGACGAAGTAATGTACTTGTCCCTCTTCAAAGAGCTTCAAATCCCAGAGTCTTCTCTTGTACCAGCCGAGGTCCACCTAATTGGATTTAGTGGAATGCCTGTGTGGCCGCTCGGCAAGATTACCCTTCCAGTCGTCCCGGGTTCGGTCGCCACTAACATAGAATTCATTGTCATTTTTCCAGTTTTTTCTTGCATTCAAGTTGAATTTTTTAGAAATCAGTTAGTATTTATCCTAAGAGAGGTATCGGAAAACTAAAAATATATTAAGACCAAAAACTAAGAACAATTGACTAAAAATGGATAAAAAAATTTAGTCTTGTTTACCATTTGCTTAACTCAATTTATATTTTTATGCTTTTTTCAATTCTAAATACTCTTTGAGCCCAATTTTTAATCCTAAATATATATTTTGACAACAAACTAAAAAAATCCACTAAACACCAAATATACAAACATCTGCACGAATAATACTCAAAGTTACTCTATAAATCTAATTACCATAGAATTCATATTCTTTGAAATGAAACTTTTAACAAGATTAAACAAAAAGTCATTCTATATAACGAGAATGTCTGGTATTTTTCCCAAAATTTTTAATTTGGTCGCTGCCAGTATCCATTATACCGTAGTAGGAGATTGGCGGAACCCTATCGAAAAGTTCATAAGGTATTCGCCATTTCCTACATAAACCGCGGTTTGGAGTTTTGAATGTTTAGCTATCAAAACCATTTCGTTGAACATTTAGAGCCTGTGACTAGAACGCTTCATTGCTAGATATAAATGTAAGGCAAGCAAACTCACGCGCGCTGGTCTGGGGTTCGCCCGCGCAAGTCTTCTTGCATGCACATGGATCATTGCATGCAAGTTTTCCCTGTTCATGCCAACTTCCAGTTAGTGCACTACTTTGGCTTTTCAGCAGTATTTTGGCTTTTATCTCATTTATTGCTTATTGTATCATAAATCCATGCTATTAATCATATCCTGCAAATTGTTACGGTTTTAATCCCCTTAAATTGTTCCCCACCCTAATTGGCTAAAAATAGATTAATAAAGAAGAATCTCAAATGTTTTCACAAAATGTTTAAGTAGAGACTGATCTCCGGATTGGGCAAGATGGGTGTCTTAAAACCCTTCCCCTCTCGTAACTTGGCTCCCGAACCCAGATATGGTTATGACAGACTGGTGTCTTCACCTTTTCAAATCAAACAGTGTAGTAAGAGTTTCAAGTTCGGTTCTTTGGGTGTCGGACCATCAAACCCAAGTGGCGACTCTGAATTGAGCGCTTGTCCCACAAGCGGTCCCTCGATCCGGCCTTTTAAACGGAAATTTAAGGGCATGTTGCGCATGCCTACATTAATTGGTTAAGCTTTGCTAAGGGCATTTTAAGATTTTTGAATTTTTTTTGGTCTTTATTCAAAATTTTTCCATGTTTATTAGTTTTGTGCTTAACTTTTGTGAATTATTAATTCATCTCGTCAAGATGAATCGAAAAATAAAAATTATAAATTCTACCCAAAATTTTGAAATATCTAAGATAAAACCCAAAAATTATATGGATAAAAGTTATAATCTTTTACTTTTCTGGATACGTATCAATGAAATCACCCTGGGACTAGGGTTAGTACAACAGTGGTGGCTTGATAGGAACTAAGAAGCCTTTAGTTTGAAATTCGATATGCCATCGATTATTTCTGTAGTAATTGGCCAATCTTTATGAAGCTTTATCCAGACATTAAATTGGGGTCTTGTTAAGGGACGATGAGATTAGACTCTCTTGAATTAGTCGGTTCATTGAGCCGATTGTCAAATTTCTAGCAAAAAATACTTGAAATCTATAGTTATACAAGTTCACAAAGGTCTTTGAGATGTGTAGATTGACAAAAAGCTAACTCCCAATAAAAAAAATTCTATGACCACGCCCATTTACATGCACAATTTTACACATCCATCAACAATCATGTGTGGAACCCACACACATAGGCTATAGGAAATGATCTCCATAGCATAGAGCTGAGGGACTGTTTTTGAAAAAACCTTTCTATTCCTATCGCACCGGATATTATATACGATTGCAGCTAGAGAGAGCTTGTGATCGATTCCCCTGGGTAGCGATCTATCCTTAGGGCCACTTGACCTCACGAAGACACACGAGAAAAGGACTGGAGAAATTAGTCGCAGTTCATCGGGACACTCTTCATTACAAAAAAAAGGGGGACCCCGCCCAAACACTAGCAGAGTACGAGAAAGAATAAGTGGAGATGATGTTCCTAGGCCAATCCACATAACCACACACCATCAGTGAGGCAAATGAATGGTGACTAATTATGCCGAAGTGACAAAAGTTGTTGGTACGGTGTTGCCCGCCAATATGCACATCTCTCTCAATGATGTAAAGCTCGAGAGCGACGCAAAACTACAACACCTCCGGTTTCCACTTTTTGTTGTGTCACCATTCTACTCAAGGGCTCGTTTGTTTGTCAGGATTAATAGTGTATGAATATATTATTTTTGCCATTCTATTGGATTAGTAAAAATTGAATTAGTACTACTACATATCCAGTAATATCCTACATTGTACACTTTGCCGTATTGTAAGTATTATAATCAAATGTTGCGTATTTAGTCGTTGGTCAAATAACAAACTCATTTGAGATTTTACTTGTACCGTCTGCACAAAAGAAAATAAAGGTATGAACACATGGAGGAGCAACTAACTTTGAAACCATGTCTAAGAAAATGAAGATCTCATTTAGGCCACCCTATGATCCCCATTCTCTATGGGGAACTTGATAATGCTAGATTGACCACATATACGACCATCCAAACA
Source organism: Rhododendron simsii (assembly GCA_014282245.1). Classification (NCBI taxonomy): domain Eukaryota; kingdom Viridiplantae; phylum Streptophyta; class Magnoliopsida; order Ericales; family Ericaceae; genus Rhododendron; species Rhododendron simsii. Next base: position 38,833,141 of record CM024954.1, read on the forward strand.
CAGCATAAATGTCATGTTACAATATATGAGCTGATGCAGTTTGTGTCACATACATCTTGAGATGGTAAACTATGGAGTACGTACTACAAATGTAGTCACCACGGTACTACTCACGTAAAAATTGTGTCGGTGAACTTTGATGAACTTATCATTCCCAGGAGCTTGATCTATACAGGATGCGTTGAACTTGAATTCACGGATGAAGTTTCTAGGGATTTCTTTCAAACAATATTCTTTTTCTACAAATAAGAGTTAGTTTTAAGGACTTTTTAGGATCATGAAAACATCCAAGAAGATACTGTCATGTGGAAGAAGCCTCAGCTTTTTTTTTTTTTTTTTGATCCACGAAGCCTCAGCTTCATCTGGGTATTCAGGAAGCTCCATTTGGAGCTTGCACGCACATCATTACCTCGAAGTTGTGAAGAGACGTTGTCCAGGGCAGAGGAAAGCTGCATGATCTTCTAGGTTTGTATCTCACATGTCTCCTCTGTGTTGGGTCGTGACCCCAATCTTCTAATCCGCACCCTCAAGCACAACACGAAAACAACCAAAGCGCAAACAAAAGAGATGCGAGGAAAAACTCTGTAACTCTATTATTCACAAAACAAATACAATTTACATGAAAAAACCTCTCCAGCATGTCACAATTCGGCTGCCTTCACTCCTCTCTCTTTCTCTCTCATTCTGGTGGCTCTCTGACAGTCTCTCCAAACATCTCCGAGGAGCCCTGCTCTCCCGAAGGGGAGCGTCTCCGCTCACACTCTCTCTACCTTCTCTCTCATAGAACCACCCCCCCATTCGGCAGTCAAAAAAAGGGAAAAAGGGACCAAGGGGAATAATCCCCTACACTCACACAGAATGCAGTCAACAAAAGGGAAAAAAGGACCAAGGGAATAATCCCCTGCACTCACACACCACTCCACTTGGGTGTACCCAACAATCACCCTCTACACACAAGTAGGACAATCGTCGATCTGTTCAACCACTCTAGCCAAGTACCTGTGTCATTGCCAAGTTAGACTCCTCAACACCCCACACTAAGTATCCGCGTCTAACTAAGTGTCTCCTTGTAAGACTATATCTGCTGTAGCTGAACCTGCACTCCCTCAACCGGAGTGCCTCACACCTCCTCACCGCGTGAACATCTAGTCATCAATGACTTACCAATTCACTGGATCAATCATAGAACTAGCACCGCTTCCACTGTCACCACCATCCGTTCACAACGCTTGTGTCATTCCTCGGAATGTATCCTTGCTGTGCTTGGTAGCTGTGATTGATCTCGAACACTCATGCCCAATCCCAAAACACACTCCGTGACCCTATCATCCTCCTCGTGCATCCCAAACCACAACTGCAACTCTTGTTGATAGGTCATCCGATTGAACCAGACTGCCGCCGATCACTGTCAATCATCTCCGCAAACCAGCGCTCTAGTGAGCACCTGTGTCACTGCCAACTCGAGCTCATCCTCACCCACAACCGGGATACAATACTCGAGTGAGTGTCTCCTTGCTCACTACCTCCACGCATTTTTGCCCTGATCAACCTCCAATCCTTGCAAGACATCCGAAATAACTAAATTTCACTACTACAATAAAGCATAAAGATCACGGCTCACCCACGTAAAAATCGGGTATTAGTGGAACAATTCGCTCGTCATCGAAGAAACAACTGGGCACTGGTGGAACCCAATTGTGGGATTTGCCTTCTCTCTCTCTCTCTCTCTCTCTCTCTCTCTCTCTCTCTCTCTCTCTCTCGATCTTTTTGGGCGTGAAGATGAAGATGAAACATGTAGATTTTTTGGGATGAGTGTAATTTTGGTTTATCTTGTTACCTTTTTTTAAAATGGAATCAAAAGAACTTTTCAATGTTGTTAAATAGCATCGTTTTTCTCACATAACTTTTCAAAATCTGCCTATATTAGTACCAGCCCACGCGCCCACGTGAAAATTCATATTGCAATCGTAAATGGGTAGGTTTTTTATCTCACCGCAAAAGTGAGATCATTTCTCTTACTCTTTTCCGCGCTAAAATTTTTTATCACGCTACAAGGGTAAGGTCATTTCTCTTTTATTTCACCACAAGAGTGAGATCTTTTATCTTTCTTTTTTCGCCCTAAAATCTTTTATCACACCACAAGGGTGAGGTCTTTTCTCTTTTTTATCAAGCCACAAGGGTGAGGTCTTTTCTCTTTTATCTCGTCACAAGAGCGAGATCTTTTATCTCATTTTTTTCCGCCCTAAAATCTTTTATCACGCCGCAAGAGTGAGGTTGTTTTTCTTTTATCTCGCTACAAGAGCGAGATATTTTATTTTGTGTTAAAATCCACTTTTTATCTCTGCTTTGGATTTAAACTGAGATAAAAAAATTTAAACACCACTTTTTATCACGCTTTTACTGAAAATCGTGATTTTTGTGAATCTCCTTAGTGTAACGCATATCTATTATTGTAGTAGTGTATACTCAATCGTGGCATTATCGCTTAGTTTATAAAATTAAACCAACTAGGATTGGTTTAGTTGGATATGACTTTTGCATTTTACTATGAGACCAGGAGCTCGACTCTTTTCATTTCTATGTGGGTGTTCTTTCTTTGGTATCTTTTGGGATTATTTCTCCCGCTAATTATATAACTAGTAGTTGGAATTATTTAGATTGTTACTCCCCTAATGCCTCAAATAATAATTGGGTTGGACTTATACTGATTGTAGAGTTATTTATAGTTTCATGTAATTCTCTCGGTCAAGTCTTCTTTAAAGAAATTTCTCATGCATGGAGCGTCGATTCTTCTTGGGTATAGTAAGAGAGTGAAGTCAAGCCATCTTTAAGACTACTAGTTGGACGTTGCTTGGCACGAGTACGTACGAGGCTCATCAGAGATTTCTTCTCTTCAGTATGAAAACAAAACGAGTTAATAGAATCTCTAGAAACACTCGATTGAGTTGGCCAGGTCTTAGCTATATTTCAGTTCAAATTTTGTTTATACACTTCAAAAATATGGAGACAATTACGTAGCAATCATGTTGTCCTCCATTACTAATCCGATTGGACACTACCCGTGTCAAACAAATTGTTCACTTTCACTATTTTGGACATCTCAAAACTTTTCTATAATTCCTTTTGTATGAAATATGAATCTTGTTTAATATATTTTGAGTACTTCTATTACATATGAATCTTGTATGCAATTATCCTCCCACCGCTTTACGAAAAAAGGTTTATGAAATTAAAATGTGTATAGAGCTCTCCTCACGAAAGGTAATTGCAGTAATATATTGTATTAGATATAATATCTATGGCTTCTTTTGAATGATATATTTAAAATCTCAATATATGTATTATTTTCTTGGCTTGAAAGATTTTTTGGCAAATGTTTCTGAAATCAAAATTTTTAAATGCAACCAATAATAATTACCATATATATGGCATTCTCATGGCACTCCCCTCCAAAAGTCAGTGATCTAAAACAAGATTTAGCATAGTTCTACGATGAAACAGAGAGAGAACTCAACAAACAAAAGTAAGAGATGCTGGAATCTTTTATGAAGTACTGGAACAAAAGATGGTAGGATTCATATCACTGAAATTTCATTCAATTAGCCAAACCACTGATGAAAACAGTGAGTTTATTTAAAATATATGAGTTCCATGGAGAAACCCGCCATCGCACACACTGACCACACCACATTATTACAGAGAGAGAATTGGCAACGCTACAAACAACCATTGCCATACAAGTTTTTAGTTCAACTAATAGAGGAGCTCAAAACTTGTCACACTCCGTTGGTATAAACGATAGGGTTTCCTTGTATATGTCATACACCACCAGGATGTTTTGCTGCTGTATACTCCCAAATGTGGAGGAAGTATCACCTGAACCACGCATGAGCAAACACATGATACCTGAATCCAAGATCATATAGTTTTCCGTCGGTAAAGCTAAATCTGCATCCTTAAAATGGAATACCAGTGGGGGTATCTTTACACGATCAGAAGGATCGGATGGCAACTTGAAGCAAAGGTCAACGCCAAACTCGGTGGAGTCGGCTTGCGGAAGCTTTATCTGAGATTTGAACTCTTCCTTAACATGAGTATAAGCACTTTCCGCCAATTGTGTAACCGGCGTGCCCGAGTCTATGATCAGGCCCCCAGACCCATCAGCATTGAGAGCAAAAGTTGTTTTGTTTACGGGCAACCTAGTCCTACCAATTGTGATTCCTTCGAGAGAAAGATAGTAATAAGTGGGTATTAATGGGTTTTGAAGTAAAGGGGTGGTTTTGATCTTCCCATTCACACTTGCATGGGAGCCTATCAAAAGGGTACTGTGTTTACTTCCAAGCCAGGACGTTAAGCAATATGAGAACGTGGGCTCACCCAACTGGGAGACGAGCGACAAGGGTCCGCGTCCGAGGCCTACCAGGCCATCGCCGGATTCTGGTCCGAATTGAAATATACCACAACCGAACGCTACGTTCGGTACCGAGACCTTCTTGAAAGTAAAGGTTTCGGTGGCTAAATAACCTGCAGTGAAACTACCATCTCCATAACTATAGTTATACAGGCACCCATCGTACGCGCTGCATTGTGATTTTGGCAGCTGATGGCAAAGGTTGTTGGAGCATGACACATTTGAAAAAGAGGAGGATTTTTTGGGATTAAATATCGGGTCGGGCTGAGAAAAACACTCCAGACAAGGCCGGCATTGAGTCCATATGAGGTCGCTGCCGGTATCCATTGTACCGTAGTATGACTTTGGCGGGGTACCTATCGAAAAGTTCATAAGGTATTCGGCTTCTCCAGCAGGAGCATAAACCGTGGTCCTGAGTTTTGGATGTTTAGCTGTTAAAAACATTTGGAGCCTACGGTTGGAACGCTTCACTGCCCGATATAAACGTTCGGAGTTAGTGAAGTTTCCACCCGAATCAATGTGCTTTAGAGTAATTTTGAAGCCAGTTTTCATCTGTTGATCTTGATGATCATCAAGAGGTTGACGTGGCGTGGAAAGTGAGGGTGAAATAGAAATGAGAATCAAAGCTAGGGTAAGAAAGAGGAGGGAGGATAGAGATGGTGGTAATGAAGCCATGACGAGTGGTGTGAGAAATAAGACACAAGTATATCAGGTATTTATAATGCGGTTGTGCTAACCAGTGCAATATGGCGTGGGATAGGAGAGAATAAAGTATTGATGTTTCCCTTTCTAATCATTTTCTGGTTGTCACTCACTTTAGCTTGAATGGCGAATATAACATTCTCTTTTGTTGTTCTTTAGATTCTCACCTGTTGTATTTTAGATACACGTTCCAACTACGTCATTACCTCATCAATCTTTCCCTTGCCGCACGAGTGACCTCAAATGGGTGGGTTTGGATTGAGTAGATTAGTACGCCTTTTTTTTTTTTTTTTTTGTCTTTAATTAAATTTTTTTCGCATTTATTAATTTTACTTCAATTTTTTATGATTTAGTAATTCGTTTCCGCAAGAGGAATCGAAAAAATATATGTAAATCTTCTATCGAAACTCAAAATTTTTTTCAAAAAGACAAAAAAATAAGCGAAAAAGTCATGACCTACACATGAAGGAAAAAAACATAGCATCTCCCACTAATAGAAGTCCTTCCGTCTCATTTTGCGGCAAACTCAATGGAGTCAGTTAAGTGACTACTGTGAAAAAAATATGCTAGACGCATCACTTTTTCACTCATTTTTTTTTTGTCTTTTTGAAAAAAATTAAGAGTTTCGATAAAAAAAATTCAAACCTTATCAATTGATCTCCCCGAGACGAATTAATAAGTTACAAAAGTTTGACTTAAAACTAACAAATGCAAAAAAACAAAAATTGAATAAAGAAAAAAAAAAGTTGTGCTAATCTAGTTTATCCAAACCCACCCTAGGCCCTTATTAGGGTGTGTTCTATTAACTAAAATAAGTACTTATTTTTTAGTGTCCCATTACGGGCTCTACAAAAATGATTCAAACTGTAAATTATTTTTAAAATATTCATTTTGGGTTTCCAAAAAAAATCACTCAATCTAATATCGGTAAAGACTATTTCAGAATGCGCACTTTTTCTAAAAGTTCTAAAGTGTTAGTGGAAGTACTAGTGTTCAATTTTTAGGATAATTAAGAAAAATGGGTAAACAGTTAACTGATAAAGTAGAAAATACGAAAAAAATAAGACAATGGCATTTTTGTTATTTGGGGTTAACAACTTGACCTATATTACAATCCAACCTGTACTGATTTTCTCTGCAAAAGCTCCATGTGTAAACTGGTTTCTGAACCCACATAATTGGTGCACAATAGCACTGGTTGCATTTCTCCTCGTGCATCCCAAACCACAACTGCAACTCTTGTTGATAGGTCATCCGATTGAACCAGACTGCCGCCGATCACTGTCAATCATCTCCGCAAACCAGCGCTCTAGTGAGCACCTGTGTCACTGCCAACTCGAGCTCATCCTCACCCACAACCGGGATACAATACTCGAGTGAGTGTCTCCTTGCTCACTACCTCCACGCATTTTTGCCCTGATCAACCTCCAATCCTTGCAAGACATCCGAAATAACTAAATTTCACTACTACAATAAAGCATAAAGATCACGGCTCACCCACGTAAAAATCGGGTATTAGTGGAACAATTCGCTCGTCATCGAAGAAACAACTGGGCACTGGTGGAACCCAATTGTGGGATTTGCCTTCTCTCTCTCTCTCTCTCTCTCTCTCTCTCTCTCTCTCTCTCTCTCTCTCTCTCTCTCTCTCTCTCTCTCTTTTTGGGCGTGAAGATGAAGATGAAACATGTAGATTTTTTGGGATGAGTGTAATTTTGGTTTATCTTGTTACCTTTTTTAAAAATGGAATCAAAAGAACTTTTCAATATTGTTAAATAGCATCGTTTTTCTCACATAACTTTTCAAAATCTGCCTATATTAGTACCAGCCCACGCGCCCACGTGAAAATTCAGATTGCAATCGTAAATGGGTAGGTTTTTTATCTCACCGCAAAAGTGAGATCATTTCTCTTACTCTTTTCCGCGCTAAAATTTTTTATCACGCTACAAGGGTAAGGTCATTTCTCTTTTATTTCACCACAAGAGTGAGATCTTTTATCTTTCTTTTTTCGCCCTAAAATCTTTTATCACACCACAAGGGTGAGGTCTTTTCTCTTTTTTATCAAGCCACAAGGGTGAGGTCTTTTCTCTTTTATCTCGCCACAAGAGCGAGATCTTTTATCTCATTTTTTTCCGCCCTAAAATCTTTTATCACCCCGCAAGAGTGAGGTTGTTTTTCTTTTATCTCGCTGCAAGAGCGAGATATTTTATTTTGTGTTAAAATCCACTTTTTATCTCAGCTTTGGATTTAAACTGAGATAAAAAAATTTAAACACCACTTTTTATCACGCTTTTACTGAAAACCGTGATTTTTGTGAATCTCCTTAGTGTAACGCATATCTATTATTGTAGTAGTGTATACTCAATCGTGGCATTATCGCTTAGTTTATAAAATTAAACCAACTAGGATTGGTTTAGTTGGATATGACTTTTGCATTTTACTATGAGACCAGGAGCTCGACTCTTTTCATTTCTATGTGGGTGTTCTTTCTTTGGTATCTTTTGGGATTATTTCTCCCGCTAATTATATAACTAGTAGTTGGAATTATTTGGATTGTTACTCCCCTAATGCCTCAAATAATAATTGGGTTGGACTTATACTGATTGTAGAGTTATTTATAGTTTCATGTAATTCTCTCGGTCAAGTCTTCTTTAAAGAAATTTGATCCACTCATCTCATGCATGGAGCGTCGATTCTTCTTGGGTATAGTAGGAGAGTGAAGTCAAGCCATCTTTAAGACTATTAGTTGGACGTTGCTTGGCACGAGTACGTACGAGGCTCATCAGAGATTTCTTCTCTTCAGTATGAAAACAAAACGAGTTAATAGAATCTCTAGAAACACTCGATTGAGTTGGCCAGGTCTTAGCTATATTTCAGTTCAAATTTTGTTTATACACTTCAAAAATATGGAGACAATTACGTAGCAATCATGTTGTCCTCCATTACTAATCCGATTGGACACTACCCGTGTCAAACAAATTGTTCACTTTCACTATTTTGGACATCTCAAAACTTTTCTATAATTCCTTTTGTATGAAATATGAATCTTGTTTAATATATTTTGATTACTTCTATTACATATGAATCTTGTATGCAATTATCCTCCCACCGCTTTACGAAAAAAGGTTTATGAAATTAAAATGTGTATAGAGCTCTCCTCACGAAAGGTAATTGCAGTAATATATTGTATTAGATATAATATCTATGGCTTCTTTTGAATGATATATTTAAAATCTCAATATATGTATTATTTTCTTGGCTTGAAAGATTTTTTGGCAAATGTTTCTGAAATCAAAATTTTAAAATGCAACCAATAGTAATTACCATATATATGGCATTCTCATGGCACTCCCCTCCAAAAGTCAGTGATCTAAAACAAGATTTAGCATAGTTCTACGATGAAACAGAGAGAGAACTCAACAAACAAAAGTAAGAGATGCTGGAATCTTTTATGAAGTACTGGAACAAAAGATGGTAGGATTCATATCACTGAAATTTCATTCAATTAGCCAAACCACAGATGAAAACAGTGAGTTTATTTAAAATATATGGGTTCCAGGGAGAAACCCGCCATCGCACACACTGACCACACCACATTATTACAGAGAGAGAATTGGCAACGCTACAAACTACCATGGCCATACAAGTTTTTAGCTCAACTAATAGAGGAGCTCAAAACTTGTCACACTCCGTTGGTATAAATGATAGGGTTTCCTTGTATAAGTCATACACCACCAGGATGTTTTGCTGCTGTATACTCCCAAATGTGGAGGAAGTATCACCTGAACCAAGCATGATCAAACACATGATACCTGAATCCAAGATCATATAGTTTTCCGTCGGTAAAGCTAAATCTGCATCCTTAAAATGGAATACCAGTGGGGGTATCTTTACACGATCAGAAGGATCGGATGGCAACTTGAAGCAAAGGTCAAACTCGGTGGAGTTGGCTTGCGGAAGCTTTATCTGAGATTTGAACTCTTCCTTAACATGAGTATAAGCACTTTCCGCCAATTGTGTAACCGGCGTGCCCGAGTCTATGATCAGGCCCCCAGACCCATCAGCATTGAGAGCAAAAGTTGTTTTGTTTACGGGCAACCTAGTCCTACCAATTGTGATTCCTTCGAGAGAAAGATAGTAATAAGTGGGTATTAATGGGTTTTGAAGTAAAGGGGTGGTTTTGATCTTCCCATTCACACTTGCATGGGAGCCTATCAAAAGGGTACTGTGTTTACTTCCAAGCCAGGACGTTAAGCAATATGAGAACGTGGGCTCACCCAACTGGGAGACGAGCGACAAGGGTCCGCGTCCGAGGCCTACCAGGCCATCGCCGGATTCTGGTCCGAATTGAAATATACCACAACCGAACGCTACGTTCGGTACCGAGACCTTCTTGAAAGTAAAGGTTTCGGTGGCTAAATAACCTGCAGTGAAACTACCATCTCCATAACTATAGTTATACAGGCACCCATCGTACGCGCTGCATTGTGATTTTGGCAGCTGATGGCAAAGGTTGTTGGAGCATGACACATTTGAAAAAGAGGAGGATTTTTTGGGATTAAATATCGGGTCGGGCTGAGAAAAACACTCCAGACAAGGTCGGCATTGAGTCCATATGAGGTCGCTGCCGGTATCCATTGTACCGTAGTATGACTTTGGTGGGGTACCTATCGAAAAGTTCATAAGGTATTCGGCTTCTCCAGCAGGAGCATAAACCGTGGTCCTGAGTTTTGGATGTTTAGCTGTTAAAAACATTTGGAGCCTACGGTTGGAACGCTTCACTGCCCGATATAAACGTTCGGAGTTAGTGAAGTTTCCACCCGAATCAATGTGCTTTAGAGTAATTTTGAAGCCAGTTTTCATCTGTTGATCTTGATGACCATCAAGAGGTTGACGTGGCGTGGAAAGTGAGGGTGAAATAGAAATGAGAATCAAAGCTAGGGTAAGAAAGAGGAGGGAGGATAGAGATGGTGGTAATGAAGCCATGACGAGTGGTGTGAGAAATAAGACACAAGTATATCAGGTATTTATAATGCGGTTGTGCTAACCAGTGCAATATGGCGTGGGATAGGAGAGAATAAAGTATTGATGTTTCCCTTTCTAATCATTTTCTGGTTGTCACTCACTTTAGCTTGAATGGCGAATATAACATTCTCTTTTGTTGTTCTTTAGATTCTCACCTGTTGTATTTTAGATACACGTTCCAACCACGTCATTACCTCGTCGATCTTTCCCTTGCCGCACGAGTGACCTTAAATGGGTGGGTTTGGATTGAGTAGATTAGTATGCCTTTTTTTTTTTTTTTTTTGTCTTTAATTAAATTTTTTTTACATTTGTTAATTTTACTTCAATTTTTTATGATTTAGTAATTCGTCTCTGCAAGAGGAATCGAAAAAATATATGTAAATCTTCTATCGAAACTCATAAATTTTTTCAAAAAGATAGAAAAATAAGCGAAAAAGTCATGACCTACGCATGAAGGAAAAAAACATAGCATCTCCCACTAACAGAAGTCCTTCCGTCTCATTTTGCGGCAAACTCAATGGAGTCAGTTAAGTGACTACTGTGAAAAAATATGCTAGGCGCATCACTTTTTCACTCATTTTTTTTGTCTTTTTGAAAAAAATTAAGAGTTTCGATAAAAAAAAATTCAAACCTTATCAATTGATCTCCCCGAGACGAATTAATAAGTCAGAAAAGTTTGACTTAAAACTAACAAATGCAAAAAAAAAAAATTGAATAAAGAAAAAAAAAAAGAAGTTGTGCTAATCTAGTTTATCCAAACCCACCCTAAGCCCTTATTAGGGTGTGTTCCATTAACTAAAATAAGTACTTATTTTTTAGTGTCCCATTACGGGCTCTACAAAAATGATTCAAACTGTAAATTATTTTTAAAATATTCATTTTGGGTTTCCAAAAAAAATCACTCAATCTAATATCGGTAAAGACTATTTCAGAATGCGCACTTTTTCTAAAAGTTCTGAAGTGTTAGTGGAAGTACTAGTGTTCAATTTTTAAGATAATTAAGAAAAATGGGTAAACAGTTAACTGATGTAAAAGAAAAAAATACGAAAAAAATAAGACAATGGCATTTTTGTTATTTGGGGTTAACAACTTGACCTATATTACAATCCAACATGTACTGATATTCTCTGCAAAAGCTCCATGTGTAAACTGGTTTCTGAACCCACATAATTGGTGCACAATAGCACCGGTTAGCATTTGCCTTTAAATGAATGAAATGAAACATCTGTTGGGGGGGGGGGGGGGGGGGGGGGGGGGGGGGGGGGGGGGTGCTCCGCCCCCAATGCGAAAAGGAGAAAAAGAAAGCGCAAAAGCCAGTTGTGCTGTGGCTTTGGGCTTTTGGGTGGAAGAGCAAAAAGGAGAAATGACGGCAAATTAAGTATTTTGATAATTAATATTGGTAAGGTACAAATTGAAAATATTTATTAATATTAAAAATATTTTGGCAGATATTAATTAATAAAAAATGTTATTTTTCTGAGAAAAAAGGTACATTTATTGGGCTCTAGATTCTTCTTTGGCAATTGAAGGGCTTTTATGTCATGGGTGTATAAAAGGAACGTGTGCCGAGTGTGAAAAAGGAGAAAGGGTGAGTGTATAGCCCTTTAGGGGTTGCCAGAAACACCGGTTGGGAGGTGAGAGAAGAGTAGATGTGCTGAAAAAAAGAGATGGGGCAAGTGAAACTTTATGTCCATTTCAAAATTAATTGGCAATAAGTGGAGAGATTTCAAATGTTGTTAAGTGATCACCCATTCCACTCTCTAGCAATGTAGGATTCATTTCCTTAATATCTCTTCTCACATTTAGCCGTGTTTGAGGTCTGTCACGTGTGGCCACTTTTGGGTCCTATCATCGTACAGCCTTTTTCCTGGTTTGTCATCGTGGTGTGTAGATTATAAATTTTTAAAATGTGGGGAGAACTGGCCCCGCTTTGATACCATTTAGAAACTTTATGTTCATTTCAAAATCAATTGAAAACAAATGGAGAGGTCCTAGATGTTATTAAGTGATCACTCATTCCACTCTTAAATAATATGAGACTCTATTTCCTTAACATCCCCCCTCACGTGCAGTCGCGTTTGAGGTCTGTCACATGTGGCCATTTTTGGGTCCTATCATTGTGCAGTCTTTTTACTGGTCTGTTATCGTGAGGTGTGAATTGTAAATTTTATATAATGTGGAGTGGAACGGGCTCCGCTTTGATACTATGTAGAAACTTTATATTCATCTCAAAATCAATTAGCAATGAGTGGAGATGTGCCAAATGTTATTAAGTGATTCATCATTCCACTCCAAAGCAATGTGAAATTCATTTCCTTAACAGTGGGTGAGATTTGGGTTATCCCAACACGGGGTATCAGAGCCGCATAAGAGTGGTATATGGAAGGGGGGGTGGAATTTTTTTCCCATCATAATCTCTTAGGTACTAAAACAAGAAAGGCATCAATTCGTGTTCTCAACTTCTCCGGTTGCAGTTACTGAATTTTAATTGTGTTTGAAATTGATAAATGACACCATTATAATTTGATGATGGCACCAAACTAGATTATCTCATCACTTGAAATCCATCCTCTCCTTCATAAACGTTAAAACATGGAACGCAACTCTATATATTACAATTTGATGAACACTCCGGCCCCATTACGTACGTTATTTTTCCGCTTTAACCCACCTTACCCTCTGGAGAAAAATTATTTGGTGGTCTTAGGGTACCGCCAAGTGGTACCCCAAAAGTTCTAAACACTACACATTTTCGGAGAGTACATCTCTAAGTATATAGACTCCACAAAAATGTGTCGCGTTGAGGGGTGTTGGGACATCACTTAGTGAAACTCTGTAAAATGCAATTGTAGAAGTTCTGGAGCTTGTTTTTCCATGAAACTTGAAAAAAGATTTTTGTACATAACCTTTTGGTATCTTTCATTCTTTAGTTGAAAAGCTAGCTTGTTGAGCCTTTTAATGTGTTTTTTGTCGAACTAGATTATCGATTGTCATTACGATTGTGTTTTTTTTTAATTATAATTGGAAAGGGAATTTATGCACATGAATGACCCCCCGTTTTCAAAATTCTGAAGTTGCCACTGCCCAGTTGTACTTGAATTTTTTTCACCTTTTACACAGCTTTTGTCTCTTCATAACTGTGAGGCAAACATGAGAAGCCCTGTGAAGTAAGGTGAAAATCAAAGTCGGACTTCTATTTGGTTTGTAATGTCTCATTTGGGCATTTGAAGGCCCATTTGTGTTTGGGTCTCGACTCACTATCCAACCTTTGCTTGAATCCCTTCCCCTCACCTCCATTTGATATACGTACCCTTACCAAATTTCTTAATAAATTTTTTGCTGTCTCAAAAAACAAAGAAGAAGATGAACATCAAAGTCATTAGATTACCAATAAAAAACACACCACAAAGCAAATCTAGCTAAATGAAAAGAATCAACTACAACACTGAGTAATAGCCCATGGCTTCTAATTAACAATTTCAACAAGTCAAGCTGTAAATTGTTAAGTTTGCAAGATTATTTATTTGGATAATGCAGGGTGTTCCAGATGAGGTGGCCTCAAGAGTTGTTGGTAAGGACAATCGAACCCGAGATCTTAAAATGACGTAAACACCTAAGTTCTAGACCAAGATCACTTGGCCAATCCTTGGGGTTAGAACCAACTAAATATTTGTTATCACGTACGCCATCATAATGAAAGAATCAATACAAAATGGAGGTGGTCAAACAAGTGAATATGGAGGCAAAAGGTGGTGACAAATGCCACCAGAATGCACACTACAAGCTATAATAGAGGTGACCCCTGTCAGGGAAGATTCGAATAGGGATTCGAATTCTCTCCGATCTAAGTTTTAAACTGGACGGTACAGTTCAAATCTGTACTATGAAGTGATACAATCAATAATTGCAGTAATGAACTATCCAGATTTGAAATATTTCGACCAGTCCAATGTAAAACTTCATGAAATTTATTGAAAATCGTGTTGGGATAATAAGTTGAGACAAATAGGTAGTGAGATCAGACTAATAAGTGGATATAAAACTTATTGATGGTCCAATAGATGCACCACGAACTTCATGCCCGATCTCCAGATTCAACCGTGTTAGAATTGTGGCTCATACATTAAGTATGAAGAGATACTATGAAATTATAGAAAGAAGGCCAGATGTCGGAGCGGAACGAATATAGCAAAGCACAACGAGTGTTAGAATAGAGTGGGTATAAATTAAATTTTGACCGTGCTGCCTTTGATAGGATTCGATAATAAGATATGATCAGAAAGAGAATAATTTCACGTGCATAATGCAATCAATTTCCCCACCCCCACCCCCACCCCCCCCCCCACCCCCACACCTCCCCCACGCCCCCCCCCCCCCCCCCCCCCCCCCCCCCCCCCCCCCCACCCCACACACACACACACACACACACGTCTATTAGTATTTACATCTAATCTTTGACCGTCTATTAGTATTTACATCTAACCTTTGATTTTAATTTAACTCGTAGTACGTTTATCAAACAATTTTTTAGAATATTCAATTTTTAATACTTATTTTTTCAACTTTCAGCTTTAGTTTTCAGTTTTAGTTTTATTTGTTAAATAGTACCTAAGCCCATCAAAGATTTCAATAGTTCATCAGATTCTCCCAAGTAATTACTTCTAATGTTCCATAATACAGTATCTCAGAATAAACGAATATACATTAATACTGCCAGTAATATAATTTTATCAAATCAAAAACAGTTTCTGAGAAAGCTTTAGCAATTTCTAGGACAGTATCTGTATCCCCTCCCCAGTCTTTTTCCTGCTCAAATTCTTTTCTTTCTTTCTTTCTTTTTTTTTCAAATCTAGAACCTTGCTTCCATTTATGGAACCGAATTTTATAAAGCCCCAGATTTCAGAGAGAGAGAGAGAGAGAGAGAGAGAGAGAGAGAGAGAGAGAGTTCCTTGTCTAACAAGTTAATTGAATAGAGAGAGAGAGAGAGAGAGTTCCTTGTCTAACAAGTTAATTGAATAGAGAGAGAGAGAGAGAGAGAGAGAGTTCCTTGTCTAACAAGTTAATTGAATATTCAAATGATGATGTCACGGCGATGAAAGAATTGAATAATCGCATGGCATGATTAGGGCCGGGTGTGAATGCTTCTCTCATGAAACAAAATATCAATTTGCCTCCACAGAAAATAGAGACGGGTGTGGCTGCCTCTCTCATGAAACAAAATATCAATTTGCCTCCACAGAAAATAGAGAATACGTTTGAACGCGACATATATAGTTGTAGTGTCTAGCCCCATGTTAAGTTCTTCGTACAAAAAAATTGGAAAACTTTTTTAAGTTTTCTTTTCACTCCCAAAATCATTACTGTGGGGGCCTCGGTTATCGTGTCGGTAACCGAGCCGGACATACGAGCCAATGTCCTCCATAGTTTGGGTGTTCAACCGAGGAGTGCTGCTGCTCCTGGCCTTGGGTTCGGTAACGTGTCGGGGTGCTCGGTTCGGTCCGATGCTTTTCATGGCATGTGAATGAGGTACTTACGATGGATGGGCCCCACTTCAAATCCACTACAGCAGCAATCATTTGGATCAGGTCATGTGCTCCGTAACCGCTTTATTCCCTTCGTCATGAATGACGTCACCCGAAGCGGTTACCCGAGCGTGACCCCACGCGTTGGCTTGAAGGCCAAGTAAACCTAGGTCTATAAATACAAAGGGATGCTCACTGAGAGAGGTATGCCATCATTCCCTAACCTTAGACCTAAAACTTCACCCCTGAGATCTAACTTGATCGTCGGAGGGTCACTGGGCAGCCCAAGCCCTAGTGACTTGTTGCAGGTCCAGCAGCAGGAGTGGAGAAGGAGGAAACCTAACCAGCATCTGTCTAGGTCTTGATAATTTGAACCCCTACAATTGGCGACTCTGCTAGGGACCTAGCCACTCTTTCAAACGTCCATTTCCCCTTTCAGCTCTGTTCCTCACTCCTGACTCAAAGATGGTCGAAGTCGACGACGCACAACACGGTGGTTCCGCTCACGGGCTCGGTTCCTTCGTGGATCACGGCCTGGCCTCTGGCGGAGCCACCGCGCTAGGGAAGGCGCACATGTCCATCGGAGTAGGCGCCGGAACCTCAACTCCAGACGCCAGCCCACCCTCCGAGCTTCACACCTACATCTGCCACCTTGAGCGGAAAATCGATGATCTCACGACGGTCGTGGAGCGCGACAGACATGTTCGAGACGAGTTGGTGGAGATCAAGCATCTCCTTCAGATCACCCCATCTCACTCCTCCGGGAATCGTGGCAGAAGGAACAGCCGTCATACCCCTCCTCGTAGCCGCAAAACTGGTCACCTACTGGAGCACAAAGCCCGTCCCTCAGTCAAGGATCATCTCGAGCCACCAAGGGAGGAGGACACCCGAGCCGCGAAAGCCACGCCGCGCAGGGACCGTTCCTGCTCCCCTATGCAGCTTCAAAGGAAGCCATCGGCCTTCGAGAGACTCAGTGTTGGGAGCATCTCCGCCTCCTCCACCCATTCGGTCCGAGTGGGCAAGAAAGTCCGAGAATCTACCCCTAGCCTCACAAGGGCAGCCAGGGGAGAGGACAGCCTTGTGGAGTTTCAAACTAGAGGATACCGCGAGCGCCTGAAGGGCTCCAGAGCCAAGAGCCCTATCATCTCGCATCCTGCCGGCGTCCATAGCAGAAGCCCGATCACCGCGCCCCGAGCCTTCCGCTCGAGAAAGCTATCGAAAGCATCGCCATGAGCCCCCCCCTCAGAAGTCAATCAGCGTCGCACCAAAGAGAAAAGAATACGACAGGTTGGACAAGCTTGTTCCACCGAAGCGAGCGGCGACTGAGCGTCCAGACGGTTTCGACCGTTCGATCCGACCTCATCGCGACGCGCGCCTTACATGACTCACGACCTGGCCGTTCACGCAAGAGATCGACTCAGTCATTCCACCGAAGGGATTCACCCAGCCCAAATTCTCCAAGTACGACGGCAAGACCGAGGCATACACCATTTGGTTCAGTACAAGCTGCTCATGTCCTTGTTTCTTCGGAACGAATCCTCGGATGACGCCTTCTTGTGCAAAGTGTTTCCTGCAAGCCTCGATAACCTGGGCCTCACTTGGTTCAATCAACTTCCGACTCAGTCGATTTCCTCATTTGATTCCCTTTGTGATGCCTTCATGGCCCTGTTCGTGACAAGCAATAAGCACGAAAAGGAGATCGACTCCCTCCTGGCCCTCCGCAAGAGAAACGACGAAACGCTCTGACAGTACGCCGGATGCTATTGGGAACTATTGAATGAGATAGAGGGCTGCGATGGCATCATCTCAGCCCGTGGATTCAAACTCGGTCTCACCTCCCAGGACGAGCAGGGCTACGACGATCTCGCTCGCCATAAGCCCAACTCTATGAAGGACCTTATGACTCGTATTGAGGGTTGGTGTCAACTCATCGAATCCAAGGCGGAGAGAGGCATCAGGAAACCTACTAGTTCGAAGCCAGTAAACGCCTCCGTATCAACACCGGTTCCCGCACCTGTCCCAACAGCCAAAAAGCAGGTCAACAACATAAAGCAGTCTCCGAGGAAAGGACCGAAGCCCAGCGACTTCAATGTTGAGAAAACCGTCTTCACCATTCCTATTTACCGAATCATCGATCAAGTAAAGGACCAGCCCTTCTTCTCCTTCCCAAATCAGAAACTGGGAACTGAAAATGGGAAAATCAAAAATTCCATCGTCCGATGCAGCTACCACCAAGAATAGGGTCACTTCACCGGCCACTGCGTGCAAGCCATTCAAGGCTTACTTAGAGCAGCTTGTCGCTAGTGGCCACCTCGGCAACTTCATTGATCGCGAGAAGACAACAGGTTGGGCACAACGTACCGAGAATAACACCGAGGAAGAAATCCAGATGATCCACGTCATTCACGGTCCTCTAAACTCCGAGGCCGCTCGCATCATTCAAGACGAGCTGAACACGGCGTCCTCATCCAAGCAGGTCATGATGGTCGGCCCCGAACCAAAGCGTCCCAGCACCGTCGACGGCTCCAAATGGACAATAACATTCACCAAAAAGGACCTCGACCGCGTCCAGCTTCCGCACAACGACGCCCTCGTAGTCACGCTACGCATCAGGACTTTCAGTGTCTGACGCGTCCTCGTGGACCAGGGCAGTTCAGCCGAAGAGATGTACTACTCATTGTTCAAGGATCTGAAGATTCCCGACTCCGACCTCCGGCCCTCCGAAGTCCCTCTCATCGGTTTCAATGGAGCCCTGGTCTGGCCCATTGGCACGATCACTCTTCCTGTCTGCGCCAGGTCAGTTGTCTTGGACATGGAGTTTGTGGTAGTCAATGTCCCAAGCCCCTACAATGCCATTGTCGGACGAACTCGGCTCCATAGTCTCAAGGCTATTGCCTCAACCTATCACCAGGTGGTCCACTTCATGGGTGCTAAAGAACGACAAGAAGACCTATACGGCGACCAAACTACGGCAAAAGGTGTTACGTTAACGCTATCCGAAGCAGCACGCAGACGTCTCGGGTCAACCTCATCGAAGTCCCCGAGGCTCCAATTCTGGAAGACGTCGGCAGACCAGCCGACGACAAAGCAGTAGAAGATCTCATCACTGTTCCAATCACCGAAGATGGATCCCGTTTTTTCCTTGTCGGTTCCTCACTTAGTGACACCGAGCGGAACGAAACGATTAATTTCCTCAAGCACAATATCGAAGTATTCACTTGGACTCCGTATGAAATGCCTGGGGTCGATCCGTCCTTCATTTGCCACGAGCTCAACATCGACAAGGCCAAGCGCCCGGTACTACAGAAGGTGCGGCGATCCTCCTCGGTCCACTCCGAAGCCGTCATCGAGGAGGTCAACCGGCTCCTCAATGCAAAGGCAATCCGCGAGGTACAGTATCCTAGGTGGTTGGCCAACACCGTCGTGGTCAAGAGGAAGAACGGCAAGTGGCGGGTTTGTGTCGACTATTCCAACCTCAACGACGCCTGCCCGAAGGACTTTTTCCCTCTTCCTCGGATCGATCAGCTTGTCGACGCCACGGCCGGTCACGAGCGACTCAGTTTCATGGACGCCTACCGAGGTTACCACCAGATTGCCATGAGCGAAGGTGACGTCGAGAACACGGCTTTCATCACTCCACATGGAATCTTTGGCTACCTTGTTATGCCCTTCGGCTTTAAGAACACCGATGCCACGTTCCAACAAATGATAACCAAGATGTTTGAGCGTCTGTTGGGGGACACCATGATGGCTTACATTGATGACATGGTTGTCAAAAGCATGCGCGCCGGTGATCACCTAACCCATCTCGTCGAGGCCTTCGAAATTCTGAAGACGCATAAGCTACGCCTTAACGCTGAGAAGTGTGTATTCGGTGTTAGCTCTGGAAAATTCCTCGGCCACCTCGTCTCAAGACGCGGTATTGAAGCCGACCCTGCTCAACTACTCGCCATCGAAAAGCTCTCAGCTCCCCACAACAAAAGAGACGTTCACTCGTCTTAAGGACACTCGGCTCTCCACCGAGCCCCTTATACTGACCCACCAAAGTCTCTCACTGCTAGGGCTCGCTTCGTCCCGAACCTATGGCCGAGGCCATATCCCTTCGCGACCCCGCCCAAAGCCCCTAGTAGTACTACCGTCTCGGGAACCCACGCCTCACTACGACTATTTTTGTTGACGGTGCTTAAGGCTGCACTAGTCCGAAGCAGGGGCATGGAAAACTTCAAACTGCTCATTATTTGCCTCAGACTAGGTCACCCGATTTTCATAATTTTTGCGCAAGACTGGGGCTTCAGTTTCACACCATCTCCTGCATTCAAATATGCTTCGGATCGTGCTTCCTAGAAATGTTCGGTTGCCATTTGCTCCAGAAGCACAACCAAAGCAAGGGCATCGATATACCATAGCAACAATGAAAACGAGAATAACAATTCTGAAGGGAAAGACATCCATTCACAACAGAAACAAAATGTTAATATACGATTCAAAATCAAAATCCTACCAAGGACCTGGCTTAGGCCAAAAGTTCGGCGCCAGTCCTGCTCAACTATTACATAAGTTCTGGTAGGCAAGCTCCATATGTCCAAAGCCGTCCAGTCAAAAACAAGTCAATTCACAGAAACGTTCAAAAAAGGGGAGGGAGAGGATAAAGCAATCCTAAGAATCTCCGGTCGGGGCGGCGGTGTCAAGCTCGGTTCGATTCCCTGGGGCTTGTCGCTCCTCGGGATTTTGCTCCACCTCGTCCTTTTCGGGCAGCACGAGTTCCTCGGGTGGCGGCTGAGGCAAGGCTCGGAGCTCGGAGTCTTCAGGGAGGTTGAGCTTGCTTAGCAGGGCCTCGTGACCGAAGCGTAGCCCGTCCAGGAAGCGTTCTTTGTGTAGCTCAGCTTCAATCTCCCGGACTTGCTTCTTATACTCGACGCTAGCTGCATCCCAACCCTCGCCGTAGTCCCTGTCCCTCGCCGCTTCAACTTCCCGGGCTCTGGTGACCCTCAGAGTTTTGGTGTCTTCCTCGGCCATGGCAGCTCGGCCCTCGGCAAGCGCACGCTCTCCCTCGCTTCTCTGAAAGTCGGCCAGGTAAAGGTCACAGGATGCCCGAGTCGCTTTCAGGTCCTCCTCTCTCTCAGCAAGAGCCTATTTCAGCTCCTCCATCTCTTGTTCCCTGGCCCTGTTCCTCTCATTCATAACCAAGGCTCGAGCGCCGGCCTGTCAACAGGAAAAAGAGTAAAATAAGCGCAGAACCTTGCTCGAACGCAACAAACGGATGAAAAAAGTGGCTTAACGTCAGGAGTGCCTGTGCAATTTCCCTGGTGAGGTCCTCAAACCGCCCGTTGATAGTTTTGGCGTCCTGGGGAAGGATACAGGAGCGCAGCAGCCCGAATGTCGTGCCAATGTTGGTGACGGCACTGACAGCATGGTGGATTAGGCGTCCGGAGTAATGGCGAACCTCCGGGGCCATGGCATCTCCCTTGCTGAAGCCCGGACCTTGGCGTCGGTCGCCGCGCTGTCGGTGCCCTCCTCGTCATCTTCCTCCTCAATAACAATGGGATCCTTGTCCCTTTCCTGGGTCTCCTCACCCTGCTCTTGCCGAGCCCTCTTCCCCGGGGGCTCCTTCGGCGAGGTAAGGGTGACCCTTGACGGCCCGGCCCCTACGGTGCCTATCGGACCGCCAACGCCTCGGCCAGCTGACCTTCGGCGACGAAGATTCAGGACTTCCCTTCCGCGTCCGCTCATTTCGTCGTTGAGTCCAGTTCTCTCTGGTGTGTCCGGTCAAGCTCCTGACGAATCACGCCTCGAGGCCCGGAATTGCTTCCCTCGGTATCTTGGGTCCCAGCTGTCCCGCCTCCCTTTCCTTCTCCTCTCCCTCTGCCTCTTCCTCGTCCCCTTCCCGCCCTTGGAACGCCCTGCTGCCTCGGTTTCTTCTTTAAAAAGCTGGTATATGTGGGGATGTACCCAAGCAAATCGTAGGCGTACCGACTCGTTATGGGGATGGCGTAGGCTGCTGTTATGTGGGCACGAACGGCCCTCTCCCGAAGCCCAGCTACGGTAGCCTCAGCTGCAAGAAAAGCATCAAGAGACAAACAGTCAATATGGGAAATAAACAGAAGCGAATGAAATACCAAGAATAAAAACAAAGATTCAACCGACCAGGAGCCCCGGACTCGAACGGAACTGTAGTGGCGGTATCCATGTTCTCCCCCGGTCCGAACATAAAGTTACCGGTGACCGAGACATATATGCTTGCCCACTCCTCGAAATCGGGAAGATGATCGATCAGGAATGTGTCATATCCGGTCCTGCAGGAAAGGTAGTACCGGTCGCTCTCTCGGTTTACCCCTACCGAGTACACTCTAAGGAGCTCCTCGAGACCGAAGGTCAGGTTGTACTACCTCCTCAGCTCAATGATGTTGGTTATGATTCGGTAGGAATTCACCGTACGCTGGGAGGAGGTTAGGGTAAGGGTTCGGAGCACTCGTCAGACAAACTGATGAATGGGGAATCCCCCCCCCCCCCCCCCCCCCCCCCAAGTGATCGCCATCAAAGGGAAGACCAGCTCTCCTTGACGGTGGGGGAGATCCCTCGGGTTCCTATTCGGGAGCAACCGAACCTCTACATCGGGAGGGACACTGTAAACCCTCTTGAACTCGGCGTAGGCTGACGCCGTTTCGTTGAAATATTGGTTCAGGTATGGGCACGGTCTTATCGGTCTCGTCCGCCCCCGAACCTCCTCTGGAGCGTTCGCGTAGGGCCCAGGGCCTTGGTTCGAAGTTTTTGGAGCTTATGTCATTTCGGGGTTGAAGGAAGTCACCTGTCATGGAGCCCTCGAATGGTCTGAAGGTTCAATGTAATCCATTGGTATCCGGTAAAAGGCTCGGGAGCGAGTCTCCGGGAATATTTCCTCAAGATCAGCAGAAGAAACCGAGCTACTGGAACTGCCCGAGGAGAGCTCAACGACCATTCGCCCCTACCTAACAAAGAAAGAAAATGTGCAAAAACCCGTTAGCTATGTGCTCAGGAAGCGCAAAGATGACCTAACGCTCGGGACAGAATGGTCGTTACTCCTCGGAACCTATTGGTCTCGGTTAAGCTTAGGGCATCCCCCTTCGGGAGGGATCCCCACGGGACTAATACCGATCCTAGAGTCTCGGGATGAAGATAGGCCTCGGGAAGAATTTATGCCTCGGTCGCAATACGAACAGCGCTGGAGATCCCCAGCGCCGCCGCGAACCAGAGGCGGCGAGCGACGCGAGCGACGGCTCGATTCTAAAGCAAGCTAAAAGTGACGAAAAACTTGAAGAAAACGATCAAGGACTGAAGATTGAAGTGAAGAGATCAACATACCACAAATCCATACAGCGTTCTTCGTCCAAAACGTTCAAAATCGGGGCTAGATGGCGGCGGCGGTGGCGGTTGGACTTCAGAGCAGGAGGAGGAGTAGTTGTTCTTTCTCTTTCTCCCCTATTTATATTGAGGGCGGCGAAGCGTTGCGCGGGAAACGAAGCGTCGTGCGCCAAGCCGTAGGATCTTTGACACGTGTCCTCATCGGACGGTTACTATCAAGAGCTCAGTACCGAGGTCAGGGCGCCGTAGGCCGAACCATTGGCTAAGTGACACGTGTCCTTGAGGAGACGTGTCATACCAATTAACTGACACGGCACGTGCCGAGACAGCTTTTGCCTTCTGGCGTCTCGGTGGGCTTGACGTGTGGATTTTTGTCGTCAGAGGCAGTTGAAGTGGAATCTACCAAAGTATCTTTTCTCCTCGGTACCCCTTCCTGAAGAGCGTTCGAGACACGGTGGCCCGCAAAGGAGTCAAGACCCTGAAGCAAAAGCATGGGAAGGCTCTAGGGACTTGAGGGGCTATTGTGGGGGCCTCGGTTATCGTGTCGGTAACCGGGCCGGACATACGAGCCAATGTCCTCCAAAGTCTGGGTGTTCAACCGAGGAGTGCCGCTGCTCCTAGCCTTGGGTTCAGTAACGTGCCGGGGTGCTCGGTTCGGTCCGATGCTTTTCATGGCATGTGAATGAGACAGTTACGATGGATGGGCCCCACTTCAAATCCACTACAGCAGTAATCATTTGGATCAGGTCATGTGCTCCGTAACCGCTTTATTCCTTTCATCATGAATGACGTCACCCGAAGCGGTTACCCGAGCGTGATCCCCACGCGTTGGCTTGAAGGCCAAGTAAACCTAGGTCTATAAATACAAAGGGATGCTCACTAAGAGAGGTATGCCATTATTCCCTAACCTTAGACCTAAAACTTCACCCCTGAGATCTAACTTGATCGTCGGAGGGTCACTGGGTAGCCCAAGCCATAGTGACTTGTTGCAGGTCCAGCGGCAGGAGTGGAGAAAGAGGAACCTAACCAACATCTGTCTAGGTCCTGATAATTTGAACCCCTACAGTTACCCCACTAACCATAGACTGGGCTGTGCTTGATCTCAGGCCAAGAGTAGGATTAATTAGTTAATCAAAATAATGGCCAATTAATTACTTTTCGCACAATACACAACATCGATAAACGACTCAATTAACGATTTATTATTAACACCGTACCAAACGACAATTGGATATGGTTAGTGCATGGGTTAATTAATTTATAGTAGTACTAACAAATGGGTAATTAATTCCCTGAAAAGGCAGACAATGCACTCTCATAATGAAGTAAAATTTTGACATGTTACCCTTTGTTTGGAGCAGAGAGAAATTTCAACATTACAGGCTAGAGTTCAACAACATCACAAGCAATCATTGAGAAAACAAGCGCCGAGACCGTACAGCGTACGAGTGAGCATGACAAAAAGCAATGCCTATCCGTTTGCTAAAAAGATCTTAGAGCATATTCAGTAGTTTAAACCGTTAAAAAGTAGGATATGGCTCACCTGTAGCCCACGTTTTAATTGCAATAATCGTCGGTTTCGTTTCAATGGTCTAGATTTATTTATGATCTTTTACCGGTAATACTATATTTTTATCGGTTAAAGATTCAAAAGATCTAAACAATTAATTGTCAGTATACGGTTCAGATTCGACTGTACTCCCTTCTCTGCAGTCACAGTCATCTGCAGAGAAACCAGATCCAAAAAGTATTCCAAAGTGTTTGTACAAAAAATTTCGCAAATACATTTTGGAATTTTGGATATTTTTTGAAGCTGAAAAATAACCTAAAATTAAATTTTGAAGAAGCTGGTTTTGGGGTGATTTGTGGGCAAAATCTAGTTTGATCTTGATCGCCAACAGCCTTGAGTCCACAAGCCTTCCAAAAACCTAACCAAATTTCCTTAGGAATAACACTTCAAAAATCCAATTGCTTCGATTTTTCCATTTACCGTTGCCGCCTAAGATATGCTACTACCTCGTTTTATTTTCTTTTCAATCACCGTATAACAAAAATCCACACATATGCTTGCCCCCTTTTTTCTTTTATATGTATGAGGTCAAACCCTAGGAGGAAAATAACAAGTCCAATCCCTTTTCTTTTTTTCACTTTCATTTAAATGACAGAAGATGCCGATTGATAACTCGATTGATCCGTCTTCACCAGAATCCATTTCACTATAGTCTTTTTTTTATCTAATATAGTCACTCAGAATTACAAATAAAGATTCTTTCCACTTTAATCCTATACAGACTCAATAGCTTATTAAAAATAATATAATTACAACTCGATATAAACTATGTGTTTTGTCGTACGGAATTACTAATACAATTACGACTACGTAATTTGGTCCTTACAATCTCCCCATTTGGCACTTCCACGACAAAACACACTATAATGAAAATCTTATGAATTGAGATCGAGTTGTAGAGAAGCTACAAACAAAACTCAACATCCAAAGACATTAGAATAATAAGCAACCTACTCCCTCGCCAACGAGAAGCAGCAAAAAGCACCTGCTATTAGCATAAATAGCATGATGACTAAATTCAATCGGATAAACAATAAAGCAATACTGCAAACAAAACCCAACCTACAAAGGTTGAATAGGATAAACAATAAATCAATATTGCGAATATCAGAGAATTAAACAATGAGTGACCAATAAAAGTAGCCAAAAAAAAATTTTAAGTGAAGTGTGACGTACTATTAGCATAAATAGCATGATAACTAAATTCAATAACAGAACGAAGAACTCACAAACACGCAAAAACCAATAAAAGAAAATTAAACTAAATGCTAAAAGAAAATAAGAAATGTGAAGATACAAGTATGAGATAGCTTTATCACAAGTATTATATCATGAGATGAGACGAAAAAGTCATCCATACTTTAAGGCACTGCTTAATGATATAACACCATGCAAGGTAGAAGGAATGCAACACACCATGATCATTGACATGAGAGGAAAATGTGTGTGTGCATCCATGACCAAAAAATTCAGCAACTCAAAACAGGACCATGATGCTCAAGTAGTTAGGTTTATCCAGTGACTCCCCCTCAATAAGATACACCTTTCTAGATTCGACATACAAGTCGCAGATAATTAATCACAATCTCCCCCTCAATAACAGGTGGTTGATTAATAAGTAATCAATAGAAATTCATAACCGTATTTTTACTTTTACTCCACAGCTGTTTGACGCGAATATTGAGAGAAAGAATACCTTATACCCAATGCCCGGTTACTAAGCAACTAGTCCAACACGAGTGCCTTCACAAGGTCTATCCATTTTTTGACACAAACACTCAGAAGGAGAATACCTCACCCCAATTGCCCAGTTACTCAATCAACACCTGGATAAGCAAAAGCCAATATCTTTTTCTTTTTTTCCCGAATAAACAAGGACTCTATCAACAGAAATCAAGCAAAGGTGGCCTCAACTCAGGGAAGACACAAGATACAACTAAGCATATGAGAAGGGTGGTCCCCAACCGAGAAACTGACCAATAGCCATGGATGAGGGTACAGAATGTTGAATACTCATAATTTATTAACATTAGAACATATTTGGAGTAAGAATACCATGAAGGAAGGACAATAAAAATATGGATGAACATGTTTATAAATTCTAATGATATTAAACTACGCACCAAAGACTATCGTGCTCAATTCCCACAACAATAACCAAAAAATAATACTCCATAACTCTAAACAAAAAAAATAACTACGAAACAAAAAAAAAACACACACACACACACAAAACTATAAAACTCCATAACTCTAAGCAATGAGATATGCAAGAACAATTAAACCCAGGTTATGGAACCACGATCTAGCCTCAAAAGGCAAGGTCAACCTCTTCGAATGAAGTATAGTCATTAAGAGAATCAAGGTCATCATTAGCATCCGAAATCAAATTAGTTTTACGAACCCAAATCTGTCTCCTTTTGGCTCCTTTTGGCCTTTCCAATATGAGTCGTTTTATTGGTCGTGGGTTTTGAATTTACCTTTGTAAAATTAGCATGCCAAGACATCCTTCGTTTAGGCCCTTGAAAATATTCCCTATGATTATTCATGTTATCGTAGAGGGGAGGACTTTTGCGGTAGCCATAAAAGACAAAACAGTATGGACGAATATGACCTCTAATTCCACAGTGATGACAAGTGGGCACAAAATAATTATGACCATAAGGACGAGCTACATGTGCATGTGAAGTGTATGACTCTTGCATCTTCCTACAATGCGGTCTAATATGGTCAATCATACCACAATAATGACAAGTAGGAACAAATTTAACAGGAGTAAAAACGTGAGGCTTATCAGTATTAATAACCTTAGGTTTTACCTCTTTGCGTTTGGGATGTCCATTTACCTCTGTTGCCATTTGCTTATTTGTTGTAGGAGAACAAATCATGTTTTTGCATGTCATTCGCATTAGTTTTCTTACCTTAACGTTTAGTTTCGTTTCTTCCTATCAACATGTAGACACCCTATTCTGGACTATCTAGATCAGCACGTTTATGGTACCTTGTTACCCCAATGATGATAAACGGTCGAAGACTCTCCGAGGTCGATGGAAGGTCATGGGCTTTGAGTGTTGGACCCTCCTCTGTCAAACCATTTCAAACCCCTTCAAACCCTTCAAATCCAGAGCCAAATAAGCCTCAGCAAAACCATGCCTTGCTTATGCCACCTCCTTCTTGGCGTGCGCCAGGAATTTGCCACGTGTCGGACATCGACCGTTGACTGAGTTTGACCTGGCGCACGGCGGTATCTAGGTGGCGTACGCATGGTCAAGGCCGGTCAAATCACCGCTTTTCTGTCACGTGCTCGAGACTTTGCAACCACCCCAGTACAGTGCAGAGCCTCCTGATCATTGCTTTCTGCAGGGCCGTCCCCCTCTCTCTCCTACACACCCCATCAACAAGTCCCATGCATTAAATGCATGGGAAGTTCCCTCTAACTCAACCCAACCTCCCTAACCCAGCTGATCAGCCCTGATCTCAGTCCCTCTCTCCACCATAAATACCCCCCTTGCATTCATTTGCAAGGGGTTAACCACATTAACTCTCCAAGTTCATTCCCTCTCTTCTCTCTTATTCTTGCTCTCCCATTGTAAGAGTGAGAGATAGAGAAGGCTCACACCCCCCTTTCTACTGATCAGTTACTATACAGCCTCCATCTTCAACCTCCAAAGCTCACTACCATCCTTCCTCTCTCTTGCACTAAAGGTATACCACCTTTGTGCTGCTTTCTGTTTTCAGCCCCTGAGGGGAACCAAAAGGGTTCTGGCTAGTAACTGATACTAGTCCAGACCTCTCTCTGGTAAAATAAATCAGTCGCAGGGGCCAAGCCATGGCGCACGCCAGCTCCGCTTAGCCGTACGCCACCTTTGGCTGTACGTGCACAGCTGGCGTGGGGATCATGAAGAGCCCATTTATTGCTCATTTCCTTTATGTCATCACCTTCTAGCATGCTAATAATCAGTTTACTGCTTTTTGTACAGTAGAGTTATTTAAATGTAGCTTTCAATACCTATGCCCTTTTGCTTTATAAGGCCTCTGGGGTATTTCTGGTCATGTTCCAGAGCCCAGATGATGTAAAGCCAGACCCTGGTTAGCGTGCAAGCCTGGCGTACGGCGCCCGGTGGGTGGCGTACGGCATGTTTGGTAACAAGCCAGTGCGTGGCCTTTACATCACAGTTCCATTTTGGCCCCTTATTCCTCCCCACTCTGTTTATGGGGTTTGCTGTGCTATTTTCATGGCTCTCAGCCATTTCTTATGTCTGTCTGCCTGTAATATGTACATAAACAATGTTATCAAGTGCGTGGTTTGCCCTGGGTGTGCACTGGTCCATTCCAGAGCCCAAAGGATCGAGAGCAAGAGCCGCAAGAAATCAATAGGGTAGTGTACGCCAGCCTTAAGGTGGCGTGCGCAGGGTCTGTTGGCGTACAGTGGTTCTGCCATTGCGTGCCAGTGTGTCACCTGCTCACGCGTCCGAAGAGCAGCGTACATCATCCCGTTGAACTCTTCGCAGTGTTTGTTCTCAATCTATGTTTTTACGTTTAATTCAACTCAAGCAAGCAAACCGGCATCCATAAGCATTTTTGTCATGTAAGCTGCAACTTGTTACAGTTTTAATCCCCGTTATCTGCTCCCCCGCCCTAACTGGCCAAAAATGATCAAATGAGAGAAAAATGCAAATGTTTTAATAAAATGCCCGAGTAGAGACCGATCTCCGGATTGGGCGAGAGGGGTGACATAAAACCCTTCCCCTCTCGTAACCTGGCTCCCGAACCTCAGATATCGAAGGTAACGACGAATCAGTCTACGCCTCTTCCAAATCAAATCAAACCTTTTTCAAATCTAAGCAAAACGTAGCAAGCGTTCTCGAGTTCGGTTCCTTGGGTGTCTCACCGCTAAAACCCGAGTGGCGACTCTGAATCGAAGCGTTTCGCCGCGCTATTTTTCAAGAGGGCCGCCCCCAAACAATTTTCTTACAAACCAAAATCCGAAAATTTTGGGGTGTGTGCCCACAGTGGCGACTCCGCTGGGGACCATTGCATTGATTAATATTTAGGCATTAATACATAAATGAACAATCTTCAAAAGTCTGGCAAAACAGTACGCTCCGCGCTGCTGAAGAATGGAATGGTAACGTAACAGGATCTCAGCATCCGACCAATCCGAACTGGGGCTTTTACTATTGTTCACTTGTGTAATTTTGTCCAAGTATTGATTAATAAAAGTGAGCTAAGCTTCAAAAGGCATTTCCCAAAACTCTTGCATTTCTCTCTCATTCGATCAAACTTTGGCATTTTTCCATTTGCATCGATGTTGGATAAAGCCCCATTGAGGTGTTTTGGGTAACCGGCACAGTTTACTGGAGCTCGGGGTCCTCGAATGCCCAACAACCTTGGACGATGATGAGTCGTAATACCGTTC
Organism: Rhododendron simsii; assembly: GCA_014282245.1. Classification (NCBI taxonomy): domain Eukaryota; kingdom Viridiplantae; phylum Streptophyta; class Magnoliopsida; order Ericales; family Ericaceae; genus Rhododendron; species Rhododendron simsii. The sequence continues at coordinate 38,863,125 of CM024954.1, forward strand.
GAGCATTGCTTTGCTACACGCATTGCAGTGGGAGGTATACCGCGGCTCTAGTCAGAGGAACCCCTTTCAGCCAAAACTAGCCTCGCCATGCGTACAAAGCACTAGAACCTTTCAACCTAAGACAGGGACCTACAGGGTAGGATTACTTGCATCTAACCCCCATAAACTGTCTATGTGTTACTGCTTTCCTTATCGCATGCTTGTACATACATACATCCCGTTTTGCGTAGGAGCATGCTAGGGCGGCTTTTAGGTCTGTCTCGAGTTGATCTCGTGATTGTTAGGACCCTGCCGTGGACCGATGAAGAGTCGTGCATCCCGATGTTGCGCGTTATCAATTTCCAAAATCCTTGAGTCAGCGAGACTTTGGGAAATCAAGGCTGTTTAAGTCTCTTGTCTGAACCTAGTCGAGATTTCAAACAAAAAATTAGGAACAACGGAAAGCACATCGTGATACCCACACCATCCAGGTTAAAGTGCTAATCACTTACACCATCAAGGCTCCGGCATAGTGCTGCTTACGCCACTTCGGTTATGGTATCACGCCATCTGCACCAAGTTGTTCCGACCTCCAAAGTTGAAATTTCGATGAAGGAGCGGTCAAAAGGCTTAGGTTGTCTTGACATCCTTTAGTGTCCATCGACTCAAACAAGGATACACCGTCGAAAAAGAAATCCGAGGATTCTATGGCAGCGTCCTAACAGCATGAGTTGGACTCCCTCTAGTGTTAGAGTCTAGGAGGACACCGACGACGTTGGCATGCTCATTTCTTTCAAATTCTTTTCAAAGTAAACTGTTGCAGGCTGTCATTGAGCCCATCTATTTTGCTGTTTAGCTGAACCATGGGGAGCTTCGAAATCAAGAGCCAAACCTGCTTGGGAACATCCGTCGGGTCTGTTTGGGGGATCGTTTTTCTGCTCGTCACAACGGAAGCACAGCTCTGCACTCTGTCAAGGGAGGATTCGCCGCCGACCACTCCGCACGAATCTCCTCCGTCCTCTCCATCGTCACCCATAACTCCAAAACCGATCAAGACAGAAACCCTAGACATGGCAGATGTTCCTCCACCGAATCTCACTACCATCTTAGCCGATCTTCAGCACAACCTCGCTATCATGCAGCAAAGAGCTGACCAGGCCGATACCGCCATGGCTAATCTGCAGGCTCTTATCAACGAGAGGATCCCAGTCGCAAGGATAGAGGGCGAGCGGCAAGAACGCGAGAACCTAGCTGGGGAGGACATTCCGGCCGAGCAGCCTGCTGCGAATCCCGAAATGGCTGCCTTGATCGCCAAGATGGCCAAACTAGAAGAGTCAGTTGCCAAGTCCGAAAGAATCAGCGCCGGAGGTTTGGACATGGACCGTCTCTGCCCCTTTCCAAATGCACGCCTCCCGAAAAGGTTCAAGATGCCCGACTTTGCAAAGTTCGATGGGACGGGCGATCCGAAAACACACCTGCTAGCCTACCACGGTGCAATGAAACTGCATGGGGTCGAAGAGGAGGCAATGGCCCAATTGTTCCCTCAAACTTTGGCTGGCCCAGCTTTTCAGTGGTTCTTGTCTCTCGACGTTTCCAAGCGCAAAACATGGGAAGACATTGGTGCGGCCTTCTTCACCCAGTACAGCTACAACTCCCAACTCAAAATGACCACCCGAGAGTTGGAGTCCACCAAGATGAATGCAAAAGAGTCCTTTGCAGACTTTATCAAGCGTTGGAGGACTAAGGCTGCAGTCATGACCGATCGGCCGAGTGAGAAGGACCAGATCCGTATCATCTCCCGTAATCTGCTGCCCGACTTTGCTAAGAATCTGGTGCTCGTCCAAGGGGCCGATTGGGACACCTTCTTTGAATCCGGCCTTGCCATTGAAGAAGCTCTCCAAACTGGGGTTCTGCCGCGTAGTGACCCTCCTTCCTCCTCCTCGGGATCCAAAGCCAAACCTCGCGCTTACACGGGGAGCAGCGCTGCTTTGTTCGGCAATAACAGTTACGCCAACGCGACATCTACCGGTAGCAGCACTACTCAAGACTCCAACCGCATTGCCGATGTCAACCAGGTCCAAGCCCCTCCAAAACCCCGAAACCGCAACCAGCCCCGGAACTTCACCAAGTTTGAAGCTCCGCTCTCTCAAGTGCTAGAAAGATTGGCCAAATCCGGTCACCTCAAACCGCTGGATCCAACTCCACTGCCCCAAAATCCATCCCCTAGCCACAACCCGAGCGCTTTCTGCGCCTATCACCAAATGCCCGGCCATTACACCGATTCCTGCTACCGCCTCCGCCACGCAATTCAAGATTTGGTGGACAACGGCACTCTCCCGACCCCTCCTAAGCCTAACGTCATCACCAACTCCATGCCGCAGCACAACGGCCACCCTCAAATCAACCAAATCAGCCTTACCTCCACTATAATCCAACCAAGCTCCACCATATTCGACCCCACTGACCATATAGCCCCAGAGCATCACCCGAAACCTGTTGTGACCATCCCGGCGGAATGCAATGTCAACATGTTGGCGGTTGGCTGGGATATGGAAGACAAAGCAATGGAATGGGCAGAGCTTGCTAATGACTGGAACGAACAGTACTTCTTGGGATTCCCTCAGGCGCCGGTTGTCGATCAAGCCCAATTAGACCAATGGGAGGAAGATTGGAACGTAGCAAGGACGGGTCCACTCGATGGCCTGTCACTATTTATGCTTTTCTACCAGCCTGAACCCGCTGCGGCCGAAACCGAGGAGGAATACGTGTGGGACCCGGAGCCCGATGCTGCACAGTTAGCCTGGAATCAGAACTTCAATATGGAGAAGGGGGACGATGATCAGGATTTAGGCGAGCAGTACTTGGATTGCTACAGCCAAGGAGAGATCATCCCTGACGTGCGTCGGCAGCTAGGGGAAGCATGGCCACTATTCGACTCCATCTCCAGCGCTGTGCATGCAGGCGACCCGACTGTCAACATTGTGCCTGTAGGAATGCCGCGTCCGGTAGTGCCTCCTAGGGATGATTGTTCTATTATGGTATTAAATGCACCGCCCGATGACCTGTGGGATATCGACGAGATCGTCGACCTTAACACAAGCCCGCTGCCTGCTGATTTCTGGGATGTCGATAAAGTGGTCGACATGCAGGTCGGGGATGAAATCTGGACTGTCGATACTGCTTTAGTGGACGGAGGCTTTTGGGATGTTCCGTTCGTCACTAATCCAGGGACACCGTTCGAGGAAGCTGCCGCACAGAATCCGGCCCCTTGGGAAGGACAAGTCATGAGTGATTTGGAATGGGTTACGGCTTCGGACCAGGTTGCATCGATCGACAAGGGAAAAAGAAAACTAGAGGAAGTGCCTGCTGATTTCTGGGACTTTGTGGACACGTCGCCTTGGTGGGAGGTCGCTAATGTCACTAGGAGCGGCCGAGTCTTCCAACCGCCCAATCTTTCGGGTGGGAGCTCGTCCAATCCCGGCAGTGATCAAAGACCCACCATTCCCTCTGCTCAAAAGAACGCTCCGGCCATTCCTAGCGGGGTACCTGAAGAGGATGCTATTCTGAAACAGCTGGAAAGGATTCCTGCCGCCGTCTCTGTTTGGGGTCTGATATCATCGTCAAAGGAGCATCGAGAAAGGCTGTCTGCAGCGCTGGCCCGTCTTACTGTGCCAACTGACATCACCCCGGAGGCCATGGTTGCCCTAGTCTTGCCATTGCTTTCCAAGCATTCCGTCACCTTCACCGAAAAGGATCTGCCCGTTGATGGGACTGCTCACAACCGCCCATTGCACATCACTCTCAAGTGCAGGGGACATTGGGTGCCAACTGTGTTGATCGATAACGGCTCCGCCATCAACGTTTGTCCGATGAGGGTTGCTTACCGTCTGGGGCTCACCAAGGCTGACCTCACGCCTTCCAATCTGGCAGTCAAGGCCTATGACAACACGCGCCGCGTAGTCGAAGGGACGCTCATGCTGAAGCTTGATGCCGAGGGCTTTGAAATGGACGTGGAATTCTATGTGGTTGACATCCCCGCCACTTTCAACCTGCTGTTGGGAAGGCCGTGGCTGCATAGAGCGGACATCATGGCTGTACCGTCGACTCTCCACCAGAAGGTCATGCTGGGGCTTCCTACCGGGACTCTAACCATTTGCGGAGACTCTGGGATCCGCCCACTCAAGGACGATGGGACGCCTATTTTGGGAATCATGCACGGGGAGGAAGACTCAGACTTTGGGGGATTTGCTTTTGATACCTCCGGCTCAGTCCTGTCCATTGTCATGGATGACGACTTCATAATCAGCTCTACTGCCCTCGAAATCATGAGGAAGATGTCATTCATGCCTGGCTTAGGGCTCGGGATCAACCAGCAGGGGATCGCTGAGTTCCCTGTCTTTCCCTTTACCGAAGGCCGCTTTGGCCTGGGATACACTCCCCCTACCAAAAAGGCCAAACTAGGGAAAGACACGGGAAAACCTCGGACCCTTTATGGTAACCCCGGCAGCTATTTCGTCCGTGAAGGAGGAGGCATTGCTTATCTGGGGCAGGCTGAACCTTTTTGGGATCAAGTGACCAGGACTTGGCTACCGGGTTTTGAGATCTTCGCTGCCGACACTTGGTCTGATGACGAATAGGAAATTGCAAAGGAGGAGCTGGCTGCAAAGGAATTCAAGAGGCAGCTAGTCGCAATCAAGGAAAGGGCTGACTGGCTGATCGCTTTTGATCAAGGGGGTCTAGAGGAGCTGTTCTCCCAAGTGGGTTTGGTTGGCAAGGAAGACGAGGCTGAAGTGCTGATGCTTGGGCCCGACTCTCCAGATCTTCTCAATGATCCAACCTCCCTCATCGTCGAAGCAAAGGGTAGTCTTAATAACTGCATTTTTACTCCCCGTCTAACATGCATTGACGATGTATCTGAATCTGACACAGAGTCTGTCGAGTCTAAGTCTAGCTCAGAGTCAGAGTTTGAGTCTACTGTACTTGGCAACCCCTTCGGGTTTTATGAAATGAATGATCCCGCTTCCGACTACTTTGCTGACTTTTACATAAACTGTGTCGACCCCGACGACGAAGGAATCGACTTTGACGGGAACATCCCGGCCGAGTTGCGTTCCCTCATCGAAAGGGAAGACGAAAGGCATGCTCAGCCTCTAAAAGAAGAAGTAATTTCAATAAATCTGAAAGATGAGGATGACCCCCGTATGATACAAATCGGTTCAAACCTATCCCCGGAACATCACGCTGGTCCCTTCGCTCAAAGAATACTTCGAAGTTTTTGCCTGGTCTCACGCCGACATGCCTGGTATAGATCCCGAGATAGTGCAGCACCGAATTCCGTTAATGCCAGGGGCAGTTCCCGTCAAGCAGAAGCTCCGCAAAATGAGGCCGGACTGGGTTCAGAAGATCAAAGAAGAGGTCACCAAGCAAATCGACGCAGGATTCCTGAGGGTTGCTGAATACCCCAAATGGGTCGCCAACATCGTACCTGTACCCAAGAAGGATGGAAGGATCCGAGTTTGTGTCGATTTTAGGGATTTGAACAAGGCAAGCCCCAAAGACAGTTTTCCCTTGCCTCACATTGATGTGCTTGTGGACAACACGGCGGGGCATGCCTTGCTCTCCTTTGTCGACGGGTTCGCAGGATACAATCAGATCTTCATGGCCCCAGAGGATCAGGAGAAGACAACGTTCGTCACAGAATGGGGGACCTACTGTTATGTGAAAATGCCGTTTGGACTAAAGAATGCTGGGTGCACTTTCCAAAGGGACCAAACAACTCTGTTCCATGACTTCATCCACAAGACGGTCGAGGTGTATGTCGACGACATGATCGTGAAGGCAAAAGAGGAAAAGGACTATCTCCCATCGCTCAGACAGTTTCTTGAAAGGCTTCGAAAGTACAATGTACGCCTCAACCCGCAGAAGTGCACATTCGGGGTTACGACGGGCAAGATGTTGGGGTTTCTAATCACCAAGAGAGGAATCGACGTCGATCCGTCTAAAATCAAAGCAATTCTCGAAATGGAGCCCCCGCGATCTGAGAAGGGAGTGCGGAGTTTTCTGGGAAAGGTTCAGTTTATCAGCTGATTCATCGCCAAATTGACTCCGACTTGCGAATCACTGTTCCGCTTACTCAAGAAGAATGTCCCGTTCGAGTGGACAGACAAGTGTCAGGCTGCTTTTGAATCAATTCAGAAATATCTGCAAAACCCTCCGGTATTAATGCCGCCTACACCAGGACCGCCATTGATTCTGTACTTATCTGTAACACTAACGGCGATGGGCTGTTTGCTAGCACAGGAAGGAGAAAACAGAGTCGAGAAGGCCATCTACTATCTGAGCAAGAAAATGGTGGGAAGCGAGGAGCGCTATACCCCTTTGGAAAAGATATGCTGGGTGCTAGTTTGGGCTACCAAAAAGCTTAGACACTACATGCTAGCCTATTCGGTGAAGCTGATTTCTCGAATGGACCCCATCAAATATCTGTTCGAGAAGCCAACGCTCACCCATAAGCTAGCACGTTGGTTGCTTCTGCTGGCTGAGTTCGATATCCAGCATGTCGCGAGGAAGTCAGTAAAGGGGCGCGCCGTGGCAGAATTTTTGGCAGATCACCCAGTTGAGGGGCCAGAGGATGTGGATTTCAACTTCCCAGACGAGGATGTGCTGACCGTAACTGAAGAAGTATGGACGCTGTATTTTGACGGGGCTGCTAATCAGAAAGGATTCGGGATCGGGGTGTTGCTGATCACGCCCGCTGGCGCTCATATTCCGCTCGCGTTCAAACTGAATATCGATGTTACTAACAATCAAGCCGAGTATGAGGCTTGCATCGTCGGAATGGAGGCAGCAATTGCACTGGGAGTCGAGAAACTCGAGGTTATCGGAGATTCAAACTTGGTGGTTTCCCAAGCCAACGGAGATTGGAGGGTTCATGAGGAAAAGCTGAAGCCTTATCACCAAGACTTGGAGGAACTGATTCCTCGCTTCAATAAGGTGACTTTCACCCATGTTCCTCGCTTGAGGAATCAGTTCGCCGATGCCTTGGCGACCTTGGCTTCAATGATCGAACTCCCGACAGGGGTCAAAATGCGGCCAATTGTGATCGAACAAAGGGACCTGCCCGCTTATGAATACATCAACGCCATCGATGATGTCGATGATGGCCTACCCTGGTACCATGACATCTGGAACTTTGTGGAGCGCGGGGAGTTTCCCGCTGGGGTTACTAGGAAGGATCGGATCGCTTTGCAACGTTTGGCTGCTCAATACATCATCTGCGGGGGGAAGTTGTATCGAAGGTCTCACTGCGGGATGCACAAGCTGTGTGTGAATGGTGCCGAAGCAACACGGATAATGGAGGAGATTCACGAAGGAGTTTGCGGTCCTCACATGAGCAGCGTCATGCTCGCAAGGAAAATCCTCAGGCAGGGTTATTATTGGTCTACCATGGAATCACAATGCATTGACTATGTGCGACGTTGCTACAAGTGTCAAATCCATGCTAATCTGTAGCATGTTCCTCCAACTGAACTTTTTGGTATGACCTCGCCGTGGCCTTTCTCTGTATGGGGAATAGATGTTATCGGGATGATCAGCCCCTCTGCTTCAAATGGGCACAAGTTCATATTGGTAGCCATCGACTACTTCATCAAGTGGGTTGAGGCAGAATCTTACAAGACCCTGACAACCGTTCAAGTTGCACAGTTCATTCGAAAGAACATCATCTACCGGTATGGGGTCCCTCAGGCCTTTGTGTCAGACAATGGAAGCCACTTCAAGGGCAGGGTTTTGGAGCTATTTGAGGAATTCGGGATTAAGATCCATCATTCAACAACCTATCGGCCGTAGACGAATGGGGCTGTCGAGGCTGCAAATAAGAACGTCGAAATGATCATCAAGAAGACTGCCGAGTCTGCAAGGGATTGGCACGAACAGCTACCGTTGGCCCTCTGGGGGTACCGCACTTCGATCCACAGGCGCAACTCCGTTCTCTTTAGTCTACGGAATGGAGGCTGTACTCCCCATCGAGCTTGAGATTCCGTCCCTGAGAGTCATGGCCGAAAATGGGCTCGAGGAAGCTGAATGGTTAAGTGGGAGGTTTGTCGAGCTCATGTTGTTTGATAAAAGGAGGCTCCGTGCTCTGTATCATGTTCAAGGGTATCAGCGTCGAATCGCCCGGGCATTCAATAAGAAAGTGAAGTCGAAAGGTCTGGTCGAAGGGGATATGGTTACAAAAGAGATCCGGACTCCAGTGTTCGATCCACGTGGGAAGTTCCGGCCAAAGCGTTCCGGGCCGTACATCATCAAGACCATCCTATCTGGGGGTGCTGCCAAGCTCATCGACCTCGACAGCAATGAATTCAGTACCTTGGTCAACCTGGATCAGCTCAAGCGTTACTACCCCTGAGAGATGCTCGTTGGATCGAAAACCACAAGGGTGGGCGATTCCAAGCAAAAATTAGAGCAGCCTGCTAGACCGAAAACCTAAGGAGGCGGTCTAGGCAAAAATAAATAGGCAAAAATCAAAAGCTCGCTAGACCGAAAACCTGTTAAGGCGGTTCTAGGCAAAAGTTAGAGCGTAAAAGGAGAGGTAAAACACACGAGCGAACCTTTGCCTGAACTACGTTCTGACCTGATTCCCTGCAAAGGGATACGTAGGCAGTCTCTCAATGAGACCCGGTCATATCCTATCAAGCTGATCCACGGTCTGCCATTTTGGGTTTTGTACCAAGGCCGAGATAGTTCAAAGACTCAAAAGACGGGCTGGAGTTGCGTTGGAGAATTCAAAAGGGGGAAACCCTTCATCTTTCAACTTTATTTTGCAAAATTACTACGTCTAATATACAAGCTGAGCATAAAAGCCTTAAAAGAAATGAAGCATGAAAAACAGAACAAAATGCTTGAGAAGCCTAACGGCTCACAGCTTATTCTAAGTACAGCAAAGTGGTTTGGAGTCAGCCAATATTTGTTCTTGCATGCACATCTGCTCTCAGCCACTGTCTATAGCGATTCTTTAGCCGAGGATTGAAATCTGGCATCTCCGCCTGGAGAATCCTCAGGCCCCAGCGCCTCTGATAACCGCCTAGCGTCTGAGCATTGAAATTGGGAAGACGGAAGCCCCCGGTACTGATTCGGGTATTCTCCTGCGAAGCGCCCAGTTGGCGAAGGATCCGCCCGGGGATATAAAATGTGAAGCCGGTCAGTCCCGCGATGACCACCCTGTCGAAGCCATCAGAATGGATGGTCATGTCTGGAAGGTCCAGCCAAGGACACTTCCAAGCAATTTCATCGGGCTGCATCTCCTGCATGAATTCGTAATAACCCTCCACATCCAAGTCAGGATACCGCATTTCCCTCTGATGAACCCGTTTTGGAAACAGGTTCCAGCCCGCCGTCGGTGGATGCAATAGACTCAGCTTGTCCGACAACCACAGCTGCATGAGTGACAAAACAAGTAAGGAGTCAGATAAAGCCTGAGCGAAAAGACAAGTAAGGAACAAGGAAGTGGCCTAAGCCGAGTGTCGAGGTAAAACGAGAATGTGCGAAAAATCAGAAAAAGGTGAGCTGAGTGAGTTTACCTGAAGCCAGAGCGGGCTCCCGCTGAAAACGGCCGATTGGCCTGTACTCACTAAATCCAAACCCAGGAGTGTCTCAGCCAGGATCAAGGGAATCACATTCTTTCGGTCCTCCATTTGAGCGGCCACGCTCACCAAGGAAGGGCTGACCCACCCGTCAGAAGGAACGAGCAAATAAGCCGCAAGCAGGCAGATAACCAGGGCGAAGCGCCGACGTGCTTGAATTTCATCGCTATTCGGGCTATCCAAGTCGACATCTGGGCTGTACATCTCAACCAGCCGGATAACGTTCACCTGGCCACCTTCCGGGATTGTGTTTGCCAGACCCCGAGAAATGCCAAGCGAGCTGGCCAGCAGTTTCGGCATGCTCACTTGATAGGGAGGAACGACGAGCGTCGGGGACGCGTAAGTGCGGAGGTACGCCTGAAATTCCTCCACGGTCGGGCACATCTCCTCATCGCCAAAGCGGAAGACATGGACGTCCAGATCCCAGAATCTCAGGACGGCCCACAGCAGCGCCGGGCGGATCGGCACATGTCGAAGGAAAGGAATGAAGAAAGCCCGTGGTATTAGAAGTTAAGCCAATCAACACCCAAAAAGGACACCAGCCAAGGCCTGAGCAGTGTCGGGAGTGGATTGTCCATGGGCAAAGCTGAGTATATACTGGAGAAGAAAAGGGATAATTGATGCCGTGAATGCTCTGAAGGAGGCATCCCAGCTTTATAGGCTCTCAACTTACCGTTGTAAATTGCATGGAGAATGAAGCCAATCAACTAGCCTCCAAGGAAACATTATACCAAGTACTCTGCCACCCCTGAACTCTCAGAAACCGTGGGGAAGCCGTGTGAGGGTAAAAACAAAATGCCCCCTGAAAAAGGACAGTTGGTCAGTCAAGTGGATCTGGCTCTCAGAACCCTGGCGTACGCCAACTTAATCCTGGCGTACACGCATCATTCCCTAACCTGGTGTACGGGTCTCTAACCATGGCGTACGGTAGGTTTATGCACCAGAAAACCAGTTTCCAGCAGCAATTGCCGTCGCATGGCCGTTTTCAGTTCCAAGGCTCGCTTTGGCCATTTCTTGATTCCTACAAGTCTTAAACGTCATTTGGGACTGCCACGAAGCGTCGGGTCCTAAACGCCGCGCCCGTCGAAGATTTTGGGCCCCCGAAGGCCCGTGTCAAGCCAAAATCAAGGATACGGAGGGTCGAATCTCGTTTTGTAGGGTTTTGCCAAGTTTTGTTACACCGTACGCGTCACATAGAACTTGTGTGACTGCACGGGGGTGTCGGTTTCAGTCCGGGACCATATCGAGTCATCTTTTGTGTCTTATGTCCATTTTTGCGACATTTTTAGCTTTTTTTCGGTATTTTCCTCGTATCGGGATATTTCTACCGGTTTCGATGGTTTGTACAGCTCATTGTACATCTATATAGTCTATTCAAAGTGTCAGTTTCTTCTGTTTTGGGGAAATACGGACTTTGGTCTATTAATGTCAATTTTTCCCGTATTCTCCGCGTGTCTGGGGTATATCTCGTATCCTGGGGCTTTTCTATACCTTTTTCTTCGAGCTAAATCCATTTTTGCGCATGTGCAAGTGTCTGTGTCGATTCATAACCATCATCAACGCATGTTAGATATTAGGGGATGGTTTGTTCGTTTCCTTGAAACACAAAATCCAATAACTAAAGGAATCAATAAACAGAAAACGCAGATATTATTTCTACCGTGTCTACCATGTCAAAACCCTAAAAAGCAAAAGGTGGGAATGTATCCAGCGGCACATCGGCCTCGAGCAAACTCAAATGTATCAAGGCACACTCGCCCAAAAGTCAAAAGGCACGCAGGCCTTACATCCAAAACGGCAAAGTATCAAAGTGTCAGTATATCAAAGTCAAAACAGCAAAATAGACTAAAGTTCAGTGATAGCCCTCAGTCGTCGAACAGGTCCTCATCGTCCTCCTCCTCCTCGCTTTCTACCAGCTCGCGCGGATCTATCCGGAACCGAGGATCGCCTGCGGAGTCAGAACCACTGCTGAGGGACGTACTCTCCTCCTCTTCTTCTGCTTCCTCTTCTTCTCTCCTCTTCTTTTGCAAAGGTCCCTCAGCAGGCCTCTTCTCCGCAGACCTCTTCCTCAGTTCTTGACGGAACGGGAGGTCCTCACTAGCAGCCGCAATGTGTACTCCTCTCTGAGTGCTCGCTGCTGGTCGGGATGAGTGCTCGCTGCTGGTCGGGATGAGCTCGGTGCTATCTTCTTCTGAGGCGGTGGCCTCACACTCTTCTCCTAGGAGCCGCCCTAGCCTGCCCCTGCATTGCATTTAGCTTGTTAACATTTGTGTACATATTGCATATATATATTGAAATGTGAAAGCAGGACATTATTCTATCAAAGTTTCATAGTCATACCTGAGGCCGCACAGTAGGAGCTGGAGCTGGAGGTGGATAGTGCAGCCGCAACTGGGCGCCACTAGCAATTCTGTGAAACTCCTTCTCCATGGCCTTCATCAGGCGCACCGCCTCTCGCACCTACTCCATCGGGGCCTGTGTGACAACAAGTGGTCAAGTCAGTTTGCAAAGACAAGTATACATGTGAAGGTCGAAGCAGGGGAAGTACAAAGGATGCTATAGTATCGTACCGGTCCTGTGATCTTCTCGGGCTCTCTCCTAGTAGGCTCAAACTGGACAGTGGCCTCCTCTCCCTGAGCGTCCCGTACAGCCAGCGTCTAAGAAAGCCGAGGAAGGCCTGTCGCCCTCGCTGGCTCACTCCTCTCCTTCGAGCGGGCAATCTTGCCTTGCCCGCGCCTCTCCTCTCCAGCTGCTCTAGCCTCAGCCTCTACAGCTCCGTGCTCGACTACCCCAAGCGGTCCCGCCAAGTACTGCCTCTGATAGACAGCATAGTCACGTTCGGGCCTCAGGAAAGCAGTTAGGCCTGCCGGGACAGTGAAGCGCTGCAGCTCAGCCAGCGTGTACTGATCCGTGTGTGAAGCGCGAGGCGGAAGTGGACCCGGCACCACAAACTCTAAAGCCTCAAATGACTGCCGTGTCACTCGATCCCCCAAGTACCACTGCCACCCAAAGATCGACTCCAGCAGCACGCGGCTCGCGGCTACCACCCTGCTCCGGGAAAGGTACTCCGGCTCAGCCTCCGCGGTCCTCCAAGGGTCCCACTCCACCTGCAAGCATTCAACAATTAAGCAACGAAAAGTCGATCAGCGACAGCATTGAAGCAATTCAAAGGCAATAGTAGGCAATAAAAGGCTGTGTTCTACCTGGGTGCCTGACAGCTCGTCGAGGTACGCCCGAAAGGCCTGGAGGCTACCTCTTGCCGCCTTCTTGCCCCTGTACTGTGGCCCCCATATCAGAGCACGAGGGAGCGTCTTCAAGTCCGGGCACGAGTTCTCCGGAGGGTACATCTTCAAAACTTCATATGCCCATAACTGCAAGTTCAAACAAAGCAAAGCATTAGTACAGCAGTTACAATTCAAAAGAAAGGGAAATACTTGAAAGTTAAAGGCTTACAAATTTGGTTTCTTACCTCCCACACCCTCCAGTAGCCGGCGATCGCGTTCTTGCGCCGAGAGAACTCCCCCATGAAGCTGTAGCACGTCCCCAGAGCAGCGCCTCCCCAGTCGTACCTAGCCACCGTGCGTAAGTCAAACAGGGCCGGCAAGTAGGCCAAGTGCACCGTGGACCGCTTGTTAGGGTACAGCGAAGCCCCGAACAAGTACAACAAGTAGGCCCTCGCCATCTGCTCCTCCTCCTGCTCCGAGTTCGGGACCCTGTCCTTCAAATGCCAGTGGAACTGGTCGTGAGAGAACGTCTCTGAAATACCCACGGGCACAAAACCCAAGAACCACTGTAGCACCTCTGGATCTCTGTGGATCCCCGTGTCAAATGGGATGGGCTCTCCTCCTACCCTCAAACCCGTCAGAGCAGCAAAGTCCGCCGGAGTCATAGTCATCTCCCCGATCGGAAGGTGGAAGGTGTTGGAAGCATCCCACCACCTCTTAGCCAGCGCCGTGAGCAGGGCATGATCGCTGAGCGTAGCCGTCTGTGTAAGAATGAACGGCCTGAACCCCGCAGCATCAATCAAGGACCTAACCCGCTCGGGCAGCCCCCTGTACAACTCGAGGGAACTAGCAGGACCGTCGTGCCCTCTCGTACTGCCTCTCGTCCTCTGCACACCACAAGAAGCAAAATAGACAAGAGTTTGTCAGCATACTACAACAACCGGTCGAAGCAAGAAAAATCACAAGTTAGGGCAATCACGCCAGGGTCAAAAGTGCATTCAGTATTCCGTGATCAATTCAAGGTCTGCATCTACTATGAAGTCGAAAACGAACTATCGGTCGAATCAAGAGCATGGCAAAGGAGGCAATTATTCAGTCAAATCAATGGTACGGTATCCTATCAGTCGAATTCAAGTTCCAATGTTAACAAGTCGAGGCAGCCTATAGTCGATTCAAGTCCGTTATCGCATGATTCTTATCAAGTCTACAATCAAAGTTCAAGCCCTTTCTACCCGAGTTTCCATCTATCAAGTCAAACTATCAGGTATATATGTGTCACTATGCTATCAGGATTCATAAACAAATGAGCTATGTACAGATATGGTAATATAAGACTACGCAAAAATCGAAAGCAAGTTCAAAAGGAATACCTGTGCCCAGTCCACCGACAAGTGCCACTCAGGATCTCTCAGCACGAGCTCTGCGTCGTAATCATCGCGGCGGGGGATGTAGCTCTCAAACCCGGATGGTATGAACAAGTGTGGCTCTGGGGGAACATAGGCCCCTGCCTCAAACGCCGCACGGCCTGCAGCCCACATCGCTTCTGCCCGCGCCATCGCCCGCTCACGAGCTAGGCCACCCTCCTCCTAGGCCTGCTCGGCCACCACTATCTCCTGCACAAAAGCCTCCTCTGCAGCCTTGGCCCTCTCGGCCTCAACTCTCAAGCGCTCCTCCTCCTGGGCCTGTGCAATCTGTTTCAGTCTCTCCTCCCGGGCTGACATCACCGCCTCAACCACCGTTGGGTTCTCTCGCAACAGCCAGTCAAGCACCTCATCTGTCACGAACTCCGCGAAATCTCCGCGCGTAATGGGAATGTGCGCTGAAGACCCCGCCTCCGGTCTGAACTCTGCTGGCCCTGTGGGTCCCTCAAAGGGAGCCTCCTCCTCTCTCGCAACACCCTTACCCCTTGCCGGATCTCTCCTCGGCGTCTCCAGCCGACCACCGCCTTCACCAACATCACCACCGCCACTGCCGGCCCCGACTGGGCCCATGCCAGTCACGATCGAACCCTCTACTCCACTATGGAAGTCCAACCGACTCACCCATGGACCCCCTGCCTCGATCACGGCTGGCGTACGGTCGGCCGATCCTGGCGTACGCCGCCTGTCGCCGTCGGCCACCTCTGTTGCATGGCCACCGTCGTCCCCCTCACCGCCTGAGATCGCTGCACCAGTGCCCGACGAAGGCTTGCCTGATGCCTGATCGTCGATTCGGGGCCTCTCGGCCCCATCTCCGCCCATTTTTGGCCCTTCCTCGTCCTTGCGGCCGCCATTGCCGCCGCCCCTACTGATTTTGGCCATGAGTGAGTGTGGGTAGAGTGTTTGAGAAGGAGAGAAAAGATTGGGAGGAGTTTGAGAGGATTTGGAAGTGTTTTGGGAGTTCAAAAGTCGAAGAATGGCGGTTTCCCGAGTTCTGCAGAAGTTTATACGACATGGGAACGAGCTGGGCCGGGTCTGGGCTTGGATCTGGACCGGGCCAAGAAAGATTCCTGGCGTACGCCAGGGTATGCTTACCGTACGCCACCTTTTATTGGGCCGTGGGCCCAAAATGCCTTGGATCAAATTTCCCTCCTCAAATAGGGTCCCGAGTGGTCCAGTGCTTAATTATACCCCTGGAGAGCTTATCCCCGAGCAGAGTTCCGTTCCAATCCAATCAACGGCGATCCGTCCGCCCATTTCAAATTCAACGGCGATCCGTCCGCCCATTTCTAATTCAACGGCGATCCGTCCGCCCATTTCAATATCAACGACGATCTATCCGTCCAATCCAATCAACGGCGATCCGTCCGCCCATTTCAAATTCAACGGCGATCCGTCCGCCCATTTCAAAATTCAACGGCGATCCGTCCGCCCACTTCAATATCAACGACGATCTATCCGTCCAATCCAATCAACGGCGATCCGTCCGCCCATTTCAAATTCAACAGCGATCCGTCCGCCCATTTCTAATTCAACGGCGATCCGTCTGCCCATTTCAATATCAACGACGATCTATCCGTCCAATCCAATCAACGGCGATCCGTCCGTCCATTTCTGCCCTCCGCGAGCAGCAATCTTTCTCAAAAAATCTGTCTGGCTGAATTCACCCAATCAGGTTCTTTACGATTAACGTCTTTATCGACCAAGTGCGTTCTGTTTTGGATATCCTCGAGAGGGTGTCTAGAAAACCTTTGACGTTACTTGTACCCGATCGAACGGTACTCCAAGTGCCGTCAAAGGGGGGCTTCTGTAGACACCCTATTCTGGACTATCTAGATCAGCACGTTTATGGTACCTTGTTACCCCAATGATGATAAACGGTCGAAGACTCTCCGAGGTCGATGGAAGGTCATGGGCTTTGAGTGTTGGACCCTCCTCTGTCAAACCATTTCAAACCCTTCAAATCCAGAGCCAAATAAGCCTCAGCAAAACCATGCCTTGCTTACGCCACCTCCTTCTTGGCGTGCGCCAGGAATTTGCCACGTGTCGGACATCGACCGTTGACTGAGTTTGACCTGGCGCACGGCGGTATCTAGGTGGCGTACGCATGGTCAAGGCCGGTCAAATCACCGCTTTTCTGTCACGTGCTCGAGACTTTGCAACCACCCCAGTACAGTGCAGAGCCTCCTGATCATTGCTTTCTGCAGGGCCGTCCCCCTCTCTCTCCTACACACCCCATCAACAAGTCCCATGCATTAAATGCATGGGAAGTTCCCTCTAACTCAACCCAACCTCCCTAACCCAGCTGATCAGCCCTGATCTCAGTCCCTCTCTCCACCATAAATACCCCCCTTGCATTCATTTGCAAGGGGTTAACCACATTAACTCTCCAAGTTCATTCCCTCTCTTCTCTCTTATTCTTGCTCTCCCATTGTAAGAGTGAGAGATAGAGAAGGCTCACACCCCCCCTCTCTACTGATTAGTTACTATACAGCCTCCATCTTCAACCTCCAAAGCTCACTACCATCCTTCCTCTCTCTTGCACTAAAGGTATACCACCTTTGTGCTGCTTTCTGTTTTCAACCCCTGAGGGGAACCAGAAGGGTTCTGGCTAGTAACTGATACTAGTCCAGACCTCTCTCTGGTAAAATAAATCAGTCGCAGGGGCCAAGCCATGGCGCACGCCAGCTCCGCTTAGCCGTACGCCACCTTTGGCTGTACGTGCACAGCTGGCGTGGGGATCATGAAGAGCCCATTTATTGCTCATTTCCTTTATGTCATCACCTTCTAGCATGCTAATAATCAGTTTACTGCTTTTTGTACAGTAGAGTTATTTAAATGTAGCTTTCAATACCTATGCCCTTTTGCTTTATAAGGCCTCTGGGGTATTTCTGGTCATGTTCCAGAGCCCAGATGATGTAAAGCCAGACCCTGGTTAGCGTGCAAGCCTGGCGTACGGCGCCCGGTGGGTGGCGTACGGCATGTTTGGCAACAAGCCAGTGCGTGGCCCTTACATCACAGTTCCATTTTGGCCCCTTATTCCTCCCCACTCTGTTTATGGGGTTTGCTGTGCTATTTTCATGGCTCTCAGCCATTTCTTATGTCTGTCTGCCTGTAATATGTATATAAACAATGTTATCAAGTGCGTGGTTTGCCCTGGGTGTGCACTGGTCCATTCCAGAGCCCAGAGGATCGAGAGCAAGAGCCGCAAGAAATCAATAGGGTAGTGTACGCCAGCCTTAAGGTGGCGTGCGCAGGGTCTGTTGGCGTACAGTGGTTCTGCCATTGCGTGCCAGCGTGTCACCTGCTCACGCGTCCGAAGAGCAGCGTATATCATCCCGTTGAACTCTTCGCAGTGTTTGTTCTCAATCTATGTTCTTACGTTTAATTCAACTCAAGCAAGCAAACCGACATCCATAAGTATTTTTGTCATGTAAGCTGCAACTTGTTACAGTTTTAATCCCCGTTATCTGCTCCCCCGCCCTAACTGGCCAAAAATGATCAAATGAGAGAAAAATGCAAATGTTTTAATAAAATGCCCGAGTAGAGACCGATCTCCGGATTGGGCGAGAGGGGTGCCATAAAACCCTTCCCCTCTCGTAACCTGGCTCCCGAACCTCAGATATCGAAGTTAACGATGGATCAGTCTACGCCTCTTCCAAATCAAATCAAACCTTTTTCAAATCTAAGCAAAACGTAGCAAGCGTTCTCGAGTTTGGTTCCTTGGGTGTCTCACCGCTAAAACCCGAGTGGCGACTCTGAATAGAAGCGTTTCGCCGCGCTATTTTTTAAGAGGGCCGCCCCCAAACAATTTTCTTACAAACCAAAATCCGGAAATTTTGGGGCATGTGCCCACACAACGGAGTTGAAGACGTTGCATGATAACCGAGCCTTGAACGATCGCTAGGTCGTCGTTGAATGGACAAAATATGATCTAACACCTTAGTCCCTATCTGTGTGTCATTCTCTGATTTATCCTTAGATTTGTCTCTAGCAGTCAAAGCTTTGTTTTCCTTAAGAAGGAGCTCAATTTCTTTATTTCTCTCATTACTCTCTTTAGTTCATTTATTCAAAGTATTCTCTAACTTCTTAATCTTATCAGAAAGTTTTTCACTCGCGCACCTCTATCAGTTTTTTACTAAAAACATGGAGTTTGTTATACTTCTCTTTGACCTCATCTATGTAATCACAACTATCTACATCGCTATCATCTATTTCAGAACCACTCGATTCGGAATGACCATGTGAATTTAAAATTACTCCAAAAGCCAAAAAGTTTCTTTTATCATTTTCGTTGGCCCCTTATTCTTCATTTGATTCATCGGAATTGCTATCATCCCACGTTTTAGTGACAAGGGCCTTCTTTTTCATTTTGTTAGCACATTCTTGGGCGTAATGACCAAAACCATAGCACTCGAAGCATTGTGGTCCCTCAGGTGGTCCTTTTCCCTCCTTTTTATTTTTTTCAAAAAATTTTCCTTTTCCTTTATTATTTTTCATTTTCTTACTATTTTAATTTTAAATTGTTTACAAAATGCTTTCATTTCCCAAAGATCAACATCACTATCACTATCTGAATATTTTCTTATATTTTTTAGTACTTTTAAAAGCAATCGAAGTCTCCGTAGGTTTTACTTTGGGTTTAACAGGTTTAGATTGCAATAGGTCAGCCTCGTAAGTTTGGAGAATCCCTACTATTTCTTGAATAGATTTTTCTTTTAATTACTTTTTCGTACTCTGTAGCATAGTAACTTGAATTTTAAATCCAGGAGGTAAGGAGCGCAAAATTTTCTTAATAATACGAAAAGAAAGAATTGGCTCACCCAAGTTCTCATAGCTATTAGTGATGGAGATGAGCTTGGAGTAGAATTGATTGAAGGTCTCTTCCTCTTGCATTCTGATGGTCTCAAACTCTGTAGTAAGCCTTTGCAATTTAGACTACTTAACAACGTCTGTCCCATCATGGCAAGTAACCAGAATATCCCAAGTCTCTTTTGCAATTTCACAATTAGCTATTTTTCTGTGCTCATTTATATCAATAGCAGCAAATAAAATATTAAGTGCACGATTATTAGCCTGAAGTAAAGGTTTCTGTGGCTAATAACTCAGACTGAGTTTTTTGAACCAGCTTATCGTTTATAGTTTTCATGGGTCAAGTGTACCCCACAATACACGAGTCCAAAATTTCTTCACTGGCTGATCTCATTATAGCCTTGATTCTAGATTTCCAATAATCAAAATTATCAGCTTCTAGTATAGGAAAATTTCTAGACATGTGATTCATGATCATACTCTTGATGGATCTGCTCTAGGAAAAAAAATTCTAACGGAAGGAGTTGCTCGCTCTGATACCAATTGAAAAATTAGGGTTCCCTAAACAATCCTTAAAAAACCCTATATAACATCATGAATATGGATCACCAAGTTATACTACCATAAAAACTACGCAAGCAATTAATCCCACAAGACAGATGTAGACACCCCAATTTGGAAATCCTGGATAACTTTTAAGTCCCCAATGATGATAAACAAAGCATGATTTTAAATCTTTGGATTGATCTAAACCTTTCGGAGCGTTACCTTTCGAAAATCGTACACAAGTGGCTGATAAGCTTTTCAATAATAAAATGTGCCTTGAAAGCTTCAAATAAAGCTCTTTGTACTCAAAGAATGAAGAAACACTTTAGAACTAGGTTTGAGAGTGCCAAAGTGACACTTAGAATGAGTGAGTACGTGTTTTGGCCGTTGTGGCACCAACGGTCTTCGGTTTAGTCTACTTTCAGCCCATTTTTCAGAAACCAAACTTTCTTATTTTTATGATTGGAGTCCACCATCTTTTAGTACATTCAAAACCCTTTTTATCGATATATAATAAGTCTTAATCCGATTTGAAATGAGGGAGATATGAGAATTTTGCCAAAACGACCACTTTTTCGACCACTTGAGGGTAAAATCATCATATCTTTTGTACAAAATTATTTTTATCCAAACTACTTGGGTTAGAAAGTAGACTTAACGAGCTTTCCAACGGTTCAAAGAACGCCCAAAACCGAGTTTGGGAGTGTCCGGGGCGGCCTCGCGAAGTTTGGCCTGTTGAGCAGACAAACTCTACCGCGCGGTAGACGTATTTCCACCGTACGGGACACTTTCTACCGTCCGGTACATCCTAGAAAACTCAAAATTATGGCGGTTAAAATCTCCACCATGCGGGAGAAAAATCTCCACCGTGCGGGAGAAAAATTTCCACCGTACAGTACATACTTCTACCGTACGGTACATGTTGCCGCCCTTATTTTTGCTTGACGACCAAGTTTTTCAGTTGCAGGCTGAAGGCTTAACTTTCAAGCCAAGTTTGCTTTGTTTCCAAGCCGTTTTTGCTCTATAAATACCTCCCCCCTTTCATTAAACAAGGGACAACAATTTTTTGGAAGAAAAAGAAAGAGTGATATACATTTTTTTGAAGAAAAAGAAAGAAAAATAACACCAAAAATAGTTCAAAAATGCTTTGAAAAATTCACACTTGTTTTCATACCTATTTCAAAAACCAAAAGCATAATCCTCTTTCAAAAGCCATTTTCACTTCTTTTCTTTTTTTCAAAACACAAAATACTTCAAAAAAATCAAGTCCAAATCATTCCAAAAATATCCAAACCACAACCAAACTCTGTCATTCTCTTTTCCAGTATATCAAAGCTCACCTACTCACTCAAGTTCACACCAAATGCCATCGTATCAATCAAAGGTCTCCAAAGGAAGGTTTCGCTCCAAGAGGTACAAATCTTTTATCCATCATTTGTCTTTGTAATCTGAGGGGAAGCCACTAAACTCAGACTGGTTCCTCATACCAACTCTGGGCTTAAATGGCTTAAATATTTTCAAAGAAATCGAAGCTAATGTCCCACAATCTCTACCGTGCGGCACATACTATTGCCGTACGGCAAAGATCCTTCAAGGGATACATTTTGCCAAAACTTCTTCTCTTCTTCTGTTTCATTTGATACATAAGCATTCATATCCATTTCAGATTGTCACATGCTACACAAACTTATTTAAAAACTACAAACCACAGAACATGTACCATACGGTACAAGCTTCCACCGTACGGTTGAGTTCACATGGGACAGTTTGATATTTTCTACAATTAAATATTTACATTCCAAGCATGCACATTTATGCTTATATTTGCTGCAATTAAATTATTTACATGTTGTAAATTGATTATGTGCTATATTTGTTTACGTGAATAAAAGTTAAGCAATAAAATGATTTTCAAAATCCCACAAATGTTAGTAGAGACCGATTTTATCGGGCGAGAGGGGTGCTTTTCCAAACAAAACTTTCCCCCCTCGTAACCTGGCTCCCGAACCCAAAACTCTCTGTTTTTCGACCAAAACCTTTTTCAAAAGGCAAAAGAGTCACATTTTTCAAATAAACGGTTTCTCGGGGATAATCCTTTTCAAAACCCGGGTGGCGACTCTCAAACGAACCAACCATTTTCCCCCTTTTTTTGTAACACTAAATATACAAAAAGGAGAGACGGGGGATTTTTCCGGGCACGTAGCCCACAGTGGCGACTCTGCTGGGGATATTTATTAAATTATATCTTTAAGAATTAACACACTTGTGAAAATAACCCTTATTAAAAGTCTGTCAAAAAGATAAGCTTCGCGCTATCTAAGAAAGGTGTGGTGATTCTAACAGGGCTCTGCCCGACCACCCGGCCTGGGACTTTTTGGTTATTTCATTTGTGTAATTTTTCTTAAAAATATGATTTAATTCGAGAGCCAAGCTTGAAAATATTTGTGGGATTTTTCATTTTATTGCTTAACTTTTGCATTGCACGTGCATCGATGTTGGATAAGCCCCGCCGCTACATTTTGGTTACCCTACCCAGCTTGCTGGTGCTAGGACATCCCGAAATGCTCGGCAACCTTGGACGATGATGAGTCAGCCTGCCGTTTGACCGTTGCCATGCAGTACACTTGGCAATAGGGAGGCAAATTATTGGCTCTAGTCTGGGGAACCCCTCTAAAACCAAAACCGGCCTTCTGCATATAGCAAAAACATAGAACTTTTGCCAAAACTAGGACAGGGCCCTCACGTTAGGATTACATGATATATCCTAGTTACGTGTTTACCATTTTCCAGCCTATGTGTTTAATTGCTTTCTTTACTTGCTGTTATGCTGCATGCGCATGTTAGCTTGACCCTAGGTTATGACCTTCTCGCGTGAGCTTAAAAGAATTGCCTCAACCAATGAAGAGTCGTGCATATTGGAAAATGCATGTTTTGTTTCAATCGAAATTCCTTAGGAGCTGTAAGCCTTAGGAAAAAATTAAAATCAAGCCAAAAAAATATCATTTTGTCAATAATTTTCAAATTAAACTAGCTCATTAAGGATCTAACCCTCAATGGCTAGCTTTTTCAAGTTAAAATTAGCACATTAAGGCCCTACCCTTAATAACTAATTTTTCTCCAAATTTGTTTATTGGGACCTAACTCCCAATGACTAAAATCTCTTCAAACAAAGCCTCAAAATTAGTGGCTTTTCATCTTTAAACTAGTTTATTAAGACCTAACTCTTAATAACTAGATTTCCAAAAAAAAATTAACCAACTAGGACCTAACTCCTAGTGAATAATTTTTCAAATCTACCAAAATTATCGACAAGAAAATAATTTTGGCTTGTAAAAATTTTCCTTTGTCTTATACTCCTCATAAAGGATACACTATCAAACAGCTGAGGATTGGGGCAATTCTGTTAAGCTTGCAAACTCATGCATGTCATGGTCTAGGAGACCTTAAATCCACGGAGTTTGAGATACCTCCGGTGTTCGCCGTGCCCGAACGGCTTCCTCTGATCTAGCCTAGTCTTAACGTGTCTGTATTCTGGCAATCGTATTATTCTGCCTCGGGTGGTCAAGATAAGTAGACTAGCTCTGATTCCCAACATGTGGAATTTAACCTGCCTAACAACGACCAACCCGGATTGTTAGAATTTAACCTGCATTTTATCCCTACCATTCCTTTATGCTGCCCGTTTTGAGTCTTAAAGTTTGCTTGCACGGTCCATTGAAGGTTGCCTTAACCAATGAAGAATCGTGCACCCATTTGCACGTTGTTTGAAGCTACATGAGTCCTTAGAACGATGAAATCTAAGGAAATCAAAACCTTACTAAGTCCTCGATTAGTGCTTAATCAAAGGTTCAACGGAGAATAAGGAATAACAAGGAAACGACGTCATGATGTCACGTCACTTACACCACTGGCTAATGGCGGCATGCCACTGGCGCCGTGTGGTTATGATATCACGTCGTCAATACTAAGTTATTTTGAGTTCAAAAAGTGAAACTTCGAAAGGGAACTAGTCGAATACTTGGTTTGTTTTGACATCTCTTGAAATTTGTCGTTCTAAACAAAGGGTATACCCTATAGGAAATTCTGAGGAATAGGGCAACCTTCGGAAGGCCGTAATCTTATGTGACACATCCTGCCTGCATATCATCTTTTGCTATCGTATCGCGTATAGAACTCTTAAACTCGCTTGCGCGGTTTGTTTTGGATTGCCTAGACCGATGAAGAGTTGTGCTTTTCATACTGCACATTGTTAAAATTAATTAGTCCTTAGAACGATGAGGTTTTGGGATGTCAAAATTTATTAAGTCTTCAATACATTTCAATCAATGATTCAATGGAGATTAAACAAAACAATAAAGCTACAATGTCATGATACCCACGCCACTCAGGTTATAGTGCGAAGTCACTTACACCACTTAGGCTAATGGCGCCATGCCACATACGCCGCTTCGGATACGGTATCATGTCATTTATGCCAACCAGTTTTCAAAAGCAAAGGAATCATTGAATGAAAAATATTAAAGACTTAATCTGTCTTGATATCTCTCAAAACTTGTTGTTCTAATCAAATGATACACTTCAAAAGAATCTCTGAGGACCGAGGCAATCCCTCGTAGGTTATCATGGTCTAGGAGACCTTAAATCCATGGACTTTGAGATACCTCCGGTGTTTGCCGTGCCCGAACGGCTCCCTCCAGCCCGGTCTAACCTCAAGTATATCGCAACAACCTCATTGCTTTGTCTCGGATGGTCAAGATAAGGAGATTGGCTCTGATTCCCAACGTGTGGAATTTAACCTACCTGACACGACCTACCCGTGGTTGTTGAAATCCTCGAGTCGACAACGACGACACGTGTACAACATTCTTTTATGGCATACACATTCTTTTTAATAAAATACAACAAGGGCACATTCTAAGTTTGTTTTCTTTTTGCTTTACTGTCAGTACTTGGCCGTTCATCCTACACAAAGCCGTACCATCTCTTTCGAACACCTCAATGGCGGGGCAGACAGAACTGATTGAGCTGAAGAAGGCTATGGAGAAAATGAGTCTGAAAGTGGATAAAACGCTAACTCTTGTTCAAGGGCTGGTTAATCTTCTCACCTCCGTAGTCCTGAACCCGGATCTGGGACTAAATGCTGATAATGTCAGGATCGAAGAACCTCCACAAATCTATCACCCTCCAGTAAAACTTTCAGACATGTTCAGAGAATTGGCTGAATTCCATGATGCCAAAATGCATTCAAAGGAGGATGACGGATCTCTGTCCAAAACTAGTGCAGGAAGAGAGGACATGTTTATGAATGAGATCAATCCCAAAAGCAAAAGAGTGTATCCCATTGATAGCAAAACGCCATACAGTTGCAAAGCAAGCAAAAGCTCCACCAACTCTCAATCCAAGTGCAAAACTCAACCAAACGGTCCTCGCACTCGACCCCGCACCTTCTCCCAATTCCCCATACCACTGTTGGTCGTCTTCGAGAGACTCAAGAAAAAAGGCACTCTCCGACCACTTCCTCCAACCCCTCCACCTGTTGTTCTCCCAGCATCCCATAACCCAAACGCCTACTGTGCTTACCACCAAATACCTGGCCACTACACCAACAATTGTTTCCGCCTCCGGATCAAAATCCAAGACCTCATTGACGACAAAACCATTCCGGCTCCACCACAAAATCTAAGACATCATGCCAAACACCCCATTCCACCTAGCTTGTGGGGAAAATTTTGATTGAATCAAAGACTGGAGAATTGTCAGGGAACATGCCGCAATCCAACCTTCCACGGGTTTTTGGAATTTTCAGAGGTTTCAAGTCAAGTCTTTGTCTTTGTTGTGTCAGTTTGTACTTCAAGTTTGTCACCTTTTTGTTCTCATGCTCATGTGTGTTCTCAATTTCGAGTCTGTAATCTCATGTTATTGTCAAGAAAAACAAAAGAGAATCAATTACGTAGTCCCGAACTACGCACGGCCTGATTCCTTGAAAAGGGATACGTAGGCAACCCTCAGTGGTTCGGCCGAATCTTTTGAAAATTAATGTCATGCTTTTGTATCAAAATTGTCATAATAAACTTGGTTTTTGCAATTTTCTCTTAACTAAAAATTGTTTTCCATCATCATTTGAAAGTCATGATAATCACTTCAAAATGCAAGAGTACTGAACCCTCATGCAAAAAGGAGGACATCCAAGGGACCATTGCCCAACGCCACCGAGGCAACGCCACTAATGAGCAATACTTTGACACAAAAAAAAGGGAGGAGAAGAAAAAGAAGAGCCTGCTAGGTTGAAAACCCGCAAGGGCGATCTAGGCAAAAGATAAGGCAAGTAATCAAAAGCTCGCTAGATCAAAACTCCCAAATTCGATCTAGGCAAAAGTTAGAGCATTTTTGAGTTCCTTTTATCAAGTTGCACAATTCAAAATGAAGAAAGGCATTCTTTGCTTTTATCCAACACATAAATATATCCCTTGGAGCCTAAATCAATTCAAAAGAACCCAGCTAGGCAGCTATCCCCCACACTGGGGTAAGAGATATGAAAGTGTCTAAACACGTGATTACCATTGGCATATCAGAAAAATGAAAGTATGTTTGTATTTGGAACTCCTTCCTCGATAAAAAGGAATTGCATGCTATATTGTGAATGCTTATCCAGGCGTCCATTAAGTAGTAACCAGGCAATCGGGGTATGCTCCCACCGTATTGTTTGGGTCAAAAGATGGATAGACCTTGTGAAGGCACATTGAATGTGGTTAGCTTGGATCTCGACATAAAGCCTTTTTGACTTGAGCAATTAAGTCCGTAGGGGTCTCTTAAAACCTGGCGCTCTTAAGCTATCTGGCTTGGGGATATCCGACCTAAAGCTCGCTAAAGGGTCAACTAGAAAGCCCGAGAGATCCAGGCATTGCACGACCATATGAGAAAAAGAATGGGGGAATAAAAGAAAAGGCGTCATTCAAAAAAAAAGAAAGAGCCGTTCCCCCAATGCAAAGTTGTCATTACGATGCAATTCATAAAAGTTCCAAGAATTGTTCAAACTCAAGATAGCTGCTAGCTCTAATCACCCAAAGCAAAATAAAACTTTTTGAGCCTGTTATCCTTTCTTTGTTAAATCCAAGCCATGGCCCCATTATAACCTAAATAAAGCCCTTTCAGATTGAAAAATGCAACTTGATCAGAGGAATATCAAAAAGGAATAGTATAATCTCCCTTGAAAGTCAACAGTCAAGGTATTGTGCAACACTGGCGTCAATCCACCATCACTGGTGTCATCCAAAAGCAAACAGAGGCGTTTCAAATGGAAATTCAGTAAATATTCATTGGCAATCCAAGACATGGGTTCATTTTCTTGCAAATAAGCATCATTTGATGAAGTTAAACAATTCTCGAAAATCCTAAAGGGAAAATTATCAAATATCTAAGTTTACCATAACAATTTTCAGCAGCCAATTGCATGACATGTTTTCCTTCCTTCAAAGTCTTGAGTCAACATGGTTTTCCTCATCATTCGAGTCAACATGGTTTGATCATTCTCTGCCTAGTCAAGGGCGCTCTTAAAACAGTCTCCGAATCAGCATCATCAAAATCGAGTTGTCACCCCTCGAACGTCATTCAAGTCTACCTAGTCAGGGGCATTCTTAAGAAAGTCACTCTCCTTCCTACCCTTCGAGTCAACATGGTTGATCAATAGCAACCATGGTAGTCACTCAAAAGTACTTTTCCTATCCTTTGTGGTCTTGTCAAAATTTGCCTAAAAGGTCAATCGAGTCACTTGGTCATGTCAATTCCCGGCTCGTGGAAGCAATTTCAATGCATAAGGTAACCCTGCTTGGATACATAGTCAATTGGTTCCCAACACCATCAACAGCAACGGAAAATGAGTCAGAATTGAGGATCCACAACCCCCCGAGGCAAAACAACCCAAGATTGGGGTGCGTTAGCCATACGCCATCTACTGGGGCAAATGCATGCCCAAATCCAAAACTGGGGCATGAAAGCCCAAGCTCAAACGAAGGCAAAGCCAGAATCCAAACCCTGACGAAGGCCAAACAAGAAAAACAGTAAAGCAAAAGGGAACACTCGGTTGTGCCACCCATTTTTCAAAAACAAAAAGGAATGTTGTCCACATTGTCAAGTGTCGAAACACGAGTCTTGCATAATGTTCAAAAGTCAATCAGCTATCCCAAGGGACATCTTTTCAAACAATGGTATAGCCAACCTAAGTTTTTCAACCAACCGTCCCAAAGGACATCTTTTCAAATAACGATCTAGTCAACCTAAGCTTTTCAATCCAACCTCTTAAGAAGACATCTTTTCAAGCAGCGGTCTAACTAACCAGACCCTCCCTACACTAGGAATTTCAAAGCAAACATTTTAAAAAAACGATCTCGGCTTTGTAGATAGGCTAGGCTAAATCTACAAATCCGACCCTTTTTAGTTCATTGAAACCTCAAAATTTCGATGGCCAACTTTATGTTCTAAATCTCTAAAATTACAACTTGGTCTTCAGGACTTGTTTGTGTCCTAAAACCAGGCCTTCCGTGGCCTCGAATCCTTAGAGTTCACCATTTTTATCCCAAAATTTGGTGCCTTACTAATCTATCTTTCGAAGTGTTTGCCATCATGGCTTGTTAAGATCTTATCCTCAACAACCATATTCCAAAAGGCTTGTAGAGGCCTCGCCCTCGACAGCCATTCTTTTAAACATACCTTCTATCATGGCTTGTTAAGGTCTCACCCTTGACAGCCATATTTCCAATGGTTCATTGAGGTCGTACCCTCAATAACAGCCTTTCCAATAGCTTGTTGAGTTCTTATCCTCAGCAATCTTCTATCATAGCTTGTTAAGGTCTCACCCTTGACAGCCATATTTCCAATGGTTCATTGAGATCGTACCCTCAATAACCACCTTTCAAATAGCTTGTTGAGTTCTGATTCTCAACAATCTTCTATCATGGCTTGTTAAGGTCTCACCCTTGACAACCATATTTCCAATGGTTCATTGAGGTCGTACCCTCAATAACCGCGTTTCGAATAGTTTGTTGAGGTCTTATCCTTAACAATCTTCAATCATGTTTAATTACCTTCAAATAGTATAGAGAGCTTTGCAAGGTCTACATTGTTATCCTTGATAGGATTGATTTGTTACATTACTCGTATCATGTTTGCATATCATACATCCCATTTGCCCCCATGAACTACGCAGGTCTGATCCTTACAAAAGGGTACGCAGGCAGCCCGAGAGGGCGCGACCATACGTTTTCATATGTTGAATTTTCAATGCATTTACTTAAAAGGTACCTCGACGACCAAATTGGGTGATCTCTGTCTTTAACGCGACTTAAACCATACAGTGGTAATCAAGTCTCGTCAAAGAGGGGCAACTGTAGACACCCCAATTTGGAAATCCTGGATAACTTTTAAGTCCCCAATGATGATAAACAAAGCATGATTTTAAATCTTTGGATTGATCTAAACCTTTCGGAGCGTTACCTTTCGAAAATCGTACACAAGTGGCCGATAAGCTTTTCAATAATAAAGTGTGCCTTGAAAGCTTCAAATAAAGCTCTTTGTACTCAAAGAATGAAGAAACACTTTAGAACTAGGTTTGAGAGTGCCAAAGTGACACTTAGAATGAGTGAGTACGTGTTTTGGCCGTTGTGGCACCAACGGTCTTCGGTTTAGTCTATTTTCAGCCCATTTTTCAGAAATCAAACTTTCTTATTTTTATGATTGGAGTCCACCATCTTTTAGTACATTCAAAACCCTTTTTATCGATATATAATAAGTCTTAATCCGATTTGAAATGAGGGAGATATGAGAATTTTGCCAAAACGACCACTTTTTCGACCACTTGAGGGTAAAATCATCATATCTTTTGTACAAAATTATTTTTATCCAAACTACTTGGGTTAGAAAGTAGACTTAACGAGCTTTCCAACGGTTCAAAGAACGCCCAAAACCGAGTTCGGGAGTGTCCGGGGCGGCCTCGCGAAGTTTGGCCTGTTGAGCAGACAAACTCTACCGCGCGGTAGACGTATTTCCACCGTACGGGACACTTTCTACCGTACGGTACATCCTAGAAAACTCAAAATTATGGCGGTTAAAATCTCCACCGTGCGGGAGAAAAATCTCCACCGTGCGGGAGAAAAATTTCCACCGTACAGTACATACTTCTACCGTACGGTACATGTTGCCGCCCTTATTTTTGCTTGACGACCAAGTTTTTCAGTTGCAGGCTGAAGGCTTAACTTTCAAGCCAAGTTTGCTTTGTTTCCAAGCCGTTTTTGCTCTATAAATACCTCCCCCCTTTCATTAAACAAGGGACAACAATTTTTTGGAAGAAAAAGAAAGAGTGATATACATTTTTTTGAAGAAAAAGAAAGAAAAATAACACCAAAAATAGTTCAAAAATGCTTTGAAAAATTCACACTTGTTTTCATACCTATTTCAAAAACCAAAAGCATAATCCTCTTTCAAAAGCCATTTTCACTTCTTTTCTTTTTTTCAAAACACAAAATACTTCAAAAAAATCAAGTCCAAATCATTCCAAAAATATCCAAACCACAACCAAACTCTGTCATTCTCTTTTCCAGTATATCAAAGCTCACCTACTCACTCAAGTTCACACCAAAGGCCATCGTATCAATCAAAGGTCTCCAAAGGAAGGTTTCGCTCCAAGAGGTACAAATCTTTTATCCATCATTTGTCTTTGTAATCTGAGGGGAAGCCACTAAACTCAGACTGGTTCCTCATACCAACTCTGGGCTTAAATGGCTTAAATATTTTCAAAGAAATCGAAGCTAATGCCCCACAATCTCTACCGTGCGGCACATACTATTGCCGTATGACAGAGATCCTTCAAGGGATACATTTTGCCAAAACTTCTTCTCTTCTTCTGTTTCATTTGATACATAAGCATTCATATCCATTTCAGATTGTCACATGCTACACAAACTTATTTTAAAACTACAAACCACAGAACATGTATCGTACGGTACAAGCTTCCACCGTACGGTTGAGTTCACATGGGACAGTTTGATATTTTCTGCAATTAAATATTTACATTCCAAGCATGCACATTTATGCTTATATTTGCTGCAATTAAATTATTTACATGTTGTAAATTGATTATGTGCTATATTTGTTTACGTGAATAAAAGTTAAGCAATAAAATGATTTTCAAAATCCCACAAATGTTAGTAGAGACCGATTTTATCGGGCGAGAGGGGTGCTTTTCCAAACAAAACCTTCCCCCCTCGTAACCTGGCGCCCGAACCCAAAACTCTCTGTTTTTCGACCAAAACCTTTTTCAAAAGGCAAAAGAGTCACATTTTTCAAATAAACGGTTTCTCGGGGATAATCCTTTTCAAAACCCGGGTGGCGACTCTCAAACGAACCAACCATTTTCCCCCTTTTTTTGTAACACTAAATATACAAAAAGGAGAGACGGGGGATTTTTCCGGGCACGTAGCCCACAACAGAGATATACGTGGAAAACCCCAAAATAGGTAAAAACCACAGGTAAAAATCAAATTACTATAAACATTGTGCAGTTACAATTATACATATCCAAATGAAGTAAATCCTCATAACGTTCTAACTATCTCCTACCGAGTCACACATACACCGCACCTAGTGATCTTCTTCGCCAACGGCTTTCTGTCCATAAGCCCTCCAAAAACCTAACCAAAATTCCTTAGGAATGGCACTTCAAAAATCCAATTGCTTCAATTTTTCCATTTACTGCCGCTGCCTAAGATATGCTACTGCCTCTTTTTATTTTCTTTTCAATCACCGTATAACAAAACTCCACACGTATGTATGAGGTCAAACCTAGGAGGAAAATAACAAGTCCAACCCCTTTTCTTTTTTTCACGTTCGTTTAAATGACAGAAGGTGCTGATTGATAACCCGATTGATCTGTCTTTGCCAAAATCCGTCTCGCTATTGTCGACAAATAAAGATTCATTCCACTTTAATCCTATACAGACTCACTAGCCTATTAAAAATAATATAATTATAACTCGATATAAAATATGTATTTTGTCTTATGGAATTGCCAAAACAATTAAGACTACAAAACACCAACCCCACCCCCCCACCCCCCTCGCCTCTCTCTCTCTCTCTCTCTCTCTCTCTCTCTAACATGAGATTCCTACTCTGACCTCAAGGCACCACAGCGTGTTGTGCCCTCATTCGGAACTCATCATCTGGAACCAATACGAACCATTTATGTTGTTTGACCCATTGGGTTTGTTGTCCATGCCAAAACCTAGATTGATCAGATATCGATAGCTACCTGAGCAAAACACTTTTTTTTTTCTTTTTGAAGTTTATTAGTAAAATCATAGCCATTAATTTATTGAAACAAGACATTTTTGTTTCTATGAATAGCGATGTACAATCAATTTAACTTTTTGCAGGGACGAGAAACTCGATGAGCCAAACAAAACTAATGGTTCGGATTAATAAACTGAGAAGCATGGCATGAGTCCTTGATGCAAACTAAATTTAAATAAAGTTATATTCGCAACAACAATATTGTAGACACCCCAATCCGGACCTCGAAAGTGTTTTAAATATCCCGATGATGAAACAAAGGAAACAAATATCTCAAAGAGCTTGGATGAAGGACTTCCCAAAAAAAAAAAATCCAAAAAAACCCAGAGCAATCCCAAAAGCCCAGAGCAAACACAAAAAGCCCAAGACAAACCCAAAAACCCAGAACTGGACCCTTAGTACCGCACGGCATAATAGATTTCATTACGCCGCACGAGGTTATGAGGTCAATTGTAAGGCATTTTGGATAAAGTTCTGACTGGCTCAACTAGCTGTAGGCCACGCCTACTTGAGCCACTGTTCCGAAAAGACACTTCTGGCCCGCCAAGAAAATACCTCCACCATTTGAATTTTAAAATCCTTGGCTTTTGCCTATAAATACAACCCTCCACTCAAGGGAAAGGGGTCCAAAAAAAATTCTCTTTCTCTCTCATCTTGCTTTCATACCCATTCTCCACTCCAAAGCCTTGAGAAAGTGCTTCCAAAAACATTCTCAAGGTTCTTTCTTCCTCAAAATCCTTCATTTTTCACCCCATCATTGAAGTGAGTTCTCTTGCTCACTTTAAGTTCCCAACTTCCAAACACCCATCTATTGAATCACGTTCACCGTCTCACCTCGACCGCTTTCTTCCGTGCTCATCCGTAGCCGTCCATTCCCATCCAAGCTCAAAGATCAATGGTATATACTAGTTTCCTTGGGATAGGCTCCATCCAATATCCCTGAGGGAACCTTTCTGTAGTCAGAATCAACCCCCTTTTTGGGTTGGATCTTGGCTTAAAAACGTTTTAAAAAGAGAAGGCCTCTGTGCTGAGTGTACTACACCGCGCGGCGCTTTGATGCGTCGCACGGTATAGTATACTCAAATGCACGGCGTTCCATGTAGTTACTGTTTTCTTGCCTAAACTGTTTGGATTATAGCTATCCTCTATCAGGCCTGTTTTAGTACTGAAGTATCGTGTGTTGAAGCTTTCAAAATAAAACTACATTTACAAGCCATGTTTGGTTTTAAAACAAAGTTTCTTCGATCATTACGAGTGATCAAAAGCAGGAAAGATGATTTTCGTTTATGGCTTAAAAGAGTGGTACTTTTCAAAATGGTCCAGTGGTAAAGATATTGTCTAATGACAGTTGAAAACCTCGCGCGTGCTATCCAAGATGCCGGGCGGCGTTATGAAGCTTTACAATGGCATGAAAGTAAAGCAGGTACCCCGCACGGCATAACGTAAAACCGTGCGCGGTATTACGAAATGCCGTACAGGAGGATACTGAGACCCAGACAGTATCTGTTAGAAACTCTTTTCACTCTGCATCATCTTTGTCATCACTGTACAGTTAACACCACGCGCACGTCAACGTGATCTATTACCTATGTCCCTTTCCCCTTTGTTTGTTTATTGAAGAGTTTGATTTTCCAAGAGATATTTTAATTCCCCCTCCTTTGAAAGAGTTTACTATAGACTGGTTTTACCGGGCGAATGGGGTGCATTTTTCTCAACAAAACCTTCCCCGTTCGTAACGTGGCTCCTGAACCCAAAGTCTCAAGGTTTCTCGGACCAAAAAGGCATTTTTCCTTTCAAATCAAACTCTCGGTTTATCGGATCAACCATTTAAAAAAATCTGGGTGGCGACTCTTTCTCGGGCGCGCGCCGGTCGGAGAGCCCACAAATATATATACAGAAATCTTCAGGTAAGGACCTTAAAATGAGGACTTTATATGCGGATCTCCCATTTCTTGCCTTTCCCGATCAGATTTCGATGATTCGAGCCGCTCAATGTGTTCAGAACGTGATTTTAAGGGTACCCGTAAGAAATCGACAAAAAAAATGACCGGGAATGGCTTGATTTGAGCAGTTTTTATTTGAACCGTTAGATAAAATACAAACAAAAATTGCTCGGATGAAGTCCTTCCCGGTCTTTTTTTTGCTGATTTCTCATGGGTATCTTTAAAATCACGTTCTAAACAAATTGAGCGGCTCAGATCATCGAAATTCAATCGGAAAAGGGAAGTCCGCATTTTATTAAAATAAGGTAGTCCTTATAAGAAGGGGACTCATATATATATATATATATATATATATATAATCAGTAATAACATCAGCAAGAAGATCTGCTCAAGGAACTGTTCTTCTTGAACTCGGAAGTGGATTCGTACTTTCGGGAAGTAGATTATGATGCAGAAGATTCGGAATTGATTGCAAATATCTCTTAGGCTTTCACTCATAGCCTTCTTGCTGATGTTATTACTGATTTTATATATATATATATATATATATATAATACTGAACCTGTTTATGATGGAAAATCTATTTTTTCATCTAAAAAATATCAATATTTTTATGATAATCATGCTGAAAGCTCTTATAATTACAACTGCTTAAGTACTTCTCCTAGAGAAATAGGATCAGTACAAATAACTGACAAGACAACTATGTTAAAACAGAGGTTAAAAGAATTAACCATTGAAATAAGAAATACTAAATTAAAAACAGATAATTATGATAAGTTATATGCTGATTATAAATCAGATATTAATAAACAAAGAAGAAGAGAATTTAGGAAAAATTACTCTTCTAATAAACAAGAAAAATTATTTGCTAAATGGGAACAATATATGGATACAAATAATATTGAAATAAAATTCTTTGATTATTTAGATAAATTTTATCCTAATAACATTAACAAAACCAATTTAAAAGTAATTACTAAATCCACTTGGAAAATGGCAGATAATACTACTACTAAAACCAGTCATCCTCCTTTGGAGCCAATTATTATTGATTATAAAGGATCTAGTATAACTGCTTCTCCTTTTAAATTACCAAGTGATAGGTCTGAATGTAAACAAATTGTTGAACAAGTTAATTATACTAATCAATGTTTGAAAAGTATAGGTAAACAACTTGATAAAATAGAAACTAAGATTGATGATGGAATGCCAAATTGCATCCCGTCCACTAGTAAAACTATTGAAAAACCATTAATGCTGTTGCCTGAGAAACGACCACAAATCAAATTAAATCCAGATAATAATATTCAAAAAATTGAAAATTTATTAACAAAATTAATTGTTAAATCAGAATCTACAGATCCTCAAATCACTGTTTTAACACAATTAGATGATAATTCCAGTTCATCTTCATCTACTGATAATGAGATTTCTAATCTCCAAGATCAATTTACTAGTCAACCACCTAAACTAGGTAATATTAAACGATTAATTTATCCTTCTGCTAATCCAACTAGTATTACCAAAAATTGGTATTCTAGGCCAACACCTCCTGATTTGCAATTTGAAGAAAATAACTTATTAAATCAATTTTCCGTTTCATCTACTAAATTATATGAATGGAATATTGATGGATTAACTGAACACCAAATTTTAGAAAAATTAAACCATATGTCTATGGCTGCTAATAGTTATCTTAGTAATACTGATCTTGATCAAACACAGATTGTTGACTTACTAACTTCTGGTTTTACAGGAATGCTAAAAGCTTGGTGGGATAAATATTTTACCAGTACTAATAGACAAGAAATTAAACATGCTGTTCAAACCGATGATAATGGTGTTCCTATATTCGATCACGATATGGGAACTGTTGATAAAGTTATTCTTGATGGTGTTAATACACTAATCTACACTATAATAAAACATTTTATTGGTCAACCTAGTAACATTACTTCTAGAATACATGATCAATTGAGCAATCTACATTGCCCAACATTAAGCGACTTTAGATGGTACAAAGATGTATTTATTTCTAGAGTCATGTTAAGAGATGATTGTACTAAACCATTTTGGAAAGAAAAATTCATTAATGGTTTACCCAGCTTATTTGCTCATAAAATTAGAGATGTTCTTAGTCAACCTACTGGAACAATTGAATATGATAGGATAACCTATGGTGATCTAGTTAGTACTATTCAAAAAGAAGGATTAAGAATGTGTATTGATATGAAACTTGCTAAACAATCCCAAAAGGATAAAAATAAAGCTAAATATGAATTAGGCAATTTCTGTGAACAATATGGTCTACCCCCTGTAGCACCATCACGGAAAAAGCACAAAATTGCTAAAAATATTAAAAATAAACCTCAACCCTCTAAAGATAAATATTATGATAAACCTAAACATACAGTTCAAAATACTAAAAAGAATAAAATTAATAAACCTAATAAATCCAATGTAGAAAATACTAATAAATCCAATGCAGAAAACATCACTTGTTTTAATTGTGGCAAAAAGGGTCATTACAAGTCTCAATG
Organism: Rhododendron simsii; assembly: GCA_014282245.1. Classification (NCBI taxonomy): domain Eukaryota; kingdom Viridiplantae; phylum Streptophyta; class Magnoliopsida; order Ericales; family Ericaceae; genus Rhododendron; species Rhododendron simsii. The sequence goes on from CM024954.1 coordinate 38,899,570, forward strand.
TAAGGTTAAACAAAAAATAAATCAATTACTTATATCTGATGATGATAAACACAAAATTCTAGAAATATTTAAAATGGAGAATTTAAATGAGTCTGATAATGATGAAGAGACTAAATCTTCTGATTATCATTCCCTTAGTGAAAGCTCTAGTAATGATCAAATTAAAATAGGATGTACTGATAATTGTTGTAAAAGAATAAATGTGCTTACTAAAGAATTATCAGAAGAAGATTTGTTAATTGATCTTATTAGTAAAATAGATAATGATGAGTTAAAACAACAATATATTAAAAAATTAAAACAAGTTCTTACTAAACAAAGTCAAAAACCCCAATATAATAAGCCAATAATAAACATCCATTCAACATTGGAAAGATTTAATAAAACTACTAAAGAAATCACTCTCCAAGATTTACAATTAGAAATTGAAATAATTAAAAAAGAAGTTACACTGCTTAAAACACAGCTTCCAAAATGGAAACAAAGAATTAAAAAATATGTTAAAATAGATAACCAATCTTCTAGTAAATCTTCTAGTGATACCTCCGATAATCCTGAGGATGATCCTACGACTTCTCTTTCTACTCAAGAAATTAGTAATCAAGATAATCTTAGGTTAAATCTAATAAACCAAATTCATATTCAAAAATGGCATGCAAATGTCAAGATATTAATTGATGATTTTGAATTAAATATTATTGCTCTAATAGATACTGGAGCAGATTTAAATTGTATTCAAGAGGAATTAATCCCTAATAAATATAGTCATAAAACTACTGAAAAATTAAGTTCTGCTAATGGAAGTAAAATGATAATTAGTCATAAAATACAAACAGCTAATATTTACCAAAATGATGTTTGTTTTAAAACCTCATTTGTTTTAGTTAAAAATTTGACTGATAAAGTCATTCTTGGAATGCCTTTTATTTATTTACTTTATCCATTTACAGTAAATTATAATAAAATTATTTCCACATTTTCTGGTCAACAAGTAACTTTTGATTTACTTCTTGCACCTGATCAAAATGATTTACAACAATTACAAGATAATTCTATTAACTATTCTGATTTATTTACAGATGGCTCAAAAGAAGATCAGCTTCGGAAAGATCTACCTGCCCATTGTTCCTGAGGATTCTTGCCTCAGTTTTAAAAAATTAAATCATTTAACTAATATTGATGAAACCCAACAGTGTCTCCTAGATGCTCTATGGAACTTGTGTGGGGAGTATCGTCATAATAAACAATTTATTGATAGTTTAAATTGCTTGAATTATTATTTTTGTGAACAAAACCTACTTTTGAAAAATAATGATGAGGCTTATGCCTCCATGGCCTCTGAGTTAAACCATTTATCTGTTAAATATTCAAATCTATTTCAAGAAAATATTCAAATTCAAGCTAAATTGCATATCATGCATCATGATTTTAAAAATACTAAAAATGAGTGTTTTGCATTGAAGGAGCAAAACAGTGAGTTATCTAGCAGATACATTAAATTACCAGTGGGGAGTGCACAGTATGCCACCCATAGTAATTCTGACCAAGACTTAGCAGCTAGCACCAGCAGGACTAGCAGATACATTAAATCACCTGTGGGGGGTGCGCCGTATGCCACCCATAGTGATTTGCATAGGACACACATTGCCTCTATGAGGAACTATTTCTCTACTCTATTACAGAGTATCCCTCACACACCTGTTTCATTAAAAAATCAAATTGTTTTCCCACAGGATTTTCCTGTTGATTTAATAAAAAATATTCAAAATTTGGCTAAAAGGGACGGCCACTATTTTCAGGAATTTTTATTCCAATTATTAACTGATTTATCTGCTAAAACTACTCCTGGTTTAGAAATATCTTGGGAAACTCTTTACAATAAAGACCAAGATAGGGTCGAATGCCCAAGAACAAATCCTATTTGCTCAAATTATCCTTTGCACAGAATTGATTGTCCCTGTAATTTAATATATAGTGTTCCAAGAGCTTGCATTGATATGCAGTTCTTCAAAAATATTAATACTGAATATAATAAAAAATTAATTGAAATCACCCCAATGACCCTATTGGATCATGGGCTTTTGAGACAAGTTATTTTTACTAACCCGGAGCAGACTGATAGTTTTACTAGAAAACTGGCTGTCTCCATTTTAAACCTTTTTGCTAAATATGGTTCATTAAGATGCCAAGTCCTCATCAAAAGCAAAATGCCAGAATGGACTTGGACTGGTAACATTATACCTGCTCAACATATTATGCATATTGCAGTCAACTGGCCATTCAGCAGAGTTCATCTCCCTATTCACCTCATTGGGGATGAAGAACCATGGCCTTGCTCACAACCAATTCGCAAGCAAATACGCCATTATAGAGCCTATTCAATTGCCGATAAACTTGGAGATGCTTACCATGATGATGATCTCCATGTCTATGCTGATCCCAGATCAATCTATTTAATCAGTGAAGATTCTATCCAGAAGATTCGCTGTACTGAACAAATTCAAGAAGTTCCATTTATTCACCATACTCAGCATGAACCATTAGTAAAACGTTATCTTGATCGATTAACAAATGATCATCTGTCTCATTCTCCTATATCTACTCCAGTAACTGAAGACCCTATTGATGATGGAGAAGATTATTGGCATAATCTTTCTTCTGAATAAATGCACAACCTTGATAATATGATGGAAGATTAGTCTACTGGTATCAAATGACTAGTCCATTCAACCCAAACCTATTCAAACTCAATACAGTCCTTGCCAATTGCTTGACGGTTTCCTAGACCTAAAATAATGGGTTGCCCCAAGCGTAGGGCGGAAACCGATGCATCACAATATCCGGTAAGTCCGGAGTCGAATCCACTAAGGACGGTGAAGTGTGTGCTGTGAAAACTCAGGTTGTTATTAAAACGGGCTCTTAGGTAGCCACCCCTTGCCTTTCAGTTGATTAATTAACTAATACTAACAAATAACTTGCTCAAATAATTAAAAAGAGAGGCGTGGTCGTAGGGAATCCGGCGATCGCTACCCAATTAGAATCCGCTCGTTTTTCAAGGTTCTTAAAACGGTTAAATTTAGGGAGAATTGGAAACTCCGAAAGATGCGAATCCTAAGGTTGCCGGTCCCGTACACAGCAACAAACAGGTTTTGGTCCCCCGTTCCTGCTCACATGAGCCCTGACAATGCCTCGGATTCGTCCAACGGACGTAGTTTTCACCAACTAAATTATTTAATTCCATTAATGTGCAGAAAATTGCGAGACGAATCCTAATTGGGTCGCGGCGCGCCTTTACCCAGTGACCAAACCTCAGAAAAACTACTCACTCATTATTAAAAATGAAAGGCATAAAACCCTAGAATTAATCATGCTTTTATTACTCGATATGAAAAATAAATAAGAGATCCAAATCAAACAAAAAAATGAACAACTTTAATTAAAAACAGAAATTAAAACTAATTACCGGAATGCGAGTAATTAAACAAAGCATCAAAAACAAAACAATTTAAATGAACAACAGAAGAACTGCCGAAAGAAAAATCAAACCCAAAATAACGTCACACGGCAGCCCGTTCTTCGTACGCTGTTGGCAGCCCCCGTTCTTCGTCCCTGTTGGCCGTGGTGTCTTCTTGCTTTTATAATTAAGCTGCTGCCTTGTAAAACCTAGGATGAGTCGTGCGTCCCGCGATCCAATTTTTTCTCCCAGCTGCTGCTGCCTTCCTTTTATAATAATAAAACCCTATTCTTTTTTTTTACTTTTCGTCAGAGCCATGGGCCATGCCCATTAGGCCTGAAACTCTTGCCAAGTCAAAGACTAAAGTTAAAATATAAAGTATTGAATGTTAGTCCTTTGGGCCCACCAAAAACATGTATAACTTGTCTTCTTCTGCTATCAATTACGCCTCCGCAATCACGCGCACAGTAAGAATATTTTTAAGGCCCAAGCCTTGTAGCTCTAACCATGACTAGGAATGTATTCCAATATATTCTTCAAAATTCCTACAATACAAAAAACAAGCATTAAAACACCAAGTAATAAAATAAATAGACTTAACAATGATAAATTATGGGGCGCTTATGTGAACATTTGCGCGCCTATCACACCCCCCAACTTACACTTTGCTAGTCCCGAGCAAAGAAAATAAAAAGCAACTTAAAGAAAATAAATTAAAACCGATAGTTCTTTTAAACCCCCAGGCAGCCCTAGTAGGACGAGTGAAGTCTCGTGAGGGTTTTTAGCAATGATTACCCACAAAACACCAAGAATCCTTTCACATGAAATCCGAAAAACCGTAAGACTGCTCAATGATATCCAAACAAAGAACATGAAGCCATCATAAAGAGATAACGGGCATAAGCAGTTCTATACACTATCAAGTCAGAAAAAATAAGTCACGGCACCTATACTCAGCGTGTGTGAACAAGGGCTTCGGTCACAAGTGAAAAATAACCAAAAGTTCTCTCCGGACCGAGTCTTGACTTCAAATCTCACTGTGTCATGCACTCAACAAATGAAATCACTCGAAACGAGGTGCATATTACTCTTAATATGCACTACAAGAAAAATCTCATTAGGTGACGAGTGAAAATTGTCACAAATTGCATATTTTTCGTCACAAATAATATAGGTGACGAAAAAAAATTTGTCGACTAAAGGTTGTCGAGGATTCCTCCCTGGTGACGAAATCCGTTTTTCGTCACCCATAGTGCCTTTAGATGACGAAAAATTTCGTCACGGAAAAATCACTTAGTGACGAAAAAAATTCGTCACAAATTGTGTTTTTTATGACGAAACATTTCGTCACCATTGCCATAATTATTTGTCATCCATTTTCAATTTCGTCACTAATTGTGGCAAGTAATTGATCAAGTTAAGCACATAGGTGACAAAAAATTTCGTCACCGAAGATTTAATTAAAAAAATAATAAAGGTGACAAAATATTTTGTCACCTAAAATTACAAATTAAAGACAATCAGTGACGAAAGATTGTCGATCACCTACACTCTCCTTACAATACAATATTATCTTGTTTATTTCAATATTCAGACAAACAAATAAATTATACATTACCCCATATACAATAGCCAACACATCTTCATAAACCAATATAATCATGTCCAAATTAAACATCCATTAAGCACGAGAACTATGTATTCTACACCAAAATATCCATCCACCCATAGGGTCTAAAGCATCAATGTCTCCATGAAAAAACCATGAAAGGTAGACCATACCATATATGTTCATCATAGTTCGGTAGCATCATTAAAATAAAAAAAAGAAGACTCGAAACTTCAACCAAAAAGGAGTCTTCATAGAAGCATATATTCAGAAAAGAAGACTCAGAACTTCATCCAAAAAAAGAGTCTTCATAGAAGCATATATCCAAACAAAAAGTCTTCCCAGTAGAGTTTATATATACCATCTTCCTCGCTACCAAACTTATGCATATTCAATCTGCACACATGAAAAGTAGAATAAAGTATTTTGGTTATGTGTTAATAGAACACAAAATATTATGTAAACTTTACAATATACAAATGAAACAAGTGAGGATCTAACTCAAAATACATCAGTACCATGACCTTAAGCAAGGAAATAGAGTAAGGCCCAAAAAACTAAGTCCAGATTGGCATCAAGCTAGACCAGACAGAGCATCACTAGAGCATGCATGTATCAACAATCATCAGAGAAGAAAGGGGCTCAATCGATAGCATAAGAACACCAGCATCAATAAGAGACAGACATATGTAAACCAGTAGCAACAACCACCTTAAAGGAGTGAGTGAGTAAACAAAAACATCAGCAGCATCACGTTTCTCAATCAGTGAAACAAGACATCATGTAGGCCGCAAAGAGAAATTCAAAGCTTTGACATCTGCATCTATGAATTGGAAACAGGATCTCATGACAACTTCTTAGCCCTCCCAAATATTGGACCAAAGTTCATGTTTTGTATTTGGGCTAAATGTTTCTTCTGTAATAGGCTAGCTTATTTCTTTATGTTATTGGGCTCATTTGTTAGGTAAAGCCCTAATTTGTGTAATGCCCTAATATTAAAGTTGTAGTGGAATGAAAAAAGTGTGTAGCAGCAAAGTTAGGCTGCCCCCTTTTGAGATCCAGATAGCAACACCTCTCTTCCCCTATTTTTTCTCTTCTTCGACTGCTACTGCCACCGTTAAGGCAGTCCATATTTCCCATTTTCTCGATCTTTCTCCACAAAAAACTAAAGATTAGGCTAGTGCATAGCCAACAAAAGCAACCTCGTGGAATCAATGCATAGACAAGATATGCACATAGGTACAACGACTTCAAATGTACATTTGTTCCTTTGAAATAGTGTCACACACACAAGACACAACCAAAGAAGATATGCGGGATCATAAAATCGTGGGCAGAAGGATTTGCCTATTAGTCATACCAGATAACACCAGCTTTTTTCTAAAACTACTTCAATATAACATAAATTGGTGTTCTTACTTCTTATACCATATAAGAGCAGCTATGAACTAAAACTTCATCATAAAAACAGAATCTTAAAGACATAACACTTGTTGCTGAGAGAGAGAGAGAGAGAGACCACTATCTTAAAATGTGACTACTCATCTGAAGATAGAGTTACCTAGCTACTAGAACTTAGAACAAAACCAAGTACCGATCAAAAACTTTTAAAGTGTTATACCAATTAATTAAAAAAAACGGAAGGAAAAGAAACCTGGAATTGCAAGAGAAAGACCAATCCAGATTGTACAAACAAACACCAACTGTTCCAAAACTGAAACAAAACAAAAATAATACAAGAATTAGACCAACTTTAGACAGGGGCGCAGAATACTACCTTGTCCATCTACAATTGATCTTGGAAATTGAATAAATGAATTTACACCAATATAATATGGCTTACTAATTCTCCCAAAAGCTGTCACGCCTGTTTTCATCCAACTTCTGTCCATGTTTGATCGCAAATGCAAGTAAGATATAAGTCACCACACTAATGTCATGTCATGCATCACATAGTATGTCTTTTACCATGAATGAGATCTTTCTATTGGATAGATTTAAAGAAGCAAATAAAGAAAATTCATGCATCCTATACTCTTATAGACCATTACAATACCTACAATTTAGAATGAAGTATAACTCAACATGTGAAACAATTCCACTTCTAATAAATATCCAAATTTCAGTCATTTGTCATGATTACATGTACAAACTATCAAGTAGTAATCAGTATGCACAGGCTCAAACTTTCAAACAACACATCTCTTGTCCAAAGAACCTTCCAATATACTGTTTACTAGCGTGAGAATATGTTGAACTATCCCAGATCACATTAAGATATGGGAGATGGTAGAAGTATGCACCAAAATTATACGCACCTAGCATAGGTACCGGTAGTCATTCTGCTAAAAGGTGTGGAGGTTCAGGGGAAGTTAGTCTACATACTTCAATAATGAAAATCAAAATGAAGTTTAATTGTAGTATCCCATGCCAAATAAACCTTAGCAGTGCCTTCCGACTTTGAAGGGGTGATTCTAAAAGCTTCTAGTTCTGAAGTATATCTACGCCTAAGGAATTTGTTCCTTAAAAATGTGCTATGCGAGAAGTAATTGAAAAACCCAATCTAGTACGAATGCTGCAACTGAATATGGTTCAATTACATATAACTGTGAACAGCTACCATATGAAGAGGTGCGGGTGCATAAATATATAGGTGGCAAAAGTAGATGGATCCACTAATATTTCTAATTAGTTTTTGTGGGTAGAAATAGTCCCAAGCATTTTAAAGGAAACTATGAGACTCGAAATTCCATGCCAACATAGAAAGATTCCAGGTCCAAGATAATTTGACACTCTATGGAGACATACTCTTGTCTGATGTCAACTTGTGAAGGCACTACATTTGGACTTTAAGATCGATTACAAGTTGCAGGTAGCCAAAGTTTGCGCTTTGTAGCCTTGTATAAGATAATAGTAGCTAATTGTCCAACAAGATATAGGAGGAAATATCCTGGAATGTGACTGAAATATAAACAACACCAATTTCAATTCACCATTCTGCAATTCATAACTCTGTTGTGTATGGCACTTTAAGATTGGCAATACTATTCTTTCACGTCTCTTTCGAAGTGTTCTCTTGTTTGTAATTTTTCTAGGGTCCCCCAAAGTTAAGTATTATTCTAACAATACAACACCTCATGCATCTAATACTCATAAGATTGGTACACATACAAGAACACTACTAAACTGATCTCAATCTCTACAAGTTAAAAAGAAGTTCCCTTCATCTATCTATTAACTCTAATCAAGTTTACTGAAAGAAGACAACAAAGAAAACAATACAAAATTAGCTCTGTTAAAAACTAGGGCATAAGCCATAAAGGAACAAGTATTAGAATAAACAAATATTAAACTAGCTCAATGTGTTAGGAAGATCAGTAACCAATCCGAAAACATGTCGGCACCCAAAACAAACACGGATTACCATAATCATAGAGAACAAATTAAAAAAACTAATGAATAAATTCATTGTTCGCCACTAGGGGATATCTATATAGAAAACAGACAAACCCATTGTCGACTAAATTAAGATATTCCTAATTAAGCTATTGTTTCTTCCAAAGATTAGGGCACTTGATTTTCTAATACTTTGTTTTAAGGGAACCCAAACCCACTGCCATCACAAATCGATTCAGGACCAGAGGCAACCGACAAAGGCTTTGACTATGCCTATTTTCACGTTTTCTTAGCAAACAAATGGGGAAAAGAAAACTTTTCAACTTTGCAAGAAACCGAAACGGGAAAGCCAAACCAATAAAATATTCCTCCAAGCCTGTAAATCGAGAGAAGGAGGCAAACATACCACAGGAGAGAGAGAGAGAGAGAACTCACCCAAATCGGACATGGTGGGTCGACTGTGCCGCTGTGTGAAAAGGAACGCAGTCAGTGTTAGAAATTAGGGAGATCGATGGAGGAGAAGAGAGAGAAATCGACATACCAGAGCTTGAGAGCTGGAGTTACAAAAATTGAGAGGGACCGGGGAGTGAGACTGGTACAGGTCTTTGTTTTGGAAAAGCTGAGGGAGAAGTCTGAGTTACAGAGATGGAAAACCTAGAGAGGGAGCGGTGGGTGGGACGATTTTGTGACTGGGGTTGGGTTAGAAAGTTGAGTTAGAAATCTAACTGGGGTTGGGTTGGATTGGGCCCATAGCTTTTGTGACAAATTTGTTCCTCCTGCTTTTTAAGTCCCGCCCAATACCAATTTCACCCCGCCAAAATGAAAAAAACAATTTCAAATAATTTGATTTAATACAATGAGCGATGAAAAAACTTTCCTCACCAAAAGTCTTCTCGTTTGTGAGGAATTTTTTTCGTCGTCTATTGCTCTAAAGATTTCAAACACCTAGGAAAGATATGGAGGGAACTTATTAGTGACAAAAAAAATAATTTCCTCATCTAAAATTTCATTCGTCCACAATTTTGGTGACGAAAAAAAAAAATTTGTCACCTATTTACAACATATGGCGACAAAATAAAATTTTGTCACCCTTAATTTGTTTGTCCTTCTAATTGGAGACGAAATATATTTTTCCTCTCAAAATGGACATATAGGAGACGAAATTCAATTTCGTCACCAAGAGTTTCGTCACTAATCTTCATTTTTGTTGTAGTGATGTGCGGGCAGATGTTATGTAAATGAAAGCAAGATACTTCCGCACAAAATGACACGAAAAGAAAGATTTATATAGTGGACACATGATCTCATGAACAATATGTCAAGTATTGGAAACTTTCTCTATCCACCAATCCACAACCCATTGCCCCTAAAATTAAATAGGACTTCAATTCCGGTGATAATGTTAGGTAAGAGAAAGTATTTCAAGGCTAGGTAAGAATTCAAGTGTCCGAGAATAGGCCAACAACACATAAGACAAATAATAATGTACGCCCTCTTTCTCTTCTCTTTTTTTTTTCAACTCCGCCATATCTCTCTTTCCTACCTTTGACACAAACTCACATTTAAAATAAGTGTTCCTTCTTTCCACAATAATATGGTGTCTTCCCTTTTTGCTCTCTTTTTTTTTTTTCCTTCTTTTTTTATTATGGGGAATATCACCAATCAAGAAAGATCAAATCTCACTACATTTACTCTCTCTCTTCTGAAAAATGTACCTTCACACAATTATCTAAGCCTTCTCAAGACACAATATAGATGGAGGAGCTCAACAAGGAAAGGGAAGCATGCGAGAGGCTCAAATGGGCTCACAAGAGATAAATGTATGAAAGAAAGAAACGAACCGGCTCAAAATAGCAAAAATGGCCTATAATCCTCTCCTAGGGGCAATACAACCATGCAATTTCCAAACCCAAGAGATAAATAGGTAATTTAAAAACATTCCCAACACTTGGCAACAAAAATAATGAGATCAACAACAAATTTGTTCTTTCGTGACAGACAAGAGTTCATTTGACATCACTCCAAGAAAAGATAAGGCTCTAAACTCACATGGGCAAAAGTCTCCACTAAACTAGCCATCGAGAATAATCAAATCATAGCTCACAAGCAACCAAAGCCCAAACAGACGTGAAGTGCAAATGTGCTAAAAATAAATGCCATGACAATTCTTTCGCGATAAGATAGGGAAAAGAACTACAATGCCACCACAATATAATCAAATAATGACTGTCACATCTCCAGCTCAATCAATAAAGAGTCAATCTCAACAGCCTTCAAGTCTCATGCAAAAAGAATCCCACTATTTTTATTTTTCAATTTTTTTCTTTTAAAATAAAGAACAAATAAAGAACAAAGTGATCCCTCCCCCCAACTTGAACTATTCAATGTCCGCATTGAAAGTATGAAAAATAAAGATAGGACAGAAACATAAAAGAGTGGAGAGATAGCACCTTGAAAAGGAGGGGCTAAGCAGAGTAAACTATAGAGAGATGGAGACCCCCCAACTTAAATCGAACAACCTGCAAAAATTGTTAGCCTCCAAGACAGCAAGAAAAATAACTAAAAGAAAAAAACAAGGCAAGAAATAAAATGAAAGACAAAAAAGTAAACCATCCACTTTCTTCACGCGAAAGACACGGGTACTACTTTTCTCCCTGGTCAAAGACTGTGGTTCCCTATTTGTTGGAAGGACAGTATGATTAGGATTCAACGATATCTTGAAAAGTGGTGCCATCATCTAATAGGCTGTCACTCCCTCTGGGGCTGCCAGATTCCTTACCCACCACTCCGTTTGTGAAGCAATCTCCACAGAGTTTGGACATTAAAGTCAGATGGTTCAGACAGAATTCTCGCTGCTAACTACGCGCCTGCCGTCAGACCCAACCTCCTAAGTACTACATACATAGCTTTGACCAGGTGGCTATACCAGACCATTATTCTAATTTTTTTTCACGTTTCCAATTTCCTGTTCTAATTTTTTTTTTTGATTTTACTGCTTAACAAGAAATAAAAGATCAAGTATACAAAAATTGTGCCCAAAACCCAAGTCAATGATGGGTACCCCTATTGCTAGGAGCCGGGTCCACTTCTTAGTGAAGAGAGTGGTACGCGAAAGCTACCCGTCGGAACGTAGCCCAACGGCTACACAACAGGGTCATCCGAATAAACAGGATCGACCAACACCTCATCAGGTTCACCTACTTCCACATATTCCAAAAATGGCTTTAGACGCTGCCCATTAACCTTGGAAATAGTATTCTTATGGTCACAAATATCTACCGAACCATTTGGATATACCTTATGCACAACGTAGGGACCATCCCAACGGGACCTTAACTTACCAGGAAATAAATGAAGGCGCGAGTTATATAGCAACACTTTTTGACCAACACTAAAGGTTTTGCGCTGAATATTCCTATCATGGTACGCCTTAACCTTAGCCTTATATATACTCGTGCTCTCATACGCGTCATTCCTAATCTCCTCAAGCTCACACAACTGGAGCTTCCTATGGGCACCTGCCTCAGGTAAACGCGCGTTAAGCGTCTTAATGGCCCAATAGGCCTTATGCTCCATCTCAACGGGCAAGTGGCAGGCCTTACCGTAAACAAGCCGGTAGGGTGAAGCACCCAACACGGTCTTATAAGCAGTGCGGTAGGCCCACAAGGCATCGGTCAACCGAAGTGACCAATCCTTCCTATTCGGGTTCACGGTCTTCTCTAGAATTCCCTTAATCTCACGATTCGCTAGCTCAGCCTGACTGTTGGTTTGAGGGTGATAGGAAGTAGACACCTTATGAGAGATGCCATACTTACTCATTAAAGCCCCAAAAGACCTATTACAAAAGTGCGTGCCCTGATCAGAGATAATGGCACGTGGCATGCCAAACCTCGACAAAATGTTAGCTCGTAAAAACTCCAGCACGACCTTAGAATCACTAGTCTTAGTGGGAATTGCCTCAACCCACTTGGAAACATAATCCACCGCCAGGAGGATGTACTCATAACCGTGTGACATCGGAAATGGGCCCATGAAATCAATGCCCCAGCAATCGAAAACCTCTATCACAAAAATATTCTGGAGGGGCATCATATTTCGAGAGCCAATTTTACCTAATTTCTGGCATCACTCACACGACTTGCAAAATACGTACACATCCTTAAAAAGACTCGGCCAAAAGAAACCACACTCACTAACCTTGGCGGCGGTCTTCTTTGCGGAGAAATGACCTCCGCACGCCTCGGTGTGACAAAACTCAAGAATTCCCCCTTGATCAGCTTCGGGGACACACCGGCGCAAATCTGGTCCGCACAATACTTGAACACATATGGATCATCGTAGATATATTGCCGGACCTCTCTCAAAAATCGCTGCTTCTCAGCTGTGGACCAATGAGGTGGAATTTGCCCAGTCACCAAATAATTGGCGATATCTGCAAACCATGGGCACACATTAGCAGCAAACAACTGCTCGTCAGGGAAAGTATCCACAATGGGGAGATGAGAGGTGGGGTCCTCAAACTCCAAACGAGACAAATGGTCGGCCACTACATTTTCGACCCCTTTCTTATCCTTAATGACAATGTGGAATTCCTGCAGCAATAGAATCCACCGGATAAGGCGAGCTTTCGCATCTTGCTTGGTCATCAAATACTTCAAGGCCGCATGATCGGTAAAAACCACAATCTGCGACCCTACCAAGTAGGACCGAAACTTATCTAAGGCAAACACCACCGCGAGCAACTCCTTCTCGGTGGTGGTATAGTTCATTTGTGCCTCATTCAACGTCTTGCTCGCATAATACACGACACAGGGATCCTTCCCTCGCCGTTGCCCTAAAACCGCTCCGACTGCATAGTCAGAGGCGTCACACATCAATTCAAAGGGCAAACTCCAATCCGGAGGCTGAACAATCGGCGGAGTAGTGAGACTCCGCTTTAATGTATTGAATGCCTCCTCACATGCGTCGGACCACACAAAGGGTGTATCCTTCGACAACAACTGACACAACGGGTGGGAGATGGCACTGAAATCCTTAATAAAACGCCGGTAAAAACCGGCATGCCCTAAGAAAGACCGGATATCCTTGACAGTCTTAGGAGAAGGAAGATTCGCAATCAAATCAATCTTCGCCTTGTCCACCTCAATACCCTTGGATGAGACAATGTGTCCCAATTCAATCCCTTGGGTCACCATGAAGTGACACTTCTCCCAATTAAGCACAAGTTGCTTCTCCTCGCACCGTTGCAAGACCTTTCCTAAGTTCTCGAGGCATTCGTCAAACGAATCCCCGAAAACTGAAAAGTCATCCATAAACACCTCCACTATCTTTTCTACCATGTCGCTAAATATTCCCATCATACACCTTGAAAAGGTTCCGGGAGCATTGCACAAGCCGAAAGGCATGCGACGATAGGCAAACGTACCATAAGGACACGTGAAGGTGGTCTTTTCCTGATCCTCCATGGCTACCTCAATTTGATTGTAGCCAGAGTACCCATCCAGGAAGCAATAGAATGCCCGGCCAGCCACCCTCTCCAGAATTTGATCAATGAATGGGAGAGGAAAATGGTCTTTTCGGGTGCTCGCATTGAGCTTCCGATAATCTATACAAACTCGCCACCCGGTTTGAACACGGGTCGGCACTAGCTCGCCTTTGCCGTTTCTCACGACGGTTACTCCAGCCTTCTTAGGCACTACCTGCACCGGGCTCACCCACTCACTATGGGCTATCGGGTAAATAATACCCGCATCTAAAAGTTTCAGCACCTCAGCCCGAACCACCTCCTTCATATTGGGGTTCAGACGACGCTGAGGTTGCCTAGAAGGCTTCACATCCTCATCAAGAAAAATGCGGTGTGTACACACCGTTGGACTAATACCCTGCAAATCCGCTATCGTCCAGCCTATCGCACCTTCGTGCTTTCTCAACAAGGCAAGCAACTTAGCCTCTTGATCTACCTTAAGGGATGAGGAGATCACCACCGGAAAAGTATCATCACCTTTAAGGAAGGCATACTTAAGCGTGTCCGGCAGAGGCTTTAACTCTGGTTTAGGCGGCTGGATAGACGATGGGAGAGCTTTAGGAAGTGGGGCGCCCAGCGGCTCAAGAACTGGGTTCCAAGCGACGCCACACATATCCTCTACAGAAAGCATCTCCATCAAACTTCCTACCTCGGGAGAATCTAAAAATGATGCCTCCTCGGCGGTTAAGGCTATCTCCAAAGGATCTTTGCACAACACACTATTGACATGCTCTTGCACCAGCGTGTCGATCAAACTCACCTCATATATCTCCTCATCATCATCAACTCGACTATTCACGTTGAAAACATTCACCTCCATTTTTAAGTCCCCAAACGACAATTGGACTTGTCCAGTTTTGCAATCCATGATAGCACTGGAGGTGGCTAGAAATGGACGGCCAAGGATGATAGGAGTCTTTTCAAAGACCTCCGGTATCGGACAAGTATCCAGAACAATAAAGTCAACTGGAAAAAGGAACTCACCCACTTGAATTAGGACATCCTCCACCACTCCCTTGGGAATTCTCACACTCCGGTCAGCCAACTGTAGCGTGACCGGAGTGGCTTTCAAATCGCCTAGGCCCAGCTTCAAGTATACCGAATAGGGGAGCAAGTTAACACTTGCTCCTAAATCCAGCAAAGCCTTATCAAGTTTTTGGCCCGCGATAGCAATAGAGATGGTGGGACAACCAGGGTCTTTGCACTTGGTGGGGATTTCAGCCTGGAGAATGGAGCTCACTTGCTCTGTCAGAAGCACTGTGTCCTGACTCTTAGTTCTCCGCTTTGACGTGCACAGATCCTTCAAAACCTTCGCAAACTGAGGAATTGCGTCAATGACTTCCATCAAAGAGATAGGAAACTGAACTTTCTTAAATAATTCAAGCATTTGAAAGTTCATATTGACCTTAGGTTTCGCCACCAAGCGATTTGGATATGGAGCAACGGGTGGCGTTGGAGTCGTGGGGGCCACAGTTGCAGGCACCACCACTTTAGGAGACTCCACCTCTTTCTCTACCTCAGGAACACTTCCCAAGTCTGGAACGACTACTGGAATGGCTACCGGCATCGGGGGTGGCACCGATTTCTGCTTTTGGGGTAAATCCTTATTGATCACCTTTCCACTTCTGAGAGTGGTGATTGCCTTAGCCTCTTCCAGACTGAGATTCGGATTACTTGGGCCAGAAGAATCGCCCACATAATGAGTACCAGCGGCATTGATTAAAGGTTGAGAAGGAAACTTTCCCTTCTCCTGCTGGACTTGTCCAACTGCCGCCGTCAACTGGGTCAATTGGGTCCTAATGTCACCAATTGCTTGCTTAGTCTGCTCAGTGAATCTTATTTGAGACTGCATGAGAGCCTTCATCATCTCATCAGTCTGTTTATCCCGCGGGGGATGGTTAATGCCAGGGGGTGGTCCAAAAGATGAAGGACCGAAACCCTGCTGCTGCTGCTGCTGAGGTGGGTATCGAAATTGGGTCATTTGGCCTTGAGGAGGCCGAAACTGTTGGACTGATTACTGAGGTGGTGCCTGGGGTTGCACTGGGGCTTTTTGATCCCGCCAACCCAATAGTGGGTTTTGGGCCCACCCAGGATTAAAGGTATTTGAATACGGGTCCCAACGCTGGTTAAGCGCGTTCACCTCAGCTTGATTACTATGGTATGCGTCTTTAACAATGGGAAAAGCGGGACAAGCAGTAACTAGATGCCCCGGACACTCACACAACTCACACACCTCTTCGACTCTCACCTCATTCACCTGGTGGACTTGCTTAAGCTTCAAGTCCTCTAATTCTTTAGCCATCTTATCCAGCTGAGACTGGACATTGTCCTCTCGCACACTAGAAGGAAAAATGCCAGACCCACTGGGTCCCTGCGCAGCCATGGCCCTATCACCGAGGTCGGAAGGTTCCCAACTTCGGTGTTTCTCCGCCAGCTCCTCAAGAAAGTCCCACGCTTCATCCGGGGACTGGTCTAGAAAATCCTTCTCTTTACAGAGATACTCAATCTGTTGGGTCGTCGCAACATTCAGACCCAAGTAGAAAAAAGACACCAATTGGGGTTTTACAAACCCATGGTGTGGCAAGGACAAAAGCAAGTCCTTGAATCTCTCCCAGCACCTTAAAAACGACTCGCCCTCTTTCTGCTTATACGATTGGATTTGGCGAGTCAGGTACTTCGATTTACTTTCCGAGAAATATTTCTTGTAAAATAAATCTCGGACAGCAGCCCACGTCCTGAGAGACTGTGGCTTTTGCATCCGCAGCCACTTGTCCGCATTGTCCTTGAGCGAGGCTGGGAAAAGCTTAAGGCAAGCATTCTCCCACTGAGGAGTGGTGGCGAGGGTGCTTACCAACCCCTCGAAATGACGGACGTGCTCATACGGATCCTCATTTTCCTTCCCTTGAAATAGAGGAAGGGTATTATACGTACCAGGCTTTATGGTGAAAGCATTACGTGCTTCCACCGTCTCGGCCGGCAAAACTATTGGACCGAGAGGGGTGGTCCTCGCAGGATGCATGTGATTACGCATTGACATCGGTGGCTCTGCCATCTGTGGCTCTATTATTAAATCAACGAAAAGGCCACTGATATCAAACGAATCACCACTAAATGATTCTTCCTCCACGGTTTCTCTCGACACTCTCTTAATGGCTACGACACGCCTGGTATTGTCTCGATAGTACTTAGGTTTTAGAGGTGATTGCTTTCCTACGATGGAGGATTGCTTACCTCTACCTATATTGACTCGAAACAACTAAAGAAACTAAAAATAAAACAAAAAATAAAAATAACTACCCGAATTCTTAACACACGATACCGTCCCCGGCAACGGCGCCAAAAATGCTTGACGGTTTCCTAGACCTAAAATAATGGGTTGTCCCAAGCGTAGGGCGGAAACCGATGCAGCACAATATCCGGTAAGTCCGGAGTCGAATCCACTAAGGACGGTGAAGTGTGTGCTGTGAAAACTCAGGTTGTTATTAAAACGGGCTCTTAGGTAGCCACCCCTTGCCTTTCAGTTGATTAATTAACTAATACTAACAAATAACTTGCTCAAATAATTAAAAAGAGAGGCGTGGTCGTAGGGAATCCGGCGATCGCTACCCAATTAGAATCCGCTCGTTTTTCAAGGTTCTTAAAACGGTTAAATTTAGGGAGAATTGGAAACTCCGAAAGATGCGAATCCTAAGGTTGCCGGTCCCGTACACAGCAACAAACAGGTTTTGGTCCCCCGTTCCTGCTCACATGAGCCCTGACAATGCCTCGGATTCGTCCAACGGACGTAGTTTTCACCAACTAAATTATTTAATTCCATTAATGTGCAGAAAATTGCGAGACGAATCCTAATTGGGTCGCGGCGCGCCTTTACCCAGTGACCAAATCTCAGAAAAACTACTCACTCATTATTAAAAATGAAAGGCATAAAACCCTAGAATTAATCATGCTTTTATTACTCGATATGAAAAATAAATAAGAGATCCAAATCAAACAAAAAAAATGAACAACTTTAATTAAAAACAGAAATTAAAACTAATTACCGGAATGCGAGTAATTAAACAAAGCATCAAAAACAAAACAATTTAAATGAACAACAGAAGAACTGCCGAAAGAAAAATCAAACCCAAAATAACGTCACACGGCAGCCCGTTCTTCGTACGCTGTTGGCAGCCCCCGTTCTTCGTCCCTGTTGGCCGTGGTGTCTTCTTGCTTTTATAATTAAGCTGCTGCCTTGTAAAACCTAGGATGAGTCGTGCGTCCCGCGATCCAATTTTTTCTCCCAGCTGCTGCTGCCTTCCTTTTATAATAATAAAACCCTATTCTTTTTTTTTACTTTTCGTCAGAGCCATGGGCCATGCCCATTAGGCCTGAAACTCTTGCCAAGTCAAAGACTAAAGTTAAAATATAAAGTATTGAATGTTAGTCCTTTGGGCCCACCAAAAACATGTATAACTTGTCTTCTTCTGCTATCAATTACGCCTCCGCAATCACGCGCACAGTAAGAATATTTTTAAGGCCCAAGCCTTGTAGCTCTAACCATGACTAGGAATGTATTCCAATATATTCTTCAAAATTCCTACAATACAAAAAACAAGCATTAAAACACCAAGTAATAAAATAAATAGACTTAACAATGATAAATTATGGGGCGCTTATGTGAACATTTGCGCGCCTATCACCAATCAACTTTCCTACACAGGAAACTATTCAATCAACAGCTAACTATTCAATTACCCTCATTTATTTCCGGGTACTATTCAAACAGTAACGACTTTTTACTGTTTATCAATCAACTGTTCACTCAACCGACAGTCCACTGTTCAAGCACTGTTCAACCATCTGCTGTTTCACTTTTCCACCGAAAGTGGAAGGTTCACATGGTTCAACTTGGAACCCCTGTTTATTGTACAGCCTTTAATCCTTCATCTATAAAAGGATTGCTGGCTCTTAGTTAAAGGGATCCGAAATTAGAGAGCTACTTCTCTCTCTAAAATCTCTTGCCTTCTCTCTTTCTCTCTTCTCTTCTTCTTACTTAAATGTATTAACACTGCTACACTGCAGTCCCCCTTCCCCTGTTTACCTTCTTCGAAGGTACTGTTAAATGTTCTTCCTCTTCGAGGACTACTCAATTAATGAGTTGATCCTCTCTGATCTCTATCAATGATAAACTGATGTTTATTCTGTTTTCTGTTTTATGGTTGGCTTTGCCACCTACTGCTTAATGTTGTTTTGATTTCCATGGTCGGCTCAGCCGCCTTATTAACTGTTTAATTTTCTGTTCATGGTCGGCACAGCCGCCTGTTTACTCTGATTATGTCTGTGTTCTTCTTACTGTGTCTCTCCTTCCGCCCCCAAATGGTATCAGAGCCAAGTCGGGAGTAGTGAGGTAGGTGGTTGGTGGCATGGGTTGTCCCTGAGTCGGTGGTAGAGTCCGGTGGATGAATAGTTACTAGGTAAAGTATTTATTTTCAGAAAAGAAAATGAAATTAAGAAATTATTTTGGCAAGTGATCTTGCTTATTATTCATGGTCGATTGGACAGAGTTTATACTTGATTATATGAACATGAGTTGCATGTGTTTGTTTTGGCACTAAGTTCTACACCCAGTATTTGACAAGTAAGAGTCTGTATTTGATTATATGAGCATGAGTTCATGTTTCAATGGTTTTGGTGCCTAGAAATACTTCCAGTAAATTGGGGTAGCTGTTTCTGACTGTTGCCGCTTAACATCCTGGTTTTCTGTAAAAGGTCCCGTCAAGTAAGTCCCGCGGTAGGGCAGTCAAGGGTTGGAGGCAACCATCTGGGTGTTGGGTACGTGTGTATGGGGGAGTAGCAGCTCCAAGTGATTAGAAGTATTAGGGTAGTTCTAAAACACATAAGAATCAAATACAGAAATACTGCAGTGTCTGAATTATGAGTGTAGATGAGTTCCTGTCCAAAACACATACAAATCAGGTATGGAAAAACTGCAGAGATTATGAATAATAAAAAGGATTTTCTTTAAATTATAAGTTTTTAAAATCCATTTCTTTTGTGTAAAAGAATATCTTATTTAGTAGTCGTTCATCCACCAGTCCCTTCCCTTATTCAGGTACAGATCCATCCACCAATCCCTCAATTCACTCCAGGCTCTATTAAATTATGGATTATTCATATGATGATAATAATTCTTTTGATAATTATGAATCTTATGATAATTCATTTGACATGGTCAACACAGAAGAACAAGATCATGAATTTGATCATAATAATTACACAGAAGATCAAGATTTTGATAATCATAATACTGAACCTGTTTATGATGGAAAATCTATTTTTTCATCTAAAAAATATCAATATTTTTATGATAATCATGCTGAAAGCTCTTATAATTACAAAATTTTCAAAACTAAAGATTGGCCGTCCACAGTACTCTATTCACTGTTTTGCTCCCTCAATGCAAAACACTCATTTTTAGTATTTTTAAAATCATGATGCATGATATGCAATTTAGCTTGAATTTGAATATTTTCTTGAAATAGATTTGAATATTTAACAGATAAATGGTTTAACTCAGAGGCCATGGAGGCATAAGCCTCATCATTATTTTTCAAAAGTAGGTTTTGTTCACAAAAATAATAATTCAAGCAATTTAAACTATCAATAAATTGTTTATTATGACGATACTCCCCACACAAGTTCCATAGAGCATCTAGGAGACACTGTTGGGTTTCATCAATATTAGTTAAATGATTTAATTTTTTAAAACTGAGGCAAGAATCCTCAGGAACAATGGGCAGGTAGATCTTTCCGAAGCTGATCTTCTTTTGAGCCATCTGTAAATAAATCAGAATAGTTACTAGTCAACCACCTAAACTAGGTAATATTAAACGATTAATTTATCCTTCTGCTAATCCAACTAGTATTACCAAAAATTGGTATTCTAGGCCAACACCTCCTGATTTGCAATTTGAAGAAAATAACTTATTAAATCAATTTTCCGTTTCATCTACTAAATTATATGAATGGAATATTGATGGATTAACTGAACACCAAATTTTAGAAAAATTAAACCATATGTCTGTGGCTGCTAATAGTTATCTTAGTAATACTGATCTTGATCAAACACAGATTGTTGACTTACTAACTTCTGGTTTTACAGGAATGCTAAAAGCTTGGTGGGATAAATATCTTACCAGTGCTAATAGACAAGAAATTAAACATGTTGTTCAAACCGATGATAATGGTGTTCCTATATTCGATCACGATATGGGAACTGTTGATAAAGTTATTCTTGATGGTGTTAATACACTAATCTACACTATAATAAAACATTTTATTGGTCAACCTAGTAACATTACTTCTAGAATACATGATCAATTGAGCAATCTACATTGCCCAACATTAAGCGACTTTAGATGGTACAAAGATGTATTCATTTCTAGAGTCATGTTAAGAGATGATTGTACCTTTGCACAGAATTGATTGTCCCTGTAATTTAATATATAGTGTTCCAAGAGCTTGCATTGATATGCAGTTCTTCAAAAATATTAATACTGAATATAATAAAAAATTAATTGAAATCACCCCAATGACCCTATTGGATCATGGGCTTTTGAGACAAGTTATTTTTACTAACCCGGAGCAGACTGATAGTTTTACTAGAAAACTGGCTGTCTCCATTTTAAACCTTTTTGCTAAATATGGTTCATTAAGATGCCAAGTCCTCATCAAAAGCAAAATGCCAGAATGGACTTGGACTGGTAACATTATACCTGCTCAACATATTATGCATATTGCAGTCAACTGGCCATTCAGCAGAGTTCATCTCCCTATTCACCTCATTGGGGATGAAGAACCATGGCCTTGCTCACAACCAATTCGCAAGCAAATACGCCATTATAGAGCCTATTCAATTGCCGATAAACTTGGAGATGCTTACCATGATGATGATCTCCATGTCTATGCTGATCCCAGATCAATCTATTTAATCAGTGAAGATTCTATCCAGAAGATTAGGTGCAAGAAGTAAATCAAAAGTTACTTGTTGACCAGAAAATGTGGAAATAATTTTATTATAATTTACTGTAAATGGATAAAGTAAATAAATAAAAGGCATTCCAAGAATGACTTTATCAGTCAAATTTTTAACCAAAACAAATGAGGTTTTAAAACAAACATCATTTTGGTAAATATTAGCTGTTTGTATTTTATGACTAATTATCATTTTACTTCCATTAGCAGAACTTAATTTTTCAGTAGTTTTATGACTATATTTATTAGGGATTAATTCCTCTTGAATACAATTTAAATCTGCTCCAGTATCTATTAGAGCAATAATATTTAATTCAAAATCATCAATTAATATCTTGACATTTGCATGCCATTTTTGAATATGAATTTGGTTTATTAGATTTAACCTAAGATTATCTTGATTACTAATTTCTTGAGTAGAAAGAGGAGTCGTAGGATCATCCTCAGGATTATCGGAGGTATCACTAGAAGATTTACTAGAAGATTGGTATATATATATATATATATATAGAACATGCAGCAACAATAAGTTTTTGAAAAGGCAAAAAGTATATTATTAAGAAACTTAATAACGGCTGCATCAAGTTCCGGGAGAGGAGGAGAATCCAACTAAAGGTTAAATGCAAACACAAAAACATCCAAGCACAAATGAAATCCAACTACAATAACGCCGAAATGGCCCTAATCTCATCTGTTAGTAAGAGGAAATGGGAGCGATCAGGGGCTAAAGGATCCTTGTCCGCCAGTGGGGCCAGCAATGTTTCGACAAGCCTAAGGATCACACTACTGTTCGTGGCATTAATAACACCACTACAAGTGAGATACCATTTTTTCCTTCTAGAAGGGAAATCAGTGACATTTTAGTGGCGTAGGCCGTCAAACAGGCATCCTATGGAGTGGCCCGTAATGATTTTGTCGGACTCCAAAAGGTTAATCTACTTTTTAGCACATTCCCAGTGTCCACACCATTATCTTAGTTTGCGTGCATTGTCAAGACGCGTACAAATCCTTTAGTGGCCTAAAAATGAAATGTTTAGTCTCCGTAGAATCTAAAGTCAGTTTTTTTATAATTATTCTAGTTGAAAACTCCATGTACGTACAATACTACTTTTTCTTCATAAATTCCACAAGGCAAAGAATTCGTAAAATTCCCAATCCGACCATAAACAAGGAGTACAAGAAGACTAGAAATAGAACTTCTCAAACCTAATTCAAACTGGCTATAGCTAATATCAGCTGATTCTACTTTTATGTCAAAAAGCTAAGTAATATTTATTTCACTAGTTAGTTAGACCTTAATCTAGATTTCAAGAGTAAGCTAATCTCTCCAGCTGTATCTACAGCCCCCATGAGGGTCCATAATTTAGACTCCTAATTAAAGCCTCAAGGCTCACAAAGCAACCGCAAGTACTTAAATACTCATGCTAATCTGTAAAGTAATTTGTAGAGGTGGCAATCATAATCTAGATTTTTTTAACCCACCCAATTCGCCCACTTATAACTCAATCCAATCCATCCATTTTACATAACGGGTTGATATGGATTGAACTTATATCAACCCATATTTACATGGATTTAGGTGGGTTACGTTAAAAATGGGTTATGGGTTGAAACTAAAACTTAAAGAGAAACTATCATGTATGTAGGCTTTTCAGGTAGTACGGCCCACGAACGGAAAGGAAAGGCATTTCCCGTACTCTCCCTCTCGTTCTTTTATTACTCCCAGGAGAGGAATTTTCAAATTTTCTTAGAAAATGGGGTCTACACTTTTACTAGCCAAACCTTTTTTTTGTCAAACGAAATGGAACCCGCAAAACTTTTACAAATCACACAGGCATACACACTTATTCAGTTATTCTTTTCGCATTCCCTAATGAAAGACA
Organism: Rhododendron simsii; assembly: GCA_014282245.1. Classification (NCBI taxonomy): domain Eukaryota; kingdom Viridiplantae; phylum Streptophyta; class Magnoliopsida; order Ericales; family Ericaceae; genus Rhododendron; species Rhododendron simsii. The sequence continues at coordinate 38,923,449 of CM024954.1, forward strand.
AAAAAAAAAAAATTTGCATTTATTAATTTTACGTCAAATTTTTGTGATTTTTTTATTCGTCTCGTTAAGAGGAATTGAAAAATAAAAAGTTATGATCAAAATTCAGAATTATTTTAAATAATGGAAAAGATAAGTCAAAAATTCTATTTTTTGGCGTATGTAGTTGCCGCACAAAGCTGCATATTTGGCTTATTTTGGTCTTTATTTAAAAAAAATGGGTTTCGATCTTAATCTTTTACTCTTTAGATTTCTCTTATCATAATGAAGCAATAATCCACAAAAAAATAAAGGTAAATTAACAAATGCGAAAAAATTTGAATAAGAACAAAAAAAATAAGCCATTTGGCTTTACTACATTTTGTTGACTTAATAATTACGTTGAATTATTGTTATGTCTGTTTATTTATGTTTTTTATTTGTTAATTTTGCTTTAATTATTTAAGAATCAGTCGTCCCAACAAAAAAGATAACCAAAAACATTCTTTGAATAGAAATCGACACGAAGTTAAAAATTAATACAAAAAAATGCTGCAAGATTATTAAGACCAGAGAGAGAGAGAGAGAGAGAGAGAGAGAGAGAAACGGGTCCGATCAGGTGGGTTTGGGTTTGACTTGATCCATATTCGATCTGACCTATTTCTACCCGCTTACTATTTGACCCATATTCAACCCGCCCATATTTGACCCGCGACCCGTTTCAACTCGCACAAACCCGCCCATTTGCCACATCTAGTAATTTGTATCCCGAATCATCTACATAGAAATCCAAAGGTTGACCTGGCGGTTCAAGTTTGGGATTTAGGGGATTTGCCTCATTGTAAAGTCTCGTGTTCAAAACCTCACACTAGGTGTTATAAATTAACTCTTCTGGCGCCACTTCATACGGGACTTTTGCCTTTACTGTAACCACGACCTTCTAGTTGAGGGTGTATAAATATGTTAACGCCTAGAAAATTTGGTTCATTTAAAGGCAATATTTAGTTGGGAAATATTAAGTTTTACAATACCAGAACCCAAATCTGCAATTGAGTAAACTTTTCGAATTACTTGGAAAATCATAAAGCTGATTTCAATTTGAGTACAATTTTCGAATTACTTGGAAAATCATAAAGCTGATTTTATAATACAGGTGCTCAATTTTCAATTTGACTCCAATGAAAGGATGCCAATGAATGCTTTCAAGAAAAAAGATAATTTACTTTTTGTGATTGAGACCAAACGTGAATGATTGAACCATATGACTACACCTTGTTACTCTAATTGTTTGGAGCATCATTGATGCATAGTGGTGCGGTGGTCCGCAGGAGAAATGCTCCTCATTGATGCAAATGCAGCATAAAAACCAAAGAATATTCGTCCGTTCACATTATCAAGAAACATGTCTTAATCAAAACTTGACAGGCACCAATGAATCCGATGAAATGGGAAAGAAGACTTCAGATATGCAATTTGTTACCTTTTGGCCACAAAAATGAGAAGGAAATCACACCCAATCGTATATCTTCCAAAATGAGTGTTTTTTTTTTGCTTTTGACAAACTTAAAGCTGTACCACCAACCGAAAAGTTCAATAAGTGATGATGGCCGGTGAGACCCATGTTAGCTAAGTGGTGGTGCCAAAATTTTCGTACTAAGGGACCATCGCGTATCAGGTTATCGGATCAGGCCAATTCAAAAGCTCAAACGTGATGGGCTGCATACTCATGATCAATCTATTACAACAAAGGCCAAGAGCAAATGATACTAATCTACGCAAATAATTTAAAGTGAGGGGCTGCATTTTCTTGATTTTGGAGTTTACAATGCATGAAGCACGTACAGTGTATAATTACATAGAGTTGGAGTGTAAATTTGGCCCAAAGTCTGCTCGAAGGCCGTTGAAATTTAGCCTAGCCCTAGGCCCTCCCGATCCATATGGTTAGTACTTGGGCTATAGGTTTTGAAGTCTGGTCCTACCCAAAGCTCGGCCCTTTGAACTACTGACTAACCTGATCCCAAGTCCGAAGATTTTATCCCTTCAAAGCCGGATCCATACCCATCATGAGTAATATGTCTATAGATAATGAATTTGTATGTTCAAAGTCCAAACTAGATATGCTTGTTTAATCTAAAATGCAAACTCTATTGTTCTGTGTTGAAGATCTAAAGTCCGGTCCAAATTTTGAATTTTGAAAGAAGTAAGCCCAGCGTACTTAGCGTTAGCAATGCTTGGCTGTGAGTTTACGTGTGAAACTCCGATTTATTCACTCAATTAGCGTTAGCAGCCCAAACTAGATATGCTTGTTTAAGTATTTTTAGTCAATACTTTTTTTGCCAATATCAATTTTCGATAATATTTTAGGCACTTTGTTTTGAAGTCATGCAATAAAAACACTTCATGCAATTCATGAAGTTTAATATTTTTAAAAGATGTAGTCTCCCCATTTTTATAGTAACTAAACTAACTACTTATATTCAAATGTTAGCAAATATAATTTCCTCCTCCAAAAGTAGTTCTATAAAAAGGGCCCTATATGGCAATTTCCTCATTTCTTCATTTGGCAAAAGTTCTACGAAATCATTAGTAAATTTTATATGAAATTCTTTCCCTGATTCGGAAACTCAAAACTTTTTTTGTGATCTTTCCCTGATTGAAACACCCGAAGGTAGACTCCAAAAATTGTGAAAAGGCACAGGCTATCATACATCTTTACTAGCGTACAAGAAAGAAGGCAATGAGCCATGAGTGTCGCACCCAAGCCCAAGCCCAAATATGTAAGGGTCATGGGCTGTACATGGGCCTAGATTTTGTTGACATAGATAGGCTTGGCCTGAGGACGAATTTTGGTCCTGATGGGCTGGACTGGGCTGACCCAAGCCCGAAGATTTTGGGCCCGGGTTCAAATATACACCCCTAACAAAGAGATACTAATGGGCCATGCTTTGGAAACCCAAGGCACTGGGCTAAGGCCTTTAAAGAAATTGCTAAAGGCCCAAATTTTTGTGGCCTTATAAGAGGTCTAAGGAAAACAGTGCAGTTTGTTGAATACTTCCCAGATAAAATGGAGAAAAGTTATGGGGGTATTTGGCAACGCCATTTTTTCATTTTCCCATTTTGGGTGTTTGGCAAACCCATTTTGAAATCTCATTCTCGGATTCTCCTTGAAGAAGCAAAAACAGAGAATCAAGGCAGGAGGTTTCCCATTTTGCCATTTTCGTGCAATTACCAAAATACCTATACTACTATTATCTATTTACCACTTTTGCCCGACCTTTAACACTTCTTATCTACTTCCTCACCTGTGACAGCAGACGCAGTACACAGAGAGAGAGAGAGCAGAAATAAAATAATTTTTTTTTACATCTTTTAACACAATAATAAAGGCCAAACGCAATATACATATATATTTATTTATTTGTACACCTTTTAACACAATAATAAAGACCAAGGGTAACTTGGTAAAAAACCAATCCATAATTCATTGTCATCATTCATCTACCAAACACTACTATAGTTTCAAAATACATTCTGCACATATCTCCCAAATACTTTTACCATACTTAAAATACATTCTGGCCATAATCCAAAAAGCTGAAAATGAAAAGTCAAAAAGTAAGCCCCCAAACACCCCCTATATTTAATTGGTACATGTTACATCAAAAAAGAGACTTGATAGGGAAATACTTAAAGATTAGCCATCCAATATCATTGCCGGCATAATCAGCTTCCAAAAGACTGATTTCATTCAAAAGATTTAATAAGTTCATGCGCTGCTCTTGCTGCTCCTCCTCCTCCCAAATAAATAAATTTCTTTCTATATTGTGTACACTATTACTTAGCAAAAAAGAAAAAGAAAAAAGAGTGCACTATTTAGAACCGGCAGTTTGGTTGTGTGCGTGCGCGAATATTCAGAACATCATTCTTGGCGTAACTTCCTTTTGCAGTGATAATTTGTCTATCCAAATGTCCATTGCCATTTACACAACAGTTCATCAATTTTTTGTCGAAGTTCTGCACCTTTCCATTGACAAAGTCACCCCATAAAAGGCTCCTTTGAATCTTGGCATTAATCTTGGCATGTCCCGCTAGCGCTCCCTCGATCCGGCCTTTTAAACCAAAATTTAAGGGCACGTTGTGCATACCTACATTAATTGGTTAAGCTTTGCCAAGGGCATTTTAAGATTTTTGAATTTTTTTTGGTCCTTATTCAAAATTTTGCCACGTTTGTTAGTTTTGTGCTTAACTTTTGTGGATTATTGATTCATCTCGTCAAGACGAATCGAAAAAATAAAAATTATAAATTCTACCCAAAATTTTGAAATATCTAAGATAAAGCCCAAAAAATATATGGATAAAAGTTATAATTTTTTACTTTTTTGGATACGTATCAATGAAATCACCCTGGGACCAGGGTTAGTGCAACGGTAGTGGCTTGGTAGGAACTAGGAAGCCTTTAGTTTGAAATTCGATATGCCATCAATTATTCCTGTATTAATTGGCCAATCTTTATGAAGCTTTATCCAGACATTAAATTGGGGTCTTGTTAATTAAGGGACGATGAGATTAGACTTTCTTGAAATAGTTGGTTCATTGAGCCGAATGTCAAATTTCTAGCAAAAAATACTTGAAATCTATATTTAAACAAGTTTATAAAGGTTCATTGAGATGTGTAGATTGACAAAAAGCTAACTTTCTATGACCACGCCCATTTACATGCACAATTTTACACATCCATCAACAATCATGTGTGAAATCCACACACATAGGCTACAGGAAATGATCTCCATAGCATAGAGCTAAGGGACTGTTTTTGAAAAAACCTTTCTATTCCTATCGCACCGGATATTATATATGACTGCAGCTAGAGAGAGCTTGTGATCGATTCCCCTGAGCAGCGACCTGTCCTTAGGGCCACTTGACCTCACGAAGACACACGTGAAAAGGACTAGAGAAATTAGTCACAGTTCATCGGGACCCCGCCCAAACACTAGCAGAGTACGAGAAAGAATAAGTGGAGATGATGTTCCTGGGCCAATCCACACAAGCACACACCATCAGTGAGGCAAATGAAAGGTGACTAATTATGCCGAAGTGACAAAAGTTGTTTGGTACGGTGTTCCCCACCAATATGCACATCTCTCTTAATGATGTAAAGCTCGAGAGCTACGCGAAACTACAGCACCTTCGATTTTCACTTTTTGTTGTGTCACCATTCTACTCAAGGGCTTGTTTGTTCGTCAGGATTAATATATAGTGTATGAATATATTATTTTTGCCATTCTATCGGATTAGTAATGATCGAATTAGTACTACTACATATCCAGTAAAATTCTACAAATGCTGAGTATTTAGTCATTGGTCAAATAACGAACTCATATGGGATTTTACTTGTACCGTCAGCGCAAAAGAAAACAAAGGTATGAACACATGGAGGACCAACTAACTTTGAAACCATGTCTAAGAAAATGATGATATCATTTAGCCCACCCTATGATCCCCATTCTCTATGGGGAACTTGATAATGCTAAAATGACCACATATAAGACCATCCAAACACAGCATAGATGTCATGTTACAATATATGAGCTGATGCAGTTTGTGTCACATACATCTTAGAGATGGTACTAAACTATGGAGTACGTACGTACTACAAATGTGGTCACCACGGTACTACTCACGTGAACATTGTGTCGGTGAACTTTGATGAACTTATCATTCCCAGGAGCTTGATCTATACAGGACGCGTTGAACTCGAATTCACGGATGAAGTTTCAAGGGATTTCTTTCAAACAATATTCTTTTTCTACAAATAAAAGTTTTACCAATCGCTCTAGTGAGCACCTGTGTCACTGCCAACCCGAGCTCATCTACACCCCCAACCGGGAAACAATACTCTAGTGAGTTTCGCCTTGCTCACTAGATCCGTGCATGTTTGCCCTGATCAATCTCCGATCCTTGCAAGACATCAGAAATAACTAAATTTCACTACTACAATAAACCATAAAGATCACTGTTCGCCCACGTGAAAATCGGGTACTAGTGGAACAGTCCACCCGTCGTCGAAGAAACAATTGGGCACTAGTGGAACCCAATTGTGGGATTTGCCTTCTCTCTCTCTCTCTCTCTCTCTCTCTCTCTCTCTCTCTCTCTTTTTGGGCGTGAAGATGAAGATGAAACATGTAGATTTTTTGGGATGAGTGTAATTTTGGTTTATCTTCTTCCCTTTTTTAAAATGAAAACAAAAGAACTTTTCAATGTTCTTAAATGACATCATTTTTCTCACATAACTTTTCAAAATCTGCCTATATTAGTACCAGCCCACGCGTCCACGTGAAAATTCAGACTGCGAACCTAAATGGGTAGGTTTTTTATCTCGCCACAAAAGTGAGATCATTTATCTTACTTTTTTCCGCGCTAAAGTTTTTTATCGCGCTACAAGGGTGAGGTCATTTCTCTTTTATCTCACCAGAAGAGCGAGATCTTTTATCTCATTCTTTTCCGCCCTAAAATCTTTTATCACACCACAAGGGTGAGGTCTTTTCTCTTTTTTATCAAGCCACAAGGGTGAAGTCTTTTCTTTTTTATCTCGCCACAAGAGCGAGATCTTTTATCTTATCTTTTTTCCGCCCTAAAATCTTTTATCACGCCGCAAGGGTGAGGTTGTTTTCTTTTATCTCACTGCAATAGCGAGATCTTTTATTTCGCGCTAAAACCTACTTTTTTTTTCAGCTTTGGACTTAAACTGAGATAAAAAAAATTTAAACACCATTTTTAATCACATTTTCGCTGAAAACCGTGATTTTTGTGAATCTCCTTAGTGTAACACGTATCTATTATTGTAGTAGTGTATACTCAATCGTGGCATTATCGCTTAGCTTATGAAATTAAACCAACTAGGATTGGTGTAATTGGATATGACTTTTGCATTTTACTATGAGACCAGGAGCTCGACTTTTTCCATTTGTATGTGGGTGTTCTTTTTTTGGTATCTTTTGGGATTATTTCTCCCGCTAATTGTATAGCTAGTAGTTGGAATTATTCGGATTGTTACTCCCCCTAATGCCGCAAATAATAATTGGGTTGGACTTATACTGATTGTAGAGTTGTTTACAGTTTGATGTAATTCTCTCAGTCAAGTCTTCTTCAAAGAAATTTGATCCACTCATCTCATGCATGGAGCGTCGATTCTTCTTGGGTATATTAAGCGAGTCAAGTCAAGCCATCTTTGATACTATGAGTGGGACGTTGCTTGGCTCAAGTACGTACGAGGCTCATCAGAGATTTCTTCTCTTCAAATTTTGTTTATCCACTTCAAAAAAATGGTGACAATTAGCAATCATGTTGTCCCTCATTACTAATCCGATTGGACACTACCTCTGTGTCAAACAAATTGTTCACTTTCACTATTTTGGACATCTCAAAACTTTTCTATCATTCTTTTTTATGAAATATGAATCTTGTTTAATATATTTTGATTACTTCTATTACATATGAATCTTGTATGCAATTATCCTCCCACCGCTTGACGAAAAAAGATTTATGAAATTAAAATGTGTATAGAGCTCTCCTCACGAAAGGTAATTGCAGTACTATATTGTATTAGATATAATATATATGGCTTCTATTAAATGATATATTTAAAATCTCAATATATGTATTATTTTCTTGGCTTGAAAGATTCTTTGGCAAATGTTTCTGCAATCAAAATTTTTAAAATGCAACCAATCGTAATTACCATTTGGCATTATCATGGCTCTCCCCTCCAAAAGTTAGTGATCTAAAACAAGATTTAGCATAGTTCTCCGATGAAACAGAGAGAGAACTCAACAAAAAAAAAAGTAAGAGATGCTGGAATCTTTCATGAAGTACTGGAACAAAAGATGGTAGAATTCACATCACTGAAATTTCATTCAATTAGCCAAACCACTGAAGAAAACAGTGAGTTTATTTAAAATATATGGGTTCCAGGGAGAAACCCGCCATCGCACACACTGACCACACCACATTAATACAGAGAGAGAATTGGCAACACTACAAACTACCATGGCCAAACACAACATGACCATGGCCAAACACATGATAAACTTGGCAACGCTACAAACAACCATTACCATACAAGTTTTTAGCTCAACTAATAGAAGAGCTCAAAACTTGTCACACTCTGTTGGCATAAATGATACGGTTTCCTTGTATAAGTCATGCACCACCAGGAAGTTTTGCTGCTGTATACTCCCAAATATGGAGGAAGTATCACCTGAACCACGCATGAGCAAACACATGATACCTGAATCCAAGATCATATAGTTTTCCGTCGGTAAATGTAAATCTGCATCCGTAAAATGGAATACCAGTGGGGGTATCTCCACATGATCAGAAGGATCGGATGGCAACTTGAAGCAAAGATCAGACTCGGTGGAGTTGGCTTGCGGAAGCTTTATCTGAGATTTGAACTCTTCCTTAACATGAGTATAAGCAGTTTCCGCCAAACGTGTAAGCGGCGTGCCCGAGTCTATGATCAGGCCCCCAGACCCATCAGCATTGAGAGCAAAAGTTGTTTTGTTTACGGGCAACCTAGTCCTACCAATTGTGATTCCTTCGAGAGAGAGATAGTAATAAGTGGGCATTAATGGGTCTTGAAGTAAAGGGGTGGTTTTGATCTTCCCATTCACTCTTGCATGGGAGCCTATCATAAGGGTACTGTGTTTACTTCCAAGCCAGAAAGTTAAGCAATATGAGAACGTGCGCTCACCCAACTGGGAGACGAGCGACAAGGGTCCGCGTCCGAGGCCTACCAGGCCATCGCCGGATTCCGGTCCGAATTGAAATATACCACAACCGAACGCTATGTGCGGTACCGAGACCTTCTTGAAAGTAAAGGTTTCGGAGGCTAAATAACCTGCAGTGAAACTACCATCTCCATAACTATAGTTATACAGGCACCCATCGTACGCGTTGCATTGTGATTTTGGCAGCTGATGGCAAAGGTTGTTGGAGCATGACACATTTGAAAAAGAGGAGGATTTTTTGGGATCAAATATCGGGTCGGGCTGAGAAAAACACTCCAGACAAGGCCGGCATTGAGTCCATATGAGGTCGCTGCCGGTATCCATTGTACCGTAGTATGACTTTGGCGGGGTACCTATCGAAAAGTTCATAACATATTGGCCTTCTTCAGCAGGAGGATAAACAGTGGTCCTGAGTTTTGGATGTTTAGCTTTTAAAAACATTTGGAGCCTGCGGTTGGAACGCTTCACTGCCCGATATAAACGTTCGGAGTTAGTGAAGTTTCCACCCGAATCAATGTGGTTTAGAGTAATTTTGAAACTAGTTTTCATCTGTTGATCTTGATGATCATCAAGAGGTTTACGTGGCGTGGAAAGTGAGGGTGAAATAGAAATGAGAATCAAAGCTAGGGTAAGAAAGAGGAGGGAGGATAGAGATGGTGATAATGAAGCCATGACGAGTGCTGTGAGAAATAAGACACAAGTATATCAGGTATTTATAATGCGGTTGTGCTAACCAGTGCAATATGGCGTGGGATAGGAAAGAATAAAGTATGATGTTTTCCTTTCTAATTATTTTCTTTAGATTATCACCTGTTGTATTTTAGATACACGTTCCAACCATGTTAGATATTTTGGCACTTTTCGGGATTGTTCAAAACCTCCATTGATGTCTTTGTTATATCGTCTCCGTTTGATTGTAATGGATAGGTTCTTATGGGGTAGTTTTTCGCTCGATGTTTCTCTCATTATCTCCGCCAAGTTGACCGCGGCAAAATCGATCCAATAGCTTGAGAGGTAAAAGTATTACACATCATATCATGCATATTATTTTCAAGAGTAGAAATTTTATTTTTTCACAATTGTCTTTTCTATAAAATTGGCCGAAATTTTGTTTTCCATATATATATATACATATCATCACAAGTTTTTCTTGGCAAGAGTATATATACTCGTTTGCCTTTCCTAAAATCTCTCCAAAAGATTCTGTCGGAAAATTTGGTTTCCATTTATGCGCCATTAAAAGATTTTCCTTTGAAGTGAAAATAGAGTATAAAAGGGGTGGACAACTCTTCTTTCAATTGGGTAGAGAGAAAGTTTGCTTTCATAAAAGGAAAAAAGGAAAGGGGTTACACTGTTTTTAGTTTTCGGCAGTGGCGAGAGTTTTGTTTAAAAACAAAGAAAAGGGTGCACGGCATTTTGTGATTTTCTGTGTGGCAGCCTATAATTAAATTTTTTTTTCGCATTTGTTAATTTACGTCAATTTTTTATGATTTAGTGATTCATCTGAGCAAGAGGAATCTAAAATATATATAAATCTTCTATCGAAACTCATAAATTTTTCCAAAAAGACAAAAAAAATAAGCGAAAAAGTCATGACCTACGCATGAAGGAAAAAACAAAAATTCTAATAGCAGAGACGATTCGCAGAGAACCGTGCAGAGACAAACGCGTTTGACTCCATTTGGGGTCCCGAAAAAATCTAGAAAAATATTAATAAATTTTTTAATATTATTTTATGGGGCCCTGTAAAAAATAAGCTCCAGCGGATATCGATAAGTATTATTTTTGGATTCGTAGGAGCGAAACTGCTCAGTTCGCCTCTACGAATCCAAAAGTAATACTTATCGATATCTGCTGGAGGTGATTTTTAACAGGGCCCTATAAAATAATATTCAAAAATTTGTGGATATTTTTCTAGATTTTTTCGGGACCCGAAATGAGGCCAAACGAGTTTGTCTCTGCGTGGTTCTCTGCTAATTCTCTCTGCGGATAGCAAAGCTCAACCCCAAATAACAAAAATGCCATTGTCTGATTTTTTTCGTATTTTTTTCTTTTACATCAGTTAACTGTATTCGCGTTCCAAGATTTACTGCTGGCGCTCCAACTTTTTATTTTTACACTGTGATGTTGCTGGCAACATCACAGTGTAAAAACAAAATATGCACTGAAGTTGCCAGCAACATCACAGTATAAAAACAAAAAGATGGAGCGCCTGCAGTAAATCTTGGAGATCGAAAATCAATTCCCTTTTTCTTATTTTAAAAATTGGAGTAAATTACACTAACCCCCCCCCCCCCCCCCCCTCAACTAACCCCATTTTTACTTAACCCCCTCAGACTACAAAATCCGACATCGTGCACCCTCTAACTACCTAGAGTTGACACTTAACACCCTTCTGTTAAGTCTCCGTTCATATGGCAAACGAAAAAAGGTAGTCAGCTTAAATGGGGAGTTTGGATCGAGCACCTATGTATGTCGGATGCCGTTGATTCCAGCTTATGCCCACTCGGTTTTTCTTTTTGAAAATTTTTTGGACGGCTCGGATCGGTCATCCAGAGGCTGTCGGTGCATTTTCCCTACGGTACCATCGGTACCAATATCATTTTTATTAATTTTTGGCTTTAGGGCTCTCGTACAACCAAATATCTTAGGGCTAATCAACGACAGCCCTAAAGCCAAAAATTAACGAAAATAATATTGGTACCGATGGTACCGTAGGGAAAATACACCGATGGCCGTCTCCGGCTACCGGACGGCCAATCCGAGCTATCCAAAAATTTTATAAAAAAAAATTGAGTGGGCCAGCGCGGGAATCAACTGCATCCGACGTGCATAGGTGCTCGATCTAAACACCCCATGTAAGCTGACTGCCTTTTTCCATTTGCCATATGAATGGAGACCTAACAGAAGGGTGTTAAGTGTCAACTCTGGATAGTTAGAGGGTGCACGATGTCGGATTTTGTAGTCTGAGGGGGTTAAGTATAAAAGCGGGTTAGTTGAGGGGGGCTTAGTGTAATTTACTCTAAAAATTGAACACTAGTACTTCCACTGACATGTTAGAACTTTTAGAAAAAGTGAGCATTCTGAAATAGTCTTTACTGATATTAAATTGAGCGATTTTTTTCAGAAGCCCAAAATAAATATTTTAAGAATAATTTACAGTTTGAATCATTTTAATAGAGTCAATAATGGGCCAATAAAAAATAAGTACTTATTTTAGTTAATGGAACACACCCTAATAAGGGCTTAGGGTGGGTTTGGATAAACTAGATTGGTACAACTTTTCTTTTTTTCTTTTAATCTTTATTCAATTTTTTTTTTTTGTATTTTTTAGTTTTAAGTCAAACTTTTTTGATTTATTAATTCGTCTCGGCGAGATGAATTGATGAGGTTTAATTTTTTTTTTTTCTCGAAACTCATAAATTTTTTTCAAAAAGGTCAAAAAAATGAGTGAAAAAGTGACTCATCTTGCATATTTTGTTCACAGTTGTCACTATAACTGACTCCATTGAGTTCGCCGCAAAAATGAGACGGAAGGACTTCTATTACTGGGAGATGCTATGTTTTTTTCCTGAGCTCTGCTACGCGCAGAGACAATTCGCAGAGAACTACGCAGAGACAAATGCGTTTGGCCCCATTTCGGATCCCGAAAAAATCTAGAAAAATATCCATAAATTTTTGAATATTATTTTATGGAGCCCTGTAAAAAATCAACTCCAGTGGATATCGATAAGTGTTACTTTTGGATTCGTAGGGGCGAATCGAGTAGTTTCGCCTCTACGAATCCAAAAGTAATACTTATCGATATCCACTGGAGTTGATTTTTTACAAGGCTCCATAAAATAATAAAAAATTTATGGATATTTTTCTAGATTTTTTCAGGACCCCAAATGGGGCCAAACGCATTTGTCTCTGCGTGGATCTCTGCAGATTGTCTCTGCTGGTAGTATTTTTGTGTGTAAAACGGTTTCCGAACCCACATTAAGGACCGACCACACATACATACCGACGATGTACCGCTCTGAGCTGGACTATGGGGGGCGCACTCCCACACACTCTGACACAAATGATTCAAATGCATTGCACAGTAAATTTGAACCGTTTATGTACATTTTAAAGATTTTTTCTTTACCAATTTTCTTTCTCCGCAGCACTTCTCTTCTTTTTTTCTTACTTTAATGAAGAGAGATGTGGTGTTTCTTATTTGATCAAATACTTATTACCCTGCGTTTTTGAAAGTATATATATTGTCCACAGTCCACACATAACCATGATTTATAGTATTGTTTATACCTATATTGATGTTTTCCGGATGTTGTGTTCTATAAAATTTTTAAATAGGATTGTTGAATAAGAGGATACCAGTAGATGTACAATAGGTTGAGGAGATGTGCTACGTGCACAGCAGCTGGTACACAGCAGCTGTGCACAGATCCCATTTTCTTCCGGTTCGGGTCGCACAAAGATGATCGGAGCCGCTCATTTTGTTCTAAATATGTCGTTTAAGGTCTCTGTAAAAAATGAGTTTCGTTCGATATCGTTAGAGGCGTTAACAAAACACCCAAAATCACTCCAGATGTTTTGAAGACAGCATGGCATTAGCTGCTGACCATAATCCACATAAGTAAGAACACAGCCAATTCATGATGAGTCCATAGGCATATAAGGGGTGTTTGAATGGGCCATTTTTACATTTTTCAATTCTAATTTTTGGGTTTTGGGTGTTTGGCAAGAAAAGGGAAAATGGGTTTGGAGGAAAATGGGTTTTGGCGTTTCTAAAATAAAACCGACAAATAGAATTGAACAATACAACATGAATCTGTTTAGCAAATCTGTTTTTCTTTTCTGTTTTTTATCATCACTTGTTTGTTCTTGGGATAAGTCTAATCCAATACGATGGGGGTGATGAAATATGGAGTAAAAAGAAAGCAACCCGTGGGCTTTTTCTCCTTTTCTTTTTGCCCCAATGTGAAAAGGAGAAAAAGAAAGCAACCCGTGGGCTTCGGCTTTTGGGCGGAAGAGAAAAAAGGGATAATCAAGACTAATGACGTATTTTGATAATTAATACCCAGCAAAAATATGCTGAGGATATTTATTAATATTAAAAATGTCTTTGACAGGTATTAAGGCTTGTCAAGTCTATGGGGAGGTTGCTTGTAAGGAAACACAAAATTATTAGCTAACTTTGTACTTTGAAAAACTAGAAATGGGTTGTCATGGTCATAAATAGGCTTAAGGATATAAGGTAGCTCAATGACGGAACCACATTGGGGCATATGGGGGCCACGGCCCCCACGTGGTTCCGGGATTTTTTTTTTTTTGAATTTTAGTTATTTTTTAGTTTGTTAAGAATATGTGGATATTGTATTTTGTATTGGGTGTTGTTTAGACAATTAAATACTTGAAGAATGTGTTTCTTTTAGGTCCCACAACCAAAATTTTCTCCCTGCACGCGGTCTCCCATAAGTTTTTCCTTCAACTATTAATCTAATTTCTCTTTCTATCTCTCCGCTCATTACCAAAAAAAAACTCCCACAAACCTTAACCAAACAAACTATTAAATTCGCCAACTTTAAAATTTCAAAATCTTGTTGTTCATAGTTCGGCCCCGGCGTTTCGGAAATTTTGATTCCGTCCCTGAGATAGCTTGTTGTAGTGGACAAAACACATGCACACACTCCACCTCTCTCCCTCTCATTCGGCCTCTCTCTCTCTCTCTCACGGCTCTCTCTCTCTCTCTCTCTCTCTCTCTCTCTCTCTCTCTCTTGTACTATGTGTTTAGATGTATATATATGCTTATGTGTATAAGTATTACTAAAGTTCTATGTAGTCCTAATAGGTCTATGGAAGAAGGAATAATTATGCTAAAGCTTTCAATAACAAGAACGTTGTCCAATGGTTAAGACTTCTCCTAGAAAGTGCACATATATACATATAACCATATTTAGACATGCTTCTAATAGGCTATGAGGTGTATATAAGCACATATGTGTACTTAGAGAATCTAGTAAAGTAATTTTGGTGGGTATTTTAGAGTTAGGCTTATTAGTTTTATGGTTGTAATTATAGCAAGACTAAGGTTGCTTCTTTTGAAAGCCAAATATGACTTACTTTGTATGACTTGTCTTGTCATATATATACATTCATTGGCCAAGCCTAATATCTATTGTCCAATGAACAATATTTTTTCTAACATTTATTGACCAATGGTCAAAGGAATATTGAATATAATTATGGTTTGAAATGATTAAACATGGAAAGAAAATGATTACTTCAAAAGGTTCAAGGGTTCAGTTAGGGTTGAAGGGGTTCACAAGGCTCAAAAATGGTAAAAAGGGTCCAACTAGGGTTAGGAGAATGTAACTAGATCGAATGGTAGTTTGGTTCTCCAACTAATCGGTTAGAAACTCCTTCTTTTGCTAAGTAGGGTTTCTAGTCAAGCAATATGATTTTTAAGGATTAAAATCTAATTATAGCGGATTATTAGAAATTAAAAAGGAATTTTAAACGCAATTCAAGTAATTAAAATATCAATTTCAAATATTTAAATGAATTTCCGACTTTCTCCGGTTTCCTCATCCATAACTTTTTTTTTTCAAAATACCGGTACCCTCTTACGCTTATGCTTCTATTTCAGCGTAATCCGAGTTTCCTACGCTGGTGTCGGCTTTCGATGGTTAGGTCTGTTAAACCTATGCTAGGCATAGAGGTCAACTTTTTTATTGAAAAATCAGATTCGTTACACTACCAGTCTACCACAGAGGCGGGGGGGCTGCTGTCCGCGTTTCGGGGCCCACCCCGGTCTCGTTTCGATGATCGGAATCGTTCACTTTGTAGAGCTCGTCAAGTAGAATAACTATGCAAAAAATCAGCTTAATTGGATATCATTAAGTACCTGATCGAAACGTTTTTATTTTGAAAAAAATGGATCCGAAATACTGGATCAAATCCACTGTACCCTATGGACCGAGAGTTATATGGGCTCCGATCAAGTACTTAATGATATCCAATTAAGCTGATTTTTTGCATAGTTATTCTACTCGACGAGCTCTACAAAGTGAACGATTCCGATCATCGGAACGAGACCGGGGTGGACCCCGAAACGCGGACAGCAGCGACGCTGCTGTCCCGAAGGGGACAGCAGCCCCCCGCGTTCGTCTACCACCGACCATTTTTTTCTCTGTTTTCACTTTTCAAAGCCCTTTCTTTTTCTTTATTTTTTTATCCGATCGAAAAGCCCTTTCTTGCAGTGATCTTTTGATACACCTTAAAATAAGTAAAGCATGTCCCTTTCTCATTCCACTAAGAGACAACAAAACAGAGCACTGTATTTTTTTTTTTTTTGATCATCACAGCCCACAGAGCACTGTATTTTATTATCTCAATATCCCACAACTTTCTTTTACAATTTTAAATATTTTTTATGCAATCTTTTGTATTATTTTGTAGTGTTATGGCTCCACCAAAAAAGAAAAGTAAGAATGTGGTAGATCCCAAATGGAACCACTATGTACGTGCTACTGAGTTAACAGATCCTGAAGCTGTTGATAGCACTAGACTAAAACTAATGTGCAATTATTGTGGTAAGACATTGTCTGGTGGTGTGAGTAGAATGAAGCACCACTTAGCTCGTACCATCATAATGCAAAATCTTGTGAAAAAGTTCCATAAGATGTCAATTACAAATGTGTTTCTTAAAATATTAGGACAGTTGAAAAAAAGAAATTGCATTGAGCAAGATGATGTGGATTGTTTTGATGAGATGGAAAATGTTATATCTAAAAGAGGAAGTATGGATCAATAAGTGAGCACAACAAAGGTGAAACAAGCCACTTTGCCTTCTATGTTGAAGGATTGAACAAAACCATGTGTTGACATATTTAGAATGATACATGCATTGTGGGAAAAAGCATTATATGATTAACTATCTACATTGTCATTTTGATAATCATGTCTTTTTCTTTGGTGGGTAATACTTTTTTTTACGAAGCCATTAACGGTTAATGAGTTAGTCTCATAAATACCAAATTTCCTCAGAGATACCTGGCACATAAGCATAACATGAGTACATAAGGTAATACTATATATCACTGTACGTTACCCAACTAACAGCAGCACATGGAAGAACCTTATGATCTTCTTCAGGATTTAGGCTCACAAGAACCTTCTATCTAGCCTAGTGGTCTATATTCTTTTTTGATAACCAAGTGGTCTATAATCAAAAGGTAGTTTTTCATATGTATCGGTGTAACTGAGACTTGATATGGACGAAAAAATTAAGTTCTATGGGCTTAGTGTTTGGGATTACAAAGTAGTCACAATAAAGGGTATATGTTTTTTGTTTTGGTCCACGTGCATCACACGTGTTACTTTTCTAGTGTATTGAAAAATGTGTGTGGTGCAGTTGGTTAAAGTTTACGCGAAAAACTCAGGAGACTCGGGTTTGAAACCCAGCAAGAACAAGAAAGAGGGATTTTTTTTTCATATGAAAACGTCTTTTGGAACGAAAAATTTCGTCACTGATTTCTTATATTGGTAACGAAAATTTTTTCGTCACCGATGTGGTCCATTGGTGACAAATTTTTTCGTCGCGAAAAGGAATATTTGATGACAAGTGGGTACAAAATAATTATGACCATAAGGACAAGCTCTATGAGCATGTGAAGTGTATGACTCATGCATCTTCCTACAATGCGCGCGGTCTAATATGGCCAATCATACCACAATAATGACAAGTAGCTAGGATCAAATTTAACAGGAGTAAAAACGTGAGGCTTATCAGTAGTAATAACTTACCTCCTCGCGCTTGGGATGTCCATTTACCTCTGTTGCCATTTGCTTATTTGTCGTTGGAGAATTAATCATGTTCTACATGTAATTCGCATTAGTTTTCGTACCTTAACGTTTAGTTTCGTTTCTCTCTATTAGTGGAGTTGAAGACGTTGCATGATAACCAAACCTTAAACGATCGCTAGGTCGCCGTTGGATAGACAAAATATGATCTAACACCTTAGTCCCTTTCTGTGTATCATCCTCTGATTTATCCTTAGATTTGTCTCTAGCAATCAAAGCTTTGTTTTTCTTAAGAAGAAGCTCAATTTCTTTGTTTTTCTCATCACTCTCTTTAGTCCGTTTATTCAAAGTATTCTCTAACTTTTTAATCTTATCAAAATGTTTTTCACTCAAGTCTATCAGTTTTTTACTAAAAACATGGAGTTTGTTATACTTCTCTTTGACCTCATCTATGTCATCACAGCTATCTGCATCGCTATCATTTGTTTCAAAACAACTCGATTCAGAATGACCATGTGAATTTCAAGTTACTCCAAAAGCTAAAAAGTTTCTTTTATCATTTTCGTCGGCCCCCTGTTCTTCATTCGATTCATTAGAATCGCTATCATCCCACTATTTAGTGACGAGAGCCTTCTTTTTCATTTTGTTAGCACACTCTTGGGCGTAATGACCAAAACCATAGCACTCGGAGCATTGTGGTCCCTCGAGTGGTCCTTTTCCCTCCTTATTTTTTCCAAAATATTCTCATTTTCCTTTATCATTTTGTTTTCGTACTATTTTTAAATTGTTTGAAAAATACTTTCATTTCCTAAAGATCAACATCACTATCACTATCTGAATCTTACATATATTTTTTAGTACTTTTAAAAGCAATCGGAGTCTCCGAAGGTTTTACTTTGGTTTAATAGGTTTAGATTGCAATAAGTCAGCCTCATAAGTTTGAAGAATCCCTACTATTTCTTGAACATATTTTTCTTTTAACTTTTTCTTACTCTCTAGCATAGTAACTTGAATTTTAAATCTAGGTGGTAATGAGCGCAAAATTTTCTTAATAATACGATAAGAAGGAATTGGCTCACCCAAGTTCTCGCAGCTATTGTTGATGGAGATGAGCTTGGAGTATAATTGATTGAAGGTCTCTTCCTCCTGCATTTTGATGGTCTCAAACTCCGTGGTAAGCCTTTGCAGCTTAGACTGCTTAACAACGTCTGTCCCTTCATGTAAAGTAACCAGAATATCCCAAGCCTCTTTCGCAATTCACAGTTAGCTATTTTTCTATGCTCATTTATATCAATAGTAGCAAATAAAATATCAAGTACACAGTTATTAGCCTGAAGTAAAGGTTTTTCTGTGACTAATAACTCAGACTGAGTTTTTTGAACCAACTTATCGTTTACAGTTTTCATTAGTCGAGTGTACCCCACAATACACGAGTCCCAAATTTCTTCACCGGTTAATCTCATTATAGCCTTGATTCTAGATTTCCAATAATCAAAATTATCAGCTTCTAGTATAGGAAAATTTCTACACATGTGATTCATGATCATACTCTTGATGGATCTGCTCTAGAAAAAAAAATTGTAACGGAAGGAGCTGCTCACTCTTATACCAATTGAAAAATCAGGGTTCCCTAAACAATCCTTAAAAAACCCTAATAGCATGAATACAAATCACTAAGTTATACTACTAGAAAAACTATGCAAGCAATTAATCCCACAAGACAGAGATATACGTGGAAAATCCCATAATGGTAAAAACCATAGGTAAGAATCAAATTACTATAAACATTGTGCAGTTATAGTTATACATATCCAAACGAAGTAAATCCTCATAACGTTCTACGTATGTCCTACCGAGTCAAACGTATACCGCACCTAGTGATCTTGATTGCCAATGCCCTTCAGTCCATAAACCTTCCAAAAACCTAACCAAAATTCGTTAGGAATGGCAGTTCAAAAATCCAATTGCTTCGATTTTTCCATTTACTGCCGCCGCCTAAGATATGCTACTGCCTCCTTTTATTTTCTTTTCAATCACCGTATAACAAAAATCCACACATATGGCTTGCCCCCTTTTTTCTTTTATATGTATGAGGTCAAACCCTAGGAGGAAAATAACAAGTCCAACCCCTTTTTTTTTTTCACGTTCATTTAAATGACAGAAGGTGCCGATTGATAACCCAATTGATCCGTCTTTGCCAAAATCCGTCTCACTATAATCGACCTCCTTTTTTATCTAATACGGTCACTCGGTATTACAAATAAAGATTTCTTTCACTTTAATCCTATACAGACTCACTAGCCTATTAAAAATTGGTAGTGTTTGGTTGGAAGTTTAGTTTAGTTTAGTTTTGGTAGTGAATGGAGAGAGAAATAGAGTAATGATTGAAGATAGGGGTAATGATTGGAGAGAGATAGAGAGAGATGAGAAAGTAATAATTGGAAAAATAGAGTAATGATTGAAGAAAGAAGTAGGGTAATGATTGGAAACAAAACTAAAACTAAAACTAAACTTGAAACCGAACAACTCGATATAAAATATGTATTTTGTCTTACGGAATTGCCAATACAATGAAAACTACAAAATTTGGTCCATGTAGGTAAGATATTCTAAATTTAATTCTCACACCACCCCACCCCACCCACCCCAACACGAGATTCCTACTTTGACCTCAAGGCAGAACAGCGTGTTGTGCACTTGTTTACAACTCGATATAAAATATGTATTTTGTCTTACGGAATTGTCAATACAATGAAAACTACAAAATTTGGTCCATGCAGGTAAGATATTCTAAATTTAATTCCCCCCCCCCCCCAACATGAGATTCCTACTCTGACCTCAAGGCAGAACAGCGTGTTGTGCACTTGTGCTCTCCTTCGGAACTCATTAGGGACCTATACGAACCATTTATATTGTTTGACCCATCTGTTTTGTTGTCCATGCCGAAACTAAGATTATCAAATATCGATAGCTACGTGAGCAAAACACTTTTTTTTTTTTTAATTTTATTCTCAAAATCATGGCCATTAATTTATTGAAACAAAACATTTTTGTTTCTACAAATGGCGATGTACAATCAATTTAACTTTTTGCAGGGACGAGAAACTCGATGAGCCAAACGAAATTAATGGTCCGGATTAATAAACTAAGAAGCCTGGCAAGAGCCCTTGATGCGAACTAAATTTAAATAAAGTTACAAATGCAACAACAATGTTTTTTTTTTTTTTTAGAACATGCAGCAACAGTTTTTTGAAAAGGCAAAAAGTATATTATTAAGAAACTTAATAATGGGTACATCAAGTTCGGGAAGGGGAGGAGAATTCAACTAAAGGTTGAATGCAAATACAAATACACCTGAGCACAAATGAAACCCAACTACAATAACGCCGAAACGGCCCTAATCTCATCTGTTAGTAGGAGCAGTACGCACAGTCTTTCGACCAAAACAGAATGGAAACGATCAGAGGAAAGATCCTCGTCTGCCAATGGGGCCAGCAATGTTTTGACAAGCCTAAGGATCACTCTACTATTCGAGGCATTAATAACTCCACTACATGTGAGATACCATTTTTTCCTTCCAGAAGGGAAATAAGTGATATTTCAGTGGGGTAGGACGTCAAACCAGTGTGCACACCAGTGTCGGACTCCAAAAGATGCTCTATAATTGAAGCTTATTATTGAGTGGCCCATGATTTTGTCGAACTCCAAAAGCTTAATCTACTTTTTAGTACATTCCCAGTGTCTACATCATTATCTTAGTTAAGCTTAATCTACTTTTTAGTACATTCCCAGTGTCTACATCATTATCTTAGTTAAGCTTAATCTACTTTTTAGTACATTTCCAGTGTCCACAACATTATCTTAGTTTGCGTGCATTGACAAGACACATACAAACTCTTTAGTGGCCCAAAATTGAAATGTTTAGTCTCCATAGAATCTGAAGTTGATTTTTTTATAATTTTTCTAGTTGAAAATTCCATGCATGTACGATACCACCTTTTCTTCACAAATTCCACAAGGCAAAGAATTCGTAAAATTCCCAATCCGACCATAAACAAGGAGTACAAGAAGACTAGAAATAGAACTTCTCAAACCTAATTCAAACTGGCTATTAGCTAAGTAATAGTTATTTCACTAGTTAGTTAGACCTTAATCTAGATTTCAAGAGTAAGCTAATCTCCAGCTTTATCTACAGCCCCACAGAAGTTCCATAATTTAGACTAATTAAAGCCTCAAGGCTCACAAAGCAACCGCAACTTAAATACTCTTGCTAATCTGTAAAGTAATTTGTATCCTAAATTATCTACATAGAAATCCAAAGGGGTTGACCTGGCGGTTCAAGTTCGGGATTTAGGGGTTTTGCCTCCTTGTAAAGTCTCGTTTTCGAAACCTCACACTAGCTGTTACAACTTAACTCTTGTGGCGCCACTTCATACGGGGCTTTTGCCTTTACTGTAATCACGCCCCTGCTAGTTGAGGGTGTATAAATATGTTAACGCCTAGAAGATTTGGTTCATTTAAAGACATTATTTAGTTGGGAAATGTTAAGTTTTACAATAACAGAACCCAAATTTGCAATTGAGTAAAATTTTCGAATTACTTGCAAAATCATAAAGCTGATTTTATACAGGGGGTTATCCACTTGATTTTACTTTCTTTAGGATGTGAACCTCGTCCTGATCGAACCAATATCTCGAATTGGAATCCAATGAAAAGGATGCCAATGCATATATGCTTTCAAGAAAAGAGATAATTTACTTTTTGTGATTAAGACAATATCACTACAACTTGTTACTCTAATTGTTTGGAGCATCATTGAAAAGAGATAATTTACTTTTCGTGATTCGTCCATTCACAATATCAAGAAGCATGCCTCAATCAAAACTTGGCAGGCACCAATGAATACGAGGAAAGGGGAAAGCAGAATTCAGATATATAATTTGTTACCTTCTGGCCACAAAAATGAGAAGGAAATCACACCCAATGGCATATCTTCCAAAATGAGTGTTTTTTTTTTTTTTTTTTTTGCTTTTGACAAACTTAAAGCTGTACCACCAACCGAAAAGTTCAATAAGTGATGATGGCCGGTGAGACCCACGTTAGCTAAGTGGTGGTGCCAAAATTTGCATACTGAGGGACCATCGCATATCAGGTTATCGGATCAGGCCAATTCAAAAGCCCAAACATGATGGGCTGCGTACTCATCATCAATCTATTACAGCAAAGGCCTAGAGCAAATGATACTAATCTACGCAAACAATTCAAAGTGAGGGGCTGCATTTTCTTGATTTTGGAGTTTACAATGCATGAAGCACAGTGTATATATAATTACATAGAGTAGGAGTGTAAATTTGGCCCAAAGTCTGCTCGAAGGCTGTTGAAATTTAGCCCAGCCCTTGGCCCTCCCGATCCATATGGTTAGTACTTGGGCTATAGGTTTTGAAGCCTGGCCCTACCCAAAGCTTGGCCCGTTGAGCTACCGACTAACCTGATCCCAAGTCCGAAGATTTTAGGGAAAATGACAGCCAATGACGTGTTTTGATAATTAATACCCGCTAAGGACATTTTGTTCATTAACAAATGTTCTTAGTATGTCCTTAAAAGGTATTAATTATCGAAACACGTCCTGAACCGTCATTTACTTTCTTTAGGATGTGAACCTCGTCCTGATCGAACCAATATCTCGAATTGGAATCCAATGAAAAGGATGCCAATGCATATATGCTTTCAAGAAAAAACATAATTTACTTTTTGTGATTAAGACCAAAAGTGAATGATTGAACCATATCACTACAACTTGTCTAAAATTGTTTGGAGCATCATTGATGCATAGTGGTGTGGTAGTTTGAAGGAGAAACGCTCCACATTGATGCAAATGCATCAAAAAGCCAAACAATATTCGTCCATTCACAATATCAAGAAGCATGTCTCAATCAAAACTTGACAGGCACCAATGAATACGAGGAAATGGGAAAGAAGAATTCAGATATGCAATTTGTTACCTTTTGGCCACAAAAATGAGAAGGAAATCACACCCAATGGCATATCTTTCAAAATGAGTTTTTTTTTACAAAATCAAAGCTGTACCACCAATCGAAAGGTTCAATAAGTGATGATGGTGAGACCAATGCTAAGTGGTGCAACCAAAATTTGTGTACTGAGGGACCATCGCACTAGTGTATCAGGTCATCGAATCAGGCCAATTCAAAAGCCCAAATGATATGGGATGCATACTCATGATCAATCTATTACAGCAAAGGCCTAGAGCAAATGATACTAATCTATCCAAACTAGATATGCTTGTTTAATCTAAAATGCAAACTCTACTGTTCTGTGCTGAAGATGTAAAGTAAAGTCCAAATTTTAAATTTTGAAAGCAGAAAGCCCAACATAATTATAAAATTCTTTTATTCAATTTTTACCAAAAAAAAAAGTGTATTTTTAGTCAATACTTTTTTTGCCTACATCAATTTTCAATAATATTTTAGGCACTTTGTTTTGAAGTCATGCAATAAAAACACTTCATGCAATTCATGAATTTTTTTTTTTTTTAAATGTAGTCTCTCCATTTATATGGTAACTAAACTAACTACTTATATTCAAATATTAGCAAATATAATTTACTCCTCCAAAAGTAGTTCTAAAAAAAAGGGTCCCTATATGGCAATTTCCTCATTTCTTCCTTTGGCAAAAGTTCTACGAAATCATTAGTAAATTTTATATGAAATTCTTTTCCTAATTCGGAAACTCAAAAGTTGTACACCTTTTAACACAATAATAAAGACCAAGAACAACTTGGTAAAAAACCAATCCATAATTCATTGTCATCATTCATCTACCAAACACTGCTATAGTTTCAAAATACATTTTGCACATATCTCTCAAGCACTTCTACCATACTCAAAATACATTCTGGCCATAATCCAAAAAGCTGAAAATGAAAAACCAAAAAGTAAGTTCCCAAACACCCCCTATGTTTGATTGGGACATGTTACATTAAAAACTAGACTTGATAGGGAAATACTTAAAGATTAGCCAGCCAATATCATTGCCCGCATAATCAGATTCGAAAAGATTGATTTCATTCAAAAGATTTAATAAGTTCATGCGTTGCTGTTGCTGCTGCTCCTCCTCCCAAACAAATAAATTTCTTTCTATATTGTGTACACTATGACTTAGCAAAAAAAAAAAAAAAAAGAGTGCACTATTTAGAACCTGCAGTTTGGTTGTGTACGTGCGCGAAAATATTCAGAATATCATTCTTGGCGTAACTTCCTTTTGCAGTGATGATTCGTTTATCCAAATGTCCATTGCCATTTGCATAAGGGTCATCATCGGGTTGGGCCGGGCTGAGCCGGCCAGCCAACTCACTACCCAAACCCGCTCATAGGCTGGGCCGATCGGGCTTATTCTTTTTCGCGGGCCGGGTTATATACCTTAAATTGAAGTCCAAGCCCACCCACGGACTAGCCCAATTGAATGGCTGACGGGCCAAAATTCGGACAGACTTGTGGACGGGCTGGCGGGCAGGCTGATGTCATTGCAATAGTTGGGCTTTCATCTCATTACAGTAGTTGGGCAAAATTTTCTTAATAATACGAAAAGAAGGAATTGGCTCTCCCAAGTTCTCGCAGCTATACTACAACAAAATTCGGTTCTGGCAATGCACAATAGTATGTCGGCAAAGGCTTATTTGCGTTGGCAAAGGCTTATTTGCGTCGGCAAAGGGTTTTGGCGACACAAGTCCTTGCGTTGGCATGCCGTCGTCGTTGCTATGTCGGCAATAGTATTTGCCTACGCAAACACCTCTGTCGCCAAAAGGCAATAGATTTGGCGACGCGCTTTGCGTCGGTGAAAGCATGGTTAATGTGGGAAACGTATTACACCTTTGCCGAAGTGTTTAGCGTCGCCAAAAGGTAGCCTATTGGCGACACCAATTGTTGCGTCGCCGAAAGGTTACTTGATTAAAAATACAATTTTCTTGCACTCCTGGGTTTCGAACCCAAGACATCTAACTACACAAGCCTTTACACACAAGGCTCTGACCAACTGCACTAGTGTAGACACCCCATTCTGGACTGTCCAGATTAGTCCTTTTACTTCCGTTGATAACCCAATGATGATGAATGGTCGAGAACAGTCCAGAGTCGATGGAAGGTCGTGAGCTTTGGGCGTTGGAACCTTCTCCTCTTCAAACCCATTTCAAAACCCTTCAAGTCCAGAGTCAAACAAGCCTCAGCAAAACCAAACCTTGCTTACGCCAGCTACATCTTGGCGTGCGCCAGGTACTTGACACGTGTCGATCATCGACCGTTGACCTAGTTTGACCTGGCGCACGGTATGAAATAGGTGGCGTACGCATGGTCAAGACCGGTCAAATCACCACTTTTCTGTCACGTGCTCGAAACCTTGTAACTGCCAGGGTACATTGCAGAGCCCCCTGATCATTGCATTCTGCAGGGGACGTCCCCCTCTCTCTCCTACACACCCCATCAAGCCTAGTCCCATGCATTTAATGCATGGGAGGCTCCCAACCAAGCTAACCAGCCCTTAACCTCAGCTGGTCAGCCCCCTATCCAGTCCACTCCTCCTATAAATACCCCCCCTTGTATTCATTTGCAAGGGGTTAGCACCATTAAGAGCAAAAGTCCATTGCTCTCTTCTCCCTCTTGTTCTTGCTCTCCTTGTTGAAAGATTAAGAGGTAGGGAAGCTCTGTACACCCCACACCACTGATCTTCCACCATACATCCTCCATCTTCAACCCCCAAAGCTCACCTTCTTCCTTCCATACTTTGCTACAAAGGTATACCACCTTGGTACTGCTTGCTGTTTTCAGTTCCTGAGGGGAACCAGAAGGGTTCTGGCTAGTAGCTGATACTAGTCCAGACCCCTTTCTGGTAAAATAAACCAGTCGTAAAGGACAGATCATGGCGCACGCCAGCCACATCAAGCCGTACGCCACCTTTGGCAGTATGTGCACTGCTGGCGTGGGGATCATGAAGTGTCCATTTTTTTTGCTTACTTCCTTTCTGTCATCACCTTTTAGCATGCTAATAACCAGTTTACTGCTTTCTGTGCATTAGAGGTGTTTAAGTGTATCTTTCAATACCTGTACCTTTCTTGCTTTTTAAGGCCTCTGGGGTGTTTCTGGTCATGTTCCAGAGCCCAGATCATGTAAAGCCAAACACTGGACAAAAGAGACACCTGGCGTACGGCCTCTGATAAGTGGCGTACGGCACGTTTATCAAAGACCAGTGCCTGGCCCTTGCATCATAGTTCGATCCTGGCCTCTTGTTCCTCCCCACTCTGTTTATGGGGCCTGTCTTGCTATTTTCCTGGCTACTGGCCATTCTTTGTGTCTGTACACGTGTGTAATCTATGTTATAAACTGCGTGGTTTGCCCTGGGTGTGCACTGGTCCCTTCCAGAGCCCAGAGGATTGAGAGTGGGAGCTGTAAGAAATTGATGTGGTAGTGTACGCCAGCCTGAAGGTGGCGTGCGCAGGGTGTATTGGCGTGCCGTGGCCAGGCCATGGCGTGCCAGTATGTCGCCTGCTCACGCACCCGATGGGCAGCGTACATCATCCCGTTGAGCTTCTGGCAGCGCTTGTTCTCAATCTATGTTCTTACATTTAGTTCAATCCAAGCAAGCAAATCATCATCCATAAACATTTTGTCATGCAAACTGCAACTTGTTACAGTTTTAAATCCCTATTAACTGTTCCCCCGCCCTAACTGGCCGAAATGATTAAAATGAGAGAAAAATGCAAATGTTTTAATGAAATGCCTGAGTAGAGACCGATCTCCGGATTGGGCGAGAGGGGTGCCATAAAACCCTTCCCCTCTCGTAACCTGGCTCCCGAACCTCAGATATCGAAGGTGACGACGGACCAGTCTACGCCTTTTCAAATCAAATCAAACCTTTTTCAAATCGAAGCAAAACGTAGCAAACGTTCTCGAGTTCGGTTCCTTGGGTATTCTTCCGCTAAAACCCGAGTGGCGACTCTGAATCGAAGCGTTTCGCCGTGCTATTTTTCCAAAAGGGCCGCCCCCCGAACAAATATCCATTTCAAACCAAAATCGGGCGATTTTCGGGGCGTGTGCCCACAACTAGACACACTTTTTGTTATATATTTGGAATATCTAATATATATAGTATATATTTAACATTAAAATAGCAATTAAAGTTTAATCAAACATGATTTTGAACCTTTAAACTAGGGGTGTGCACGGGTTGGGTGGGTCGGGTGTGACCCGCAACCCGACCCTGACTCGACCATGTCGGGTACAAAAAATACAAGCTCGCAACCGAACCGACTGATGCTATAGGCCCGTCCGCGAGCCCCATTTTTTGGGTCGGGTCGGGTTGGTTGGTTTTAAGTGGGTCGGGTCGGTTCCGAACCACAGACCCGAAATCCGAACCGAAACTCATTTTTTTAACAGAACCCAACCCGTACCCGACCGAAGCCTATGTTCAGAGCCGCCTGAGGCCCTTCAGGTCGGGTTGCGGGTTTTTTGCACACTCCTACTCTAAAAATCAATGCCTTGTTCTCTTCCAAACTCAAAAAGAATTTTTCAAAAAATTCCCCCTAGATTCTCTCTAGATTCTCCCTACTTCTAACATTTCTCTCTCTATCTCTCTCCACTCATTACCCCTACAATTTTTCGAAAAAATTTTCAAATCACCAACCAAACAAAGCATAAAATTAGCAATTTTGATAAATATGAAAATTGTAGCCCTTTATGTTATTGTTCGAACCCAATTTGAATTACCCCCGATCAGAGTTAATTTATTTAGTATTTCGGGCATAACTTTTAACTCATAATTGTGATTGAAGTAATTCAAATTGGGTTTCAACAATAACACAAAGAGTTAACAACTTTCATGCTTATCAAAATTCAAATAGGGTGAAACAATTTAAGTATTTTGGACCCAAAAAAAAAAAAAGACTGGGTCTTCTCGAAACGACATTGTTTATATTATTGTATTTTAATAAATTTTTTTTGCTATTGTTAATTTCTTCTATTCTCCGTCCCAATTTAAATGTTTACTACTGATTTTCGTTCATTTTCAAACCCAAAAAAAAAAATTGATGTGTTATTTTTTTATTTTTTTACACCAAATTAAAGTGAAAATGTACAAAATTCGTAGGGGAAATTTGAATTGGGATGAAGGGAGTAGATACTTATATATTTATGTATTAATTTTTTGGGTTCACTAGATTTTTTTTAAATTTCTTATCATTACATACTTGATCAGACGTAAAATATCATTCTAATAAAGAATCTACGTCCCGACGAAGGGGATTTCAAAATCGAATAGACCAAAAAATTTATAAGAATGATTAGCACAAGACCTTTGTTCAGAAATAAATAAATTTAATGTATACTTTTAAATGTAGTGGTCTGCTATTTTTTTAAATGATCGATCTAAACCTTTAGTATTTAATGTCTTATCAATTATATCATTCTCACCAAAATTGATGATAATCAGATGTCAGCAACCATATGATCGTAACACATTCGGTGGTTCCTGAGGTATTAAAGTCCTACAGTGTACAACTTGAGAGCCGCTTGAACTATTTTTTTAAAATTGGAATTGTCTATCTTATAAATAAGAAAGATTAAACCATTTTTGCTAAGAATGAAGTAAATCCCTATCATTATATACTTGATTGGACGTAAAATTTCATTCTAATAATAAATCTGCGTCCCGATGAAGGGGCTTTTAAAATCCGATAGACTTAAAAATTTACGAGAATGATTAAAACACTAACCACAACAAAATGAACGGTATCGATCGTCGTGATTATGCTGCGGTCATCTGGCTACTGTACATTATACTATAGCATAAGTCATTGGTTTAGAAACAAGTAAATTGAATGTATAGATTCTAATGGCATGTAGTTGCTGGCTCATTTTTTTGAATGGTCATCTAAACCGTTAGGATTTAACGTCTTAATAATTATATCATTCTCGCCAAAATCGGTAATAATTTGATCTCAGCAACTACATGATCATAACATATTCGATAGTTTTAGAGACATTAAAATCCTATAGTGCACAACTAGAGGGCCACTTGAGCTATTTTTTAAAATTAGAACCGTCTATCTTTTAGATAAGAGGGACTAAATCATTCCTGCCAAAAATAAAGTAAATCTCTTATTGTTACATATTTGATCAAATGTAATATATCATTCTAATAATAAATTTTCGTACAGATGAAAAACTTCGTACCCAACAGCGACATGCTTCACGTCGCCAATTACTTGCAAACTTAAATTTGCGTTTTGGCAACGCAATTTGCGTCGCCGAATGTGAAGACTGTTGGCGACATCAAAGTGTGTTGCAAATACATACCCAACGGCGACGCAACTCACGTCGCCGAATGTGAAGACTTTTGGCAACATCAAAATGAGACGCCAATACATATCCAACGGCTACGCATTTTTGTTGTGTCGCCAATCCTTGTCGCTGAATGTGAAAATTATTGGCGACATCAAAGTTTGTCGCCAATACATACCCAACGGCGACGTATTTTTGGGCGTGTCGCCAATTCGTGTTGCCAAAAGTCAGATTTGTTTTAGTGATTGATGATGGAGATGAGCTTGGAATAGGTCAGCCTCATAATTTTTGTCTTTAAATTGCAATAGGTCAGCGCACTTGTGCCCCTCCTTCGGAACTCATTAGGAACCAATACGAACCATTTATATTGTTTGACTCATTTGTTTTGTTGTCCATGCCAAAACTAAGATTATCAGATATCGATAGCTACGTGAGCAAAACACTTTTTTTTTTTTTGAAGTTTATTCTCAAAATCATAGCCATTAATTTATTGAAACAAAACATTTTTGTTTCTACGAATAGCGATGTACAATCAATTTAATTTTTTGCAGGGACGAAAAACTCGATGAGCCAAACAAAACTAATGGTTCAGATTAATAAACTAAGAAGCCTGGCAAGAGCCCTTGATGCGAACTAAATTTAAATAAATAAAGTTATATTCGCAACAACAATGTTTTTTTTATTTTTTTTACAACATGTAGCAACAGTTTTTTTAAAGGCAAAAAGTATATTATTAAGAACCTTAATAACGGGTACATCAAGTTCGGGAAGGGGAGGAGAATTCAACTAAAGGTTGAATGCAAATACAAAAACAAAACATCCCAGCACAAATGAAACCCAATTACAATAACGCCGAAACAGCCCTAATCTCATCTGTTAGCAGGAAGAGTACGCACAGTCTTTCGACCAAAACAGAATAGGAACGATCAGAGGAAAGATCCTCGTCTGCCAATGGTGCCAGCAATGTTTTGACAAGCCTAAGGATCACACTACTATTCGTGGCATTAATAGCACAACTACATGTGAGATACCATTTTTTTCTTCCAGAAGGGAAATCAGCGACATTTTAGTGGGGTAGGACGTCAAACCAGTGTCCACACCAGTGTCGGACTCCAAAAGATCCACTATAATTGAAGCTTATTATTGAGTGGCCCATGATTTTGTCGGATTCCAAAACCTTAATCTACTTTTTAGTACATTCCCAGTGTCCACACCATTATCTTAGTTTGCGTGCATTGACAAGACACAGACAAACTCTTTTGTGGCCCAAAATTGAAATGTTTAGTCTCCGCAGAATCTCAAGTTGATTTTTTTATAATTATTCTAGTTGAAAATTCCGTGCACGTACGATACTAATTTTTCTTCATAAATTCCACAATGCAAAGAATTCGTAAAATTCCCAATCCGACCATAAACAAGGAGTACAAGAAGACTAGAAATAGAACTTCTCAAACCTAATTCAAACTGGCTATTAGCTAAGTAATATTTATTTCACTAGTTAGTTAGACCTTAATCTAGATTTCAAGAGTAAGCTAATCTCCAGCTATATCTACAGCCCCACTGAAGTTCCATAATTTAGACTCCTAATTAAAGCCACAAGGCTCACAAAGCAACCGCAACTTAAATACTCATGCTAATCTGTAAAGTAATTTGTATCCTAAATCATCTACATAGAAATCCAAAGGGGTTGACCTGGCGGTTCAAGTTTGGGATTTAGGAGATTTGCCTCCTCGTAAAGTCTCGTGTTCGAAACCTCACACTAGGTGTTACAAATTAACTCTTGTGGCGCCACTTCATACAAGGCTTTTGCATTTACTGTAACCACGCCTGTGCTAGTTGAGGGTGTATAAATATGTTAACACCTAGAAAATTTGGTTCATTTAAAGACATTATTTAGTTGGGAAATATGAAGTTTTACAATATCAGAACCCAAATTTGCAATTGAGTAAAATTTTCGAATTACTTGGAAAATCATAAAGCTGATTACAATTTGAGTACAATTTTCGAATTACTTGGAAAATCATAAAGCTGATTTTATAAAGGGGCTTATCCACTTGATTTTACTTTCTTTAGGATGTGAACCTCATCCTAAACCAATATCTCGAATTGGAATCCAATGAAAAGGATGCCAATGCATATATGCTTTCAAGAAAAAATATAATTTACTTTTTGTGATTAAGACCAAACGTGAATGATTGAACCATATCACACTACAACAAAAAACACATTCGGTGACATGTAAAAATGTCACCAAAAGTCCAAATTTTGTCACCTATTGTCTTTGGTGACAAAAGAAGAGGTGTCATTGTATCCATGACACTGAAAGTCAACGGTGACAAAATTGTGTAATTGTCACGGAATGTTGTCAACGGTGACAACAATTTGGTGTCACCGAAAATAGATTTTCTGTGACACAATTGTCACTGAAAGTAATAGTGACAACAATATAGTGTCACGAAAGAGAGATTTTTTGTGACAAAGGTAATTATGTCACGGAAAGTAACAATGACAGCACTATTTTGTCACATAAGAGAGATTTTTCAGTGACAAAAGTTGTCACTAAAAGTACCTACCATGACAACAAATTGCATGTCACCAATAACCTATCATAATAGTAGACACACAACAGTAACAATCTCTTTTGTCATCAAAAATAGGACTTTAGCAGCAATGCACACTTTTTCATATATTGTTTTCACCTGCTTACAAGGTTTTAGATTTTTTTGTATCTTATGATTCAACTTAACAAAACTTAAATTGCGAAGAAGCAAAATATCATTCAAATCAAATATCTAATAAGTCAACATTCATCATCCAACTTCAAAACATTCATCCTCCAACAATAATCACTTCAAACTTAAGAACATTATTGAAACTACAAAACATCCATATCCATAGTGGATCCAATGATAAAAAGAACTCAAAACAAGTATTCCATTTAACTACCCAAAAGTCTTCAACTCTATCTTGGTAAACTGTCAAAAAGCAACTCCATCTCGTTATTTACCTGTACAAAATTGCCAAAAAAAAAAAAAAATTAAAATTATGTGACATGTCAAGTCTACGAAAGGTTCTGAAAAAGAAAGAGATTTTGCTCCAAGTTGTTATATGACGATTTATGGCATAACTAAACGAGTACAATATGAAAACATGGACATGAAATCATGCTATAAAATAAACTTTTGTACTAGACAACACTCGCCATCTATTTTTTTCACGGGTAGAAAGCAGCAACAAGATAGCCCCAAACAACATCAAAAGACTGCAGCCGACAATAAAAACAAATATCATGAAAGACACTGCTAATATCTATATAGATGGGCTATCCATAGTGTGTCCACCAGCAAAAGGAAGTGTGCAGGCATATGGTTTTGTTGCTCCTGTTCTTTCTTTTTTTTAACTATCAAAATAAGGGAGCAATACTCAGTTCTAGATAAGACTTGAAACTTGAACAGGTAAGACTTTTGAAACTTTAGAAGTGGGTACTTTGGAAAGGATATCCTTGAGAGAATGATTATCCTAATTAAGAGAGCCCAAATTTGACCTGCACGTAGAGACAATGTTGTCATTTCTCTAAATTTCCACGCTGAACATTGATGAAAATGTTAGGATAAGTGAACAGAAATGAACATTGCAGAACAACATAAATCAACATCCCAAGTATCAAATATAAATTAAGCAGTAAACAAAGCACAAACACAGAAAAAACTCAAAAAAGCATGTTGGCAACTCATTTCAAGTGTAAGTAACTGAAATAGAAATTAAACTTAGAGAGACTTTCGGAAGAAATGAACAGTACCTCGTGTAGCAATACGTAGAACATGATATAGGAAAGAAAAAAGTAATGTGGCTGTCCAAGCAAAATGAAGAAATGATAGGAAAATACTCACCATGTGACTGACTTTATCTATGTTGTGAAAGCTCCTTCTCTAGAGACTCAAATTTCTTCAGATTGTCTATAACTTTTTGAACCTTCTTTGACAGTTGGTTACTGTGCTCTTCAACCTCTTTCATAAAAGCAGTTAACTGGTCTTGATATAATGCACTTAGTCGTTTCTTCCCCCGGATCTCTGCGGTCAACTCTTGTTTTATCTTATCCTTTTCATCCTACATAAACAAATAAGACAAATTTATTAGATGTGACAAAACTTAAGAGAATGCTACATCCAGAAGAACTATACATTGCAAGTGTACTCTGTCTCCATTTACATCAACATAGTAACACCTTCACCATGCACATACGAACACAATGCATCAATATAAGAATAAAGACAAAAGAACAAACCTATATACATTCAAAATTATATCGTTATTCTGCTAGTTTGCATCATTAAACCCATGCCTTAGGAGTGGGTCAGAGCTAAACAATCTCAGCAGGGACAAAGGCGTAAGCTTTCCATAGCATCGATCTACAGAGTTGGAGACCGAAAATTAGTTATTAATTATATGAAAGGTAAGAGGTCATACAAGTTCTTTTGAAGAAAAACTTTTGGAAAACTGAATGAATGCATGCTTACATTTGCAGAAGGTGTAAATGCAATTAAAACCCCAGAAGTAACAAGTGTAACATACAAAACCTGCTCCCAAAGGATTTAAAAAGAACTCAGGAAGCCTCACCGTAGCCGGACGAACTTCCCGGGGGGCTGTCACGAGGGGATGATTATGATCTTTCACAAATTTTGTGACAACCCATTTTCAATCTTTGTCGGACTTTACTAGTATCATAGCCTTACATCCTTCCCTTGTGCTTTCCCTTTGCTTCCTAACTGATCCTAAGGTACCCTGTGTACTGAGACAATGGCCCTCCTTATTGCATCCAAGTCGGCGGGAAAGAATCCTCCCATCAATCTCTAAACAACGGCAAGACATTACACGCATCACAAAGCCTACTCGCCTTGCATAATCATCATAAAATACTTTGGCAGCTTCCTCAGATCTAAACTCCAAACCCTCGAACGGTTCTAGAATTGGTCCTCCTGCAGAACAACTCTCTATTGGTCTAGCCTCCTCATCCGAATCCACCACAGATTAACTAGTATCAGAGCCTTCTAAACCCATCAAACACTTTTCTTATTCACATATGCCCCATGAACATAAAACAAAAAAGTAACTACAGAAAACACAAAGGAGAAAACTCATGTTAACAAGATTCAGCAATTAAGATATGTTACACGATGCCATCAATCTAGTTAGGATGCAAAGGTGAGTGAACCTTTAACTTAATTGAAACGAAATAAACTAGTAAGATGGGACTTTGTACCTCAATGCCAACCTCCAAACTTATGTTGGTTAGGGATGTATCTTATGAGGTACATTGTACCTATACAAGAAGGAAACGATATAACTAAAATGCGATCTCTATCTCAAGCATTATACAAGAAGGAAACGATATAACTAAAATGCGATCTCTATCTCAAGCATTAAAAAAAAAAAAAAAAATAGACATAACAGAACTTCAAGAGAAAAGATTCATTTGTTAAGTTGGTGAACTAATCAAACCTCTAAAATATTTGTGTTCTCTTCTAGATATATGAACTAAAA
This sequence comes from Rhododendron simsii, assembly GCA_014282245.1. Classification (NCBI taxonomy): domain Eukaryota; kingdom Viridiplantae; phylum Streptophyta; class Magnoliopsida; order Ericales; family Ericaceae; genus Rhododendron; species Rhododendron simsii. The sequence continues at coordinate 38,958,892 of CM024954.1, forward strand.
ACTTAAATTCCACCAACCTTAGCTGTGTTCACTTAAGTTATAGATCAATCCAAGCAAATGTAAGTCAAAAGCAGAAGTCAAGATTAAATATACCTACACACAGATTCCCAAAAATGCAATATGCAGCAATGAGAGTAGGTAAGATTGCCTCTTATCTCCTTGATGTCCAAAATTGATTACATTGAAACTCTAGTGCCACTGCTCATTTTTCCTGGGATTAAGCGATTAAGGGCTTAGAAAAGGGGGATTTGAGATTAAACAATACGGTTTATTGAGAAGGACATGAATGTAGGAGATTAAGAGAGAGGGAGAGAGGGGAACAAAGCTGGTGGGGAGAAGCAGAGTTGTCGATACCAAATTCCAATAGTTGGAACACACGCACAGCAATTGTTGGAACATACACAGAGGAAGAGAAATAAATTGAGCGAGGGTTAGAAATTAGAGCTTACTATGACAGAGAATCGACAGTGGGGGTTTTGATTTTTCGTGTGGACTTCGAAGTAGTCGGGTTATGGCGAACGAATCTGTGATGGTGGTTGTCACCCTTATCACCGGAGGCATGGTAGTCCGTGGTGACGGCGATGGCTGGAGATGGGTTCTCCATGGTCACACAGACGGCGGCGCTCTTGGTTGAAGACTTGAGTTGGAGAGCGTAACATTGAGAGAGGAGGAAGGGAGAGGGACAGAGAGGCGGCAGAGAGAATAGTTGGTGGTGAATGCCGATCCTAATTTTGGGAAACTAGGGAAGGGCATTTTTTTTTTTTTGTTTACAAACATTTGTCCATGAAACGACGTAGTTTCGATTCTCTTAACCTTTGGTGACACCCTTAAAATGTTTTTGTGGCATCCGAAAAAATTTGAACAGGCGCCCAAAAGAAAAGGCGCCCAAAAAATTTGATCTTTCAGTGACAATTTTATACTTGTCACCGAAATTTGTCTTCAGTGACAAATATTTTGTCACCAAATGATCTTTCGGTGACAACTTCATACTTGTCATCGAAATTTGTTTTCAGTGACAAATATTTTGTCACCAAATCTCCTCATTATTTATCCTGCTCACCCAAAGGTTTTCGGTGACAAACAGTAAAATTGTTTGTCACCGTTGAGTATATTCAGTGTCAACACCAATTTTTTGTCACCAAAAGGTGTCAAAGGGTGTCACCATTGGTGTTTTTTGTTGTAGTGTCACTACAACTTGTCTCTAATTGTTTGGAGCATCATTGATGCATAGTGGTGCGGTGGTTCGAAGGAGAAACGCTCCACATTGATGCAAATGCATCAAAAAGCCAAACAATATTCGTCCATTCACAATATCAAGAAGCATGTCTCAATCAAAACTTGACAGGCACCAATGAATACGAGGAAATGGGAAAGAAGAATTCAGATATGCAATTTGTTACCTTTTGGCCACAAAAATGAGAAGGAAATCACACCCAATGGCATATCTTTCAAAATGAGTTTTTTTTTTGACAAACTCAAAGCTGTACCACCAATCGAAAAGTTCAATAAGTGATGATGGTGAGACCAATGCTAAGTGGTGGAGCCAAAATTTGTATACTAAGGGACCATCGCACTAGTGTATCAGGTCATCGGATCAGGCCAATTCAAAAGCCCAAATGATATGGGCTGCATACTCATGATCAATCTATTACAGCAAAGGCCTAGAGCAAATGATACTGATCTATCCAAACTAGATATGCTTGTTTAATCTAAAATGCAAACTCTACTGTTCTGTGTTGAAGATCTAAAGTAAAGTCCAAATTTTAAATTTTGAAAGCAGAAAGCCCAACATAATTATAAAATTCTTTTATTCAATTTTTACCAAAAAAAAAAAAAAGTATTTTTAGTCAATACTTTTTTTGCCTACATCAATTTTCAATAATATTTTAGGCACTTTGTTTTGAAGGCATGCAATAAAAACACTTCATGCAATTCATGAATTTTTTTTTTTAAAAAAATGTAGTCTCTCCATTTATATAGTAACTAAACTAACTACTTATATTCAAATATTAGCAAATATAATTTACTCCTCCAAAAGTAGTTCTAAAAAAAAGGGTCCCTATATGGCAATTTCCTCATTTCTTCCTTTGGCAAAAGTTCTACGAAATCATTAGTAAATTTTATATGAAATTCTTTCCTTGATTCGGAAACTCAAAAGTTGTACACCTTTTAACACAATAATAAAGACCAAGGACAACTTGGTAAAAAACCAATCCATAATTCATTGTCATCATTCATCTACCAAACACTACTATAGTTTCAAAATACATTCTGCACATATCTCTCAAGCACTTCTACCATACTCAAAATACATTCTGGTCATAATCCAAAAGCTAAAAATGAAAAACCAAAACGTAAGTTTCCAAATACCCCCTATGTTTGATTGGGACATGTTACATTAAAAAATAGACTTGATAGGGAAATACTTAAAGATTAGCCAGCCAATATCATTGCCCGCATAATCAGATTCCAAAAGATTGATTTCATTCAAAAGATTTAATAAGTTCATGCGCTATTGCTGCTGCTCCTCCTCCCAAACAAATAAATTTCTTTCTATATTGTGTACACTATGACTTAGCAAAAAAAAAAGAGTGCACTATTTAGAACCTGCAGTTTGGTTGTGTACGTGCGCGAAAATATTCAGAATATCATTCTTGGCGTAACTTCCTTTTGCAGTGATGATTCGTTTATCCAAATGTCCATTGCCATTTGCATAATGGTCATCATCGGGTTGGGCCGGGCCGGGCCAGCCCGCCAACTCACTACCCCGCTCATGGGCTGGGCCAATCAGGCTTAATCTTTTTCGCGGGCCGGGCTATATACCTTAAATTGAAATCCAGGCCCACCCACGGACTAGCCCAATTGAAGGGCTGACGGGCCAAAATTCGGACAGGCTTGTGGGCGGGCTGGCGGGCAGGCTGATGTCATTGCAATAGTTGGGCTTTCATCTCATTACAGTAGTTGGGCTAGAATTTTGATCTCATAATAAGATTCTCATTACAGTTAGTTGGGCATACTACTACTTGTAAAAGTAACTCTACCATAAGTTTTCCGTTGCACCAAATAAAAAAGCTCTACCATACCTACCAGTTAGTCAGTTAGAAACGTTCAAAAGAGAAATGGAAAAAAGTGAATAACTAATAATTGCATTTGCACAATCGAATTGAACGTTTTTTAATCAAAAGATGAAAAAAAAAAAAAAAAGAGTTGTAACTACTCAAATTAAAAATGCATAAATTATTACACAAAGAGAGCGGCGAGAGATTGCATCACTATAAATATGTACATCCCGAATAGGTTAGCACCTAAACACTTGTCAATCATGAGCACTACTCATCCCCTAATTTGTAAATTACAAAACATAAACAAAAAATTATCTTTATTCATGAAGAAAAAATGCATGCCATGCCTTGTCCACATCCACCCGAGTACCCAGCACACATACAAAAAAAGTGCCATGTGCATACTCTGCGGTGTAGGCAGAAAACAAATGAATGCCTCGTCCACGACTCCAAGAAGATTATACTGTGCATCAGTGCATGTGTGCTAAAAAAATGGGTTTTGAGTAATTTTTAGGCTATCGGGCGGGCCGCTGGGCGGGTCAAGCAAAAAATCGCTAGGCCCAAGTCCGGCCCATGAAGAATCGGGGCTAGGCTGGCCAGCCTGTCCGTCTTGGCATTAACCTCATGAACTGGCATGGTAGTAAGAGTGAATTTGATCAGTGTAATCCAACCTGCAATTCATAACGACCTTCTTTGCCATAAAGACATACGGAGTATATCCCTTTTCACCGTCCCTATCACTGGATCCCCTGCAATTTTGGTCCAAAGATTAGCTCCCAAAGATAACCCAAGATATTTAATAGACCATTTCCTGCACAAATTTTAGAGTTTAATTTCTGCATGGTTCTACAGTCATCTTTATACTAACTATGCTTCCTGGGTGAATGACCAACTAAAAATCATCCCAGTATCATCTAGGTGTCTAAGTGTGTGACACAGGTACTTAATAACCTTTGAAGAAATTGTGCTAGTCGGATAGGGTGAGAGACCAAGCGTCCCACTGGAGAAAAGAAAGGCAGTGGAGTTCCAGAGCTCAAGTGAAAACTGAAAATATCAACAAACAGAGTATACATTTAGTCAGTTACTATCATTAGCAAATTAGCAATTATAACAAGAAACAGTGGTGACTCCACAAACTTGTAAGCACGGGATTGTTCATTCACTTAATATACACCAATTATAATAGGAAAAATCATTATCGAGACTAATAAAAAAATGAATCAATTATTTTTCTCTAAACTACGTACAAAGTAAAAGCTCAACTAAATTTTCCACTTTTTCACACACACACACGATACATACTATAGAATTCTACAGAATTGAAAGAGAATCAAGAATGTTTCATTCAGAAAATCAAGAACCCTAGAAAATCTATTTTTCTGATTTTCTCTTTACATCACGATGTCCCAAAACAGACTCAAACAGAGGTATATATACCTCATACCATCACTCCTAGCTGATTTACAACTCAGAGGAGTCAAGCTCCACTACCTCCACTAACACACTCCAGCTCAGCAAAACTAACCATCCACTAACTAACTAACCTCACGTTTAACCAACTAACACTGTTATATTAACTAAACAGAGATTAATGACTTTTGCTAGCAGCCCCTCGCAAACTCATGGGAGTGTCAATGACCATGAGTTTGGTCTTCAAAGTTTGAAATCGATCAACAGAAAGGGCCTTGGTAAAAATATTAGCAGTTTGTGCTTGACTACCCACATACTGAACAGAGATCTGCTTGCTGAGAACTTTTTCCCTTATAAAATGATAGTCGACTTCCACGTGCTTAGTCCTTGCATGAAAGATGGGGTTGGAGGCCAAAGCAATTGCAGATTGATTGTCACACCATACAACATGAGGTAAGGCTGGAGAAATGCCCAAATCAACAAGTAATTGATGAAGCCATGTCACATCTGCTGCAGTTTGAGCAAGAGCTCGGTACTCTGCTTCAGTTGAGGAACGTGCAACTGTAGGTTGCTTCTTGGCACTCCATGATATCAGATTAGGTCCCAAATATACGCAGAAACCAGTAGTAGATCTTCTATCTGTGTGATCACCAGCCCAATCTGCATCTGTATATGCTACTAGTCTAATGCTCGTGCTTCGCACGTTTTCGCGTGCTCATTAGTTGAATTGGTATCAGGAAGTGTTTTTCGTTTTCATAGTGATGATAGTAGAGAAATAGCAAGAGTTTGTTGAAGCAGAAATCAGTTTCAAATATTCCAATCCAAGAGATTCACTATTTTGGCACACCTTTTGTGTTTTACAACTCTGGTACTCTTTCTTTTTTTTATCGGCAAAAAAGATGTGAAGAAGACATTATAAAAGGCCAGATACCAATTGTTGTATGCAACTTGGCCAAAGAATGATGCATATGCCTCGTAGAAGAAAAGAGTGAAACCAAATGCGGTATTCTTGTAAAAAAAAGTAGCATATTTGCAAAAATAATAGAGAACCAATACATCATCCAACTCATTTTTATTTGAACATTAATAGTGCTGATGACCAATGTTTTTAGTCGTAAGAACTTGTAAAACTTACATCACTTTGAAACTTAGGAGTAGCTCTTTATTATTATTTTTTGAAACCGCAAAAATATTATTAATGATGAACTCAATAATGGATAGATAGATAGAGGGAGAAGGAAGAGGGAAAAGAAAGAAAGAGAAGCGAAAGGAGGGGGGGGGGGGGGGGGGGGGGGGAGAAGGGGATTTGTTGTTTCCAACGGAAGTTCTCGAGACAACAAAGCTAGGAACAACACTCTCCAAAGTCATCAACTGCAAGTAAACATTTCCCGTGTAATTGCATCTAATTTTCCTTCCATGTTAGTAGATCAGCATCCAAGGTAAGAAGGGGATTTATTGTAACTTATTTGTGAGGTCTAAACCCCCATAACCTCTCCATCAATCGGCCATCAAACCTCAACAGCATCATTCAACATCATGGCTGGGCATCCAGCGTCGTCAAGATCCTCAATTTCCAAATAGCAAGATGGAAAAAACCAACCATCAAGATTCTTAATCTCCAACATCAAGATCCATAGTATTCACAAGCATATTTCATTTTATATATCAGTATCTTTTAGCCATCCCTAAATAGAAGTTGACAAGAGATAAGGAGATTTCATATTGCAAATAGAAACCATCAGTTACTAATGAGAGCAGAAATGGGTCAAAACCAACCAATCGAGCAAACAAAACAGCCACAAACAGTTTGAATCTTGGAAGCAGCAGCTTGTATCCAAACTCTTAGCCCTCCAATAGTTGGAGTTGAAAGAGTGATCAGAAATACCAATATTTTAGCAGCAAAAAACGATTTGATTCCCAAATATCTCTTAGCCCTCAACAGATTAGGAGTTGAAAGAGATGTCATAGCATATGAGTAGCTCATTATTCAAGACTACACATCAGTAAGCTCTATCTCCAAGACCATTTGTACCAGTGAAAAATACACAATACACAGAAAACGCGCTTTATGTTGTTCACTTATAATCTACGAACGAAAAGGTTGGCATACAAGTTTAATTAGGGTGAATAATGCTTCTTCTATAATGACTCCACTGAAAATCTTACAAAGTTAAAGAAAAGCGACTCATGAGGATACAAACTGAAATCTCACCATTGATGATACCCTTCTGTAACGTCAATGACCATGTACATCTGTCTTAAGCAAAATACTTTGGGCCGTCCCTGTGATATAATGGCTCTTTGGCAACGGCTCACATGAGATTTCGCATTATTTCTGAGAGGATTGAGACAAGGTCGGGCCCATTCCTCCATACGAGAAATGTTAGGATTGAGTATTCATTTTGACAATGAGCAAATGAACTTTTACTGTAGGAGGCTGCGAGTTGTCTCTCATACCTTTGCAAAATTTCCATGGGTTGCCATTTCAAGAAATAGGTGTAGGCACAAGGGGGAAAGAACTTCCAAACCAGTTCCTAAGTCGTAGAGCACGTCAGCTGCAAAGTGGAAAGCTCACTCTATTCATCTTAAATGAATAGTTGAAACAATAGTTCAACTATAGAACCAGAAAAAAAAAAAAAAAACAGAAAGGAAAGATCTCATGTTTTCAGCCAAGCTACAATCCCAGAATTCTTCAACGTTTGGGCTCTGAATCCATTCTTACAGCCAAATTGCTACATATGAGCTTTCCTACATGCTGCACTCCATCCTTTAAAACCTGCTTGGCATGAACACAACCAATAAATTCATAGACCAAAGGCTTTTCATGCATTGACATGTGTAGACTGTCCAACACAATTGATATCTTACCCAACTTATTGCAGTCGCCTATGCAGGAGTAGGCCGCAAGCCTGCAACAAATAGCAGAGACTGCAAAAGAGAAAGACTATTGGAAAATACGCCACAGTTGGGGGAGACGTTTCAAAGCAATAGCAAAGGATTAACCTAACCTAAAATGTTTCTAGAAGACAGGTTGAATAGTATCACAAAGACTGTGACAATTAGGCGCATAAACGCACTCGGAGTGTCACACACATGAGCACGCACCCTCGTGCGCGTGCACACACAACACTGGACACACACACGTACCAGGAATAAAGCCAGCCATGAGCTGAAATACTATGTTCTTTCATAATATAGAAAAATCATGCTAGAAGCTCCTAATGCCGAAGATCTACTACAATTCGCAAGTATTAGAAGACGACCTGAGTTGATAGAACAGATAACACAATTGGCCATAAGGTCATAAGCATATTGTCCTGCGTCCAAACTGGATTTACTCCACACTCCAACACCATCTGTGACACCAATGGTGTGTTTTTCTGCACAGATGAAGAAGGCATCATCCCCTTGGGACTTTGACTTTTCCACCTTTGGTATGTAGAAAGCTCCACATACCATCTTCAACCCTCTTTCCCTTGATCTTAATCAAAATGGAGAAAGTAAATATAAGTTAATATTTTGATAATTGTAACCTCAATGGGATAAGGTACTTTATTATATTCTAAACAAAAGCAGGTTTTGTTTGAAACAAATTTAACAGCCCCTTCGAATTGAGGGGTTTGATAAAAAGGAGAAGAAAAGAAAGGATTCAGGTTTCTTGCCAAATCACTCTTTTGCATTGAGTACTTTGGTGAGAAATTGAGAGAAAAGTCTAAAAATGATACCTTTTGATTGGCTCGTTATCCTTTCTCAACATAACAAAAAAATGCTGAGATATGATGAAAAAAGCTCTCCTTTCTTATCACACCCTTTCCCATAATATTAAAGAGGCCGGTAAAAGTTTGAGTTTTGTTAGCAGTGCTACAAACACAATGACGCATACGTGTCAAGACCCATCAAATGCATCCAAGTCTCACATGTGAAACCTACACAAATCGAACGGCAATAAACTTATATGTGTCCGAATCTGTGCAAAACACACGTGTCCAAAGTATGTTTATATTTTTTTATATTTCCACATTCTCGAACGCACATAAACAAAAACCCAAAATTGAAAAATCTATAAAAGATTGAACTTCCCAATTAATTTAACTGTGTCGGATATACACAAAAAAATGCATGTGGGACCAACACTAATCGAACGGCTGTGTCCGGACATCATCAGTATCCAAATTATCGTCCTTATTGTTTTAATAACATTCCTGATTGTAGGATGACTGAGTCAATCGTTGGTCTTATTTGGAAGCGATAGGCATAAAACTCGTGGGCTGAGACCATATTTGTTTTGCTAGAGTTCTCTTCAAACACTGAGGCTTTGTTCGGTTGTGGGTTTAGAAAATTTTTGGGTTTGATTTTTGGGTAATGAGTGAAAAGTGAAAATAGGGTAATAATTGGGGATATAGGTAATGATTGGAGAGAGATAGAGAGAGAAATAAAATTAATGATTGGATATAGGGGTAATGAGTGGAGAGAGAAATAAAAATAATAATTAAAATTATAGGTAATGAGTGGATTTGGGTTTGGAAAAATTTTTCCAAACCCCAAACCGAACAAGGGCTGAGTTAAAAACATAAAAAAGATAAGCAAGCGTAGGGAGATATTGATTGGAATAATAAGTTAATTTGTAAGTATTTTATCTTACCCGAAGATTCAGCATTTAGTAATTCTTCCATTGTTGAACAATTATGTGGAATAACTTGTCTTTGTTGACCCTTGTTTGGAGGCCGGCTACTAAAGTTAACACGTTCAATGCCCCGATGCCAGCCGGGCTCTCCAAAAGGAAATAGCATCGGATATTGTAAGGAATCGTAACATCTGTAGTAATATTTGATCCTTTCACTGTGGCCATCATGTTTTTGCACCAATACATCGCATTCTCTTAAATCTAAAGTATCTTCATTGTCTTTCCAAGTCATTGCAACTTGAGATACCATAGGTGCGCTTGAAGTTTGATTCATTGAGTAGGGTCCACAAAAGATTTACCTGCCCACATGATAATTTGAGTGATTCAGTAAAAGACGATAACAGATAAAGGTAATCTAATTTCTCTCTTTTTCCTCGTTTAATTCTTACCTAATATGCAATTCTCCATCAAAAAATCATAAAGTACGTCCATGCATCAGTTTTCATCTCCCACACGACACTTTCATTTTGTGAGACCTTGGTCCCATTTCTTCTCCCTATTTTCATTTTAGGACGTTTCCAAATTTGGGTGATCACCTTGAAAAGATAAGGCACAAAACTTGATGGTTAGTTTTCCTACACTATCCCTTACAAATGCTTATCGATAACAGTGAAAGAGAGATAGGGCCACATGGAATCAATTTAGCCAACAGAGTTCTAATCGTTAATTTTCAAGAATCGGGATCGGTCGAGATTCGGATAAATGGCCCCGAACAACCAACTATACAAAAAAAAAAAAAAAAAACGTCATAATGTCCTAAAAACACATGATGAGCTCTTTGACATCACTGCTCAAATAACTTTCCCTCGAGCCCATGCCTGGACCATAACTCTAAAGTTCCTCTGCCAACTAACACCGTAATGGATGACACATTTTTGCATAGATCAGCTGTCAGTAACAATGAACTTCTTTGAATCAACCTTAAACTGACACCATTTACACAAGTACTGAAATACAAAGAACCTGGAAATGACATGCTCGGATTAGGCACAGAAAATTCCGTTGTACATCTAGTCATCCTTAGCAACAAATCAGTGCTCTGTTTCGATTACGGACTTTTTAAGGACTATCAACACAGAAGAAAATGTAAAATATGCGCAGCTCGGTAGCTCAAAAATAAATAATGTCTACCCCGGCCCACTCTAACAGTTCATTATCATCCAATGTCGATGGGTTCCTGCATTAGAAATAGTAATTTGCACAAAGTGATTGGCCTCATATTCAAATGAGTAACCTCTTGCTTTGTAATTGAAGTCTCAATACTGAATTTGATTGAAGATTTAAAGTCCTATCAAGAATCTGTCAAACTCCTTTCTACAATTCCCTTAATTAAAAGGATATGTTCGAATTTCTTACATTTACTGATGTTAAATAAGCAAAGCGATTCATCAGTAGAAACCACTTACATGCTCCTCTCTGAGGCAATTTATCAAACGGGTGGTGGCCACTACGACAGAGGCATCTACTCCTATAGTTTTGAACCAAGGCAAGTATTGCCACGAAGGAGAGACGAGGATTACTAATTGAACTGTGACTCCCAAATCGAATACGGTGAACAAAAGTAATTTGTTTATTCTCTAAGTTGCACGGCTTCTCATAGGGGCAAGTAATTTCGGGACGTATGGGGTTATAAAAACCAACGATAAATCAAGAACCCAATTGAAAAATCAAAACGTACCAATTCAGGGAGGGAGATATTGGAGGAAGCCGACTTGGAAGCGATCGGCAACGTCTGGGGCAGCGTAGAAGCGGGTGACGAGACGACGTCCCTGAAGTGGTTGCCGAACGAAAGAATCAATTCGATTAACCCAGAACAAAATCGTTAACAGATGTGAAGAATGTATCATACCTATTGGGAAAAAGAAGATCAGAGAAATTCATGGTGAATCTCGTCCAGTTACAGTGGCTGGGTTTTGACTGTGAGATCAAGCAAATTGCAAAGAACACAATGAGAGGAAACGAACCCTAACATTGGCAAGAGCTGTAGAGAATTTCAACATAAATCGTAGTATATAACATTGAAGGACGGCAACAGCCGCTACAACAGTGCTAGCCGCTTCAACAGTGCTTTGATGAGGTAGGATCGCTGCTACAACAATACTACCTCGCCGACAAAGAAACGAGAAATATGGATGATGGCCGGAAAAAAAAAAAAAAAGGTAGAGTACAGTTGGAAAAGTCTAAAATACCCTAATATTGTAGAATACCTAAACAACCCACACCTCAACACATGGAAGAAGAAATTGGAAAACAACTTGAAAGGGCAAATTCGTAATTACACATTATGCCTTGGCTTACCATGCTAGGTTCTTTTATTACAAGTGTATAGATTAAATGTAAAGGACCAGGAACAAAGTACAAGCCTTGATGTATACTGCCTTTGAGATACCTAAGGATTCTTTTGACAGCAATGAAATGACTATGCCTGGGATCATGCATGTGTTGACAAGCAACATTTACAGCAAAAGCAATTTCTGGTCTGGTCAAAGTAAGATATTGTAAGGAGCCCACAATTTTTCTGTACCACTGAGGATCAGGTATAGGCAAATCTGGAACCACCTGAGCTGGTTTTACAGAAGAAGGAGATAAGCTTGGTTTGCAGTCTTGCATACCAACTTTGACCAATAAATCTTGAGCATACTTTGTTTGAGATAAAAGTAAGTTCTGGCCATGATGTAGCACCTCAATACCAAGAAAGTAACTGAGTGGTCCCAAGTCTTTCATCACAAATCTTCTGCTAAGAATACTGATAAGATCTTGTATATACTCTGTATCATCTCTAGTGATGATTATATCATCAACATAGACAAGAATAAGAGTAAGACCATGTGTACCTCTAGAAATAAAGAAAAAAGAATCTGCTTTGCTAGCATGAAAACCTTGAGCAAGAAGAAAACATGAAAAGGTGGAGAACCATGCCCTAGGAGCCTGTCTAAGGCCATATAGAGCTTTATTGAACTTGCAAACATGATTGGGATGCACTGAATCCTTGTATCCAAGTGGTTGTCTCATATAGACTTCCTCTTCTATGACACCATGTAAGAAGGCATTAGAAACATCTAGTTGCTTTATAGTCCATTGGTTATGAACCGCTAAAGAAAGCACAACCCTTATAGTTGGTTGTTTGATAACTGGACTGAAGGTCTCAGAAAAATCAATACCTTCATATTGCTGATTTCCATTGGCGACAAGTCTTGCCTTATACCTTGCTATACTGCCATCGGAATGACGTTTGATCTTGTAGATCCATTGGCATCCAATGACATTGGCATTAGGAGGAGATGAAACAAGAGTCCAAGTGCCTTGTTTGACCAAGGCTGCAAATTCCTCGGCCATAGCATGCTGCCAAGCAGAATGCTTGACAGCTTCTGAAAAATGAGTAGGCTCCACAGTAGGATCAGTTACAAGGTGATCATGTGATACAGGTGTGTTGACTGCACTAAAACCATAATAAGTTTGTGTGGGCACCCGCCCCAAAAGTCGCCCGATTTTGATTTGCAAGGAATGAATTGTTTGGGGGCGGCCCTTTTTAGAAAATAGCGCGGCAAAACGCTTCAATTCAGAGTCGCCACTCGGGTTTTAGCGGAAGGACACCCAAGGAACCGAACTCGAGAACGTTTTGCTACGTTTTGCTTTGATTTGAAAAAGGTTTGATTGGATTTGAAGAGGCGTAGATTGGTCCGTCGTCACCTTCGATATCTGAGGTTCGGGAGCCAGGTTACGAGAGGGGAAGGGTTTTATGGCACCCCTCTCGCCCGATCCGGAGATCGGTCTCTACTCAGGCATTTTGTAAAACGTTTGCATTTTTCTCTCATTTGATCATTTTTTAGCCAGTTAGGGCGGGGAAGCAGATAATGGGGATTGATACCGTAACAGCTTGCGGTTATGTGACAAAAATGTTTATGAATAATGATTTTCTTGAATCGATAGAATGAATATAGATTGAAAACAAGCACTGAGAGCAGTTTGAGCATAATGGTGTATGCTGTCTCTCAGGTGCGTGAGCAGGCAACATACTGGCATGCAGTGGCCGAGCCTCTGCACGCCACCATACCCTGCGCACGCCACCAAGAAGCTGGCGTACACCACCTTTTGTCACTCACAGCCTTTGTTCTCAACCCTCTGGGCTCTGGAATGGACCAGTGCACACCCAGGACAAACTACGCAGTTTATAATATGATCATATTTACAGATTATAGACAGTTGAAATGACTTGAAGCCATGAAAATAGACTGGAACCCCATAAACAGAGTGGGGAGATAACAAGAGGCCAGGATTGAGCTACGATGCAAGGGCCAGCCACTGGACCTTGGTATGGTTGCCGTACGCCACTCATGAGAGGCCGTACGCCAGTTGTACCTCCTGTCCAGTGCTTGGCTTTACATCATCTGGGCTCTGGAACATGACCAGAAAGATCCCAGGGGCCTTTCAAAGCAAAAGAAAACAAGTATTGAAATGCTACACCTATACAGTTCTAAATACAGAAAGCTGGAAATTGGTTTTTAGCATGCAATAAGGTGATGAATGGACAAGAAATAAAGCATGAAACAAAGATCTAGACCCCATTTCACAACTGGAGTACGCCAACTTCGGAGGGCTCGGACCTGCGGTACGCCACCTTTTTAGTGGCGTACGCAGGGTCCAGACAGATCCCAGACAGATCAAATTTTAAAACTGTACGTACTGCCACGGACCGGCGTACGCGGGCTTATGACCGGCGCACGCCGATTCTAGTTAGAAACGATTTTTTTGTTTTTGAAACTTTGATAGCTTTAGGGCCAGGACTGGTATTGATTACCAGCCTTGACCCTGTTAGCTCCCCTCAGGGACCAGAACAGAAAGCAGTACAAAGATGTATACCTTTGGCTTTTGGATTTGAAAGATGTTTGAGCTTTGAACTTGGCTTTGAAAGGAGAATGTGGGTGGATGTTTGACTGCAAGAGGTGTATGGAGGGTCTCTTGTTTGCTCTTTCAATGGATGAAAGAAGAGCAAGAAAGAAAACTAAGAAGAAAGAAAGAACATAGACTTGAAACTTGGAGCCAACCTCTTGAAAGACTAGTGGAGGGGTTATATATAGGGGAAGAGGGAGAGAGAGGGGCTGAGGCCAGTTAAAGTGACTGAAGCCTTAGCCCTTAAGTCTCTCCTCTCATTGGATGAGAGGAGAAAGGTGATGGGATGGGTGTAAGACATGTCCCCTGGCCGAGATTGATTTTTCAATGAATTGGAAGGTTCTCATATGTTGTAAACCCTTACCCATGGCTTCTGCATGCTGAAAATGCTGAAAAACACAAGTTTGACCGGAGGTTTGACTTGGCGTACGCCACTAAATACCTGGCGTACGCAAGGTCAAACCTGGTCAATGGTCAAAGTTGACCGATGACTGACACGTGGCAGAGGGCCAGCGCACGCCAGGAAAGTATTGGCGTAAGCAAGAAGGGTTTTGTTGAGGCCTTTTGGTTCTGGTTTAGAGAGTTTGAAAGGGTTTTTGGAATGCTCAAAACTCAAACAGACTAACATTTCTGAGGTGTTCTTGATCCGTTTCATCATCGGGGCAACAAAAAAATAGTAAAAGAACTAAGTCCGGATAGTCCAGAATGGGGTGTCTACAGTTTGTGGTTTGGAAATGCCATTTTTTGACCTTGTCACCATTTGATGAGAAATTGAAGAGTTAATAGGAGTAGAAGTAAAAGAAAGAGGAGCTAAAGGATCTGAGAAAAGAACACCACTATCAGGAACAGATGAAGATGGGGAAGATGAAGTTAGAGTAACATCAATGGTATGAATGGAGGAATTAGTACTAGTTTGAGCAGAAGGAACAACATGTGATGGATTAGAATTATGAGGAAGAGATGAAGAGTGATGAGGTGTAAACTGATGAGGTTCACATATAGTTGAAGCACAATATGGTGTAGGAATGTCAGAAGAAGCAAGAGGAATGGTAATAGAAATATCACTAAAGTCTGTGAGAGGAACTTGAAATGATGTAAGAAAAGAGTCAGTATTTGTGAGGGAACTCTGTGAGACAAGAGTTGAATATGGGAACTCATGTTCAACAAATCTAACATGTCTAGATGTATAAACTTTGGAAGAGACAGGACCAAAACATCTATAACCTTTTGTTGCAGGGCAATATCCCAAAAAAATGTAGTGAATGGATTTAGGAGTTAGTTTGTTGTGTGTATAGGGTTTCAACCAAGGAAAACAGCTACAACCAAAGGGCTTTAAAGCAAAATAATCAGGTGAAGTTTTAAACAGTAGACAATAAGGAACTTGAAATTTTAAGGCTGAATGAGGCAACCTATTTGCTAAGTACACTGCAGTGGTGAGAGCTTCTAGCTAGAATTTTGTGGAAAGATCAGATTGAAGTAATAAAGCTATAGTAGTTTCAATAAGACGTCTATGTTTCCGTTCAACAACACCACTCTGTTCCAGTGTATGAGGACAGGTTGTCTGATGAGTAACCCCATTATTCAGAAACAAGTTTAAAAGGAAATGATTCACAAATTCTCCTCCATTATCACTTCTAACAATTTTGATAGTGGTATGAAATTGAGTAAAGACATAAGCTTTGAATTGAGCTATAGTGTGCTTAACCTCAGATTTGTAATGCAAAGGAAACAACCATGAGTATCTAGTAAAGTCATCAATTACCAGCAAGTAATATCTGAAACCTCTATGTGAGGGAATGGGAGAAGGACCCCACACATCCATATGTACAAGTTCAAAAGGAAAAGGAGTTTGGGATTCAGATAAAGGAAATGGTAGCTTATGGCTCTTGGCCATATGACAAGCAACACAATTTACAGTTCCAGATTTGGAAACTGGTAAATGAAATTGGTTTATTAATGACTGAAACAAAGAAATACTTGGATGACCAAGCTTATTATGCCAAAGCATGACAGCATCTGTTGTGCTTACTAAAGCTACAAAAGAGGGATCAATGGATGAACATTTAGAGGAGTTCAGCAGAGGATAGAGCCCCTTGCTGCATGGTCCCTGGTAGAGAAGCTGATGAGATTCCTTGTCCTGAATGACAAGACCATTGGAATCAAAGATGAGAATGCAGCTATTATCTTTAGAAAACTGTTGAACGGAAAGAAGATTATGAGTAATTGAAGGAGTATGAAGAATGTGTGACAGTCTAAAATTAGCATTAGGTGTAGTTAACACACCTAAACCAGAATGAGTAACCGGTAACTGAGTTCCATTGCCCACTTGAACACCTCCAGTCATAGAGGAAAGCTGAGGGTACTCAATATTTTGTAAATTGTTAGTGATGTGTGATGTTGCACCACTATCAAAGTACCATGGATTTCCTGATGGACCAGCAACTGACAATCCAAGGTCTTGATAGCCAGAATACATTTGAGGAATAGCAAAACCAGTAGGCAAGGTTGAAGTACTTGTAGTATTAGAAGCTGTAGCAGGAAAAACACTTCCAGTATATCTAGCAATATGGGCCTGTGCATAGTTAGGAGAGCCATTGAACTGAGCATAAGGAGGAGCAAAGTGGCCAAAAGCTCCTGTGGGAATAGGAAACTGATTTGCTAAGAAAGTAGGTCTGGAAGATTGATATGACCCAAGCAAACCAGGTGTTGACATCCCCTTAGTGTGTAAAACATTAGGATAGGAAACAGATGGCATGGTATGAAATGAAGGGTTACGCCACTGTGTTTGAGAGTATGTAAGTGAAAAGGATTGGTCAAAAGTAGGAAATTGGCCCTGATAATAGCAGTATTGTGTAATATGATTTGTTTTGCCACATATAGCACAAGGATCTCTTGGATATCTGGTACCTCTTCCCCCTCTTCCTCTGTTAAAGGGCCTAGGAGGAGGTGAAAAGAACTGTGGTTGAGTATAATATTGAGAAATAGAAGGGGAGAACTGTGGTAGGGTAGAGGTAATTTGTGGTAGAGAAGGGAGAATCGGTGGCAGTGGAGGAGGTATCTGTGATGTGACCGCAGAAATAGGATTAAGACAGTAGTTAAGGGAACTGTGTTCGAGTTTGAAGATGTTGCAATCAAGGCAGAATTAGATTCAACAGGTTCAGAAGTATCCTGAGACATTTGAATGTCCTCTCCACTCAACATTGTGACAAGTTCATCAAAAGTAAGATCTGCGTGACCACTTGTTCTGATCCCAGTTTTAAAACCATTGGATGCAGGAGGTAAACCATGAAGAGTGTGGAAAACAAGATCTTCATCAGATAGAGGATTATCGGCAGCGGCTAACCTCTGAGCATATGTCTTTACTGTATCAATATATGACTCCATTGTGGAGATCTTTGTTAGACTATAGAGTTTACTTCGCAACTCATGTATGTGTGTTCGTGACAAAGAATTGTAACGAGTGTTCAATGAATGCCAAACTTCATAACTATGATGAAACCCTAACACATAGGGTAAGGTAGTTTGGGATAATGATGCAGTTAGACACGCCAATAGCTGAGAATCTATAAGCTTCCAGAGGGCGAAATCAGAGTTGATTACCATTTCTCCAGCAGAATTTCTGATTTGTGACGAAGGACATGGCACAGATCCATCAACGTAGCCAAGGAATCCATTCGCATTGAGGACATTTTCATCTTGCGTCTTCCAAAGCAGAAAATTTGCACCATCAAGCTTGATGTTTATCAACGAGTGAAAATTGGAGACCAAGAACGCTAGAGACGGTGGAATTGTAACAGTAGAAGTCGAAGAAGTTGCCATTGTCGCGAATCAGGAGGATTTCAAGAACAAAGAATCAAAATCGAAGAGATGTGAGATGAGATAAGTGCGACTTTCGTCTTGTAGGCTCTGATACCATATAGAATTCTACAGAATTGAAAGAGAATCAAGAGTGTTTCATTCAGAAAATCAAGAACCCTAGAAAATCTATTTTGCTGATTTTCTCTTTACATCACGATGTCCCAAAACAAACTCAAACAGAGGTATATATACCTCATACCATCACTCCTAGTGATTTGCAACTCAGAGGAGTCAAGCTCCACTACCTCCACTAACACACTCCAGCTCAGCAAAACTAACCATCCACTAACTAACCAACCAACCTCACGTTTAACCTTTGACTTGCCCTTTTTTTTAACAGCTTCAAGTTCGAGTCGTTAATGACACACCTCGATCTCAAACTAACTTTTGTGGGTAATAATTACAAGCTAATCTCAAGTATGACGTTATTTCTTTTTTGAAAGGCAAAAGAAATTTTATTAATTTTTGAAAATAGAGTTACAAAGATTAAAGGGAGCAAGTGAAAAAAAGCATCACAATAAGGAGAAAACATTCCAACAACTATGGCATTATTTCTTGATTGGACATCCCCAACGGTGGTCTTGCTACATTTGAAGAACCCTGACGATGGGGTTAGTACTGGATTCAAAGATCACCCATGGTGTCCTTTCCCTTGGCAAGCGGTGGCTGGATTCTAGATTAGCGGGCAGTGGGAATAGACCCTCAGAATTAGACGAGGTACACATAAACTGGCCCAGACTCTCTAATTATAAAAAAAAATTTAAAAAAAAAAAAAACAAGATAAAGAGGGGGAGAGTGACAGAGTGAGGGGAAAAGGTGGGTTGTTGGTGGGTCTAACTCTCACAAGAGAGGACGTGAGGGTAAAGTTATTAGGCTATTGCAATCAGTAGTGGCATTAATAAACTCAATCATGGCATTATCGCTCAGTTTGTGGAATTAAACCAATTATGACTAGCTTAGTTGGATATGACTTTTGCATTTTTTTATGAGATCTAGAGCTCGAATCTTCACATTTGCATGTGGGTGTTCGATCTTGTCTTGGTATCTTTTGGGATTATTTCTCTTGCTAATTTAGCTAGTAGTTGAATTGAGTTTATAATGATTGTAGAATTATTTGGCATTGTTACTGATCCCTCTAATGCAACTAATATATTTTGTTTTTTGAACGGCGAAAAAGAATTTTATTAATCTTTGAATGTGAATGTGAATACAAAAACCAAAAGGAGTAAGGAGAAGGGCAACAAATGCACATCCGAAACCCAAACCTTTGATTGGCAAGTTATCAATTAAAGAGACACCCCAAAGGATAGATTCCAACATCTATGGGGCCTTAATGCCCGAATAAAACAATAAAGCGCAAAGGAACATACCCCAACACTCAAAAAGGCCTAAATGCCCCAAAGACAAGGCCAAAGCCCAAATACACAGAAACCCAAATGCACATATCTGGAATCCGGACGCCAAGCTGCCGCCGTGAAGAATTAAAACACTATGAACTCGTCGTATGTCGCTGATCCAAAAAATGCTCGAAGAATCACCAGCCGCAGAGGCAACCACGTCAGACCAAAACTAAAACAGATCCAGCAACCACCGCACCACCACATGCCGCCGACTTCCACACCAGACAAAACAAACCGCTACCCATGCACAAGATCTGACCACCAATCCCGGCCGTGAACGACTACAACACCAGACCCCTTGACAATGGGAAACCGAAAAATAATCACCGTCCGCCAACGCCTAGAAATCGTCCTGCAAAGCTCCGAGTAGGTGCTCGTGTCCATGGCCGTTCCGGACTTCTGCCGAAGAACTCCGCTTGCTGTTGGACTTATAGTGATTGTAGAGTTGTTTATAGTTTCATGTAATTCTCATATGTTGGAAAATATGATAGGATATAATATTTTATTTTTTAGTGTGAATGAAAATTGATTTATGTTGGAGTTGCAGCTTTTAATTGGCACTTGTTCATCGTGGACGGACGCGTTCTTTACGAACAGATGTGCCTCTTTCTTTGGTGACTTTTCGTAGAGTTACTTGTTGGCCTATAAATATCAATGCCCTCATTCATTTTCAAATGATTTAATTTTTCCTTCATTCAAATCCATTCATATGAAAGAGTTACAAATACAAGATGATTCGCCAGGCCCTCCAATTGAAGTGTTGCTTTGGGAGGATTCCAATCAAGTAGTGCTGGGAGACAGTCGTTCAATGCAAACCGTGAGCACCGTTGTGGGAACGAAATATGTCTTAAGTTCAAAGTGTCTCACACAAACACTAGCCTTGATCACCAATTTGTTTCCATCAATTTTCAGGTTTTGAGTACCGATTTTATTGCGTTCATATTACTGGTTTTATCACAAAAGGTAAACACATTTTTCCAACAATCTTAAGACAGATTTATGTTTACTTTTGTGTTCGTATCCCTCAGTTTGGAATCTTCTGTTGGCCTGGAAAATATGATCACTTTTGATGTGATTCTTGTTTGATTTTTGCCGATTGTGATGCATATGTCGGTTGGCCATTTTATTCTTTGGCCCAATGAAAAAACTTGGTGGATATCTCCTATTGTCCTATTTCACGTTTACTTTTTGTGAATTTGACATGTTATATTCTGTTTGGATTTCAAGAATTTGGCGTGCATCGGTTTTGAATATCAAGCATGATTGATGAATGTTTGTGACTTGCCATTCGTAACTATTAGCTAGCCACCGTTTCATTCCCATGCAATGCATATAATTCAACTTGTGAAGTTTGTCTCATGCCTTTCCATATTGGTATGAAACGGTTCCTTTTGTGAGTGTTTACATAAGAGGAGCATGCGGTGCATTTTGATCGTAGTATGATCATTAATTCTTGTTTAACTGTCTATGGAACTTACACCAAATTTAGCACTAACTGCTTTTATTATTCTTACTAGACAGATTGCTTGGCTTTATATGTGCTCTTAGACTATGGAACTAGTCTGGGGTTGGCAATCATACCCATCCCGTCCCGAATCCGCCCCGTCCCGTTCCGAACAGGGCTGGTTTTCCACCCCATTTTCCAGTATCGGGTCGGGGTTGGGGTAAAATCTTCCAAACCTGCCCGGGTTCGGGGCGAAAGTGCCCCGCCCCTAAACTCGCCCCGAAATTACCCGACCCCGACCCGGCGTACTTATATATGTATTTATTTATACATGTATATATACTTATATACATGTCCTTTCATTTTTTTAGCATTAATCCAAAAAACAATGTCCCTTTACTGTCAAGTAGCCTAATTAAATTTAAAAAAGAAATAAAAATTGATATTTATTGGTATTTAGTGGATTTTTTAAATAGTTTTCTTCAAATATTTATAATAAATTATACACATAAAGAAATGGGTGAAGTATCTAAAATATTAATTGCAATTAAAAGTTTAAATTTGACAGCGATACCAAAAGACATAAAAATAATTTCAAAAGTTTTATTTTCTAGATAATTTTTATTCTTATTTAGCATTTTTTTTTACTTTTTTACTTATACTTTAATTTTTTTAATTTTTAAAGTAGTCAAAGAGATGAAAAAACCCGATCGGGGCAGGGCCGGGGGCCGGGTAATGATTTTCGGGTCGGGGTATGCAAAAACCCGCCCCGCCCCATTGCCATTCCTAAACTAGTCAAAGAGATGCACCTTTTCCAGTCTATGAGAAATGGTTGTAATGGTTACAACGGTAACATTAGCTCTTAAACGGTGCAAATGTTTCGAATATTATGGATTATGCATACATGCATGTGCACACTGAACGTGTGTCCACATTTGACAAGTGTTCTTCGGTGAGGGACATATTGGTTCGGTTTCGGCAATTGATTTAGGCATCTATGTACGTATGTCTTGTGATTACTTCTCTTTAAACGTGGGTTAAACATTGTGGAGTTAGTTCCCTTGTTTCTCATTTGCCCGGTATTGTGACTGTTCGTTCTAACAGTTGGTATCCCTTTTGAGATTTATAAAATTTGTTTCGTTTGCCGAGAAAAAAAAAAAAAAAAAACAGTTGGTAACCCTTTAGCGTAGGGGAAGAATAGATTGCCAGCCATTGGAAACTGTGGCGGCATTGGGTACTAAGGCTAGACAGAGTATGGGCCTTTTTATCTTCGAATTCAAGGAAGGGGTCAAATATTGCAAAATACTTTTGACAGACCTATCAGTCTGGGTTTCATATTTCACTTTGGAAAGCATGAATGCTACGTGGTGTTTGTAAAATCCCAGTGGCATTGAGTATGCAAAATGATTAGTCATATTATGACTCGACTGCAAAGGTTAACACGGTTTTCACCGTTGAGGGTTTAAACACCAGGTTTTGAATGGTTCCAAAGCCATGGAAAATGTTTGGATAAACTGAATGGTTGTGGTTACCGTGACTACCATGAGATCCCTAGGGTCGAACAAAAAGGTGTAACCACTGCTTTTACACCAATAAAGATGTAACCTTTTAGTTCGAACTAAGGGTTGTGACCTAACGGCTTGGGTTGCTACGTTTGATTTGGCATGGAAAGATTTGGAATATTAAAGTTTCCACAATCTTGAGAGTTTGATAGTTATCAAACAACTACACCCCACACAATACTTTTTAAATAAAGTGAAATCGGTTTATATGCTACTAAGAGTATCCAGTGAATTTGAAAGGATTCAAAGAGTGCATGGTGCACTTCACACAAAATTGTCTATTTTGAGTAAAGAGTTACTCAATTTTGAGTTACTTAATTAATGTGGCGGTTGGCTCTTGCTGATATCTCTTGAAACACATAAAATGATGAAGAGAGAGAGAGAGAGTTTTGACATTGTTTGTGTAATGTCATAAATGGCGGAAATTATTTTGATGAATTCTGAACTATTTTTAGAATTGTGGGGGGAGCATATTTATTATAATTTCCATAAAGTTGAAATATGTGTTGCACTATGGGAGATGTTCAACTATACTTAAAGAATAAAGTATGGTGATATGAGTATCCAATTTAAAGTTTTAGAATCCAAAGGTGGATTTAATTATATAATTGGAGTGCAACAATGATTTGAAAATCCTTATGCGTGTATAGCAAGGTCTACGATGGAGTTTGATCAACTCATTTTATTAGACAAAGAGGCTAATAAGCAGATAGCTGTGCCATCTCTTAGAGGATGTTCCAACGGGGGTCCAATTCTATGCCAGAATTATAATGTGATGGCCGTCAGTTGTTAGAAAGGCATAGAAGACCATGTGTAACGGTAAGTCTCGATATTAAAGATATCAAACCGTTAAACATTTGTTCTCATTTGAGAATGAAACGTCAAAAAAAAAATTGTTACGGATCCGTTAAGTTTGGAGTTTTGACTATAGAACAAATGATCATCGAGGGGAATGAGATTAAAGCTTATTAATTAAAAGTCTCTATAACGGCAACCCAACCTAGCTGATTGGAGATCCCAAAATCTAGGTTCAACGGGACAACCGAGTTGTATGAGACTTAGGAGTATCACTGAGGAGAAATCTCTCTAACTCATTCCTATAGTGAAACAGTGATGCCTGCAGCATTTTAGGTTAAGTTTAACTTTCAATGATTTTTATACCTTGGTAAATCTAAGTGGGGTATAATAGGATACCCTTAATAAGAGATCACCTATGTGAGTGTGAAGGGGCCATTTCTGTGAGAATTTTCTGAGACTGAATTCTCCAAAGCACTCTTTGAAACCAGTCGGTGTTCCAGGGCCCAAATGGGCTCAACCATAAAAACCAACTGTGTTCAGAAAGATTCTGTGTGAATTCTATTGTCTTGGTTTACACAAAAAGCTGAACAGTTCAAGGCATCGCGTCCACTGGTTAGCAAGTAAATCCGATAGTCTTTCACAAGGGAAGGTTCAAAGTCAAAAGCTACCTATCCTATGCAGGAAATTTCCACTTGTACTCTTTCTATCGTTTGCAATGTTTTGCATTGGTTATCGAGTCAATTTCATTTATGTGGGGGATTGTAGGAAAATATGATAGGATATAATATGTTATTTTTAGTGTGAATGAAAATTGATTTATGTTGAAGTTGCATCTTTTTATTGGCACTTGTTCGCCGTGAACGGACGCGTTCTTTACGAACAGATGTGCCTCTTTCTTTGGTGACTTTTCGTAGAGTTACCTGTTGGCTTATAAATATCAATGCCCTCATTCATTTTTAAAAGATTTGATTTTTCCTTCATTCAAGTTCATTCATATTAGAGTGTTACAAACAAAAGATCGGTCACCAGGCCCTCCAATTGAAGTGCTGCTTCGGGGGAATTCCAATCAAGTAGTGCTGAGAGACAGTCGTCCAATGCAAACTGTGAGCACCGTAGTGGAGGCGAAATCTGTCTTAAGTAAAGAGTGTCTCACACAAACACTCTCCTTGATCACCAATTTGTTTCCATCACTTTTCAGGTTTTGAGCTCCGATTTTATTGCGTTCATATTATTGATTTTATCACAAAAGGTAAACACATTTTTCCAACATCATACTTGTATATCATCGATCCTACCGCTTGACAAAGAAAAAGGTTTATGAAATTAAAATGTGTATAGAATCGGGAACATTTGTCGTGCTGAGAGCTCCCCTCACGAATGGTGAAATTTTTTCTGAAGTAGTGGAAGAAAAGATGCTTGAAATGTTCATATAACTGATTTTCATTCCAATTAAGCAAACCACTGATGAAAAAAGTGAGTTTATTTAAAATGGGTTCCAAGTCCAAGGAGAGAAACCCGCCATCGCTCACACTGACGGCTGATCACACCACATTTAATACAAAGAGAGAATTGACAAACGCTACAAACACATGATAAACTTGGCAACGCAACACACAACCATAGCCAAACAAGTTTAGATCGAGCTCAACTAAATAGTAGAGCGAAGAGCTCAAAACTTGTCACACTCCGTTGGCATAAATGACAGGGTTTCTTTGTATAAGTCATATTCCACCAGGATGTTTTGCTGCTGTATATTCCCTAATATGGAGCGAGTATCACCTGAACCATGCATGGCCAAACACGTCACCCCCAAAAATGAGTACGTGACCATATAGTTTTCCGCCGGTAAATCTAAATCTGCATCCGTAAAATGGAACACCACCGAGGGTACCTTGGCACGAGAAGGATCGGTCGGCAATTTGAAGCAAAGATCAAGATTGGTGGAGTTACGTGCGTCGACTTGTGGAAGCTTTACCTGAGAGCGGAACTCATCGATGAGAAGATTATAAGCGCTTTGAGCCAATGATGTAAACGTCGAGCCCGAGTCTATGAACAGGC
This sequence comes from Rhododendron simsii, assembly GCA_014282245.1. NCBI lineage: Eukaryota > Viridiplantae > Streptophyta > Magnoliopsida > Ericales > Ericaceae > Rhododendron > Rhododendron simsii. The sequence goes on from CM024954.1 coordinate 38,984,058, forward strand.
CCCCAGACCCATCAGCATTGAGAGCAAAAGTTGTTTTGTTTACGGGCAACCTAGTGCTACCAATTGTGATTCCTTCGAGAGAAAGATAGTAGAAAGTGGGCATTAATGGGTTTTGAAGTAAAGGGGTGGTTTTGATCTTCCCATTCACACTTGCATGGGAGCCTATCAAAAGGGTACTGTGTTCATTTCCATTCCAGGAAGTTAAGCAATACGAGAACGTGCGCTCACCCAACTGGGAGACGAGCGACAAGGGTCCGCGTCCGAGGCCTACCAGGCCATCGCCTTTTCCCGGTCCGAATTGAAATATACCACAACCGAACGCTACCTTCGGTACCGGGACCTTCTTGAAAGTAAAGGTTTCGGTGGCTAAATAACCTGAAGTGGAACTACCATCTCCATAACTATAGATATACACGCACCCATCGTGTGCGTTGCATTGTGATTTTGGCAGCTCATGGCAAAGGTTGTTGGAGCATGACACATTTGAAAAAGAGGAGGATTTTTTGGGATCAAACACCGGGTCGGGTTGAGAAAAACACTCCAGACAAGGCTGGCATTGAGTCCATATGAGGTCGCTGCCGGTATCCATTGTACCATAGTAGGACTTTGGCGGGGTCCCTATCGAAAAGTTCATAAGGTATTCGCCCGCTCCAGAATAAACCGTGGTCCTGACTTTTGGATGTTTAGCTGTCAAAACCATTTCATTGAACATTTGGAGCCTGCGGTTGGAACGCTTCACTGCCCGATATAAACGTTCGGAGTCAGTGAAGTTTCCACCCGAATCAATGTGGTTTAGAGTAATTTTGAAACCAGTTTTCATCAGTTGATCTTGATGTGGCGTGGAAAATGCGGGTGAAATAGAAATGAGAATCAAAGCTAGGGTAAGAAAGAGGAGGGAGGATAGAGATGGTGGTAATGAAGCCATGACCAGTGGTATGAGAAATAAGACACATGTATATCAGGTATTTATAATGAATGAAATGGAACATCTGTTGGGTTTTGCCCCAATGTGAAAAGGAGAAAAAGAAAGCAAAAGCCAGCTGTGCCGTGGGCTTTGGGCTTTTGAGTGGAAGAGAAAAAGTGAAAATGACAGCTAATGATTTTTTGGATAATTAATACCCGTTAAACACATACTGAGAATATTTATTAATGTTAAAAATACTAAAAATGTCCATGACGTGTATTAATTATCAAAATACGTCATATACCGTCATTTTTTTGAGAAAAAAGGTGCATTTATTGGGCTCTAGATTCTTCATTGGCAGTTGAAGGGCTTTTATGTCATGGGTGTATTAGGGGTGATACCGGTCCGATTTCGATCGGTTTGGGTATATTTTTTGGTCAAACCGGTTATCCGGTTTGAGATTTTACAAACCGGAACCGGTTGAGATAAACCGGTACGGTTTCAATCGGCTCAACCGGTTTTTAAAACACATAAACTGGATAGAAATTATATTTCCGGTTTATAAAATTTTATAAACCGGAATCGGATCGAAATTATTCAACGGGTTTAAAAAATTCGATCCGGTCGGATTTTTCCGGTTTCGATCGATATTCTGGTTTCGGCTAACAGCCGTAGGTGTATAAAAGGAGCATGTGCTGAGTGTGAAAAAGGAGAAAAGGTGAGTGTATAGCCCCTTGGGGGGTTGCAGGATACATGCACCAGGGAGGTGAGAGGAGAGTAGATGTGAGGAAAAATAGAGGTGGGGTGAGTGAAAATTATTGTGTGCACAATGGTATTAGAAGTTTGAGAGGGTTTTTTCATCTCACATTATAATCATCTATTTTTCCATATAATAGAATATCTCTCTCACCCGTGGATGTACCCGAGTTTGGAGAACCATATATTTTCTTGTGTGTTCTCATTCTCGTTCTTGTGTGATTTGTTTTTGTTTGTTGCGCTTCCCTTGTGGGTGGGATTCAAGTTATCCCAACACGTGGTATCAGAGCACAAGAGTGGTATTGGAGGGGGGGGGGGAATTTTTTTTCCCATCATAATCTTAGGTATAAAACAAGAAAGAGCATCAATTCATGTTCTCAACTTCTCCAGTTGCAGTTACTGAATTTTGTGTTTGAAATTGATAAATGACACCATTATTATAATTTGATGATGACACCAAACTAGATTATCTCTCCACTTGAAATCCATCCTCTCTCTCCGTAAAAGTTAAAACATGAAACGCAACGCTATTACAATTTGATGAGCACTCCGGCCCCATTACATTATTTTTCCACTTTAACCCGCTTTACTCTCTGGAGAAAAATTATTTGGTGGTCTTAGAGCACTGCCAAGTGATGCCCCAATAGTTCTAAACACTACACATTTCCGTGGATCGGAGTACATCGCTAAGTGTATAGACTCCACAACGATGTGTCGCGTTGAGGGGTGTTGAGGAATCACTTAGCGAAACTTTGTAAAACACAATTGTAGAAGTTCTGGAGCTTTTTTTTCCATGAAACTTGACAAAAGATTTTTGTACATAACCTTTTGATATCTTTCATTTTTTAGTTGAAAAGCTAGCTTGTTGAGCTTTTTAATGTGTTTTTTATCGAACTAGATTATCGATGGTCATTACGATTGGTTTTTCTTACTTATAGATTGAAAGAGAATTTATGCACATGCTTAGCAAAAAAAGAGAATTTATGCACATGAATGACCCCCCGTTTTCAAAATCATGAAGTTGCCACTGCCCAATTGTACTTGAATTTTTTTTCACCTTTTACACAGCTTTTGTCTCTTTGTAACAGTGAGGCAAACATGGGAAGCCCTATGAAGTAAGATGAAAATCAAAGTCGGACTTCTATTTGGTTAGTAATGTCTCATCTGGGCATTTGAAGGCCCATTGGTGTTTGGGGCTACGTCCCATTGGTATTTGGGTCTCAATTCGCTATCTAATTTTTGGTTGAATTTCCCTCCCCTCACCTCCACTTGATATATCCTTATCAAGTTTTTTAATAAATTTTTTTTCGTTTAAAAAAAAAAGATGAAAATCAAAGTCATTAGATTACCAATAAAAAACACACCCCAAAGCAAATCTAGGTAAATAAAAAGAATCAACTACAACACTGAGTAATAGCCCAAGGCTTCTAATTAACGAGTCCAACAAGTCAAGCAGTAAATTGTTAAGTTTGCAAGATTTACCAACTAAATATATATTTTTATTTGGATAATGCAGGGTGTTCCAGATGAGGTGGTCTCAAGAGTTGTTGATAAGAATAATCGAATCTGAGATCTTAGAATGACGCAAATACCTAAGTCCCAGACAAAGATTACTTGACCAACCCTTAGGGTTGTATCCAACTAAATATTTGTTAATTATCACGTATGCCATCATAATGAAAGAATCAATACAAAATGGAGGCCGTCAAACAAGTGAATTTGGAGGCAAAAGATGGTAACAAATGCCATCAGAATGAACACTACGAGCTATGATAGAGGTGACCCTTGCTAGGGAAGATTCATCAGATTCTCCCAAGTAATTATTTCTAATGTTCCATAATACAGTATCTCAGAATAAACGAATTAATATACATTAATACTGCCAGTAATATAATTTTATCAAATCAAAAAACACTTTCTGAGAAAGCTTCAGCAATTTCCGGGACAGTTACAGATAGAATCCCCTCCCCAGTCTTTTTCCTGCTCAAATTCTTTCTTTCTTTCTTTCTTTCTTTTTTTTTTCAAATCTAGAACCTTGCTTCCATTTATGGAACCGAATTTTATAAAGCCCCAGATTCCAGAGAGAGAGAGAGAGAGAGAGAGAGAGAGAGAGAGAGAGAGAGAGAGCCTTGTCTAACAAGTTAATTGAATATTCAAATGATGATGTCACGGCGATGAAAGAATTGAATAATCGAATGGTGTCATTAGGGCCGGGCGTTGCTGCTTCTCTCACAAAACAAAATAACAATTTACATCCACAGGAAATAGAGAATACGTTTGAACGCGACATAGTTGTTGTGTCTAGCCCCAAGTTAAGTTCTTTTTTTTTCTCGGCAAACGAAACAATTTTATAAATTTCGAAAGGGGTACATCGAGGGGAAAAGAAGGAAGAGTGAACTTGCTCAACCACAAAATAAGAAACACAAAGAATAAAAACACACCATCCAGCCGGGGGTTGGATGTGTTACACCTCAAACCCATAATTAGAACTTCAGCTTACAAATACCATGAAAAAAACATTTAAAATCCTCCCCTAAGTGCACCTTGATATCGAACTTTGCTTTCATCCACATCACCACCCTAATCTTTATCTGGTCTTCTCCTCGCAAGCTGACCTTGAGGTATTGTTGAAAATGAGGTCGTTTCTTGCAAGCCACAATGACCATAGGGTAGCGAAGAAAGTCACCTCCCAAATGAGTCTTTCCATATTTCTAAACCTTGAGCCAAACCCCCAATTTGCTAAGTCCGCCAAGGAAGATGGACAAACCCAAAACATCTGCCACCATACCTGTATAAGCGACCAAGTATTCCATGAAAACTGATAGTGCAAAAAAAGGTGTTCAGGGGTTTCCTCGAAGGAAGCACATAATGGGCACTTCGACAATGGACCCACCTGAATCATATTCTTCGTACAAGAAAATTGAAAAACTTTTTTAAGTCATCTTTTCACTCCCAAAATCGTTTCCCGACTAACCATAGACTGGGCTGCGCTTGATCAGGCCAAGAGTAGGAGTATTTTTTCTATTATATAAATTTCATTACGCCTGTTTTTGGATACTGAATTTGTAGAGAAATTTGATGAGGAATTGAAACGAAAGGGCGAAAATAGGAAAATCGATCTTGATGCGATTGGATTCTTTTTCCGTTCCTTCTCGTTATCCTCTACGAGTACGTTCACAAAATCGCGATTTTGGATTGAGTTCTTATTTGATTTCAGATACACAACAAAATTGTGTTCTCAGAATGACTCACATTTACTGTTGCCTGATGCAAAACGAACCAAGAGTGCTCTTGGTTTCGCCGCGTAGGGACTGTGTCAAACTTTTCGGGTTTGGGTACGGCATAACCCGCCCCTCCTCCTTGCCATGACGCATCAAAATCGTAGTACATTATACGATGTTGTATTTGCAAAATTGCACAGGATTCTGGGTACAACCTCGAAAACCAGTCTATATATTTTGCTTGACTAAAATTGATAACCATGTCACGGTCACGTTAACATAGCTGCGAGTTAACCCTTTTTCTCTAGATGTGGCAATTTGTGCCCATCTAAATGGATCCGTCCAAACCCATTCATTTATAATACTCAGCCCAAATCCATCCATATTTAAATATGGATTTTATTTGGGCCACCTTAATAAACCCATTGATTTAATGGAAAATGCCTAGCCAGTTCTATTTATTGTGGGGGGTTTCATGCATATCCCTTTTTTTAGAGTCTATCCCCTCCAAATCCTTTTTAAAGATGCGTTTACAACATCCATAAACAACTCAATTAACTATTTATTATTAACACCAAACGACTATATATTGGATATGGTTAGTGCATGGGTTAATAAATTTATAGTAGTACTAATATTAATTTATAGTAGTACTAACAAATGGGTAATTAATTCCCTGAAAAGGCTGACAATGCACTCTCATAATGAAGTACTCCCTCCCTCCCTTATTTATAGTTCGGTATATCATTTTGGGTTGTCCCTTAATAAGTGTCCATTTTGTAAAGTTAGTGGGTATAAGTTGGTGAATTGTCTATTTTGTCCCTAAAACTAGATTCTATTTTGAAAAGTAAGTGAGTAAAAGTGTAATGATGATGAGTAAGTAGGAAAAGTAGAGGAAAAAGTTGATGTGAAAGGTATAATAATGATGCATTTTTAATAAGTTGGAGTTACGAAGCAGGACACTTAAAAAAAGACGGAGGAAGTAAGATTTTGACATGTTACCCTTTGTTTGGAGTAGAGAAATTTCAACGCTACAGCTAGAGTTCAACAACATCACATGCAATCATTGAGAAAACATGCGCCGAAACCGTACAGCATACGAGTAAGCATGACAAAAAGCAATGCCTACCCGTTTGCTAAAAAGATCTTGGAGCATGTACATCAAAATTAGGTAAAATACCTACTCAAAAAGTACAATTTCTATTTTACCTACAACTTTTTTACATTCACACCACAAAAGCCTCTCTACACTTTCCTCTCTATATGGTATTAAATATTAAAACAAATGGAGTAATGCAAGCTGCAGTAGAAAGAAGGAGAGAAAGGACGGAAGGGAGAGAAAAAGAAACAATAAAATAAGATTTGCATGTGAACAGTGCCTCTCTAAAAGTGGAGAGGAATTTGCACAAATGTATTTAACCTTTCATTTTATCTCTTCTGGTGCATGCCCATTTTTGGTCTTTTCCTCTCCAAATTAGAGAAAAAGCATTTTTACCTCATCTCATGTACATGCTCTTAGAGCAGATTCAGTAGTTTAAACAGTTAAAAAGTAGGATATAGCTCGTCTGTAGCCCACGTTTTAATTGCAATAATCGTCGGTTTCGTTTTCAATGGTCCAGATTTATTTCTAATCTTTTACCGGTACTACTATATATTTTATCGGTTAAAGATTCAACAGGTCAATTGTCAGTATACGGTCCAGATTCGACTGTACTCCCTTCTCTGAAATCACAGTCACCTGTAGAGAAACTAGATCCAAAAAGTATTCCAAAGTGTTTGTACAAAAAATTTTGCAAATACATTTTGGAATTCTGGATATTTTTTGAAGCTGAAAAATAATCTAAAATTAAATTTTGAAGAAGCTGGTTTTGGGGTGATTTTTGGGCAAAATCAAGTTTGATCTTGATCGCCAACGGTCTTGAATCCACAAACCCTCCAAAAACCTAACCAAAATTCCTTAGGAATGACACTTCAAAAATCCAATGGCTTCGATTTTTTCATTTACTGTCACCGCCTAAGATATGCTACTACCTCCTTTTATTTTCTTTTCAATCACCGTATAACAAAAATCCACACATATCCTTGCCCGCTTTTTTCTTTTATATGTATGAGGTCAAACCCAAGGAGGAAAATAACAAGTCCAATCCCTTTTCTTTTTTTCACGTTCATTTAAATGACAGAAGATGTCGATTGATAACCCGATTGATTCGTCTTCGCCAAAATCCATTTCGCTATAGTCGACCTCCTTTTTTAATCTAATATAGTCACTCGGAATTACAAATAAAGATTCCTTCCACTTTAATCCTATACAGACTCAATAGCCTATTAAAAATAATATAATTACAATCCGATATAAAATATGTGTTTTGTCGTACGGAATTACTTATACAATTAAGACTACGAAATTTGGTCCTTACAATCTCTCCATTTGGCACTTCCATGACAAAACACACTATAATGAAAATCTAATGAATTGAGATTGAGTTGTAGAGAAGCTACAAACAAAACTCAACATCCAAACACATTAGAATAATAAGCAACCTACTCCCCCACCAACGAGAAGCAGCAAAAAGCACCTGCTACTAGCATAAATAGCATGATGACTAAATTCAATGGGATAAACAATAAAGCGATACTGCAAACAAAACCCAACCTACAAAGGTTGAATAGGATAAACAATAAAGCAATATTGCGAATATCAGAGAATTAAACAATGAGTGACCAATAGAAGCAGCCAAAAAAAAAATTAAGTGAAGTGTGACAATTAGCATAAATAGCATGATGACTAAATTCAATAACAGAACGAAGAACTCACAGACATGCAAAAACCAATAAAAGAAAATTAAACTAAATGCTAAAAGAAAATAAGAAATGTGAAGATAGAAGTATGAGATAGTTTTATCGCAAGTATTATATCATGAGATGAGATGAAAAAGCCATCCATATTTTAAGGCACCGCTTAATGATATAACACCATGCAAGGTAGAAGGAATGCAACACACCATGATCATTGACATGAGAGGAAAATGTGTGTGCATCAATGACCAAAAAATTCAGCAACTCAAAATAGGACCATGATGCTCAAGTGCTTAGGTTTATATATCTAGTGACTCCCCCTCAATAAGATATACCTTTCTAGGTTCGACATACCAGTCGCAGATAATTAATCACAAGCTCTCTCTCAATACATAACAAGCAGTTGATTAATAAGTAATCAATAGAAATTCATAACCGTATTTTTACTTTTACCCCACCGCTATTTGACGTGAATATTGAGAGAAAGAATACCTTATACCCAATGCCCGGTTACTAAACAATTGATCTAACACGAGTGCCTTCACAAAGTCTATCCATTTTTTGACACAAACACTCAAAGGGAGAATACCTCACCCCAATTGCCCAGTTACTCAATGAACACCTGGATAAGCAAAAACCAATATGTTTTTTTTTTGTTTTTTTTCCCAAATAAACAAGGACTCTATTAGCAGAAATGAAGCAAAGGTGGTCACGGCTCAGGGAAGACACAAGATACAACTAAGCATGTGAGAAAGGTGGTCCCCGACTGAGAAACTGACCAATAGCCATGGATGACGGTACAAAATGTTGAATACTCATAATTTATTAACATTCAAACATATTTGCAGTGAGAATGCCATGAAGGAAGGACAATAAAAATATGGATGAACATGTTTATAAATTGTAATGATATTAAACTACGCACCAAAGACTATCATGCTCAATCCCCACAGCAACAACCAAAAAATAATAATTTTTTTGAATTTTTTTTAAAGACAAAAAAAACTACGAAACAAAAAAAAAACACAAAACTATAAAACTCCATAACTCTAGGCAATGAGATATGCAAGAACAATGAAACCCAGGTTATGGAACCACGATCTAGCCTCAAAAGGCAAGGTCAACCTCTTCGAATGAACTATAGCCATTAAGAGGGTCAAGGTCATCATTAGCATCCGAAATCAAATTAGTTTTACAAACCCAAATCTGTCACGTTTTGGCCTTTCCAATATGAGTTTTTTTATTGGTCATGTTGTTTGAATTTACCTTTGTAAAATTAGCATGCCAAGGCATCCTACGTTTAGGCCCTTGAAAATATTCCCTATGATTATTTATGTTATCGTAGCGGGGAGGAATTCTATGGTAGCCATAAAGGGCAAAGGAGTATGGACGAATATGACCTCTAATTCCACAGTGATGACAAGCGGGTACAAAATAATTATGACCATAAGGACGAGCTACATGTGCATGTGAAGTGTATGATGACTCATGCCTCTTCCTACAATGCAATCTAATATGGTCAGTCATACCACAATAATGACAAGCAGAAACAAATTTAACAGGAGTAAATACATGAGGCTTATCAGTATTAATAACCTCAGGTTCTACCCTCCTTGGGCTTGGGATGTCCATTTACCTCTGTTGCCATTTGCTTCTTTGTCGTAGGAGAATTAATCATGTTTTGCATGTCATTCGGATTAGTTTTCTTACCTTAACATTTGGTTTCATTTCTCCCTATCAATGGAGTTGAAGACGTTGCATGATAACCAAGCCCCGAACAATCGCTAGGTCGCCGTTGGATAAACAAAATATGATCTAACACCTTAGTCCTTATCTGTGTGTCATCCTCTGATTTATCCTTAGATTTGTCTCTAGCAGTCGAAGCTTTGTTTTTCTTAAGAAAGAGCTCAATTTCTTTATTTCTCTCATTACTCTCTTTAGTGCATTTATTTAAAGTATTCTCTTAATTTTATCAGAAAGTTTTTCACTCGCATGCCTCTATCAGTTTTTTACTAAAAACATAGAGTTTGTTATACTTCTCTCTGACCTCATCTATGTCATCACAACTATCTGCATCGCTATCATCTGTTTCAGAACCACTCGATTCGGAATGACCATGTGAATTTAAAGTTACTCCAAAAGCCAAAAAGTTTCTTTTATTATTTTCGTCGGCCCCCTATTCTTCATGATCATTCGATTCATCGGAATCGCTATCATCCCACGTTTTAGTAGCAAGGGTCTTCTTTTTCATTTTGTTAGCACATTCTTGGGCGTAATAACCAAAATCATAGCACTCAAAGCATTGTGGTCCCTCAGGTGGTCATTTTCCCTCCTTTTTATTTTTTTCAAAAAATTCTCCTTTTCCTTTATCATTTTTCATTTTCGTACTATTTTTAAATTGTTTAAAAAATGCTTTCATTTCCTAAAGATCAACATCAATATCACTATCTAAATCTTTCTTATGTTTTTTTCGTACTTTAAAAGCAATCGGAGTCTCTGAAGGTTTTACTTTGGATTTAACAGGTTTAGATTGCAATAAATCGGCCTCATAAGTTTAGAGAATCCCTACTATTTCTTGAATAGATTTTTCTTTTAATTACTTTTTCTTACTCTTTAGCATAGTAACTTGAATTTTAAATTTATGAGGTAAGGAGCGCAAAATTTTCTTAATAATATGAAAAGAAAGAATTGGCTCACCCAAGTTCTCGCAGCTATTGATGATGGAGATGAGCTTGGAGTAGAATTGATTGAAGGTCTCTTCCTCCTGCATTCTAATGGTCTCAAACTCCGTGGTAAGCCTTTGTAGTTTAGACTACTTAACAACGTCTGCCCCTCATGGCAAGTAACCAGAATATCCCAAGCCTCATTCGCAAGTTCACAATTAGCTATTTTTATGTACTCATTTATATCAATAGCAGCAAATAAAATATCAAGTGCACAATTATTAGCCTGAAGTAAAGGTTGTTCTGTGACTGATAACTCAGACTAAGTTTTTTGAACCAACTTATCATTTACAGTTTTCATGGGTTGAGTGTACCCCACAATACACGAGTCCAAAATTTATTCACCGGCTAATCTTATTATAGCCTTGATTCTAGATTTCCAACAATCAAAATTATCAGCTTCTAACATAGGAAAATTTCTAGACATGTGATTCATGATCATACACTTGATGGATCTACTCTAGAAAAAAAAATTCTAACCGGAAGGAGCTGCTCACTCTGTTACCAATTGAAAAATCAGGGTTCCTTAAACAATCTTTAAAAAACCCTAACATCATGAATATGAATCACAAAGTTATACTACCATAAAAACTACGAAAGCAATTAATCCCACAAGACAGAGATACACATGAGAAACCCCAAAATGGGTAAAAACCACAGGTAAGAATCAAATTACTATAAACATTGTGCAGTTACAGTTATACATATCCAAATGAAGTAAATCCTCATAATGTTCTAACTATCTCTTACCGAGTCACACGTACACCACACCTAGTGATCTTCATCGCCAACAGCTTTTAGTCCATAAGCCCTCCAAAATTCCTTAGGACTGGCACTTCAAAAATCCAATTGCTTCGATTTTTCCATTTACTGCCGCCGCCTAAGATATGCTACTGCCTCCTTTTATTTTCTTCTCAATCACCGTATAACAAAAAAATCCACACGTATGGCTTGCCCCCTTTTTTCTTTTATATGTATGACGTCAAACCCTAGGAGGAAAATAACAAGTCCAATCCCTTATCTTCTTTTCACGTTCATTTAAATGACAGAAGAAGGTGATTGATAACCCGATTAATCCGTCTTTGCCAAAATCCGTCTCGCTATTGTCGACTTCCTTTTTTATCTAATACGGTCACTTGGAATTACAAATAAAAATTTCTTCCACTTTAATCCTATACAGACTCTCTAGCCGATTAAAAATAACATAATTATAACTCGATATAAAATATGTATTTTATCTTATGGAATTGCCAATATAATTTTCACACCCCCCCCCCCCCCCCCCCCCCCCCCCCCCCCCCCCGTCTTCTCTCTCACACGAGATTCCTACTCTGACCTCAAGGCACCACAGCGTGTTGTGCCCTCATTCAGAACTCATCAGGAACCAATACGAACCATTTATGTTGTTTGACCCATCCGGTTTGTTGTCCTTGACAAAATTAAGATTGATAAGATATCGACAGCTACATGAGCAAAACACGTTTTTTTTTTTTTTTTGTTGAAGTTTATTAATAAAATCATAGCCATTAATTTGTTGAAACAAAACACTTGTTTTCTGTGAATAGCGATGTACAATCAATTAAACTTTTTGCAGGGACGAGAAACTCGATGAGCCAAACAAAACTAATGGTTCGGATTAATAAACTGAGAAGCTTGGCATAAGCCCTTGATGTGAACTAAATTTAAATAAAGTTATATTCGCAACAACAATATATATATATATATATATGTACACACACAGTGGGTTTCCTATGAGGACCTTAAATAGGCTCCTTAAGTGCGGACCTTCCCAATTCTCCCATTTTCCGATTGAATTTCGATGATCCGAGCCTCTCAATATGATTAGAACGTGATTTTAAAGGTACCCACGAGAATTGGCAAAAACAATGACTGGAAAGGGCTTGATTTGAGATTTTTTTTTTGAACCGTTAAATAAAAAACTATTCAGATGAAGCCCTTCCCGACTATTTTTTTTGACGATTTCTCCGGAGACCCTTAAAATCACGTTCTAATCACACTGAGCGGCTCAAATTATCGAAATTCGATCGGGATCTATGAGGTCCGCACTTAAGCTAAGTAGGGGATCCCTCATAAGAAGGGGACTCTATATATATATTTTAGAACATGCAGCAACAAGAAGTTTTTGAAAAGGCAAAAAGTATATTATTAAGAAACTTAATAACGAGTACATCAAGTTCGGGGAGGGGAGGAGAATCCAACTAAAGGTTAAATGCAAACAACAAAACATCCGAGCACAAATGAAACCCAACTACAATAACGCCGAAACGGCCGTAATCTCATCTGTTAGTAGGAGTACGCACCGTCTTTCGACCAAAACAGAATGGGAACGATCAAGGGCTAAAGGATCCTCGTCTGCCAGTGCGGCCAGCAATGTTTCGACAAGCCTAAGGATCACACTACTATTCGTGGCATTAATAACACCACTACAAGTAAGACGCCATTTCTTCCTTCCAGAAGGGAAATCAGTGACATTTTAGTGGCGTACGTAGGACGTCAAACAGGCATCCTATGGAATGGCCTGTAATGATTTTGTCGGACTCCAAAAGTTTAATCTACTTTTTAGCACATTTCCAGTGTCCCCACCATTATTTTAGTTTGCGTGCATTGTAAAGACGCATACAAATTCTTTAGTGGCCCAAAATTGAAATGTTTAGTCTCCGCAGAATATGAAGTCGGTTTTTTTTAATTATTCTAGTTGAAAATTTCATGTACGTACAACAGTACTTTTTCTTCATAAATTCCACAAGGCAAAGAATTCGTAAAATTCCCAATCCGACCATAAACAAGGAGTACAAGAAGACTAGAAATAGAACTTCTCAAACCTAATTCAAACTGGCTATTAGCTAAGTAATATTTATTTCACTAGTTAGTTGGACCTCAATCTAGATTTCAAGAGTAAGCTAATCTCCAGCTGTATCTACAGCCCCACTGAAGGTCCATAATTTAGACTCCTAATTAAAAACTCAAGGCTCACAAAGCAACCGCAACTTAAATGCTAATCTGTAAAGTAATTTGTATCCTAAATCGTCTACATAAAAATCCAAAGGGGTTGACCTGGCGGTTCAAGTTTGGAATTTAGGGGATTTGCCTCCTTGTAAAGTCTCGTGTTCGAAACCTCACACTAGGTGTTATAAATTAACTCCTGTGGCGCCACTTCATACGGGGCTTTTGCCTTTACTGGAACCACGCCCCTGCTAGTTGAGTGTGTATAAATATGTTAACGCCTAGAAAATTTGGTTCATTTAAAGACATTATTTAGTTGGGACATATTAAGTTTTACAATATCGATCAGAACCCAAATTTGCAATTGAGTAAAATTTTCGAATTACTTGGAAAATCATAAAGCTGATTTCAATTTGAGTACAATTTTCGAATTACTTGGAAAATCATAAAGCTGATTTTATAATACAGGTGCTTATCCACTTGATTTTACTTTCTTTAGGATGTGAACCTCGTCCTGAACCAATATCTCGAATTGGACTCCAACGAAAAGGATGCCAATGAATGCTTTCAAGAAAAAAGATAATTTACTATTTGTGATTAAGACCAAACGTGAATGATTGAACCATATCACTACACCTTGTTACTCTAATTGTTTGGAGCATCATTGATGCATAGTGGTGCGGTGGTCCGCAGGAGAAATGCTCCGCATTGACGCAAATGCATCAAAAGGCCAAACAGTATTCGTCCGTTCACATTATCAAGAAGCATGTCTCAATCAAAACTTGACAGGCACCAATGAATACGAGGAAATGGGAAAGAAGAATTCAGATATGCAATTTGTTACCTTTTGGCCACAAAAATGAGAAGGAAATCACAACCAATGGTATCTTCCAAAATGAGTGTTTTCTTCTTTTTTTTTTGCTTTTGACAAACTTAAAGCTGTACCACCAACCGAAAAGTTCAATAAGTGATGATGGCCGGTGAGACCCATGTTAGCTAAGTGGTGGTGCCAAAATTTGCATACTGAGGGACCATCGCGTATCAGGTTATCGAATCAGGCCAATTCAAAAACCCAAACGTGATGGGCTGCATACTCATGATCAATCTATTAGAGCAAAGGCCTAGAGCAAATGATACTAATCTATGCAAATAATTTAAAGTGAGGGGCTGCATTTTCTTGATTTTGGAGTTTACAATGCATGAAGCACAGTGTATAATTGAATAAAGTTGGAGTGTAAATTTGGCCCAAAGCCTGCTCGTAGGCTGTTGAAATTTAGCCTAGCCCTAGGCCCTCCCGATCCATATGGTTAGTACAATTGGGCTAGAGGTTGTTTATAATCTAAAATGCAAACTCTACTGTTCAAAGTCCAAACTAGCTAGATATGCTTGTGTATAATCTAAAATGCAAACTCTACTGTTCTGTGTTGAAGATCTAAACTAAAGTCCAAATTTTGAATTTTGAAAGAAGAAAGCCCAACATACTTAGCGTCCTGTAGTAGTGCCTGGCTGTGATTTTATGTGAGAAACATGATTTGTTCACTCTTTTGTCTAAGTACAAAATTTTGTAGCACACATTCATGGTTTGTTTATAGTAGGAAGAAGTACTACTTTTAGTCAATGTCAATAATATTTGAGGCACTTTGTTTTGAAGTCATGCAATAAAAACACTTCATGCAATTCATGAAGTTTTTTTTTTTAAAAAATGTAGTCTCTCAATTTTTATAGTGACTAAACTAACTACGTATATTCAAATATTAGCAAATATAATTTACTCTCCAAAAGTAGTCGTTAAAAAAGGGATCCTATATGGCAATTTCCTCATTTGTTCCTTTGGCAAAAGTTCTACGAAATCATTAGTAAATTTTATGTGAAATTCTTTCCCTGATTCGGAAACTCAAAAACTTTTTTCGTGATCTTTATAGTGAAAGCTAATAGCTTGCTTAAAGACAGCCCAACCGGGAGATTTTTTAATCTCTTTTTATTGAACTGATTCAAGCGTCCAAATTAGGTAGACTCCAAAAGTTGCGAAAAGGCACAGGCTATCACATCTTTTACTAGCGTACAAGAAAGAAGGCAATGAGCCATGAGTGTTGCGCCCATGCCCAAGCCCAAATATTTTAGGGTCGTGGGTTGTACATGGGCCTAGATTTTGTAGACATAGAAAGGCTTGGCCTGAGGACGAATTTTGGTGGGAGCCCAATGGGCTGGACTGGGCTGACCCAAGCCCGAAGATTTTGGGGCCCGGGTTCAAATATACACCCCTAACAAAGAGATACTAATGGGCCATGCTATGGAAATCCAAGGCACTGGGCTCAGGCCTTTAAAGAAATTGCTTGGGGCCCAAATTTTGTGGCGTTATAAGATGTCTAAGGAAAATATTGTAGTTTGTTGAATACTTCCCAACTAAAATGGAGAAAAGTTATGGGGGTGTTTGGCAGCCCCATTTTTTCATTTTGGGTGTTTGGCAAGTCCATTTTGAAAACCCATTCTCGAATTCTCCTTGAAGAAGCAAAAACGGAGAATCAAGGTAGGAGGTCCTTTTCACGGTTTCCCATTTTGCCATTTTTTGTGCAATTACCAAATACCCATACTATTATTATATATCTGTTTACCACTTTTGCCCTACCTTTAACACTTCTTACCTACTTACTCACCTGTGAGAGCAGACACAGTACAGAGAGAGAGAGAGAGAGAGAGAGAGAGAGAGTGTGTGTGTGTGTGTGTGTGTAATGACCCATATTTTGGTGTTAAAAATTGTCATCAATTTTAGATTTTCTAAGGAAAAATTGGAGGTGTGTCGGCAAATATTATGCATGGGGAAGTAACATTAGGACAAATGTCAAGTGGTGGCACTTGTATGGTCAACTAAGCTGAAACGTGGCATGTACATATTTTTCCAAGGATGACTAATATGCCTATCTCCTGTTATAAAGACTAAAATGATATAAAGTGAGTGAGAGATTCGGTGCTGAGAAAAAAAAAGTGCTGATGGTTGGAGTTAAGGAAAAGGCTAAAGAGAACAATTACTTGATGGAATGGATTGTTGAAGTCTAATAGGAAATTTATTTATATCCACATGAGCTTTAGGTTGGACAGAGCTAAATAGGAGCCGTTTGTGAGCTGGTGCTTTGGATATATGGTGATTAACTTCAGGAGGATGATTTGGGCGATGTTATTTTCTTGTCAGATGAGCACGATGCTCATTTGAGGTATCGGGTAGTGTGCAATGCATTTCTAGTTAAATCTCTTTGCAAATAGTGTTCTTTGATTCTCTCATATTTGTACTCATTTGATGTCTAAGTTTTCTTGATTCAGTTATTGTCACTTCTTGTATCGTGACACAGAAAGTATTTGGCTGAAAGCCATGGAATAGATTGATACATGTTTAAGCCCACCGGGTTACAGAGTTATGAAAGATGTACGATGGACTGCCCCACGGGGAGTCCAGAATGGTTATGGGGCCCATGTGCCCAGTATAGAGTTTTGACCTGGGTGATGCTTGGCATGTTATCGAAATGAGTCGGGTATGAGGCTACAAATGAAAAGCATTCAGAATGATCCTACTTGATTTGTTATCCTCATTTATTGAGCATATTCTTATCGCTAGCCATGTTATTGTCCTCGTATTGCATATACTACCCGAGTGTTTTATATTTTCAGGGGCAGAGCAATTTAGTGGGGACCCGAGTTGTAGTATTTGAAAGAGTTAATTTTAGAGATTGTATAGAAAATATGTATCATTTTGGAGGTTTTTAGGCTCACCATGTATATTTATCTTGAGGACTTGTAATTATTGGAGATGTATTAATTTTGAGGCAATGTAAAAATTCGGTTCGTCGCACAGACACACACACACACACACACACAGAGAGAGAGAGAGAGAGAGCAAAAATAAAAAAATATTTTTTTTTACATCTTATAACACAATAATAAAGGCCAAAAGCAATATATATATATATATATATTTATTTATTTATTTATTTATTTATTTATTTGTACACCTTTTAACACAATAATAAAGATTAATGGCAACTTGGTAAAAAATCAATCCATAATTCATTTTCATCATTTATCTACCAAACACTACTATAGTTTCAAAATATATTCTGCACATATTTTCCAAATACTTCTACCATATTCAAAATGCATTCTGGCCATAATTCAAAAGGCTGAAAATGAAAAACCAAAAAGTAAACTCCTAAACACCTCCTATGTTTAATTGGTACATGTTACATTAAACAAGAGACTTGATAGGGAAACATAATTTGGCCATCCAATATCATTGCCAGCATAATTAGATTCCAAAAGACCAATTTCATTCAAAAGATTTAATAAGTTCATGCATTGCTGTTGCTGTTGCTGTTGCTGCTGCTCCTCCGCCCAAGCAAATAAATTTCTTTCTATATTGTGTGCACTATTACTTAGCAAAAAGAGAGAGAAAGAGAGAGAGAGAGAGAGAAATAGAAGGTGTTTTGAGTGCCTTCCTTTGGTCAGGTACCAATCTGAAACACTCTGGAGCTAAGGTAAGCTAGGTAAATCTCTTTATTCCAAAAAATGAAGGGGAGCTTGGCTTTAGATCGTTGAAGGAATGGAATAAAGCTGTAACTATGAAGCACTTGTGGGCCCTTAGCAAAAAAAGCAGATAACCTATGGGTTAAATGGGTTCATGTATGTATTCTCAAAGGACAGAGTTTATGGAGTATACAGTGTCCTAGTGAGGCTTCCTGGGTTATAAGGAAACTGTTGAAGCTGCAATCTACCTGTCAAGGCTGGATTAAACACATCATTGGCAATGGTGAGGATACCTTCCTTTGGAAGAATAATTGGCACCCCTTAGGTGCCTTATATCAGAGGTTTGGGGAGGCTATGGTGACAAATATAGGTCTTGCCTTACGTGCTAAGGTGTCCTCGATTGTTGGGCAAGGTGGATGGAATTGGCCAAGGCAAAGGAACAGAGCTGTGTTGAACATCATATGGAATACTCCTAATACTTTTTTGCCTTCCGTCTCTGAGTGTGATAAGGTTGTCTAGACCTTAACTGTTGACGGTTCCTTCTCTGTAAAATCTGCTTGGGAGGCATGTCGCCATCGGTCTACTATCCAACCTTGGCATCTCTTGGTATGGTTCAATCAAGGTGTGCCATGGTGGAGCTTTATTGAGTGGCTTGCTATCTTGGGCAGGCTATCAACTAGAGACAGATTGGTCAGTTGGGGTATAGCTACGAGTTCCCCGTGTGTGCTATGTTTGAATGGCATGGAGTCTCATAATCATTTATTTTTTTAGTGTGATTTCTCTGCTCCTGTTTGGGGGCAAATTAATAATCCGTAATGGCATTTATAAGGCTGTTGTGCCTCTATCTCAAGAGCTTGAATGGGCTTGGCAGAATCGTGCGGGTAAGGGTTCCCGGAATTACATGTATAAGCTGTCTTTGGCTGCTTCAGTTTGTTTTCTTTGGGGTGAACGGAATTCCAGGATCTTTCAAGGTAGATCCAGAGGTGTCCCTGAGGTTGTTCGTGCTATTTTTGATGCCATTCGAGCTAGGTTAAGTTCTCGGACTGCAGTGACGTTTATAGCCCAAAATTAGGGGTTGTGTGATGATTGGCTTCTAGATTCTCGAATTTTTGGAATCAATACGTGTAGATAAGAGTTTGTGTTTTTTTTCGTTTTGAAACTAATGTATAGATTTGCTAGGGGTATGCCCCTGTAAGTTTTTGTAGCTCCTGCGGTTTTTTTGGTGCAATACAATCTTTACTTACAAAAAAAAAAAAGACATATATCCCTTTTCACTGTCTCTATCACTGGATCCCCAGCAATTTTGTTCCGAAGATTAGCTCCCAAAGATAACCCAAGCTATTTACTAGACCATTTCCTGCACAAATTTTACAGTTTTCTGCGTGGTTCTATAGTAATCTTCATACTAAGTATGCTTCCTAGGTGAATGAGCAACTAAAAATTTTAAAATTCATTCCACTATCATCTAGGTGTCAAGTGTGTGACACAGGTTCTTAATAACCTTTGAAGAAATTGTGCTAGCCGGATAGGATGAGAGACCAAGCGTGCCACTGGAGAAAAGAAAGGCAGTGGAGTTCCAAAGCTCAAGTGAAAACTGAAATATCAAGGGTGTTTTCTACTAACATGTAATGAGCATCCGCCTAATCTCATATGCATAATTTAAGTGAGCATGTGTTGCTATGTACAGTTGTCTTTTCTTTCAGGAATTTATCAAGAATTGACATAACTAAATTACAAATGCGGGCGGGCCTGCCAAAATTGTGGTCCTAAAGATACCAAAGGCTAAATTGGACGGATGAAAATCATACGGGACTGTCATGGTCATGAGAACCAACTAAACTTCATTTATCATAAGGTATTCATGGCAAGTGGATTAGCCAAACGGATGGAGTAACCGAAAAGGATCGAAATTCAGCAATGTCCATAGTACCAGAGGTCAATTGCATGAACAACTTTGAAAGTTCACATGGAAGCTGACAAAAACAACATACAGACTACTAGTTCCTACTTGTGTTGGGTCGAAACCCAGGAAAACCTTGAGTCAACAGACTACTAGTTCCTACTTGTTTTGGGTAAAAACCAAAAAAAAAACAAGGAAAACCTAAGTATTTTGTTGGTCTCATGCCAACGTTTTGGGTCTCGGGTAACCTTAGGTTAATAAGAGTTGTGCTACGTGCACAACAAGCTGTGAACAGCAATTGTGTACAGACCCCTTTTTCTTCCGCCTCGGGTCGCACAAAGATGATCAGAGCCGCTCATTTTGTTCAAAATATGTCATTTAAGGTCTCTGTAAAAAATGAGCTTCGTTCGATAATGCGTTAACAAAACACCCAAAATCACTTCAGAATATAGGCCTAAATTCTGAAGTGATTTTGGGTGTTTTGTTAATGCCTCTAACTATATCGAACGAAACTCATTTTTTACAGAGACCTTAAACGACATATTTTGAACAAAATGAGTGGCTCCAATCATCTTTGTGCGACCTGAGGCGGGAGAAAAAGGGGTTTGTGTACAGCTGCTGTGCACAACTTGCTGTGCACGTATCTTTTCTGGGTTAATAATTTCTTCTTCAGATGCCCTTATCCTTTTAATCTTTATATCTTTTAGAGATTAATAAAAAAAAATTTATTGACCAAAAAAAAAACGTTCATTTTGTAAAGTTAATGGTGTACAAGTTGGTACATTTTTTATTTTGCTCCTAAAATTAGATTTGGGAAATGATATTGGCACTCCAAAAATTGATGCAGGCACTCCAAAAAACAAAGGAAAGTGGTTTTGGAGTTACACTGATTTTGGAGTGCCTGCATCAATTTTTGGAGTGCCAATATCATTTTCCGTAGATTTTATTTTGAAAAGTTAGTGATTAAAAGTGTAATAATGATGTCTCTAAAGAAGGTAAGTAGGGAAAATGGAGGTAAAAATTGATGTGAAAAGTATAATGATAATCGCTGTGTTCGTTTCCCATTTTAGTTTTGTTTTCTAATCATTACCTTATTTCTCTTTCAAATCATTACCCTATTTATTCAATTATTACTTCCTCATATCTCTCCAATCATTACCCCTCTCTTCAATCATTACCCTATTTCTTTCTCTACTCACTACTAAAACTAAACTAAACTAAACTAAACTAAACGAAACGAAACTGCCAACCAAACAAAGTCATTATCTTTTTAATAAGTTAGAGTTGTGAAGCTAGACACTTAATTAAAAAAGACAGAGGGAGTATTAATTATTTAACGTTTGACAACTTTGAAACTGCTACATTATCCAAATCAATGAGTAATTTTATTTATGGTAGTGACAGTTGACTGGCAAATGATCGTCAGAGTTTCTCTCGATGTGATGCCATTTGATCTCGTTCTTTTTAATCTTTGTAGTAATCCGCACCAGCTTCAAACTACGAGGGTGTAAAAGATACTTCTCCCATATTTTTAGGGGTACTATTGGCATTAAAAAAAGAGTAAGGATAGAATCATAAGTGCCTAAAAAATGCTGGATGAAAACTTACAGAGCTGGGCACTTGAAGATGGAACTTTAAGTCTCTCCAAAAAATTCAAACTCATCTATTAAAAAATAGACCCAACCCAACTTATTTATTAATTGGGTTAGAATGGGTCCAAACCCATCTAACCCATTTATTATTAGGTCTTAATTAGGTTTCAATTTGGTCAATTTAAATACCTAATGGGTCATGAACATTACCCAACAAAAAAATAGAACTACCACAGAAATGAAAAAAACAAAAGTAAACATGTTACGTGAAGAGAATCTTTTTCTTGGTCAAATCGGGAACTGGTAAACTCGTACACTAAACGAACCAAAAATTCGAACTCAAACTTCATTTGTTTGTAAACGAGCCGAGTTCGATTCGAGCAGAGCTTATACAAAACAAGCCGAGGATTTAGAGTGTTGAGCTCAATCAAATATCAACATATGTCATATGTACGCACAGGGATAAATGGTTTTTGCACTTCTGTTTCTTATCACCGCTCTATCATCGCCTGTAAGTTTAGTTTTGTTGGGTTAAATTTAACGGGGTCATGTATATATGTATTTTAGCCAGTGATTGTCACTGTCGGAATTCTATTTTAACCCAGGAACTCCGTCTGTCACGCGTTACATTGGGCTATGATAGCTAGAGTTTAGAGCACGAAGAGGGTCAAATTTTTCACTAAGAACTCTGCGAAGACAACCGACAATATATCCGATTGGAGGATCAAAGTGTAATTTTTGCTAATAAGAAATATAGTTGAATCATAGGGACCCAGGAACGGGTGCCTGCACGTTTTACGGGGCCCACCCCAGATCCCATTATTTGATTTGAATCATTCATTTTGTTTGTCTCGTCAAGTACATAATCCATGATCTTGCATATTTTGTTAATCAATCTTTTAAGGGGATTCGTCTCAGCAATGTAAAAAAATTTGATCAAAACTCATAATTTTTTTCAAAAGGACAAAAATAAGAAAAATAAGTTGACTTATTGACTTATTTTTCTCTTTATTCAAAAAATTATAAGTTGCGATCAAATTTTTTTATTTTTCTGATTCCTCTAGTCAAGACAAATCAATAAGTCACAAAAGTTTGGCACAAAATAAACAAATGCAAAAAAAAAAATCAAATAAAGACAAAAAAAATTAAGTTACTCAATTTTCAACCCCAACCCACCTTTACAAATAATTAATTATATTGATCATTTCCCAATCCCAAGCATCAGATCTATAACGACGGGTGCCACTAGATTGATGATGGATCGCTTAAGATTAATATTGATGGTGCTTATAATGCCGTGTTTGAAAGAAAGAACATAGAAAGAAAAGAGATGGAAAACGACTTTCACTTTTTTTTTCTTACACTTTCTTTCCTTCAAATCAATTTTGCAAGCTACTATTGAATATTGATTGTTAAAAGTACATTACTGTTATAAGAGAGATTGGGGGTGTAGATAACCCACAAGTTTAGCTCAATCTGACAGAAGGTTTAAAGAAGCTAATCTGGACATAATAATCACCAACAATTTAGAAGAAAAAATCAAGTAAAAAAAAACCTCAAAACTCTGAACAGCTAAGTCCAAAATTTCAACAGACTCTCCATTCAGTTCAGTAATTTTAGTATACAGGGGTAATTTGGTCATTTCAGTATATAGGGGTATTAAAAGTAATTTTAGTATGCAAGGTTAATTTGGTCATTTAAATGTACAAGGGTGAAATGGTCATTTCAGTGTATATGGATATTTTAGTCATTTTTTATTTTAATTGGGTTAATTGACTGGTTGGATTTGATTTTAAATAAATGGGTTGAGTTGGGTTGGGTATGGGTAATTAAACTCCTAACTAATTGGATCTAAATGAGTCAATAATTCATTAAAAACCCAACCCACTTATAACTTACCCAAATTGACCAAAACCCGCTCATTTGACACCCCTAGTTTATAGATTATGAAAGTTATGGTACATCCAACTTTTTTTTTTTTGTTGTCTTTTTTTGTTGTCAATTGATTGAAGAGATCATTTTACATCAGATATGAAGTATAAAATACAAACCTGGGACACTACATCAATTGTATGAGTCCAAGAGATGACCAAGTCTAACAACTCAACCAATATAAGAGATAAACCAATTGTAGGGTAGAAACAAACAAAGCAAGGAAAAATCCTCTAAGGAAAGAACACATACACGCAGGTGGTATGGGAGACTCGAACTCTTGACCTCCTAATGAGATGCAAGAGTCCTGACCAATTGAGCTAGCCCCAGTTGGTTTGGTACATCCAACTTGAATGGTGCTAGTTTCAATGTTTAGTGTTAAGAAAAATATAGTCCCACATTGCTTGGAATTGAAATATGTAATCACTAATTTACTTTTGTGACTTTTTCACTCATTGTCAATTGATTTTGAGATGGATATAAAATTTTCACATTTAGTAGCATTATCCTGAAAAGCATATTGTTGGCTGCTACAGTACTATTTATAGTTTATGGATGGAAAGAAATAGGAGGGTGTTTCAACACAGCTTTACAGCCTCCAAACTCCAGTTTCGATCCGTTCTTCTAAGAAGATTTCTGGTCCTATTTGGTTGATTGTATGGTTTTCTTTGTTTTACCTCCAGTTGGGGTAATAGTTGTATTCTTTTATAGCATGATTTTTGGCATCCAGCGATTGGCTAGTTTTTGTATAGCTGGGATATACCCTTAAGAGATCGTAATGAGTTTGAGTTTTGATAGGTGCGTAAATATGACTATTTACACTCCATAACTTAAGTTTGTTATGTTCATTTAGCGCGCTACTTGGAATTTGATAGTTGTTAATTGTGTTTCAAGACTCTTAGAACACATGGATAACATTTGGAGTTAAAGCGCGAAGTTGGATTTTATTTCGTGCCCAAACAAAGCCGGTCATCAAATTAACTGAAGTTTGAAGCGGAATGAGTTGATGGCATTGACTGAACTTAATTGGGTCAAAACCCATTGGGCCCAATCATTTGTTAGCTGGGAATTGGAAGGATCATAAGTGAGCCCAATAATTAGTGGACTGATGGAAAATTGGCCCAATCATTTTTGTTTCGTTGGAGGGACTTCTGGGACGGAGAGAAACCCAGAAACCGAGAACGAGACAGCGGCACCTCAACACTACCTCGGGGGCTCACGGCTGAAACAGAAAAAGACGACGGCTTCCGGGTTTTTAATCTTTTACTATTATTTCAATGGAATTTTATACTTACATGATTATTTATTCTGAATATTAGTCTGCAGCTTTAGAGTACGTTGTTTTTTTCTTTCGGAGTTACTTTTCTTTTCAAATTTTATTTAAAGTTTTGTTCAATTACTCGTACTCTGATAACTCATTTTAATTTCTGTTTTTAATCAAAGTTATTCGTTGGTATTTGATTAGCAGATATTTCTCATTTGTTTTTATCTCGCATAATAGAAGTATGTTTCAAACTAGAGTTTCTTTTATTTTTTGCTTAATAATGAGTAAGTAGTCATATAGTTATGGTCGCCGGGTGATTAGCACACCGTGGCCAGATGAGACGCGTTCTGCTCCTATTTCAAAATAATAACGGAAACTCAATTTTAGATTAATAAAGTACATCCGTTAGACGAACCCGGACATCGTTGGAGCCTATGTGAACGGGGAAATGAGGGTCCAAAACTCATTTTTCGCTAAGCATGGGTAAATGGCGGCCGGTCATCATCGGAGCCCTTGTGAATAGGGGAATGGGGGTCCAAAACTCATTCTTCGCTTAGCATGGGTAAACAGCAGCTATAAAGGTTCGCATCTTTCGGGGTAGCTTTTTCCCTCTAAAGTCAAACGTTTTCAAAAACACCAAATGGAGCATATAGGTCCGAGACTGGTTGCGAGTGCTATGAACCCTACGATCATACCTCCTTTATCATTATTCGAAAAACCCAACAATTTCCTAGGTTTTAGTTAATCTCAGCATCAAACACAATGGGTGATTACTTAAGAGCCAATTTAAACAGTAACAACTCGAGTTTTTGTTAGCACACATCACCGTTTTTATGGATTTGACTCCGGTTTTACCGGATATTGTGCTATCAGCTCTATGCTTGGGATAACCCATTATTTTAGGACTAAAAATTCATCAAGCAAACTTCAATAATAGAACGTACTTATCGGGGAAAAAAAGAGTTGCAGTCATGGGTAAATTATGGTGTTATTTCTAGATTGGAGATCCCTGACGGTAGGCCTCATTTGAAGAACCTTGACGGTGGGGCTGTTGGATTCGAAGATCACCCATGGTGTCCTTTTCCTTGGCAAGCGGTGGATGGTGGATGGAATCTGGATTAGTAGGCGATGGAAATGGACCTCTAGAATTAGACGTGACGCGTGTAAGCTAAGCCCAGACATAAAGAGTGGGAGAGTGGCAGAGCAAGGGGAAGAGGTGGTGTGTTGGTGGGTCTGACTCTCACAAGAGAGGACGTGAGGATATAGTTGTTAGGTTTGAAATTATGCAGAAGCGTTCAATCTACTCCTAGAGGGGGGGGTGAATAGGAGTTTTGACAAAAATTACCAATTTTCTAATTTAAAAAAAAAATTAATATGGATGACCGGTTGATTATCTCGATTAATCCAAACCAAAATACAAGTACTGCAATAGAATAAAAATTGTGACAAGAGACACACGATTTACGTGGAAAAACTTAGAGTCCTAAATAACCCTAAGCCAAAACCACGGCCTAACACTACTGATTTATTCTATTAATCAAAAAGAAGTACAGATCGCGAAATAGTAAAAACCTTACCCAAGCCTTTACCTATCCTCGCCAATCTCCGATGCTCCCCGAGCTTCTTTAAGATCCAATAGATGCACCACGGACTTCACGCCCGATCTCCGGATTCAACCGGCTCCGAATCAATCTCCAAAAGATTCGGCCACAGCAGCAAACGGCACAAAGAATCACGAACAGTGAATGGATGAATAATATGATGTGTAACGTGATCTCGACAAACGAAACGGGATTCAAATATGCAAGAGGCCAAACAAAACAAAAACCGATTACGGGTCTGCCACACAGAAAATCACCAAATGCCGTGCACCTCTTTCATTATTTTTTAAAACAAAACTCTGGCCTCTGCCTCATACTAAAACCCAAAACAAACTTTCTTTCTTTTCTAAAAACAAAATCTCTCTCGCCTCGACCGAAACACGAAAACAGCCATGCAACCCTTTCTTTTTCTTTTTATCAAAACAAAAAAACTCTTCCTAGGGTCGTGATCTCCCTATGGAGATCAGCACCTTTTATACTTCAATTTCCCTTTAAAACAGAAGTCTTATAATGGAAAGCAAATTTTCGGCATTTCCAAAGAAAATTGATTTAGGAAATATATATATGGAAAACGAATATTAGGACAGAGATTTACCAGAAAGAAAAATGTGCATGAATAAAAATTTTAATCTTGGAAATAATATGCATGATGTGCTGTGCAATGTTTTTACCCTTCGCGCAATTGGCTCGATTCTGTAGCGGTCAATTTGGCGCAGATAATGAGATGAGCATCGAGCGAGAAACTACCCCCTAATTAACCTACCCATTACAATCAAAGAGAATTGATATAGCAAAGACATCAATAGAGGTTTTGGACAACCCCGGAAAGTGCCAAAATATCTAACAAGGTTGTTGCAATCAGTCGTGGCATTAATAAACTCAATCGTGGCATTATCGCTTAGTTTATGAAATTAACCAACTAGGACTACTTTGGTTGGATATGACTTTAATCAGGAGCTCGAATCTTCTCATCTGCATGTGAATGTTCTTTCTTTGATATCTTTTGGGATTATTTCTTCCGTTAATGTAGCTAGTAGTTGGAATTATTTGGATTGTTACTCCCCCTAATGCCATAAATAATAATTGGGTTGGACTTATACTAATTGTAGAGTTGTTTACAGTGTCATATATGTAATTCTCATACTTGTATATCCTCCCACCGCTTGACAAAAAAGGGTTTAAGAAATTAAAATGTGTATAGAATCGGAAACATTTGTCGTGCTCAGAGCTCTCCTCACGAAAGGTAATTGCAGTACCATATTGTATTAGATATAATAGATATGGCTTCTTTTAAATGATATATTTAAAATCTCAGTATCTGTATTATTTTCTTGGCTAGAAAGATTCTTTGGCAAATGTTTCTGAAATCAATATTTTTAAAATGCAACCAATCGTAATTACGTACCATTTGGCACTCTCATGGCACTCCCCTCCAAAAGTTACTGATCTAAAACAAGATTTAACACAGTTCTACGATGAAACACAGAGAGAACTCAACAAACAGAAGTAAGAGATGCTGGAATCTTTTATGAAGTATGGTAGAATTCATATCACTGAAATTTCATTCAATTAGCCAAACCACTGATGAAAACAGTGAGTTTATTTAAATATATGGGTTCCAAGGAGAAACCGGCCGCCATCGCTCACACTGACCACACCACAATACAGAGAGAGAATTAGCAACGCTACAAACAACCATGGCCGGCCAAACAAGTTTTGAGCTCAACTAAATAGAAGAGCGAAGAGCTCAAAACTTGTCACACTCCGTTGGCATAAATGACAGAGTTTCTTTGTATAAGTCATACACCACCAGGATGTTTTGCTGCTGTATATTCCCAAATGTGGAGGAAGTATCACTTGAATTTCCCATGGCCAAACACATGATACCTGAATCGAACAGCATATAGTTTTCCCTCGGTAAATCTAAATCTGCATCCGTAAAATGGAATACCAGTGGGGGAATCTCCACACGATCAGAAGGATCGGATGGCAACTCGAAGCAAAGATCAAGCCCGGTGGAGTTGAAAGTGTCGACTACCGGAAGCTTTACTTGAGAGATGAACTCTTGTAAGACAAGAATATAAGCACTTTCCGCCAACTGCGTAATTGTTGTGCCCGAGTCTATGATCAGGCCCCCAGACCCATCAGCATTGAGAGCAAAAGTTGTTTTGTTTACGGGCAACCTAGTCCTACCAATCGTGATTCCTTCGAGAGAAAGATAATAAAAAGTGGGTTGTTTTGGGTTTTGAATCAAAGGGGTGGTTTTGATCTCCCCACCACCACCTGAGGAATTCAATCTTGCATGGGAGCCTATCAAAAGGGTACTGTGTTTACTTCCATTCCAGGAAGTTAAGCAATATGAGAACGTGGGCTCACCCAACTGGGAGACGAGCGACAAGGGTCCGCGTCCAAGGCCTACCAGGCCATCGCCGGATTCCGGTCCGAATTGAAATATACCACAACCGAACGCTATGTTCTGTACCGAGACCTTCTCGAAAGTAAAGGTTTCAGTGGCTAAATAACCTGCAGTGAAACTACCATCTCCATAACTATAGTTATACCCGCACCCATCGTGTGCTTTGCATGGTGAATTTAGGTCATGGCAAAGGTTGTTGGAGCATGACACATTTGAAAAAGAGGAGGATTTTCTGGGATCAAACTTTGGGTCGGGCTGAGAAAAACACTCCAGACAAGGCTGGCATTGAGTCCATATGAGGTCGCTGCCGGTATCCATTGTACCATAGTAGGACTTTGGCGGGGTCCCTATCGAAAAGTTCATAACGTATTCGCCCTCTCCAGCATAAACTGTGGTCCTGAGTTTTGGATGTTTAGCTGTTAAAAACATTTGGAGCCTGCGACTGGAACGCTTTACTGCCCGATATAAACGTTTGGAGTTAGTGAAGTTTCCAGCCGAATCAATATGGTTTAGAGTAATTTTGAAACCAGTTTTCATCAGTTGATCCTGATGATCATCAAGAGCTTGATGTGAAGTGGAAAATGCGGGTGAAATGGATATGAGAATCAAAGCTAGGGTAAGAAAGAGGAGGGAGGATATAGATGGGGGTGATGAAGCCATGATGAGAGGTGTGAGAAATAAGACACATGTATATTGGGTATTTATACAGGATTTAGGGAAGAAAATGTCTTGGGTATCCAATAGAATGAGCATGATATTATTATTATTACTATTTCCCTCAGCAAAAGAATAGATTTTATTAATGAATGGAATGGAACATACAAAGATTAAGAGTATATGAACATGACGTTCCTTGAAAAAAGAGAAGACATGGTAAACATTTGTATATTATTAAGAAGAATAGGAGAACATCTAATCTTGGATAATATAAAAGGCAAATGCTAATCAATACTCCCGGGGCACAAGTTAAAAATGTAATATATATATAGAATATTTCTCAGCATTAAATGTCATCTACTAAAATAAAATATGCCCCCTTTTGCCGTTTTCCATTTTTGAAGCTTTCCAAAATATCAAGGGCAAACATTCCCTTTTATGTCTTTTTCCCACCCTAATTGCTGCTGCATTTTTTATGTCTTCAATTTAGTTTCATTTTACATGTTTTCCTTTTTCTCCGTCTTCTATCTATTGCCTAACATTTAATAGCCAAACGTTTCAATTAATATCTATGTTTTCTCTACTTTCTTTCTTTTTTCTTTTCGTTTCATTTCTTCTGATTTTTTTTCTTATTCATGTGATCACCTTGTTTTAGATCTGTAAGAGGAACTTATTTTCCATTGTAAGATTTTGAGAAAAATTAAATTCTGAACGTCTCAATTAGTTTATGTCATGCCATGGTATTGGGCTAAAGCAAAAAACTATGGTTTACATTTTGTTAAAATAATTTAATTAATTGAATATCTGTTATTTGCAAAAAAATACTAGATACTCCCTCCGTCCCTTTTTAAGTGTCCTGCTTCGTAATTCCAACTTATTAAAAAGACATCATCATTATACCTTTCACATCAACTTTTTCCTCCACTTTCCCTACTTACCCATCATCATTACACTTTTACACACTAACTTTTCAAAATAGAATCTACTTTTAGGGACAAAATAGACAATACACTAACTTTTACCCACTAACTTTATAAAATGGACACTTATTAAGGGACAACCCAAAATGGAATACCGGACTATAAAAAAGGGACGGAGGGAGTATATCATTATGGTAAGATATTTAATTACATACTAAAATAGTAGAGTAAGTATATGTATAAAAACAAGTTGTTGACTTTCTTTACAGAAAATGATATTTTTAGTAATGAAATTTTATTGTTGGAGAAAATTTTATATTTAATACATCTTTACTTGTGCCCCCGGGTACTTGTTAGCAGAACCGAATATAAAAAGGAAGGGTATCAATTCGTATTTTCAACTTTTTTTTTCAATGAAAAGATCAACCCAGTTATATTAATACCGCGTGTACATTAATTTATAAAGAGAAGCCACGGACTATGTTAATTTATCCAAATCAATGAGAGTATTTAATTTCTTACCTGATTTCCTATGCATTCAAACAAGTTCTTATTTTCTTTTGCCTTCCCATTTCTCATCGATCAAATTTGTAATTCTTTCTAATGGAATTTTTCAAAATTCGGTGAAAGAAATAGAGGAATTTGGAGGGGTCTCTCGAAGCAACTGAAAGACCTCCTTTGGGTTCATCGGATCTGCACATTGGATGTTTAATACTGCACAGCTGGTTAATACCAAGGATCACCCCCATGATGTGAAAATTCATTAGCGCACTTTCAACTATTGATTTTAGGAATGGAGCTCGCGGGTCACCTTCTTCCTTAAAATGTTGGCAATCCTGTTTCCACGCCGGAATTAGGAGACTCACATGAAATAATGTACTTGCGGCTTGACCCAAAAAATTAAACCCTAATCAATTGTGAGGAAACAAAACACCAACTGGACTACTTATCCTTGGGGCTTAAATAGTGGCTAGAGAGTTTTGGATGGATTTGGGTAGGGTATGCACTTTTCATTGCTTAAATTTGAAACGTTGGGTCTCGGATTCAGTTCAACTGTTATTCCAAGTCTTTTTTCTTTTTTTTTGGCACTTCGGAATATTATAAAAAGTCAACTAAAGAGTTTGCAGCATCGATCCATACATGGATCAAAGTCTATTACCTTGGTTATTTGAATCAATTTTGGACTGAATCCAAGTTTTTTTTTTTTTTGTTACTTCGGAATATTATAAAAAATCAACTAAAGAGTTGTGGTCTGGGTTGGTGGCTCTGGCGGCGGCAACGGGTGGTGGCGGTGATATGGTCTAGAGTAGTTTTTGGGTGTCTCGAGCTTACAGCCCCTTTGGATGGAGGGATGAGAAAAGAAAAGAAAGGGGCGTTCTCCCTTATAAGTGAGAAGAGAAAAGAAAGGTGTGTGATTTCTCACCCTTCCATCCAAATAACAGTTAGAAATCAAATTCTCATAGGTGACTAGTAGAGTTCCGGCGACTCTCTCTCCCTCTCATCCCCGGCAAACCTGGTACTCTCTCTCTCTCTCTCTCTCTCTCTCTCTCTCTCTCTCTCTCTCTCTCTCTCTCTCTCTCTCTCTCTCTCTCTCTCTCTCTCTCTCTCTCTCTCTCTCTCTCTCTCTCTCTCCAGCGACGCATAGTCACTCATCTGACGAAGAGGTGGACCACACGCTCCCCTTTCTTACAAAATCTCTCCACTTTTGGCGAGAAACAGAACTAGGCTTGGGAGGGGTTCTGTTCTCCCTCTGTCTCTCACCCTCTCTCGCCTTCTTCCCATTCCAAATGAGGAAGAGATTGAGCTCTCTCCCCGTTTCTTTTCTTCTCTCGCGTACCAAACGAGCACTTAGGGTTTGGTTTGGCCCTTTTGGGCCTTGCCATGGATTTGGGCTGTATTGTTAATCTGGGCTTTTTGGCCTTTGTAATGTTTGAGCTTTATTGTTTAAATCTGTGCATCTTGAGGCCCATAGGGTGTTTTGGACTTTGTCCATTGGGTGTTTTGGACTTTGTCCCAATAGGTTTTCATTTAAGTTTTTGTTGAATTTCCCCTCCTTGGCCTTCATTTTCCTTCCCCTCCTCCGAACTTGATATACCATTTATCAAATTTCTCACTAAAACTTTGTTGTATAAAAAAAAACAGCTTACTTATCAAAAGATTTACCATGAAGGAAGCACCAATTCATCAACATAATGGCCGACTTAAGGATTCTACTGGAGACGACAGACAATGGATCATGGAGAATACTTCAGCAACAGCTTATTCATCAACAGATCCCATGGAGGATACACAAGTTCATCAACAGAATGGCTGACTTAATGGTTCTTCTTAAGGAGTAGGGGTACGACTCAAGGGTTCTAAAGGATTCTTAAGGGAGTTCTCTCATCAACGTGAATGGTAATGTCCACAAATTGGGAATGTCTGGTATCTTGATTAATGGAGGAAATAGCTTTACTGTGATCTCCGGTTCAAAGGATCAAAAGGGTAGCGATCTGTTGTTCTGAATTTCAGAAGGAAGTTTCGGTGATGAGATTGCTAGATATTCTGTTTGTAAACGATGTATTTTGTTGATTCGTTGACTTCTTGTCAACTTGTTCTGGTTTGGGTCCGTGATTGGACATATGATTGTCAAGGGTTTGGCTGCCAACATAGTTGGAATGCTCTCTCCTTGATTGTGATGCCGTCTTCACGTGTTTCCCTTAATCTCCTTTCAAAAATTAATGAAATTCTTTTTCGCCTTTCAAAAAAAAATAAGAATAAGTTTCTCTCATTTTCCAAAGCATAGAACTCAGCCAGGGGCGGTGGCGGGAGACGGAGGTGAAGAGGTTTTGGATTGATCTACTCGACTGTTCTACATTGACGAGGGTGGTCATTCTATTATCTTTTCTTGTTTTTTTGGTGGGTTTATGTTCATGACTTGATGGGTCATTTAAGTTGATCCAATTGAGAATTTGGGTTTATATGAAGCATAACCAAAAAATAGAGATGAAATAGAGAGGAAGCAGTATTTGTATTTAGTATTACCTTTAGAGAGAGAGAGAGAGAGAGAGAGAGAGAGAGAGAGAGAGAGAGAGCAGTATTTGTATTATTACCTTTAGAATATCTTATTGATCTGTTAATTTTTCTAAAGTCGCATTACCCAAAAAAATTCAAGATTTGAAATGAGCAAGAAGAAATAAATCATTACCATAACAGCAATAGCCACCATCAAATTCCTTCGCGAAAAACGGCTCATCTACCTTTCTGAAAACCATACATTTATAACAATACAGACAGGAAAATATAAAAGGAAAAATGTGAAATAATACATTAAAGAGGCCGACTCATCGTTCCGAACAAAAGTTTTCCCCCACTCTATTCCCCTTCTATCAATTCTAAAAAACCGCAAAAAATACTCTTAACAAAGAGAAGATAAATAAATATCAATTCAAGAACCACCACCCTTCTAGCGTGGCCGTTTTTTCGTTTTCTAATTTTCTTTTGGTTCGCTTTGAGAATTCCGGAGATGCAAGCGCGAGGTAGGGGCGGAGGGTGGAGGATATCTTACAAACGAAAACACAAAAAAGAGAGCCAAAACTAACAGAATCATGATGCAGCTTTCTTGGAAACAAACCGCTGCAAAGACTTTGGCAGTTCACTTTGCTCTCTAATCTTCTGCTTCTTATTCTTAGACAATTCTTCCTCCTGCTTTTGTTGCTCCAAGAAAGGCCTCTTGGCTCTCTCGACAGCTTCCTGCGTCTTCTTCGCTCTCCTGCTCGGTTTGCTCCTCCCCTTTGTTTTCCTCTTAGTCGAAACACTGTTCTTGGCATCTGCAACGGCGGCTTCCATCTCTGCTTCTCTCTCCTCCTTGCTCGGTTTCTCTTTCCTCCTTGTAGGTGGCCTCAAATTACCAATCTTTTTCGGGTCCAACATAATTGTCTCCGGAGGGAGTTTGTCTAGAAGAGACCGCACTTCTTTTTCCCTCCTCTGCTTCGGCGTTTCAAAAGGGTTTGCCACCCAAGAATCAAAATTGGGTTCTCCGGATCCAGGGATAAGAATCGAAGACCAACCCATAGAATGCCCAAGCCCTAGAACATCTTCATACGGTCGGAACAAAACTTTCTGTATTTGGTAACCTTTGGCGATAGAATGAGTCATGTAACGGCTATAATTTTGAGATCCGGAGAAATCTCCCAAAATCTGAACGAAAGAACCGGTAGAAGTAGCAAGCAAACCTTTCTGGCTAAAATCCAATGTTTTCGCATGTCCTGGTAAAGTTTGAAGAACTTCAAATTTCCTCAAGTCCCAAATCTTTATTTTCCGATCAGTCCCGGCTGTCGCCATGAGATGGCCATTGGAGTGAAATGACAAGGCTGAAACCGGGCCGTGATGAGTCAGCATCTTGACAAGGGGAGCAGCACTAGTGGGCTTCCACATGGTTACTGACCCGTTAGAATGGCCCAAAGCGACGATGCTGTTGAAGGGATTCACCTGCATCACATCAGAACTGCCTAGGCCAGTTCTGAAATTACCTACCATTAAGCCCGTAGTGACATCTTGATAATGGAGCTGTCCAAATTTGTTTATGGATGCCAAGAGGAAATGGTTCTTCAGAAATTGGAGTTTCAATACTGCACCATGCTCCTGTAGGACATAAGTTGGGAAGATAAGAAAAAGAAAAAAGAAAGAAGGAAAAGCAGCCCAGATTCCAAATGAACAAATTCAAACTTGAAAATGATCTTAATGATTCTTGACAATGCAAGGTCAACGCTGATAATAATCTGCGTCAGTCGCAAAGCAGTCAGGAAAAAGGTAAAAAAATCAGGGGATTTAAGATAGCAGAGGCAGCCAATATGTTTTGGGCGTGCATGGAACCAAACGCTTCTAGTATACTGGTCATAAGTCCCAAAATGCCGCAACAAAATGCTTATAGTTTTTGCTGCATCATACATTCATACTAACAAAGCACTACAGATGCACACTGATCATATTCTGGTATGTGCATATGTTTACCACGAAATGCTACTACCATAGCAAATTAAGTTTAAGTATGCACGTTCCATAACGTGGTACAACTTCAATTCCAAATCGACAATTAAACGATCTAAGCTGTTCCTAGAGTTTTTTGCAGGAGAAAATGTCAAAAAATTGTAGTTGCATGAAGGAATAGGAAAATTATAGATCGAGTTCCATTGGATATTCTATGGCTCAACTGTACTCACACTACATTTTGTCTCCTAAAGACTCCTACAAACACGTCATTTAGCAAACCTGCCGCTCCACGTTTACATTCCCATCCCTCGAACCAGAAGATCCACAGTCTAGGACTCTAGGTAACATAGGTTGGAATCAGGGGCAATTGGTTCATTGGTTAAAACTTGGCCTGTTAACCCTTGAGGTTATGGGTTCGAACTTCGAATCTGAGGGTAACCATTTTGGGTATATCACACCAAAAGTTCAGACTATACTCAAAATATCCCTGCCAGACCCCCGTTAACAAAATCATAGTGGTCTACTTTTTAATATACGACTATTTGAACAAGAAGTCATTTAACAAGATCGTGCACAGCCTGTCTATGCACTAACACTGTCAGGTTAAAAGGAAGAGAACTGGAGTATTAGCCCAAAAAAAGGCCACAGCATAGTCCAGCTGTTCGCATACAAGTAACTAAACCTATGAATACTGACCTGCAGACAATGAAGCTCTGTGCCATCCCGGTTATAAATGTACGTGTACCTGTCACAATGTTTTATGTTTAGACATCATTCTATGAAGATTTCACTTAGAAACTGCATTCTTGAATCAATGAGCAAAACATTTTCTTCGGTAAGCATTATTGAGGATCATAAAAAATCGATTTCAGGGAGAAAAAAATGTGTACTACAATACAAGTAGATATATTCCAATTTCTTGCTTGGCAAACTTATTTCACTCAAATTAAATGGAAAATGTAACTTGACAACCTTGTAACTTCACAATCGCTTGGTGATCATAATCTTCTGGAAATTAAGAAAACATGTGTGCTAGCTTAAAGTAGAACAAGGATCAAAACAGAAGGATCAGGTAAGGAATCAGACTCAAACAGTTTCACAGAAATGTTGTGCTAGTCGAAAGAACTAATAGGTCACGGCTACTTATATGAGACTTCAACAAGAATGAAAAACATTACACCTTGAGACTTCAACAAAAAATAGGATGGTTTGACTTGAACAGAAACACTGGTGTAAATAAAAAATAATGAATGGAGTACATAAGCGGCAAAGAAAGATCCACGAAACAAACCCCATTGACTGAAAACAGCTGAATGAGTAGCTGGATTTAGCTCCCAAAAAAGAGAACCAGATAATCTGGATGGATTCCTATTAAAGACAGTTGAATGAAGAGAAGAGAACAAACAAGAGGGCACATACATATATGTCATCCCTATGCTCTTCAGTTGAGCACGAAAACACTAGATAGTAATATTGGTTTTACCATCGCACAAGTTCTTATATTCAGCAACATCGTAAGGGTTTAACAAGTACAACTAAAAGGCCCGCCTCTAATCCATCCATGTGAGAGTAAAAGGAAGACCCCAGGCCCTTACTCTCACGTATAAATACCCTGTAGTTTTCCTTTCTCTTGCCTTCTCCGCCCTATCAAAAAACAAAAGTGATTCCTCCCCTCACTTCTGTTCTCCAATTTCTTTGATCCTAGTCTTCAACCTGCGATAATGGAGCCTTTGGTCTGCTTAGTAGAAGGGAAAGTGGTAAAAGAGTAAGGTGATTCATAACTTTATACAGTTAACTTGGTACGAGATAAGAGTGAGAGAAAAGAAGGGGCAAAGGATAGCCAAGAGAATCAACCCATTTTTGTTTTTTGATTTGGTACGAAGGGGAAGGAAATGAAGAGATGAGAATGCCCTTTCGTTCTATGCCCAACCAACCCTTTGTGCTCACTTTGAAAGGTCAGGGGAGAAAAGGAAGAGAGAGAAGGATGGATTGCCACTCCAGACGCACTAAATCTTTTTTGCCCAAAAATAGCCCTTCTTTTACTAAACTGTAAAATCAAGCAATAACACACCCCTTCCTTTCTATTTTCTTCCCTATTCAACAGAGCGAAAGGAGGATGAGAGTACTGAATTTCCTCGTCAATACTTCCCTGTCCCCTCCTACCTCCCACTTTTTCTTCCTCGTACTGGAAGTACCATAAGTCCATAGCCTTTGGAAGGAAGGGAAGGAAGAGAGGAGCGAATTTCGTCCCCATTCAAGCAAGCCCACCATGTCTTTCCCTCCAAAGAATACCAAGTCTTCAATCTATGAGGAATGAGGTATACGAGTAAAACCAAGAACCACCCCTCCTTTTTTCCAAGCGATCTAAAACCATAATAAAAATGGTTCATCAAGAGTATAAATGTGAGCCAAAAGCAAAAACAACTCGCATAGAAATAGGTAAAGTAATATCATATTCATATCCAACCACAAAGATGGATTAAGTACGAGTAATGGAGTAAGTATCTCAAATGTGAACAAGTCTACACGGAAGCAATTTTGTTGACCACAATATGGAAGAAAGAAAAATTCAGGCATGGAAAGCATTCGATAAGAGAGTATTAAACATCTTAATGCAAAGTGTAACCTGCTCGAGTTTCCACTCCAAACTCTGCAAAGAATTAGTAACCCTCACGCATATACCATAATACCAACGATAACCTTACTAATTTGTTTTGATGATACAACATTGATGGCCTTCCAAGTGTAAATTCTTCTCATTAAAGGTAAAATCCAACTAGGAGCACTAATAACGGGACACATATGGATCTAAATTCTATACATTGTCAAACAGGTACTTCTAAATGTCCTAAGTGTCATTTCTACAAACACCTACCATAATCACAGATGTTTTTACAGTTAAGAAGATGGGGCCTCACTTTTTTTGGGCAGCAGCAAAGAACAGCTCATTGTGCAAGAAGACCACATCACGCACTGTTTCTCTGACCTAAAAAATAGGCATTAGTAACTCAAATTTATTTCTAGTGAGGCAGATAAGCACCTCAAATGATTGAGAAAATGACGAGTTTATAGAAATGCAGAAGCAAAACAGAAATGTAGGGCTAGGCCAGTAGGAGAAGTAGAACTAGTAGAAACCTTGCCAAGAGGCCTTTGGCACAATGGCATTAGGGGTGCACATCGGTGCCAGGAGATAAGATGTCAGGAGTTCAACTCATCTTCCAAGATGCTAATCTAATTATTCTAATAATACTAACTTTCGCCAATCAAAATAAATAAATAGAACCTTTATGCGCATACACTTCCATAAAAGGTTTAGGAACTTGCTAATGAAACATTAACCATGAGAATTTAAGGTCAATGAATTTAATGTTGCACATATCCAATCTCCTTTGTG
The DNA here is from genome assembly GCA_014282245.1 of Rhododendron simsii. Lineage (NCBI taxonomy): Eukaryota > Viridiplantae > Streptophyta > Magnoliopsida > Ericales > Ericaceae > Rhododendron > Rhododendron simsii. The sequence continues at coordinate 39,022,581 of CM024954.1, forward strand.
TACATAAGAAAATTTGCAGAATCCCTATGCCGGCACCTTTGAAGATGAGGCCGATTACTATTAAGCTACATTTTGCAAAGCATCAAAGTAACCAGGCTCTAGCCTCTGCCCTTTTTGATGCCTTCTGGCTTCAAATGGTGCCATGGATCGACGGCATCACATCCCTTGAGTTCCTCGATTTTTAGAGGTATATGGAGGCCATTATTTCACTAGTAAAACTTTTGATAGCAATCACTGTGCACATATTGACGAAGGTTAGTTAGGTCAGTCTACAGTCCTCCCCTGCTCAAACCCCCATCAGTTGGGGATCACAAGGGTGCAGTTATTCTTGTTGTAGAGACTCCACTGTCAGACTCAAAGTATGTATATTAGTCTTTAGTATAGAATGGAGCCAGGTGAGGGCGGTTAGTTGTTGGTTAACCCCTCAATCGATTATTGGAGATTGTAGCACATTTTGGTACACATTAATGTGATGACCATTTTATCAATAAACATGATATCTTCCAATTAGTTTTTAGACTCTAGATGAGTACACTCCCAATTGGTAAGAAAAAGTTTAACCTACCATATTGGATAAGCCAACTATATAACTAGTAAATGCAAAGATGGTGCAGACACAAGGGCCCAAGCCCAATTCTTGTGATTCCAGTAAAGCCGATAGCGGAAGTCAGAACAACCAATGTCCTTTTGGTTGGATGATGAGACTTGCGGGTCTAGCTAGAGATCACATTAAATTTAACTTATTTAGTATATATCTACGATTTTACCTTTGCTTTATTGTTTTGAGGCAGCCTATTCATGTTTTGTAAGGATTTTTTGTTGAATCAATGAAAATATATTTTCTTGAGTTGGCACAGAGATAAAAATTCTTCCTTAGGTGAGGGACACCTAAGGTTTGTTACAGGTTCGACAGCAACACATCTCCTCAAAACTGCGATCCTGTTTATGCACAAAATATTTGCTAGTATTTAAGGGGTTGTGTTACAAAAGGCACAAATTTTGGTTAAGTTGTCTACCATGTTCATAGCCAAGCCCACAAGCAAGTTAGCAACCATGGTGTCAGCCTCGTGTGATCAGCATCTAGAAGTGAAGCCTTGCAATAACAAACTAACTCAAGGCGCCAAACAAGCCTGAATGAAGTGTTTCATTAATGATGATCATGTGTATGGATGACTTAAGTGGTTATTTTGGACTAAAATGAAAAATTCTCTTATGACCTGTTTTAAGTGTGTCTTATTCATGGGTGTAGAAGGTAATCACATTGCACATGTAACACCAACACTCAAATATTTATCAGAAAATTACAAGTGCGGGTGCACAACTAGGAGTCAGTAGCACATACTACAACATAAACAAAAACAAAATAGATGCCAAAGTATCCGATAACTAGTAATATTTCGTAAAATTTTATCACATGCAAGCTTCTATGAATCCTATGCCACAACTATTTATTACTCCCTCCGTCCCATTTTATTCCTCCATTTTTTATATTTGTGTCAGTATGGAATATGGATCTTATTTGATAGTTCTCAATTAATACTATAATACAAAGTTTTCAAAATTAGGAATAACATATCTATTGAAAGATATAAGCAATTAAGAAATGGAACGAACATCAAAAATGGACAAACAAAATGGAGAGGGAGTACTTAAAACGCATAACTAGACGATGGCATATGTACTTATAACATTTTCATATAATATAATATTAATATATACATATACCCTATATGTATGCATGTATGTACGTATGTATGTATGCATGCATGCATGCATGCAAGGCACAACTTGAGGCAGTGATATACTTGTAATTCTTTGATAAGACCCATATTCATCATGTCTATAATAGCCAGATGGCCCTTGCGTCCTGCAACTGCCATGTACCGACCACTTGAGGTGAAATCCAGTGTGTATGGACCAAGATCTGTGCGTCAGGAATAAATGACATTACAACAGCCATAAATAAATGAGAAATCACAAGGAAATAATATGCACACTTAGCAGATATATATATATATAGTACAGTGGGATAACACAACACATTATTGGACACTTATGGACAATCAGAAGGGGGGTGAGTGTGTGTGTGTGTGTGTGTGTGTGTGTGAGAGAGAGAGAGAGAGAGAGAGAGAGAGATGTTTCAATGCTTATGGCAGCATTAGTTTTTTTGTACTTCGTTGTGGAACCAAGGTGGTTGGTTTTGGTTTGATCCAAGAAAACCCTACTAACTGTAATTGGATGTGATTGTAATGGTTGTGGGTTAGCCCATTGAATACCCATGGAGATTCTAAGTTTTCAAAACCCCTTCGTTATTCAGTTGGATTAGAAATCTGATGTGATATAGGCCTGTGCCCAACAAGCGTAATTCTCGTGTTTAGTTGGAATGCTGAGTTTGGATCCTGAACTGATAAGCCAAAAGGAAGGTGAGGATAATTTTAAGTCCCAAGCAACTTATGCCTTGGGCGGTGACACATGTCCTCCAGTGCTTGAAACAGAAACTTGCAATCCCATAACTCCAAATGCCAGTCCTCAAACCATTATAAAAATTACTGCATTCATCTTGAAATTGCATTGCTCCACTTAATTATGCTAACATGCTTATGTTGAATCTGAAAAGATGAATCTTTATTTCTTAATTGCCGAGTGTTGGGACTTATGAAACATGTTATTGTTGTTGTCGAGTGTTGACTATGGACTGACAAATCTTGTAAACACTTCGTTTCATAAGTCCATTACAATTCCACAACTTGAGCTCATATGAAACTGAAATCATCAGACAAGCACAACTGAAACTTATTTAGAAAGGAATTTGGTAAATTGTCACTCATCCTACTCAAGGAAAGGATACAAAGATAACTACCGAGCGCTATGTGCTGATACCACCAAAATTTAATTAATTTCTTTTGTATACTGGCTGACTGAAAGTAGATATGCAAACACCACACACATATGTACCCCATGTATACTACCTCACTGTAGTTGAAAGAAGAACATATCCAGAGGACTGCTTATTACCAACAAACTTAATTCTCTTTAACAATTATCCCCCGGATAGCCCATGATGAATGTGGTCTTGCCATAACGAAAACAAGTTAAAATTCTTCACCCTTGTCAATATATTTTCCAGAATGGAACGATCAAACAGGATTTTTATAGGGATTAATTATCTCTACTTGCCTTCCTCTCATCTCAAGATTTCTTCCTCATCATCAATGTTCCACAAGAAAAATCAACTACAGGCAAGATTTGCAACATTTCACATTTTCTTGGCTATATGTTTCTGGGCATTCTAACAACAATTTGTCAAGGACAAGCCAGAACCATTTATATTCCAAAGACCTTTTAAGACGCCAAAAAATGCATGGAAGTTACCAAACACGCACTGAATCCTAAGGACATGAGAAATATCAGTATGAAATGGTCCTCTTACAAACAGTATCATCTGTAAATTAGATAGAAGGTATTGACCTGGTAAGACAATATCGTATTGATTCTTTGAACTTGATATATCGACTTCACGAACAATTGCCTCCTGTTTGATCCTCCAAGTCTTCTCTATACCTTCAGCCTCCAAGTACCCCCCCTCGCTTGGCATAAGCCACTACAAAAAGATATCTATCACACATCCACTTTTATTTGCACCATAAATATTCCACATGATTTCCTGGATGTCTCCAGACACAAAAAGAAAAGAACCAAAAAAGAGAGAGAGAAAATAGGATTCTTTTTCCTTAAAGAGTTTGGGCAATAATCAGAAAGACATGCAAACAGTTGTCCAGAATACCATTCAGGTTCATATCGTACGACCTAGTGTTCTCTATAAAGAGTTACAAGCAACTGCAAGCTGGCATTTCAGTTTCGAGAAATATAATGCAACTGGTAGTAGAATCGGTCGGTTGCTGTTGCTCGGCAGACAAATTGTGTAATATTTAAGAGGATCCCGTTAAATATTTGAAGTCGGATCACAGGAACAAAAAAAAAAACCTCACCTTCTCAACCTTGGCAGCAGCCTTGGCAGATTTTCCATATAACTCCTCTTTTACAGCAAGCTGACCTTTCAACTTTTTGTCTCTCAAAGCCTGCAAATTGTAAATACTTTTGAGTGCAATAGAAGAAGAAATAAGCAAAACGTGATTAAGAATCTCAAACAACAGTGCCGTACCTCAAAATTAGCACTTTCACCTCTAAGATACTTCTTTACTTTAATATCCATCTCATCCAAAATCTCCTGCACACCAAAATTTTGTTGCCACATTCAGTAGATTTGCGTGAAAGAGAAGTATAAAGTATAAACATAGGAAAAATTACAGCAAAATATATAAACGTGAATACATACAAGGCTAAACACCAATGGTTAATCAATGCGACACAGGAATGGCCAAAGCAAGACTTAAAGGACAATGAAAACAGCAGGAGAAATAACAATTTTACTGGAAATCTTACAGGTACTAGAGCATTTTCCAGATATTAAAGACAGAGACCTTGAAAAGCAACATAAAAAAGGAAGACAATTAGACAAAAGGGGAACTGGGTGGCTAATCCTCGTATGCATAGTTCGTGTGACAGCCAGCATTAGCCAAGGAACATCAGTCAAGACCTCTCATGCAAATTTTTTGAAGTAAATAGCTGAAGCAGAAGAAAGAACAAACGCAGCAAACGGAGAACATAGAAGATGAGGAAGAAAGAAATATGTTTGACTAAATTTAAGAAGTCGGAGGAAACGGCTAACATCCCGATACAGTTTCTATTAACAGGCAAAAAAATTGACACGGCAACTGGTTACAAACCCAAAACGACTGGGCACGATAACACCGAAATTAAACAAGTTGGGTTAATCTTGAGGGAATTTGACAGGAACCCAAGATTACAGCACATGATTGCCAGTTGGCCAACTCTATTGCCAACCTTCGCCATTTTGTAGATGTTACAGATTCTTTGTAAGAATTGTTAAGCTTCTTTTGTCTTTCGAGAACAGGTCTATATTCGCAAACGTGGCAAAAGTTGTCACAAATTGTCCTTTCGTACTATGGCATGCATTCACGTTTTAGCTTTTTCTTTCTACAAGATATCCTTTTGTCAATCCAAATTTTTACAAGATAGTGTTACTTATCCAAATTCCACCAAAAAAAATCAGATGAAAATCTTAAAATTATGAATCAGAATAGTCTGGTAACCACTTGCTTTTTGTAGACATTAAAAATAACCATTCATATCATTCAAAGTAGATAGTAAACCGATACCTGTTCTTCAGGAGGCATAATCTTGGAAAGAGAACCATCCTCTTTTTTCACTCCCATCTTAACTGGCTCAAAGTTTTGAAGATATAAACTGCAGAAGAACCAAAAAGTTACCAAATGACAAAATATAGACAACTTCTAACTAAGGCCAATGTGAATGTGAATCAAACAAAAACTATATTGTCTTCCGACAGATCATACGAATGGCCAAAGACTGTTTGCAAGCACTTAGCACATCATCAAAAGCTACCATTAACAGGCTCTAAAGAAGAACACTCATTCCTACAAATAGCCAAATGGCCCAATTTTGTACCATGAAATGAATGACTTTGCCGACAACTATCTAACATGGATCTACATTTGGCCGATGCACCAGCACAACACTGGTGCGAGATACCTACCTGACTCACCCTTTATATTCCAGCCACTAGAGATTCAAAAGTAAAGAAGACCATAGGAGAAATACCTTACAGAAAACGAGTTGATGATGGAAGAGATCGAAGAAGAAGCGACATGAGATGTTTGCAATCTTCAATGAATTACTGTGTGTTCGATGATTTGAAACAATCTCCAACGACCAGGACCTCGAATGATCTCCAATGCCCTAGATATTCGACAATCTCCAATGAGTTTGATACGTGGCACTACTAGGGCTTGGTTTGCTTATGGCAGCTAAGCCTTTTTCGCAGATCAGCAAAAAAAAAAAAAACAGACTCAAACGTTACATACAACTTTTCTGATATTACCATGGGACACAGGTTAAAGAGAAAATTGGACTTGGCAGAGAACAATTAACTACATGAGCCACTACTGATTATTAAATTGAAAGGATTTTGGCCACTGAGTTATATGTGAATGGGCCAATGTCTTAAAGCTAGACCCGGAAAAAATGTGAATGACCTAAAGCCTTATTAGGCTAATCGTGTATTTGGTCTACAAGTATCACGTAACAAAATATTTGACAATCTTTTAACTTGTATTCATAAAAAGAAATTAGGAAATTGTTATGAGAGCATTCTCGAAACCATATTCAAATTTGGAAACACATATCCTCAAATTGGAAGCGGTGGTGTACCCTAAGATATACACCCACATCCGATATGCACACCCGCAGCTGCACCCGATACTTGCACCCGCGTTTATGTAACATAGGCTATCAGAAAACTTACAAAAGAGAAGCTACGGTTGTGCGCAATTCTACCAATAACTAATGGTAAAAGGATCACATGTTATCAAAAAATCCCAATAAACTAGGAAGATATTGTTGTTCACATCACAAATGTAAAACATCTCAGCATCTATCAAAATCTCAAATATGAATGTAAACGGGAGACCTCATGAGAGGATCTTATATCTCCTTGGAGCAATCAAGAAGTGCTATCATGTAATCTGCTGCTAATGGTAACAATGAAGTCATAATGACACTCAAAACCTATGTCAAGAATGTCATCGTACTCAGTAGGGTTGTAAACAGTTTGGGCTTTGGGCGGTTCGGGGCAAAATTCTACGGGATCGATTCAGTTCGAAGCAACATTTTCCAGTACCGATCCCGACCGAATTTATGAAGGGACCGGTATGGGTTCGGGGTGGGGTCGCTCCGGTCGGGGATTTCAGTTTGACCGAACTAGTTGGGCCAAATCAGTTTCAGTATACAGAGGCTTGAGATAGAATCACTACAGAGAAATTATTTGCCTATCTCAAGTTTTAGCTGAAAAGCTAAAACATATAAGAAACTCATATTACAAAACTAAACCTGTTCTTTGATTAATTTTTGCGGCAAGGTCAGTTGTGTCTTGAATGAGAGTTCTGAGTTTTCTAAAGCTCCGTTTTTGTTTTTCATCTATCTGTGCAGCCGGTGATTTCAAGGTTTTAACCTCTTTGAGAGAGAGAGAGAGAGAGAGAGAGAGAGAGAGAGAGCAAAGTGGAAGCGCAAACCTCGGCGGCAGGAGGAGGAGGAGGTGGGCGTGTCTAGAGTAATAGTACGCAGGGGCAGGAGGAGGCTGGCGGCTATGGGGTAAGGAAGGGGATGTTACAGTAGGTGATGACTGACGAGTTTCAAGGAAACAGATGGAGGGTTTAGATGGACACCAGAAAAACGGCCACGTTTTGTACGCAAGTAAGGCAGCATTTTGCACTTTTATCCTCTCTTTTTCTCTTTAATTATATAACATTGTGTGGAGTCTACTTTGGAGCCTTACACAAATAATAAGAGTCGTCCAAAAATTTAAAAATAATTTTCAAAAATTTAAGAATAATTTGTTGAGTAGTCTTGTAAAAAATTAGCACAGGTGCTGTTTTAGTTTCCTAAAAAATGAACTTTTAAAAAAGGAATATAATTTCAAGCTCAAAAATTATGTATTTACGCAAATAATTTTCCTATCAATATGGATTTTGTATGAATGATAGATCTTCATTGAGATCTTTCAAACGGTGCAAAAAAATTAAAATTTTATTTTTCATTTTCATTATATTTGAGCTTGAAATTACTTTCTTTTTGAAAAAAATGTTTAAAAAGAAAGCGGAACGCCCCCTCAATCAGACAATGTATGTACTTGATACAATCATTTAATTTTTCATTCAAAATTTAGGATCCTAAATACTGAATGGATTTTGAAAAAAAGTTACACATGTGTTCGTTGTCTCCTTGATGTGAACGGCTAGTTGAGAAGAGCACTTACTAAAAAAAATTATTTTCATTAGACATCGCTAGGTATCAAAACGGTTTATAGTTGTAAAATAATTGCGTTTTGATACCTATCGATATCCGATCATAATAATTTTTTTGATAAATGCTCTTCTCAACAAACTCTACAATATATGTGGTTCAAATCAACGAGATACCGAACACATAATTGTCTAACTTTCTTTTAAAATTCATTCAATATTTAGGATCCTAAATTATGAATTAAAATTTTAAAAATTGAATCAACCATACACAATTTTCTGATTGGGCCGATTTTTTACGAGACCACTCGACAGATTATTTTTAAATTATTGAACGACTCCGATTATTTATGTAAGGCTCCAAAGTAGGCCCCATACAACCTATGTAAGTGTGTGTGTGTGTGTGTGTGAGAGAGAGAGAGAGAGAGAGAGAGAGAGAGAGAGAGAGGGACAAATGGGCAAGTAAGGCTGCCTAATTTGCCAACAAAACGTGGCCGTTTTCTATCGCTGCAAGCCCTCTTTGCAGCGAGTTTCCCTCGCTTCTGGGACTCCAAGACAGGGTAAATATTCATAAAGTAGTCCTTAGATTTTACAGCCGTGCACAGTCACCCCGCATAGTTTCGTCAAGTCTATTTCAGGTTTTACAAAAATACTTAAAAATTATAAAATTTTTAAAATAATTTTTTTTTGAAATCCTATAAAAAATCAGCTAACGGATATAAATAAATATTTTTTTTGGATTTGTAAGGGCGAAATTGAGTAATTGAACAGTTTCACCCTATAAATTCCAAAAAAATACTCCCTCTGTCCGGATTTAATTGTCCCTAGTTCTATTCTAACCGGCTAAAAAATGGGTTATATCTTAGAATCCGTAATGAATTTCATATCGAATATGGATCTTATTTGATAGATCTCGATTAGTTCTATAATACAATATATTCGAAATCACATAAAACATTATAGATTGGAAGATATAATCGATTGAAAAATGACACGAACTCCCAAAAAGGACTATTAAATCCGGATGGAGGGAGTACTTACTAATATCTGTTCGAATTGACTTTTTACAAAAGTCTTGTAAAAAAATCGCAAATGCTAACGGGTGCAAGCATGCGGTGGCTATGTTGGTCCCAAAAGCAAACTCACCTCAGCTTTACCGGAATTTTAAACGGAAATGATACACCCACCGCACCATTCACCGCACATGCGCCGGGCCCATTCCGGCCACCGGACGGCTGATACGAGCCGTCCAAAAATTCTATAAAAAAAAATGAGTGGGCCTACGCAAGAATCAACGGCATCCAACGTGTGTAGGTGCTCGATCCGAACTTTCAAAAATCAGATGATCCGAGCCGTTAAAAAATGGAAGATTGGTTCAAGCACTTACACGTGTTGGATGCCGTTGATTCTCACATGGGCCCACTCATTTTTTTTTTAAGAATTTTTGGACGGCTCGGATCGGCCTTCCGGCGGCCGGAGTGGGCCCGGCGCGCGTGCGGTGGGTGGTGCAGTGGATGAGAGGCAGAAGAAGAAGAAAAGAAAAAAGAGTTAGCTGCCCTTTGGTAGCTGTTAGAACATGTGAATCGGTTCTTAGGTAAAAAAATCTCTTAAATGTTTTCTTTGTTGGTAGAGAAGGAAGTAACATTGGACAAAATTAATGAACGTGAATTTTCTTTTAAATAAAGACAAAATCTTTTAAAAAAATCCTTTTTGGTGGGACAGTTAGGGGTCCGAATCAACTTACGCAAGTTTCGATTAATCCCCTCCCCAGTCAATACTAAAATCGAACAAATAATAACTTTAAACTTGATTATATATAGCATGAGAAAGATAGATAGCTGGTAGATAGTTTGTTCTTTGTGGTGGAACAGTCAGGGGTCCAATTCAACTTATGCAAGCCTCGATTAATCCCCTCCCCGGTTAATACTAAAATCGATGATTACTACTGTAGTGCCATGTAAAAAAGAAAATGCCCGCCGAGCAAAAAAAAATAATAATAAAATGGCCTGGGCTATGTTGATAGAACAAGCAATCCATGAGAAGGACTTCAAGAGAAAAAAAAACACAAAAAAATTGGACCCCCATAGGCCATAGCCAAATGCTTAACCAAAAGCAGAAGTGAAGAAACCCACCCCAGATCAGATAAAACAGTCACAACTGAAGTCTGAAAAGAAAGAGGAACCCACATTTGATTTTGACTAATGACTAATTAAGAAATAAGCATAAACCCAGTTTCAAGAATCAAAATTTGGATTTGAGAAGAATGCATAACCACATCAACTTCTATAATCCAGTTCAAAAGGCACTAAAGATATGCACAACAACAGCAACAACAAAAAAAAGAGAGACTGATTTTGACTAATTTTGCAGTGGCTGAAAGTTGGACTATGATTCATCGAATAACAAGATTATGCAATTTGATTGATTCTTGTAAGATTAGCACAAGAGTTGGATAAATTCTACTGATTTTTCCCCTTCCTTATTCTAAATTAATGCAGGTTTTCTCCATTATTATGAGCATTTTTTTTTTTGCTTTGTTGAGAATATATGAAAGAGGGATAGAAACTTAAATTTCTCAAAAAACAAGAGATTGGTAGCATTTAACATCAGATTTAATGAGTTGCTGTTAAAAAAACGTGAGATTTAAGGAGTTAACGGTGCAGTACAGCTTAAACTTTGATAAGTAGAATCTGCGCAACAGGTTTAATTGGAATTTTAAGGAGAAAAGGACTTGGACCAATGAAAAATTGTCATATGTTTCCGTGGTCCGAGGTTGAAAGACCTCCTACCACCACCGGCAGGAGGAAATCCGCGTTCTAAAAAGATATCTCATCCAGCTCAGCTGTGTGAATTTAGATCGACCCCATGAGCGGCATTAGTTTACCGGGAAATAATCCCATTAATATGACTAAAACCCCATGAGAGATGAAGCAGTAGAGTAAATGCTTCAGCAATTAATCGCTATCCCAATTTGATGTAGAGATTATTACGTGTAACTGTGTAAGGATGCTGGTCCCCAACTCCCGGACTCGGGGGTGCTGTGCAGCTCCGCGCCGCACGGTTTTGCCTGTATTGGTTCAACGATTGGAGACGTTCACTACATGTGTAGAGCTCGTCGAGTACTATAAGTGTACCAAAAATCAACTCAATCAGATATCGTTAAATGCCTCTTCGGACTACATATAACTTTAAAAAAAAAAAAAAAATGAATCCTAATGAATACGAAACACTTGATCAAAACCACTAAATCCATTCTTTTATCGGGTATGGTATGGCAGTGGTTCATAGAAATTGGACTTTCTTGGGAGCATAATATCAGAAAGATGGCGGGCTAAAATTGGAAAGCCCAGGCCCAGCTATGCTGAAACTTCTTGTGGAAAATTAACAAACAAATCGCGGCCCAATACGCTGGATTAGACGACAATGCTAGTTTCATTTTGGGGTGGGCCGGCCTTCTGCACCAATGCCGCTGAATTGAACCCCGAGCCTAGCCCAAGAAGCATCGGCCCGGTGTATTGGGTATTTGGAAAAAACAGAAAATTACATGTGGGTCTAGAAAATTACTTGGAAAAACGAGGCAAATTGTCATTAGACGAAGAGGCAAATTAGGATACAATATTAGGATCCTAAACTCTGAATGATAAGTATCGATTCAGAATTCAAGATCCTAAACTTTAAATGAAAAGTTGAAATATTGGATCAACCCCTTGCACATTTACAAACAAGCTTACCTTGCCGTTATGTTCGTGGATTCAAAAACCCTTGTAATCTCCATGCAAACCGTAATTAATGCAATGAATGCACCATAAATCTAATCAACAACAAAAGAAAAAGAAAAAAAACAAGCAGCATAAGTGTATATATAAAAATAAAAAAAAAATTTGCATCCTTAAATCTGCCGAAACCAATCAGGCCAAATCGCATCCAAACCGAACCGGCCAAACAACACTCACGAACGGTTGGAGGATGAAGAAAATGACAATCCGCCGCAAATGGATCAAATTGGGAACAAAACCGATCCGCACCAAGCCGATCTGCGGGCAACCCTACTTCTCACGTACATTGATATATTTATGCTATACACCTTGGGCTTAACATTACACTAGGCCCATCCACAAAATAATTTAACATGACCCAACATAAACGTAACATGGCCCACATACATAAATATTTAGCCCAAATACAAAAATTACAAGAAGGAATAATTTTCAACAGAAAAAAAAAAAAAAAAAAAAAGCACGCGTAAATCCTTCGAAAAAAGCTACTCCCTCTATCACATAAAAGTAAATCTCTTGCAAAACTACATGCAATTTTAAAATAACATATTTACCAAATGAATTTTTTTGATTTTTTTGAACCGTTCAAAAAATCTATCAACAAGATCCATATTGCACAAAAAATTATTTCGATAAGTAACTTATTTTTCAGTTCAAAAACTACATAGTTTCGTAGGAGCCTAACTTTATGGGACGGAAGGAATACCAAAATAGTACTTTACGTTCACGCACATGTGTGCATCACGCGTCATTCGGTTTACTAATACCAACTGCATATCTAATTACACTAGCAAACAGGGCAAGAGAAATTATTGCGATTATTATTCAAGGTGGATCACCTTTCTTCGGATATGAGGTTACTCGAGAAAAAATAAGAGAGCATGAAAAATTTATGCAATCAATGAAACCTCATTTCGTCTTGTCAGTCGCGCGAAATGTGCATATATCGCTGAAGATTCAAACTAAGAAGACACAGACATCATCGTAGAATAATACCGATTATATGGAAACGGGAAATCTATTAAAGATCCAGATATCCAAAATCGAGCAGTGTCCAAATAATTAACAAGCTTGTGGTAATACTTCAATATTAATGCCATGCAAAGAAAAACATATAAATACAAATGACAAGTACTAATCGAATGCGTCTGAACCCTAGGTTCAAGAAGAAAGGAAAAGGACCACAAACCCGCCATTCCCATTGTCGACGATCATCAGTATGGAAGCGTTATTAAGAAATTCCTGAAGAATTAGAAACAAGAATGTTGGTACTAATGTCGAACCAGCAACACCAAAAAGAACTTAGAGGACTGCTCCACTTGGGTCTCAGATTCAAAACTTTGTACATGCTATTAACTCTGGGTATAGGGTGGGACGGGCAGTCCATTCGAGGCTTTGATCTGGCTTGAATCGGGCTCTCCCTCTAGTGGACAGAGGGATTAGCCCTTCAGGAATTCGTTGAGGTATGGGTAAGCTGGCCCTAGCTTGACAACCTGAGTTATCAAAAATAGAAAAAATGCAAAAGAAAAAATTAATTTCTTAATCAAATTCAAAAAAAAAAAAAAAGGGATAAAATAGAAGCCCTGTCAAAAAGAGTGCACAACTATAGCTTCAGTAAATTGTAGCAATAGCTCCAAAGCTGAAAGTAAGAAATTAGGAAAGTGCAATTTTTTATTTTTGTGATCAGCAATAAGATTATATTATTAAAACTTGATACGGGTACATTAACGAAAAGAAACCTAGACCATGATATTGATACATGGAATAGGAAAAAGAAAAAGACTTCCAATAGAGCATTGGAAGAGAGGAGAAAACAGGAGGCCAAAAACTGGCCAGAAAAACACAATCTAAGAGAATATCCTACACCAGATAAGAACCCATATCAAAGTTGGAAAATCCTCCGAGCAGCAAAAGCAGATTTGTGGTCCCTCCCAAAATATCACCAGAAAGTTAGGCAAATATGAGCACTATTACAAGCAAACAAAACTGATCCATCTTGAGCAGTTGCCGTCATTTCAGTAGGCAAAGAAATAGGACCTTTTCAGTATTTTCTTCTGGATTAATACTTCAGACATCTCTTAGCCCTCCCAAAAATAGGAGTTGAAAAAAGAGAAACATTGCAGATCCTTCACAAAGAAGAAATCGAACCTAATATAATGAGCCTCAGTAATTCAGGAGAGAAACAACCAAGCAAGAAACCACAATTGAACAACCACATCATGTAACAGGAGGAATAGCAAAACTCTTAGCCATCTCAACAAAAATATGATCCCCAAAATGAAGAAAATCCCATAGAGGGAGTTGATATGAGGAAGACACCAGCATCAACAGCAACAGATAGGAATAGCAAAAACCAAGCAACAAACCACAATTGGACAGCCACATCATGTAACAAGAGGAATAGCAAAATCTCTTAGCCACCTTAACAGAAATATGGTCCCCAAAATGAAGCAAATAGTAGCCCACTAGTGGACAGAGGGATTAGCCCTTCAGGAATTCCTCGAGACGTGGGTAAGCTAGCCCTAGCTTGACAACCTGAGTTATCAAAAACAGAAAAAATGCCAAAGAAAAAAAATTAATTTCTTAATCAAATTCAAAAAAAAAAAGGGGGGTTAAAATAGAAGCCCTGTCAAAGAGTGCACAACTATAGCTTCAGTAAAATGTAGCAATAGCTCCAAAGCTGAAAGTAAGAAATTAGGAATGTGCAACTTACTGCTAGGAAAAACAAGAACATCTCATTTTACCCTAGCAAAAATACCACACCACAAGGATCGTTAGCCAGCCATAGCTACTTCATAAAGCAAATTGGTCCATTGTATTGAAAGCATGTCATTCGAAGGTATACAGTAGAAAGGTCTAACAACATGAATTACCATCATAAAAATGATTACCATAGAAATTCAGTCACAAATTAAGGGTTGTTCTTTTAAATAAGCCAAAGTGGCTTATTTTTTGTTCTTATTCAAATTTTTTCATATCACTTGACTTATTGTCAATTTTTTGGGGATTATTGCATCCTCACGACAAGAGAAATCTAAAAAGTAAAATTTTTTGATCCAAATCCAATTTTTTTTGAATAAAGACGGAAAAATTGGCTTATTTTGGTCTTTATTCAAAAAAAAATTGGATTTCGGTCAAAAAATTTTACTTTTTAGATTCCTCTTGTTGTGAGGATGCAATAATCCCCAAAAAAATTAACAATAAGGCAAGTGATACAAAAAAAATTTGAATAAGGATAAAAAATTAGGCCACTTGGCTTATTTAGCCAAACGGCCCTTAAAATAAATTGCTCACTGGTTCTGGAGGCCTGGGCGAGTTTATCTCCTAAGGGTTTTGGTTGCAACACAACTCGGAAGATCTCCAAATCTTTTAACTTTAAGCTCAACTGGATGAAAATTGCTATAACTCTCCTACTTGGACAATTATAACAAAAAAATTGCCAGAGGATTGAGGCAGATACGATGCCATTGAGATGTTCCCCAGAGGCCAATGCATAATCAAGAGCTAGATTGAGGTGTGGTTGAGTAATTTAAACTCTACATGAGATGAATAATCTAGGCAGGGATGTAGAAGATAGACCTCAAAGGCTCCAACCCTAGAACTTGCTATACCAAATCCTTTATAAAGAGGATAGCTGTATACCTCTTCCATACCAAATGAGAGACGCGGGGCGCCCATGGGAAGATCCTAACAATTGATAACTCCACTGAGAAAAACATGAATATTTCATAATTAGATTGTCCAAGGATGCTAAATAGTTTAAAGTTGCTTATGTCCACTCGGTTTTTGGTGTCGTGTAGAGTAGGTGTGTCGGTGTCCTTAATTTATGACGAAGTTAAGAGAGTAGGTTAATTGCACCATGCCAAAGACACAATTATAACAAGGACCATGGCTACGGCAACGATAACTCCCCTCAGAACTTAATACAAGGAAACTACACAACATAACTAGCTTGCTAACTTCCCAAACTACAGCGCAACAATTTTTTATGAATGATGTAAGCAACTAAAGCATACAAGAACTTCTTTTTACGAATTCATGTTTCTCCACCAAAAAGATCCCTAAGAAACTAAGGATTTAATATTTTTCTCAATGTCAGAGGTGGAGAAAACGGAGTTCTTAGTAGATACTTACGATACAGGAAACTTGGGGGCCAAAAAGCCAGCATCCCTTTAACCATATAGCAAGTACAGTAAACTATGATGCCAATGCATTACTTCTCTTAACATAACGAACAGAGTTTTACCTATTCTTCAAGTCGTATGGTGACATTCTGTATGACGCTGAATGAATAGAGGCTCATTTATGACCTAGATATCACATATAAGCAATCCTAACTAGATGCAGCTGGAAAATTAACGACAAACAATATTCAAGTATTGAAATTTGTACAAAGCATGAGAATGGGGGAGTTTACAATGACAGCCAAAAAATTAATACTTGCCCTTGCAAGCCAAGACAATGCACAATCACCACAAAAAGTAGTCTCATGACCCCTACGAGTCCATGATAAGTCCAACTTTCTCCTAAATTTCAGTACATGTCCTTGTGTGGTCATAGATGCTCTCGGCATCAGTCGTATTTAAGCAACGAATTCCTTATAACTCTAAAAGAAGTAAACCTCCAAGATATAAATGTGATTAGGAATATGGAAGGAATACACTAACAATACTACACCTTGTGAGACATCATGCACAGAAAAAGACACAGCAATTAGGTGTCTCAAGAGCTTATCTAAATCCAAATCAACGACCTAGAAGTAGAAAACCCTTGTTGCTTGTCAAATACCACAGGGCCACAATACAGTAGTGAATTAATAGTGATACCTAACATCCCCAAAAGAGAGATGATACAATTAGAGAGACAAAAATAATTGCAATAATGGGGACAAGTTTAACTAACGGTCTAGTATATAAAATTGGTGAAAACATATTTAAAATCCAGAAGACTTGGAAGTTGAGCCTAATGCCTAGGTCTATTATTGAATTTACGGTCCAATGTAAAGAGTTTGGATGGGAATGACATAAAATTTCTTTACCAATGGCTGCACAGCTTTGACCTAATAAATAGAGTAGATGCGATTGACAATGAAGGAGGATTCCATTTCATAGAGGGAGAATAAAACTCAAGAATATGAGGCAAAGTGCGAGATCCATGTCAGCACCGAAAGACAAACTAAAGCAAGTACTACTACAATGGGAAAAAGATATAGCATTTCTCACTTCGATTCTTCAATTACTTTTCTTTACTTTTTTAGTAGCAGCTACTTGACGTTGAAGGTTTCTTATTTCCCTAACTATGTGAGGAGAGCAAAACTGTAAGAGAGGTTTTTCGTTTTCTTTCAAAATCAGAGAACATGTGTGAAGCAATCGTATTCCTAAAACACACACATGCATACTGTTATATAACCATTAGTAGTGTATTGCTGGAGAAAGGGGAGGGAGTGGCCGGAGGGCATTAAAACTTATTTCCAAAACAAGCGATAATGCACATTTCTTTCCCATCAAAATCTGTATGTTTCAATGGCTGTTACTATTTTTTGAAGCAAAAAACTTGTGTATTTAAGTTCTTTTGAAAAAAAATAGAAAAGAAAAACTTTACCAACCAATGACAGCCTCAAAAACTTACTCTATTTATTATTACAGTAGTGCTATAGGGACTGACGATCACTATACCGAAATCGCAACGACAGCCGCGCCAGGCCATCTCCGGCCATCAGATAGCCAATCCGAACCGTCCAAAAATTCTTTAAAAAAAAACGAGGGGGCTTGCGCGGGAATCAACGGCATCCGATATGTGTAGTGTGCTTGATCCAAGCATCCTATTTTTCATGTATATCCCTCATTTATTTTTTTAGAATTTTTGGACAACTCGGATCGGCCGTCTAGTGGCCGGAGATGGCCCGGCGCAACCATCAGTGTGATTTCTGTGTGGGGACCGTCGGTCCCTATAGCTTTATTGTTATTATTATACACCACAATTTCAAGTATGAAAATAAGAAATCAAGATTTAAGACAAGAGAAATAACTAAAATAAAAAATTTAAAACCATCTTCCATTCAGCAGCATCAAATTGAACAGTCTATTTAACTAAAATTAAGCTAAATGGTTTACCAAATTTTCAGTTATATTCTCGAGCTTTTTCCTCCCTTATCCAATCAAATGAGGAAGTTACATTAAAGTAGTATGTGATCACCTAGAAGTTTGATTGCATACATAATTTAAACTTATCAGGACCGTACACTTGGGAGTAGGGAGCCAAGGGAACCAAAAGGCTAATAAGAAGAAGAAGAAGCCAGCAACATGACAATAATTAGCTCGGAAGTCAAATTGCGAATCCTGGAACCACCGGAAACCAATGCCAACAAAAATTGAAAGGAAAAATTTCATTGAATCCAAGATCAAGACAGAAACATAGTAAATTCAAAATCTCTTCTTCAGCTTGAAGCTAGTTTGGATTCTTTTAATCTTTGTAATTTGTTTTCAAAGATTAATAAATTTTTCGCCTTTAAAAAAAAAATATTAACCATTGTGGATGTACTTTGTATTGTAACTTCTCAAATATACATAACATTCCCAAGAGAGGATAATCGGTTCAATAAAACCTTAGTTCTCGAGTTCAGTAGTGGACAAACTCTTATCCCATCAAATAGAGATAAACTCTTATCTTCTGTCCTTTCTAGAAGATGAGTTCCTTGTTTAAAATGGTTCTTCTTTTTGGAAAATCCCTATGTATAATACTGGAAAATTGAACATGTTCCTACTTCCCAACAAATAACCATGTAGAAGGACTCGACATTTTTAGCCTAAACCATCCCATCAAATAACATATTTTTTTGAAAGGCGAAAAATTTATTAATCATTGAAAACAAATTACAAAGGTTAAATAAATCCAAACTAGCTTCGAGCTGAAGAAGAGAAAACCCACAAGGGGAAACAACAGCTCTAGCAATCATAAGTCAACCCAGATCCAAAGGGGAGAATAAGAACAATCCAAGGTTGGCAAGAAACCAACAAGGATACAACTCCTAAAGGACACCTAACAACTAACATCCGAAGCAAAGTCCAAAAAGAGACACACCCAAAACCCAGAAAGGACACCCGACAAAACCTAAAAAAAAAAATAATAATCAAACAATAACACCCGAAGAGTCAATCATGATGTTGAAATTCATGCGCCTTGGCCCTTTCCTCATCTCCGGCTTCCATACTCGCCAATCGACGAATAAGGTCCTCCTCGTCACCTGAATAACTAAGACCCATGATCTTGTTTACGGTCCAAACAACCTGAGCCTCATTTAGATGATTCATGTTGACGCCTTTAGAAGAGATTGGTAAAGTAGCAGAGGCAACAACTGATCTAAATAGAACACCACTTTGCTTCTTTTTACCAGCTTTCTTCTTGGGTTTGGGAATGCCTAACATGTTTTCAACTAACTTCTGCTTCCATTTTCCTTTTCCCGTATCCTTAGCCTCCTCAATTGGATTAAGATGACACCTTCCAAGGATGACCATGTCACCAAAGACAATGTTACATACTAACTTTCTAAATGTTGAAATTTCTTTAAGAGCATTTGTTGGCCTGTGGACCCAACAGTAAAATTATAATATGCTTTTCACCCATAGAAAATTTTACGTGAATTCTTTTGTTTCAAACGTAAAAGGAATAAAGTACTGCATGACTTGTCTAAGAATCACAAAAAAAACATAGTTAAATACTCGATTATTGAACAGAAAACTATATAAATCCTTTTGCCAATAAAAAAAATTGAACAGAAAGCTAGAAATGTATTTGTTTAAAGAATACTCACAAAATAGATTCTGCTCAAGTAATTGATAAACGTACTTTTGCCGGGAATATCAACCACACAATGAAGGATCCGTAAAGAACTGAAAAAGGTTTCCCATCATCATCAAGCATAAGAAAGCTAAGTAGTGAACAACAAAAAGCCCCAACTTTTGGTTCCAACTCATTTAATTATGCTACAAATGATCATACTGTTGTAGAGGAGAGAAGATCGAGGAAGAGGGGAAATAATTACCCATTTCTAGAATCACTGAACCGTAGAAACAATTGTTGTCAATACTCCTTTCCTAATCCACTATCTCACCACAAAAGGAAATCATTTTTGTGAAACATTCTTCGAGATCAAGAAAGTTTTAGATCATCGTTTTCCATGAAGTTGTAACTAACTTGTGTTCGATTCGCAAAATGATATGGAAAGGCATATTGATACATGGAAGACAGGCATTTTCATCACGTAGCTCTATCAATATTAGAGACATGGGCCATGTGCAAGTCAAGGCTTAAACACATTCAGTTATCAATACAAGGAGAAACATAGCACTTAAAGTTGATTTGTTGACTCAATTTCATAAGATAGAAAGTTTGACAAGTGTAAAAGATGCTGTCTTGGAGATGACTTCTTTTTCTATTTCCTCAACCACCTGCTATCAAAGTGATGGGACAAGTTGCCAATAAAAAAAAAAAAGTGAAGGGATACGGCTTTCTTTCAAGGCGAATAAATATCTGCCAAGTTACCAACAAGTGCTCAAGGAGCCAAACCAAAATTTTAAACCAGGACAAGCTACGCCTAAAGACAACTCAATGTAGGCCCATAATACCATCATTCAATGACAAATATGAAAATTGTCTTACATCATAGAATGCTTCTAATTCAAGTAGAACATAAGGCCAAGTCTTTGGTATGTAATAACATAATTGAGGTTTTAAGATTTTGTGGTAAGTTACTAACCTTTGTGTGTTGTTACTAACCTTTGTGTCTTAGTTCCGTAATGTATAGCCGTATACAATCAATGAAACCTTTATATGAGGATAAGTGTTCACCAAACGAACACTGTGGTTGTTTGTTAATTATTGCAATTGATGCATAAGTTTTTTTTGATCGGCAAATAGATACAAAGTTATGAGGCTTTGTAGTGTCTTTGTTATGAAGGCCCTATGTTATGACCCTTTTTAGGCACGCCACGTATTCATTCTATCCCTTAGAAGTGTACAATATTTTTAGTTTCTCAAAAGATATCTTGCATGGACTCAGGTACGGTGTCGGCTAAATGTACTCTAGTATAAGACCTATCAAATTATCATGTCAAGAGCATTGCGACATTCCATAACTCCATTGGCTTCAATATACTTGTCCAATTTTCAAAGATAAATTATTTTTACAAGATGTCATAGATTTTCATGTCATATATCTTAGTTCTATATGTAAAGTTCAAACTGTTCAATAGTAAAGTTGAGCAGTAAAAATGTCACATAGGTGAATGTTTACCTAAATTATGGGCACACATATCTCATACTGTCGGTCAATTGTCATGTGTCTCAGGTACTTTATATACTTGGGAAGTTCCATGTCACGTTAGTCTTAAAGAAACGCTTAGAAGACCAAGGAGCTCACAAAAATCTACACTCGAATAGGCCTCTGAACTTGTCCCTCCCATTGGTGGTTGTCATCTACAATCTTCATCGAGAAATACCCAATCCCACATTACACAGTTGATGAAAGAAAGATAAATAAATGGGCAAACCTAGTGCACGAGGCTCCCGCCATTGCGAGGTCTGAGGAAGGGTTGATGTACGCACCTTGCAAGCAAAGAGACTTTTTTTTGCGACTGGAACCTGCAACCTCCAGGTCACAATGGAGCAACTTTATCGTTGTAGAAAAGCCCACCCTATGCAAGAAAGATTAATAGCTCAGGAAAACAATGTTCATGCATTGTCCATGCATAAATCACACACAAATACTATTGGTTGCGGAACTAATTGATTTTCATTGCTGGATTCCAATTTCCGAAATGTGAAAAGCATTTTGGTCAATCCAATTGGCAGCGCCTTTAGATTTCATACTTACTAGTACTACATGCTATGTCTAAGTAATATGGTTTGGACATACCAATGTTGAAATTTGAACACTTGATGAGTTAACAACCGCAAAAATCACAGAAAATGGGAATGACAAGATAATACCAAGTAGAGAATGACTACCGGTATGTTCAGGATGTAATCCCATTCCTTGTTCCACTTGCACCTATAGCATGTCAAGACAAAACTCAACCTTCAAGAAGGGCAAAACGAAGCATGAAACGCCACAGGATGAAATGGTATCACATCAAATATATCCCCATGACCTTAACCAAAAACTAATGCCACATGAAAATTATTGAAAACAAACTTTCGGTTTCGGATCAGATAGAAGTCAAGTACTGTTTGGCTTCAATTCCTCATTTTATTGAATGATATGCCTTTCAATTTCAATATAATCTAAAAGATGACAAACCTTAATCTTCCCATCTTCTCACACACTAACAATTTTATACGTAGTGGGAACCAACCGATACGATTGTGATTTTTAATCTCAGCGATATGTTTGGCATGCAAAGATGTTTGATGGTCAAAGACTGCTAGGTAGCGTCTAATACGCTACGTAGCAGCTGCTATTTAAAACCTCTGTGCCGTGGTCTTTAAGCATAGTTTCTGGATCAACTAATGGCCACGAATTGGCTGCATTGGTCCAGAACTGGCTGTTCCGGTCAAGTAACTCTATGGTCCATTTGGCTTGTGCGGAATGACTACATCTTCCAGAATCCTTCTTCTCGGGTTGGGGAGGTGGGGGATCTAATCAAAACCTGTGTGACTATGTGGACAAAGGTCAAGTTTGATATCAAGATATACACTGTGGAGGACTTCCAGAAAGTATGTGATTTGTTTTGCTTGTTTTCCTATTGTCGAGTTGAGAAGTCTTTCAACTCCTCAGCTCTTCCTCTCGATGTACCTCTTTCGAGTTTTATAAAAACTTTGTTTGCCGAGCAAAAAAAAAAAAACTCAAAAAAGGGAGACAAGAATCATGGAATACCAGCAGAAAAAACTGGGGGCTACAAAATAAAATGACCCCACAAAACGAAATGCTGCTCTCCTGCACTCATATCTCAGAAAAGATATCAAAGATCCCACACTAAAGATTAAAACTGCAGCTGACTTTGAATGAAAACAAAGCGCAAAAAAAAATTGCTCTTTAAATTTCCACATAATCTCAAAAAGGAATAGGCTTTAATTTTCCACATATTATTAGTTTCTAAATTAAGTTCTAAGCAGTAAAATCAGTGATATAACATGAAACTTACTCAGGTATATGTTCAGAAACCTGGTCTTCATCTTCTACTGTGACATTTTCATCCATCGCAGAATCTCGCAAGCTTCCATCACAATGGATATCTGGGGGAAAAAAGAAAGAAAACAAAGGAGGCAAACCTGAAGAGGGGGAAAGATAAGATTGAAGTTTATAGATCCGCCCAAAAAGAAAACAAAAAAAAATAAAAACCATTAGAAAAACAAAATCTAACAGATGCACACTCCAGAGAGATAAAAGGAAAATGAAAAGAAAAAGAAACTCACAAAATTGGTTTAGACCCATTTGCCCCCAGTGAGATTGAACTCAACAAGATTTTCAGATTCAGTTGATGCGAGAGGAGAAACAAATCAGGAAATGGTCCCCATTTGCATTGAGTGTACAAACCACATGATTTTGGCCAGATTCAGATGGGAAAAAAAACACTCAAAAACTCCCCAATTCTCGAGTAAACAATGCATGCGCATGATTAAAAATGGGAACAAAAACAATACATGATGAGTGCAAGAAGCTGAAAAGAAGATGATGAGAGAGAGAGGGAGGTTGTGTGGAGGACCAGTCTATAATGAGAGAGAGGGGTCCCGTAATCATACATTTTCTCCAATAATTAAGCAACAGTAATTAGGGTTAGGTTCTCAATGAAACCAAAAGAACCCATCAAAAGTCACGCTTCCAACCCACTAAATCCTTCAAAATATAATAAAATATTTCTGGGTAACCAAAACGATTACAAATTGATGTAATAAAACCGCCGGATTCTTCTTCTTAACAGCAACAGAAATGGTAATTGGTAATGTGTATGAGAGATAGAGAGAGAGAGAGAGAGATCAAATTCTGGAAATTGACAGAAAAGAAGTGAGCACACAAGAACAAGGGTATACAGATTCATAGCCAATTTGCCACTGTGTGCTCACTCTCTTCTGTCAGTTTTTTTGTTTTCCGAAAAATTGAAGCAAGGGAAAAAAAAAAGAGTACAGAAAAAGAGAGGACAATTATAAAGGAGCAAAAAGTAGATGAGATCTCGTTTTTCCCCAGAAATGGCAGTAAGAAACAGCAGGAAATGGCAATGAGAGTCAGATCCACACCCATTTCCGGAAACAATAATTTTACAACCCCACACACACAAACATTTAAGCACACTCATAAATGGGTGAGCCCCACATACTGCACTTCACAAATGGAGTGAACCCCGAATTGGAAATGATGTTGTGCAATGGTGTGCGTAGCACCGCACTACGCACCTCCGAGTCATCGGATCATGCATCCGACGGCTCGAATTTTCATCTCGGCAATGAACGGCTTTCAATCGTTGGTTAGTGAAATGAGATCCTAGCCATCGGATCGTGCATCCGACGGCTCAGAGGTGCGCAGCATGGTATTGTATAGTGAGATGCGCCAATTACCCGAAGTCTGTGGGCCCCACCCCTTTTGAGAGTATGTGCATGTGCATTGTGTGTGGAGTCCGACGGCTTGGAGATGCGCAATACAGTGTTGTGCAGTGAACTGCACCAATTACCCGAAGTTCATGGGCCACACCCCCTTTGTGAGTATGTGCATGTGCAGTGTGTGTGGAGTTTGCCGGCTCGGAGGTGAGCAACACAGTGTTGTGCAGTGAGCTGCACCAATAACCCGAAGTCCGTGGACCCCACCCCTTTTTGAGTATGTGCATGTTTTAGTGTGTGTGGAGTACATCCCTTTTTATGAGTGTGTGTGGAGCTCATCCCTTTTGTGAGTGTGTATTTAAGTGTTTATGTGTGATTGTAGCATTATTTGTGTTTCTTGTTTTATGGTTGAGCAAGTTTGTTTATCCTTCTTTTTCCCTCGATGTACCCCTTTCGAGATTTATAAAAATGTTTCGTTTGCAAAGAAAAAAAAATAAAAAATAAAAAAAATAATTACATCTAGGGTTTGCTCAGACCACGGCCAAACAAACCCAGAAATCCGACCCGAAAATAAACACAAAAAGAAAATGGGGTCTAGTGTACACATTTCCTTGAGGCCTGTCTGGGTTACGCAAAAATGATCAGTGCCGCTAATTTTGTTCAAAATGTATTATTTAGAGTACATGTGAAAAAAGCAACTCAATCGGATATCAGTTAGGGTATTTATGAAATGTCCAATTTTGCTTTAGAATTTAAGCTTGGATTTGGATGTTTCATAACCACCCTTAACAATGCTTGAATTTGAATATTCCATAACCACCCTTAACAATATTCGATTGAGCTACTTTTATATAAGGACCCTAGACAATATATCTTGAACAAAATGAATAAAACTCGGATCATCTTTACGAGACTGAGACGGGCCTCAAAGGTGATTGTACGCACATGTCCAGATTCCAAATTTGGACCCATATAAGGATGTTTCTTAACTACTAGACTACATATGTAGCCATATGTTGCGTGCACCTCCACAATAATCCCCATATGTAGATACACTCCAAATCTGTACCCATATAACAAAGTTTCGTAACTACTAGGCTACATCTAGCAACAAAGTAATCTTCCAAGAAAATATGGCAGCAACCAAGCTCCGCTAGGAAACACCCAGTCTCGCCGCCCCAGTCCAACCCCACCACTCCCGATTGAACTCCACGGGCATCCCCAGTCGAACCCCACGACTCTCGATTGAACTCCACGGGCATCGACTTCAATTTCTTGATAATTCACGAGAGTCTCGAACACAGATCGTTCTCAACCAACAGCTTTTCTTCGACGGGGAACTCCTCCCCTCAGAAATCAAAACCAAACCCATTATTATTCTCCCAAATCAAACCCACCAATCGGAAACGAATCCCGAAAATTCAATGGTAATACTTAAATCTCCAACACCATGAAACAAACAGTTATAAATATATCCACATGTATATGAAAACCACCGAAAACAGGACTCATGGAAAATATATAACAGGATTTGTATCCATGAACCTATTATCTTCAGTAGTTACCAAAAACCAAGCAAGCACCATACTGCTTTAGATGAACAAACACTTAATTGATAAAACCGTAAGTATTTATAGGTCTACGTACGAGTATGCATCACACGATCGATATTCAGTTTGCTAAATAACTACTGTAATTCACAAATTGGGAAAAAAAAAAGAGCCCCCAAATGCGGGCCGATTCTACAAACCACACCCCAGATATGGCTCATCGTATGTCTAATTACCCAAGCAAACAGGACAAGAGAAATTATCATTCTATATATCTTTTGAAGGCTCAAGGAAAATAAGAAAAGAATAAGTACGAAAGATTCTGTAATAAATGTACCTCATGTCAGTCATGTGACATGGTGATACAGTAATATCTATCATATCTGAATAGGAAATCTATAGAAGATTCAAATATCCAAAATCAAGAAGTGTCCAAATAATTAACAAACTTGTGTTAATTTTAATAATTCAATATATTAGTGCAAGCCAAAAAAAAAAAACACTTCACGATTAGCGATTAAATGTGTTCAAATCTAGGTTGAGGAAGAAAGGAAAAGAACCACAAACCGCCATTCCAATTGTTAATGATCGTCAATATATATGAAAGCAATATTACCGGTATGTTTGGAACTTGTGTAAAGAAGCGGAAAAGAAGAGAGGAGAAAATTTTGAATTCCAATTCAACTTTTCTCCCAATTTTTCCTTTTATTTCCTTCTTAACTATTTTCCCTTTTTTCTTTTAAGTTCCAAACACAGCCAAAATGATTCCTGAAGAATAAGAAACAAGTTGGCAGCAATGGCAAAGCTGCTCCGCCTAAGTCTCGGGTTCAAAACTTTCTGCATGCTATCAACTCCAGGTAGGGAAGGGTGGAGGGGCCAGTTGCTATGAGGCTTCGATCCGGTTTGAATTAGGCTCCCTGCTAGTGAACAGTAGAATTAGTTGGGGTGTGCAAAAAGTGGCTCAATCAACCTAAGTTATCAAAAACAAATATGAGTTATCAAAAAAAATAATACTCCCTCCGTCCCAAAATGATTGTCCGGTCCGCAAAACGGAGTGTTAAAAATAATACAATTTTTGCAAGAAAAAATCAAAAGTTTTTTAACAATTTAAAAATACTCATTGATATCTAGTAATTTGTGAAAAAAGTTTAAATTTTTTCTTCAAAAAATTGCATTATTTTTAACACTCCGTTTTGCGGACCGGACAATCATTTTGGGACGGAGGGATAATTTCATGATCTCCAAGAGAGAGAGACAGAGAGAGAGAAAGCCATGGAGTCCAAGAAGAGGGCAAAACTTAGCTTCACTAATAGATCGAGATAATTAATTAAATACATTGTCGCAAAAGCTTCAAAGGTGAAAGGAAGCAATTTGGAAGGTGCAACTTATTGCTAGGAAAATCAAGAACATCTCATTTTACCCTAGCAAAAAGACCACCATAAGAATCTTCCACCAGCCATAGCTACTTCGTAAAGCAAATCAAAATGGTTGATTTTACGAAAAACATGTCATTGGAAGGTATCCCATAGAAAGGATAACAACATAATCTGAGTTACCATCCTGACAATGCAAGCTGTAGAAATTCAGTCCCAAATTAAAATTGCATTACTGGTTCTGGAGGCCTTCAAGAGTATCTCCTAAGTTTGCAACACAACTCAAAGTATCTTCAATCTTTTAAACAAGGGATGAAAATTGCTATACCTCTCCTACGCGGACAATTGTACCAAAGCATTGCCAGAGAGTTGAGTTAGATACATTGCTTTTGAGATGATGTTCATCGGAGGCCAATGCATAATCAAGAGCTAGGTTGAGGCAGTGATCGATGAACCCAATCAAGAGCTAGGTTGAGGTTGTGGTCAATACATAAACTATAAGCGAGGTGAATAATCTAGGCAGGATGTAACAGACAGATCTCCAAGTCTAACACTTGCTACAGCAGACCATTTATAAAGATGGATAGCTGTAAAGTTGGATAGCTGGATATATAGCTCTTCCTTACTAAATTGGATGCATGGGGCATGGAAAGGTCCTAATAATTGATAACCCTATCAAGAGAAACATGAATATATCATAACGGGGATAGGAGGGGAGGTGGTGTCCCCCTCCGGTCTATTTTAAATTTTTTGGCCATTTTTCGAGCACACTTTGATGATCAGCTCCATTCACTTTGTAGATAATCAAATTAAAAATTGTGTTCATCGAATTTGAATAAATACGTGAGCGGCACACATGAAAATTGCTGAAAAACAAAAACTGGGTCTCATAATTCGTGTCTCATTGCGGGATTAGATTATCTGAAAATTGATTCTAGGGAAGATAAAAGTTTTTATTTGCTTCTGTCCACTTTGTTTTTATGAGTTACTTATGATAAAGTTTAGAGGGTAGCTTAATTGCACCATGCTATAGAAACTTCTAACAAGCATCATGGCAAGCTGACTGGTCCTCCAGCCTTGGAGTGGAGATCTCGGCACTTCATTGAAGGCTTAAGATCATTCTTGAGAAAGGGATGACCAATGTCATAATCAAGTTGGCTCCCGGAGAAGTTGGCTCTAAGTTGGCTCCCATGTTCGCCTCGTTCTGGTCGGTGGTATCAAATGTATGGAGGGACATTTGTTCACTTGGCAATGTTGATTCGGCACTTGGATTTTCTATTCGAGAGGGGTTCAAGGTGCAAGTAAACTCTGGTCGAGATACGCTATTCTGGGAGCACACGTGGTTGGGTACTTTAGCGCTCAAAGATGAATTTCCAAGGCTGTATAGGCGATCAATGCAGCAGGACGAGGTTCTGAGTAGGTTCTGTGGTTTAGGGGGCAATGGTGAGTGGCACTTGCTGTTTCGTGGCACACTAAGGGTTCGGGATTCTCAACAATATGAGGCCTTGAACAAAGACTAGTTGGTGTGACTTTAAATCATTCAAAGCCTGATTTGTTACAGTGGATTTGGATAGCCGACAAAGTTTTTTCTGTAAAATCGGTCTACAGGCAGTGGGAAGCCTAGTCACAGTCACGGAACACTTTACTCGGTACATTGTGGAAGAATTTGAGTCCCCCTAAAGTGGAAATTTTCTCTTGGATGACCATTCAAGATAAGGTTGCCACAAGGCCGGTTCTTTTCGATAGAAATTTAATTTCTGAGATTCAATTGGCAGGGTGCCCCTTGTGTGACATGCATGTGGAAACACCTCAACATTTGCTCCTTTATTGTCGTTTCTCGTGGGTGGTGTGGTTAGAAATATTGGCTTGGTGGAACATTCAGTGGGTTTGTCCTTCCTCCTTAGTAGAGTTAGCACTTTGGAGGTTTGAGAGTAGGTTTCGAAACTTGGAGAAAGATCTATGGGAAGCATGTTTTTTTCCAACGCTCTAGTCCATCTGGTTAATGAGGAATGGGTATATCTTTAATGGGGCAACATCTCAGGCTTTAGAAGTGGCAGATTTAGTTAAAACTAGAGTAGCTATGTGGACGAAGGCTAAGTTCAATATCAAGATAGACACAATGGAGGATTTCAAAGGGTACCTGGATGGGATTCGAAAAGTGAAGGTGTAGATTGGATATAAGAGGTGTTTTATCCAACTCTGGTTGGATATTTTCTATGTAGCTCTTTGTAATTTTTGATTTATCCTCGATTTACCCCTTCGAGATTAATAAAAGTTCCTTTTGTCGAGCAAAAAAAAATGTCATAATCAAGTCCGACTCTAGTGTGGCAGTCAAGTTGTGCATTGAAGGTTCCTCTCTGGATCATGCTCATCATTACATAGCCGAAGAGGTGAGACATATTGCTGCTAGGACCAATTCTACTATTACCCACCCCTTCCGTCAGGCTAACCAAGCTGCGGCTTGTTTGGCCCTTCTAGGTTCCCAACAAGAGGAGGAGCG
The DNA here is from genome assembly GCA_014282245.1 of Rhododendron simsii. Classification (NCBI taxonomy): domain Eukaryota; kingdom Viridiplantae; phylum Streptophyta; class Magnoliopsida; order Ericales; family Ericaceae; genus Rhododendron; species Rhododendron simsii. The sequence goes on from CM024954.1 coordinate 39,052,209, forward strand.
GATGGTTACCAAAAATGTTCCTTTTGCAGCTAGAGAGTTTATTCTTGCAGACGCCATGCATGTTGGGACACCTTAGAACCTAAGTTTGGTTCTTGTTTTTCCTTTTAGATTAGTCTGTAATATGGTACTTAGCTATGTAGCACCGACAATCCAAAAGGACGCCGTGTCCACGTATTGGACACGGGGACACGGCTGGGAACACCCCGGGGACACGGCTGGGGTCAAAATGTAATATAAATTTTTAATTTTGAGGGGTTAATATGAAATTATTCAAAAATATTTGGGTTAAAACTGTAATTATGCCTTTGTTTGGACTATGGTAATCTTTATACATTCATATAGGACATGTCTTCATCAACAATGGAAGAAAAGAAATATATATGTATATATATAAATTTATTTATTTATTTATACATGTGGCGTGTCCATCGCCGTGTCCGTGTTCCCATTTTTTTAGAATTACCGTGTCCCGTGTTTGTGTCCGTGCTACATAGGTACTTAGTCCCTATGACTATGGCTCACTAGTTTAAGTTATGAGTATTGCCGTTTGACCAAAAAAAAACTATAGCTAGCTCCCCTTACAACTTAATATGAGGAAACTACGCATCCAAACAGAAGGAATCTAACTTTTGGGAGACGTTTATATGATTGGGAAAAATGTCAAGAGGAAGAGCTGCAACAAAGACTTCACGGAATAGATTTGGACCCATCCAAACATGACTCGATACAGTGGAAATGGTCATCAAATAGGTGTTTTTCAGTAAGTCTTTGTATGGACAATGGGAGCAAGGAGTTCAGATTGGGGACGAGGTGTTGGGGTCATTATGGAAGAATCTAAGTCCACCAAAGGTGGAAATATTTTCTTGGTTGGCTTTACAAGGAAGGGTAGCCACTCGATCAGTTTTTGCTCATAGAAATATGCTTCAAGAGGGTCAATTACCACTTTGCCCTTTTTGTTCTCTCTCTGAGGAAACCCCTGAGCATTTATTTTTGCATTGTGTGTTTTCGTGGAACACTTGGTCAAGTATAATGCAATGGTGGCAGGTGGTTTGGGTCTGCCCTTCTTCTTTGCCAAACCTAGCAATTTGGTGGTTTGGCAATTCTTTTCGAAATTTAGAGAGGCACTAATGGGAGGTGACGTTCTTTGCATCTTTGCGGTCTTTGTGGCTTGTGCAGAATGACCTCATTTTCAACAATGTATCAAGACCAGCAAGTGAAGTTGGGGATTTAATCAAGACAAGGGTAGCTATGTGGATAAAAGCAAAGTTCGGCATTAAGGTATATTCGGTGGAGGATTTTAGGAGCTTCATAGGTGGAATCCGCAAACTAAAGTTGTATCTTAGGGTGTGAGGTGTTGTGTCATCCAACTTCTTGGTTGGATGCTCTATCTTCCTGTACTTCTATTCCTTTGTTTCCCCTCGAAGTACCCCTTCGAATTCAATAAAAAATTTCATTTGCCGAGCAAAAAAAACTACGCAACACAACTTGCTAACTTCCCAAACTAACCACCAATACATCAAATTTTTCATGAATGATGCAAGTGACTAAAGTATACAAGTACTTCAATTATGATATCCTTTTCTTCACTAAACAACTCCCTTAAAAACTAAGGATTCCATATAGTTCTTTATTTCAAATGTAGAGAAAACGGAGCTTTTAGTAAATACTTGTACTTACGATATAGGAAACTTGGGGGTTGAAAAGCCAGCATTCCTTTAACGATAGCAAGTACGATAAAACTATGATGCCAATACATTGCTTCTCTTAACTTCACAAATAGATATGGTGACATTCACACTCTGAAATTACTCTTAATAGAGAAAATTATATGTGAGAAATTCACTATTCACAACCTAAATATCAAAACAAGTGAAGGAGCTCAATGAATAGATAGGCTCATTTATGAACCAAATATCATATATAAGCATCCTAAATGCTACCAGTGATTTCAAAAGGTGTGCTCTTTGAAGCAAAGCGCGGGTGAGGCAACGCGCGTGCTTCGGGATTATCCCAAGGCACATAAAGCGCGCGCTAAACCATTAACTCTAAGAAACCTTTGTCTTCAATTAGAAACATACATTTTTGGAATATAATGCTGAGTAAGACACAACACACCCGATTTTAGCTTTTAATGTGATCAAAGCACCGGAACACAGCTCTTATAAAATGCCTCAAATTCTAATATGTTTTCCAGTAGCACTTCTTCTACATGACTGCGACTTTCCATATTAGGCCGCTATAAGCATACTATTATTTCATCACGTTTCTAATTTCTACAAGCTAAACACTGAAAGATTAGTTTTTGATGGATACGTAGTACGTAGTATGTTCTTTTGTTACGTTTCATATATGGTCATTTGAATGTCAATTTGATTCTTGACGTTCAACCTTTTGGACTTCAAAGTATGATACTTGGCTTATTATATAGTATGTTGCTTTCAATAATAGATGTCATATTTGATGATATTCGGTCATTTTGTCACTTAGTAAGGTATATTCTACTCAACTTTTCAAATGTGTGGCTTCACTTCACTGAGACACACTTCGTCCCTTAGGCTCCAAGTGCCCTTGGCTCTTTAATGCACCTTGGGCCTCTTAAAACATTGCTAACTATAGTCAACAGGAAAACTTACAACAAAGGCTTTTCAAGTAATGAAATTCTACACAACTCATGAAAATAGGAGAGTTTGCCATTACAGCTAGAACATTGTAGAGAATGCACAATCATCTGGAAAAAAATACTCTCACAACCCCTACGAGTCTACGGGAAGTACATTTTTCTACAAAATTTCAATATCTCTGTGTGTAGATGGCCTAAGCATAGTCATTAGTTAGCAAACAAAAACCAAATCATGATTGCCTTTCCTTTTAATAAATTAAACCTCCAAAATATAAACGTGATTACAAATATGAAAACAATACATTGAAAATACCTAAACCTTGTGAGACATCATGCACAAATAGACATGGGCGATTAGTAGTTTCAAGCACTTACCTAAATCCAAATCGATGATGTAGAAGTAGAATACCCTTGTTGCTTGTTAATAACCTCAGGCCCACAACCCAATAATGATACCTAGCATCCCTGAAAGAGTGGAAATATATGATACAATCATATAGACAAATAAAAATGGCCATAATGAGGATGAATGTAACTAACGGTCGGGTATAATAGATGAAACCATAATTTGAATATATCCAGAAGACTTGAAAATTGAACCCAATGCCTAGGTACATTAAAAGAATATGCTACAATTAAAGGGTTCAAATGATTAGTAACTTTAGGATTGATAATGAAGAAGGATCCAATATTAGCAATGCTATTCCATTGAGGATTTCAAGAGGAGCTTGGATGGAATCAAGAGGATCAAAATTTAGTATATGGATCTGATTTTGAGATTGTTTTTTTTTTAGGGTACGTCCAATACTTTATTGGGTGTCTTTCTTTTTGTTTCTTCCTCCAGGATTGTGGTATGCACATGATAGTATTAGGATATAGGTGCCAACCTCATTGGGATGTATGTTTCTAGTACTCCAGGATTGTGGTATGCACATGATAGTATTAGGATATAGGTGCCAACCTCGTTGGGATGTATGTTTCTAATAGTGATGTATTCTTACTCTTTCCCTTGATCGATGTACCCTTTCGAGTTTTAAATAAAATTTATCTTTTGCAGACCAAAAAAAAAAAAAACAAAGGAAAAACCAAAGCAAGTATTACAATGGGAATATGGTTCAGCATTTCTCACTTCGGTTCTTCAATTACCCTCTTTTCTTTTTAGTAGCATCTACTTCACGTTGCAGGTTCCTATTTCCCTAAATAAGAGAGGAGAATAAGAGAGTTTTCTCTATCTTTCGAATTAGAAAACATGTGCGATGAATCATATTATTCCTAAAACATATACATATGGATAGTGTATATGTATGCGGACACATCACAAGCGAAATGCTTATTTTCCTTTTAGTTCCCTTGACTCACAAGATGATTTCCCTGTTGAAATCAGTACGCTTCAATGGCTGTTGCTATTTTTGAAGCAGAAATGTACTTAAATTCTAATAAAAAATAGAAAAGAAAGACTATATAAAACAAGGAAAACCTCATAAACTTACTATATTCATGTACCCTAATTTGAGTACGGAACTAAAAAACCAAGATTTAAGACAACTAAAATTACTGAAATTAAAATTTAAAATCATCTTCCATTCAACATAATAAGCATCCAATTGACAAGTCTTTTGAAAAGAAATTAAGCTAAATTGTATACCAAATTTTCAGTTGCCTAGAAATTCAACTGGTCAATGTATATGTTAATTCAAATGCAACAGAACTATACACTAGGGAGTAGCGAGTCAAGGGAACTAAAAGGAAAATAAGAAGGAACCAGCAAGGTGACGATAATTTTTTTTTTTTTTTTGGTCGAACGGGAATGTCATAGGTTAAACAAAAAAGTTACAGCCGAGATAGAGAATCATCGTACCAGATAGGAGTACAAGCCAAATAGATGCCAAAAAGATAAACTAAGTTCGAATATGCCCCAAATTCCCTCGCAGCTAACGGGACATTTGTTGTTACAATCAGTTCCACCTCTTGTTGTGATCCCAGCCGTGCCAGGCTGTCCACAGATTGATTAGCTTGACCGTAGGTGTGGGCAAGGTGACAATAATTAGCTGAGAAGTCAAACAGCGAATCCTGAAACCACCAGAAAACAGTGCAAACAAAACTTAAAAGACAAATTCTTAATTAATCCAAGATCACAATAGAGACATATTAAATTAACCATTGTGTATGTACTTAGTGTTGAAACTTCCCAAGAGGAGACAATCGGTTCAATACAACCATTGTTTTCAGGTTTCATTGGACAAACTCTTATCGCATAAAATAGAGATAAACTTTAATCTTTTGTCCCTTAAGTAGCATGTACATCACATTGCAGGTTCCTATTCCTTTCTTTCAAAATTAGAAAACATACGTGAAGAAATCATATTATTCCTTAAAAATATGCATATGTATAGTGTATATGTATGAAGAAATATCAGTAGAGTAATATTGTTGGAGGCAGGCTGGAGGCATTAAAACTTATTTCCAAAACAAGTAATAATGCACATTATTTTCCCATTTTAATCTGCATGTGTCAATCGAAAAGAAACTTACTATACAAAACAAAGAAAGCCTCAGAAACTTACTATATTATTGTACCCTAATTTGAGTACGAAACTATAAAACCAAGATTTAAGACAACTTATATTACTGAAATCAAAATTAAAAACACCTTCCATTTAGCATAACAAGCATCCAATTGACAAGTCTATTTGACAAGAACATAAGCTAAATTGTTTACCTAATTTTCAGTTGACGAAGTCATTAAAGGAGGCCTTAGTCTATAGCACTTTTTCCTTCTCCAATCAAATGAAGCATGTGTATATAGTTTAAGACTCAATAGAACCATACACTAGGTAGTAGCGAGTCAAGGGAACCAAACAGCAAATAAAAAGAAGAAGAAACCAGCAAAGGGACAATAATAAGCTCAGAAGTCAAATAGTGAATCCCGAAACCACCAAAAACCAATGCCGACAAAAGTTAAAATACCGGATCAAAAAAAAAAAAACAAACTTAAAAACCAATCGTCATGGAATCCAAGATAAAGATAAAGACATAATAAATTAACCACTGTGTACGTACTTTTTTTTTTGTCTCGGCAAATCAAAACATTTTATAGAACTCGAAAAGAGTACATGCAAAAAGATGAACATAAAAAGCTCACCTATAGGAAGAGTGAAAAGGAGAAAACAAAAAAGGAAACATCCAACCGAAAGTTAAAACCACTGTGCATGTACTTAATGTTGAAACTTCTCAAACATACTTGAAACTTCCCAAGAGGGTACAATCAGGTTTATTGGACAAACTCTTATTGTATCAAATGGAGATAAACTTTAATCTTCTATCCTTTTTTTACACAAGGAACTCAACTTGATGCTATTTACTTAATAGCATCTCCTGGGCCTGGACTCAACCATATAACTTTCATATGAATAACACCCCATACAAAGTTTTATGTGAATTCCTTCGTATCAAACAAAAAATGAACAAATAATGCACCACGTATTTTAGAATCATGAAACATAGTTAAATACTCAATTATTAAACAGAAAGCTAGAAGCGTATTTGTTTAAGCAATACTCACAAAATACTTTTTATTTAACTAAACATAGGTAAACATACTTGAGCTGGGCATTTCAACATACATAGAGTGAAGGATTCATAGAAAGAGAATTGAAAAAAGATTTCGCCATCATCATCAAGCATAACAAAGTGAACTAAAAGCCCTAACTTTTGATACCAACATATTTTGTTATGTTGCAAATGATTGTAGAGCAGAGAAAATAGAGGAAGAAAGTAAAGCACTACCCATTTCTAAAATCATTCAGCCCCACAAACTATTGTTTAGTATTCTTTTTCTAATCCACTATCTCGCAACAAATGCACAACATTTTTGCTAAAAGTTGCTTGATATCAATAGAGTTATATATTACCATTGTTCATAAGAGTTTTAAACTTTAATTGGTTCCTATTTGAATTGCAGAATCATATGGGAAGGCATATTGATGAATGGATAGAAGACATTTTCAACACATAGCTCTATCAATCTAAGAGACAAAAGCCATGTGCCACACGAGCCAGCCCTAATATTTTTGGGGCCTAAGGCGAATTTTGATAATTTTTCCCATTGAGATTATTTGTTTAGGTATTTGAAAAATAATTGACCTCATACATCAGGAACTAAATAAAATAGTTGGAGGCCTATCTTCCAACACTTTTTCGGGGGGCCTAAGGTTGCCACCTCTTTCGCCTTAGCCTAGGGCAGGCTATTGGGCCAGAAACGATAGCACTTAAACTTGATTCGTTGACTCAAATGCATGACATAGAAAGTTTGACACATTTAAAAAAATATCTCGGAGATGGGCTCTTTTCCTAATTCCTCGACTTCCTGCTATCAAATTGAAGAGATACGTCGTTCTTGCAAGGCGAATAAATATCTCTACCAAGTTACCAAACAAGTGCTCAAGGAGCCAAACAAAATTTTGTAAACCATGACAAGCTATGCCTAAAGACAACTCAAAGTAGGCCCATGACACTGTTATTCATTGGCATACATGACAACTGCCTTGCATCATAAATTGCTTTTGATTCAAGTAGAACATTTAACATAAGCAAATAATCACCTATTACTATTTCAAAAGGCCAACTCTTTGGTATAAACTAATTTTAAAAAAAAAAAAGGAGGTTTCCAGATTTTTTTGTAACTACTAAGGTCCCCTTTGGCCTAACTTTTTATCGACATTTTTTGAGCAATACTTTTAGTTATTTCCTCTTTCTTAATAGATTTGGTTCAAATTTTTATATCACGTCATTCATCTTGATGGGACGAATTGAAAAAGTGCAAAAACATAAACCGAAGTTGTAAGAAAGTTCATGCAAGACGATGAAAAGGTTACTTTTTGTGAGTCTTTTTTGTTATCTTACATGAACTTTTTTAACCTTCGATTTATATTTCTATACTTTTCTGATCTCTCTCATCGAGACAAATGACGTGATTTAAAATTAGAACCAAATCTAAGTAAGAATCAAAAGAAAACCACCAAAAACAATGCACCTAAAGTTTGGCAAAAAGTTATCCCAAAGGATGTCTAACCATTGTGTCTTAGTTTCATAAGTGTGTACAATCTATAAACCTTGGTTATGAGGATAAGTGGTTACCAAATGAACACATTGGTTGTTTCCTGATTGTGACATTAGATGAGAAGTGATGAGGGTTTGTGGTCTCTTTGTTATGAAGGACATGTGCTATGACACTTCTTAGGCGTGTAAAGTATTCCTTCTATCCCTTGAAGCTATATTATATTCACTCCGTCCCTTTTTAAGTGTCCCACTTTGTAACTTCAACTTATTACAAAAATATTGTCGTTACATATTTCACATTAACTTTTACCTCTATTTTTCCTAATTACCCTCTATAAAAACATCATCATTACACTTATACTTTTACTCACTAATTTTTCAAAATGGAATCTATTTTTATGGGCAAAATAGAAAATGTACCAATTTTTACCCACTAACTTTACAAAATGAACCTTATTAAGGGACAGTCAAGAATGAAATACTGGACTTTAAAAAAGGGACGGAGGGAGTGTATTGTTTTAGTTTCTAAAAACATATCTTGCATGGATTTGGGTGTGGTGTCCGGTAAATGTACTCTACGCATCAAACCTACCTAATTATCATGTCAAAAACATCGGGACATTGCATCATGAATATTGCTTCCAATATACTTTGCCCAGTTTCCAACATAAAATGTGTTTACAATATATCATAGATTATCTTGTCATATATCATAGTTTCACGTATAGTTGAATGGTAAAGTTGAGTAGTTAAAATGCTTCCTAGGTGAATGTCGAAAAATTAGGGCACACATATCTCACACCCTCAGTCAATTGTCGTGTGTCTAAGGTATATATAGTTCGGAAATTCCATTACACAGTCTAAAAGAAACATTAAGAAGACCAAGGAGCTCGCTATAAACTCCACTCCAATAGCCCTCTAAACATATGTCAGCCCCATTGATAGTTGTTATCTACCATCTACATGTAGAAATACCCAATAACACCTTACATAGTTGATATGAGAAAGATAAATAGCTGGGGAAAACAATGTTCACGCTTAGATTATTCATAAATCACACACGATATACTATTGCCTGTGGGAATAATTGAATTTCACGGCTGGATAACATTGGATTTTTTCCAATTTTCGAAATGTGAAACGGTTTCTTGTCAATCTAAAGGGCAACGCCTTTAGCTTTTTTATGTACATACTAGGTGTTATGTCGAAGTAATATGCTTTGGACATACCGATCAATGCTGAAATTTAAACACTTCATGAGAATATAACCACCTCAGAAAAACTACAGAGAAAGCTGGGAAGGACAAGATAAGAGTAATACCTGTATATTCCATGATGTAATACCATTTGGTCATTCCACTTGCACCTATGGCGTGTCGAGACAAAACTCAACCTTCAAAAAGGGCAAAGAGACGCATGAACACCTGCAGGAAAATTAGAGCCCACATCACAAAAATGAGCCAGCAGAATGAAATGGTATCACATCAAGTATATCCCGATGACCTCACCCCAAAAACCAATTGCATTGGCGACAAATGGAAAAAAAGAAACCTTCGGATCAAAAAGAACTCAAGTACTATTTGACTTTAACTCCCAATATTGTTGAGTGGTTTGCCTTTCGATTTCAATATAACCTCAAAGATAACAACGACCTTGATCTTCCCACGCAGTAACAATATCAATACTTAGTGGGCACCAGCCTATACGCAGGTGATATTCAGTCTCTCTTGCCAGTATATTGGCGTATAAGGGTGTTAAGACTGCAGAAAAACCCCTATCTTAGCGCTATTAAAAACCATCGCACCTTGGTGTGCAATGAGCGCGGTATCTAGAGCAAGTAATGGCCAAGAATCGGTTGCATCGCGCTCCAGTATCGGCTGTTCTGATCAAGGAGCAGTCGAATTCACGAACTCAACCTGCAGAAAGGGAGAAAAGAATCACGGAATATCGGAATATCAGCAGAAAAAAACTCAAGGCCTCAACATAAAATGACCCCACAAAATGAAATGCTGCACTCGTTCCTCAGATAAGATCACAGATACCTGTTGAAATTTCCAACTTACTTCTAATAAAAAATCAAAACTCATGAGATCCCAGAAAAAAAAAAAAAAAAACCCCACAAATCTAGTGACCAAAAATAGTGAGGGCTCACATAGAGAATCCGATAAATTAGACTTTATTTCCGAATGATCTCAAAGCGACTAGGCCTTTAATCAACCTGGTCTTCATCTTCTCCTGTGACATTTTCGTCCATAGCAGAATCTCACAAGCTTCCATCACGATCCATAACTGGAAAACAAAACTGAAAGGAACAAGAGGCAAACAAAAGAGGGCGAAAACATGCAAGGAAATCCAGTAGACTGAGAAAATGAAAAAATGAAAAGTTAGGAATAACCAATTAACAACTCTCAACAAAGTAAACAAAAATTGAAACTCACGAAATTGGTAAAAACCCATTTGCACTGAGATTGAATTGAACAAGAAATGGTCCCCATTTGTGCATTGAGCGCACAAACCATCTGAGGATGGCCAGATTCAGGTGGAAAAACAAACTCCAAATTGGAAACAATTCTCAAGTAAACATTGCATGCGCGTGATTTAAAAAAAGGAAACATCATAACAACATAGAGTAACTGCAAGTCGCTGATGAGAGAGAGAGATTTAGGGAGAGAGAGAGGGAGATTTGGAGAGAGAGGGGGAGAGGGATTTGTGTGGAGGACCAGCCTAGAATGATGGAGACGTTTAACGTGCTAGTACAACAGACTAATGGTCCCATAATCATACAGTTTAATTTTTCCGTTAATTAAGCAACAGTAATTAGGGTTACCTTCTCAAAGAACTTTAAAAAAAAAAACCCATCAAAAGCCACGCTTCCATGCCATTAAATCCCTCAAAATATAATAAAATATTCTACCCAGTGCAATTTTGATGTATCAAGAACAACAGAAATGGCAATTCGAGAGAGAGAGAGAGAGAGAGAGAGAGAGAGAGAGAGAGGGAGAGAGGGAGAGCGGGAGAGCGGGAGATCAAATTCTGGAAAATGACAGAAGAGAAGTGAGCACACAAGAGCAAGGGTATACAGATTTATAGCCAATTTGCCTCTGTGTGCTCACTCTCTTCTGTCAGTTTTTTCCCCAGAAAATGGGAAAAAGAAAGAACTAAAAGAAAGAGAGAAATTAAAAGGGGAAAAAGTAGGTGAGATTTCGTTTTCGTTTCCTCTAAAAATGGCAACAAACAGTCAGATCTGGTTATGGTACCGCCCATTTAAAGAAACTACAGGCCGGTAAACGAAAACTCTCAGTAATTTTTTTTTTTTTTTGATCCTAACTCTCAGTAATTGAATCTAGGGTTTACTCGTCAGTAATTGAAAAAACTCAGAAAAAAAAAAAAAGGGGAAAGGAAGAGAGGGGAGAAAAAAAAAAAAAAAAAAAGGAGAATCTGTCGATGCGTAATCCATGTCGGTTTAAGAAGTGCATATCAGCTTGTGGCGGAGGAGAAACGATCATCTCTCCCTTCCATGCAGGCGCAACAGGTGTCGGCCGAACGTTATCCTGAATTTCTCTGAACAAATCGAACAGTAACCGACGGACCGAATCGATAAGTCTGAATTTCTCTGAACAAATCGAACAGTAACCGACGGACCGATTCGATCAGTTAGAGAGAGAGATGAGAGAGAGATGACTGGTTGGAGAGAGAGAGAGAGAGAGAGAGAGAGAGGGAGAGTGATGAGACGAGTCGGTTCGATGGCCTTTTTGGGGTTCTTATCGATGCGGGTGGGTGGGGGTGGTTTTATTTGCGTAGGATGGAGAAATTTTTCAGTGCCGAGAGTGGGTATCTCCCACGTCGTACCCGTTTAGCACATTCAGGCCATTCAATACATTTTTGGATGGCTCGAATTAAAACCCTCTCACCCTAACACTTTATCTCTCCTTTTTCTCTCCCTAAATCCAAGCCATCTAAAAATGTAATAGAAGGCTAGGATGTGCCGAGCATCACCTGATACCCACTCGCACTGAAAAATTTTCCCCTAGGAAGGCAAAAAAAAAAAAATGAGTGCACCGAGCTTTCGGAGGAACGTGTGGACATGGCAGCATATGATTGGGCATTGATGCTACGCTTACCATTCTATTTCACCGTTCAGTATTTCACCATCTGTCTTGGCAATGATCCATATTTTTAAAAAAAAAACCTCTTATAAGAAAGAGTTCTTTAAAATTCAGACCGTTTAAAATACTTTTGAACGATGAGATTGACAGCGATGGAAGAGCAGTAAAAGTGAGCGGTGCACGTAAAATTTGTGATGATTTGGTGGTAAGCACAAGAGTCCAGAATTGTTTTTTCAAGTGGCCAACTTGCTAGCATGACGGGAAAGTGTTTAAACCAAGGTCCTGTTCGGCGGCGGAGTAAGGGATAGGGAGGAAGAGCCGAAGATAAAGCAGCACACATCCAGAATTTGATGAGTTCGAAATCGCTCGATGTGTGTGGATTCTACGTGTATTGCACTGGTCCTACGCCCACCGTTCTGTTTCACAGCAGCGCTCAATCACACTGTTCGTCTCAGCAGTGGTGAAACAAACAGAGCGGTGGGGGTAGACTTTCTGTGTGTATTGTGTGAAACTCACTTGCGTCAATCTACTACTAACACATCTGTATATGAGTCTGTGTCCCTCCAAACCTTTGTATTTTGTTTCTACAATAGCCTTTAAAATATATATATATATATATATATATATATATATATATTTAGAGCTTGAGAGAAGTATGGTAGAAACGATTATAATTATAAAAAAAGATAGAGTAATAATATAAGATTCCGATTGGGAGAAAATACTAGTAATTTTTGATAAAAAATCTATATGGAAAATGAGTTGGTTATACATAAGCTTCCACCATATAATTTGGCTATTGGAGATGTTTATTTTATCAGTCTGGATATGTAAATTATCTATGAAAAAAATGCAGTCGATCAGACACAATGGCGGAGCTAGCACAGGTCCAGTGGGGGCCGTGCTCCCACGGCCCCACTGCATTCTTTGAGGGGGGGTTTTTTTTTTTTAGTTTGAGTTTTAAAAATGACACTTAAACTAAAGACTTAGCCAAAATGAAAAACAGGGCCGGCCCTGAGTTAAAGCTCAGGGTGCGGCCGCTTTAGGCCTCCAAAAGTTAACCTAAAACTGGGCCTCATTTTCCATATGCAAATTTTAATAATATATATATGTATGTATGTGAATGTGTGTGTAAGTTGTTCCATGCTTTCAAAATGTTTGAGTGCTAGCACTGATGGCCCAGCAATCTTTTTAAAACCTTAGCATTCCGAGTTCAACACCCTCAGGAGAATCTTTTTCTTTTTTTTTTTTTTTTTGCCAAAACTCACTCTTTTTCACTGGCGCAGGAGGCCCTTTGCCTTTTGACAAACTAATTCTTTTTTTCTTTTGGCAAACTTATTCTTTTTCACTCCCAAGAGGCCCTTTGTCTTTTGGCAAACTAATTTTTTTTCTTATTTTCTGTAATGAGATCTAGGTCGATATTACATAATTCTTGTATCCCTTGTATTCTAAATTAGTTATGCTTCAGTGATTATAGATATTACTCAAAGTCTATATTCAATTTTTTTGCACGATATGTGTTTTGATAAGTTTTGTTTTCTTTCATTTATTTCAGTTTTATTTTCAACTTCTAATATCAAATTCACAAATAAAATACTTTTGACTATAAATAAACCAAAATAATTAATTTTCACTCAACAAACTTTGATTAAAAAAATGCTTAAAATAAACAATTCTCTCATTGCTAAAAATAGTATTCTTACGGTTAAAGTTAATAACATGATTAGTTAGAAAAAACGCGGTCTATGAGTGGTACTTCGTCATGTTTGATTTTTTTCCTCTAATGGTATAAGACATTTTAAATTTTATTTCAGTTAAATTAGAAAACTAAAATACCATGTTTAATCTTTTTATCTTATACTAACCACCTATGTTGGATTTTTTTTTGTTAGAAAACTTGAGGCCTCAATTTTAAAAGTCGCTTTAAGCCCAAAATCTCAAGGCCGGCCCTGATGAAAAATCATAGTGATTAGATTTATCCATGAGTTTATTTGACATTAACCTTACCACTTGAATCTACCAATATTGATTATTGAGAGGGCATTTTCAAACATGAATCCATTTGAAAATGTGTAACGCAATCAAATTGGTGAATAATTGGTGCGCGATAACATAATTGCATATTTGAATGTAGATACTTTTGAAAGCATTCACAATAAACTATTTCTTATTGCCATAATATCGTTACCTAGGAAATCTTTTCGTTGTGATTGTGTAACTATTTCATTGTGCCTTGATCACTAATTCATATTCCTGGCTACGCTACTGATCGATCAGCATAAGGAGTTAGGTGTTTGGGTTTTCATTTGTTTTATTTGGGTGAAGGGTTGAGCATAGGCCTGTCAATGGACCGGATCCGATCTGGGTCCGATCCGAATCCGATAATATCGATCCGATTATCCGATAATCCGAATCCGGTAATCCAAATACGGATCAAATTGGATTGGATTAAATCTGTTATCAATTCGAATCTGAACTTTATTTTTTTTAATTTAAAAAAAAACAGTAAATTTTTTATTTTGAAAAAAAAAATGCTTAAGAAGTTGTATTTTTATTTTAAATTTTTTACTATAAATTTTTTTTTGGAAAATATTTTTTTTGCTAAAATTTTTGAAGTACAAAAGTTTTCGGATCCAATTCAGATTCGGGTCTTGTTTGCTAAAATTTTTGAAGTACAAAAGTTTTCGGATCCAATTCAGATTCGGGTCTTGTCGGATCCAAATCGGATCCGGCCCATTGACAGACCTAGTTGAGCTGTACTGTTTTATTGTTGTGAACTCTTATAGACCTTTGAGTGTTTTTTTTTGCTCGGCAAAAGGAAATTTTATAAAGCTCGAAAGGATACATCGAGAGGGAAGGCTGAGGAACATAAGTGCTCAAACTCAACCGGGGGAGGGGGAAACGTAAATCATCCAACACGAAGTTGAATGATAAACGCCAAAACAGATTACAACTTTAGCAACCGGATACCATCTAAAAGTATTTTGAAATCCTCCACGGAGTACATCCTAATATTGAATTTAACTTTGATCCACATAGCCACCCTAAACTTAATTATATCCACCACCTCCTCTAAAGTTACAGCCGCATTCTTAAAGATACATCCATTCCGCATCACCCAAATGGACCAGATTGTTGCATAGAAGCACACTTCCCACATATGTTTTTCCAAATTGCGATAACTATTATTGAACCACCAGCCCATGAGACCCGCGACTGAGGATGGGCAGACCCAGCTGGTG
The DNA here is from genome assembly GCA_014282245.1 of Rhododendron simsii. NCBI lineage: Eukaryota > Viridiplantae > Streptophyta > Magnoliopsida > Ericales > Ericaceae > Rhododendron > Rhododendron simsii. The sequence goes on from CM024954.1 coordinate 39,067,235, forward strand.
TGCCACCAATCTAAGATTTGCAACCAAGCAAACCAACAAAAATGGCAGTGAAGAAATAAATGGTTGGGGGTTTCCAGATGCAATGAGCAAAGGGGGCACAAGTGATCATTCATGGCAATATTCCGACTCATAAAAACAGACCTTGTGGGCAACCTCTCCTGAATAGCCTTCCACGCCAAAATTTCGATTTTGAAAATTACTAGAGTCCAACATTTTTTTTATGATTGAACCAAGGAATTAATCTAGGATTCCTGTATGGGAAGGATCACATTCCATACTTTCGGACTGCGAATTCCTAGTTTATATGTCGGCAGAAATCACATTTCCATTCCAGTCAATCCCAACGTAGAAATTATGAAAATATGGTATATCAGTCTCATTTCTCCACAAGATCGCTGTCGTCCAAATTGAGCAAAATATATTCCCATTTAAGCTCCGTTCCGCTAACTCAAATTAGTACTTATTTTATTTGTTGAATTAAAAGGGATGTATTGTGAAATAATGATTCATCTTATAAAGCAAAATATAAGTACTTAAAAATAAGAATCTTAGTGAAACGGGACCTTATTTTTGTGACGGAGAAAAACAATGTCCAATCTCCCAAATATTCTTAAAAATATATTTTATCAGAATTTTTAGAAAGAAAAAAAAAAAGTATTTTGTTCGCTCATATTTATCTTCTTCTTTTTTTCTTTTGTTGCTACGATCGTTCATTTACTTTGCATGATCAATTGTGTGGTCAGGTTGAGATACGCAAGTTAACCCGAACATCTGGTTATCAAAATAAAAATAATAAAAAATTATGTTGGTAGGTTCTATATGGGCAAAAACTTATGTATCACCGGTTTGTGACCGTCCGTCGCTCAATGTTAGCGTTTTTCAGCCGTTCAAGTGGTTGCGTCCGTGGAGCCCAGCGAGTGTTTGGTGATGCGTCAAGGGGGGAGACAGGTTTCGTGTCGGGTTATGCTCCTCTACACCCATCTTTTTGTCACGAAGTGCTACTTTTCCTTTTTTTCTTTTAAAAAATGGAAAAGTATCTTTATATGGTTTTACTAGCAATTAAAAACTGGCTACGGTAACGTTTGTCAAGACTCAAGAGATTATTATTATTATTATTATTATTATTATTATTATTATTATTTGAACAGGAAAAAAGTATTTTATCAATGATAACAAAATATTACAAGAGGAAAGAAATAGAGAAAAAGAAGAAAAAAAAAAAAAAAAACCAAATACAGCTGTAGTTTGCAAGGCACCAAACTACTAAAAATAATTCCCCCAATTTCCTGATATGAATAGCTACTAGGTTACACCGAATATCTAATATTTCAAGCGAATACTCCCATATCTTCTTTGTGCTCGAAAAGAGAATTTTTTTTTTCAAGAGTTTTTTATTATCGGTATCCTATCATCACTTACTTGGGTTAATGTAATTGGTTCGATATTTGAAAGAAAAAAAATCATCAAGCGCATCAAAGCAAACTATTTTCACGTTTGCGGTAAAATAAAATAAAATAAAATAAAAAGAGATGATGTTTCGAGACAAATTTATTACAACATAGTTCTAATAGTACATTAGCAGGGGAAAACATTTTGAAGTTTTTGTGATCTCAGGATGACTGGGTTTCAAGGCCTCTAGACATGTTTTTGGTTTAGCTTTTTGTGTGCTTCCCTCCATAATAGTGAAGTGCACCCTAAAAAACTCAATAAAAGTGCCTAAACCCTAAGGTATTCTACCATAGGGAGTGGACTGGGCCTACTATGAACTTTTTAAAATGAACTCTGACACCTTACAAAATTAATAGGTGGATTTATGGACTTATGAAATTCACATAATAGGCCTAAGACCAATTTTTTATGTATTATACTATTGAAAAATGAAAGGGTAAATTTCACTAACATCCCACGAGGTTCCTGACAAATGCAGAGATATCCCTTAAGATTTCTGAAACTACATTGCCCTGATCTTGGTTTAAAAATTACTAGAAACTATTAAAGAGATTCCCCTTCAATCCCACGAGGATTCTAACAAATGAAAAGATCTCCCCTGAGTTTTTTGAAATTATATTGTCCTCCCTTACTTGAGAAACTACTATACAGATTCCCCCTTTCATTAACTAACTCCCTAATGATGTTAAATTTACCTCTTAAATGCCATAAATGCCCTTAAAATATAAGTTCATATATTTTTGCATTATATCTGTCATTATTTTAATTGGGTTTGTTGCCTTCATATGTCATTAATTGAATTATTGGCAGGGACAGAGCCAGGTTTTCGCTTAAGGAGGGCGAGTTATATTTTTGAAGCGGGGATGAGACTATATATTTTGATAAAAAAAAAAAAATTTCAATGTAATAGTAGTATTTTTTTTAAATCGTAGGGGGGGGGCGATCGCCCCTACTAGCCCCACTGGCTTCATCCTTGATTATTGGTTCTTGTTATATTTTTTAATTTTTATAAGCTTTTATGTTCTCATACCATTTTTAATTCGATTATTTATTCCATGTAATTTATTTTACAACTACTATTAGTATTTATTTTTGTGGATTTATTTTTTATTTTGTTCCTTCTTCATTTCTTATTTTTCTTTACATATTGATCTTTTTTGAAAAATGTGAATTTTTTATTTTTCATTGGTTTTTAAGTCTTTATTTGTAAAAAGATATAAAAAAATTGCTAGTTGATTAACAGATAGTTTTTTTTGTTGTCATTTTGGGAAAAAAAGAGAAAATGGAATTGATATTTTGGTAAAAAAAATATTTTTTAAATTTCTTTGTGCGATTAAAGAATGTCTAATAACAACTTTAGTTTGTCAAAATATATAGTAAACAAGTCACGATAATATTTAATATGGTGGATTATGCATTTACGAGTGCTTTTGTAACGCCCGCTATTTTCTAAAAATAAACTTCAAAATACATTGTATTTCAACACTTGTGGGCCCTTACTTTCTCCATAAATAAATTATATCACCAAAATAACCTTAAGCCGCCTCCTAAATAATCTTCTAGATACTCCAAAATTATCAACTCTTCCGAGACCCCTCCAAGTTAATTCTTATATGCTCCGATTCAATTTTCTCTAATCCGGCTCCACACCTGAAAAAGAAATTATCCAGGAAGTATACGATACAACGGAATAACAAAGCTCATAGGTGAAATCAATAAACGATAATCGACCATCAAGTCGAAGCAACAGTCACAAAGGATCTCATACCATGTCATTCTCAGTACATGACCAGTGACACTCCCCCAATACCTTCCTCACCGAGTCAACCTTGACCCATTCTGGCTATTGGATAGGCTATTGGTGCATGAGTTCACTCGATCCCTGTACTAAACAATTCCATAATACTCATCCAACAATATCATATTTGATACCAATTATTCCACTTTCCAAAGATATCCACAAGATTGAACAAAAATCATGAGATAATCAAAAGGAATACAAGATGAGAGTGAAGAAAGGTTTCCGGAAGTAGGAAGCATATCGTATACTACCCGGGATACCTCAAATAAATCGCCACCGTTGAACTTCATGATCACCTCTTGCTATCAAAACCCATATATCTTGGCCAAAAGGCCACTGTTTTTCTTTTGCCCAAATGCTATGACTATTGGCCCCATTCTATGTATGTGATGCCAAATACAATTTACAAAGGAAAAGCTAATTAAGACAACTAAATTCATTTATCCTCTCTTAATTTCTATTTATTACACCTGCGAAATTTTCTCTCTCTTTCTATTCTCTCTTTTCTTCCCCTTTATTGGTGGTGTGTGGAGTAGAAGGAAAGCTTGCCTATTTATACCAATGGCAAGAAGAATCTAGATCATATCTAAAGGATAAAATCAAATCTAGATCATAATGTCATATAATCATATCATATCTAAACATAATCTAATCATATCTTATCAAATCTTATCCTAATCTTATCCAATCAAATCCTATCCTAACAAAATCCAAATCCAATCTTATCCCAATCCAATGCAATCTTATCCTAGATTTTTAGGATTATGAAGTAGGACTAGGGTTTCCTAGAAAGTCTAGGTACAATCACTTTAATAAATGATAAAATAATTTTTAGTAAAAGAGTTATAATAAAATGTTTAAAAAAATTGACGTGAAAATTCAGGTCGTTACAGCTTTTAATTTTCCAAATACACGTAAGAAATTAAGAATAACAATAGACCAAAATTATCAACATATAAAATACATAAAATATCATTAAAGGTGTTAAGTTGGGGAATAATGGAGTGACTATCTCTCATCTCCAGTTCGCCGATGATACAATTCTTTTTTGCAATAATGACTTGGAGGAAATGAAGAACATCAAGAGAATTCTTATGTGCTTTCAATTAATGTCCGGCCTCAAGATCAACTACTCTAAAAGTTCCCTTTGTGGTGTAAAAGTTCAACAGCAGAATATTGAAGCACTTGCAATGGTGATGAGATGCAAAGTGGAGTCTCTGCCCATTAAATACCTTGGGCTTCCACTAGGTGCTAATCCGAGAAGGGTGAAAACGTGGGAACCAGTTTTAGAAAGAACTCAAAAGAGGTTATGTGTTTGGAGAACGAGAACCATATCCACCGGGGGCAGGCTTACATTGATTAATCACAACTCAAGCACTTTGCCGATTTATTTTATGTCCATTTTCAAGATGCCTGTGGAAGTAGCCAAATCGCTTGAGAAATCACAAAGGCAATTTCTTGGGGTGATACACCGGACAAGAAGAAAATGCATATGGTCAATTGGGAGAGGATTAATATGAAAAAGGAGAATGGGGGCCTAGGGATCAAGCGACTGTTACAACAGAATCTGGCTCTGCTTGCTAAGTGGTGGTGGAGATTAAGAAATGATAGAAATTCTCTATGGGTAAAGGTGATTAAAGGAAAATACAATTTGGACCGAAGGAGCTGGCTCCCGTATTCGCCTAGCTCTGGGCCGATTTCTAATATATGGAGAGACATCTGTTTAGTTGGCAATGGTGATTCAGTACTTGGGTTTTCTATTCGGGAGGGGTTTAAGGTGCAAGTAATACTCTACTCGACTCATTGTGGAAGAATCTGAGTCCCCCAAAAGTGGAAATTTTCTCATGGATGGCCATTCAAGATAAGGTTGCCACAAGGTCGGTACTTTTCGATAGGAATTTAATTTATGAGATTCAATTGGCAGTGTGCCCCCTGTGTGATTTGCATGTGGAAACACCTCAACACTTGTTCCTTCATTGTCGATTTTCGTGGGTGGTGTTGTCAGAAATTTTGGCTTGGTGGAATATCCAGTGGGTTTGTCCATCCTCCTTAGCAGAGTTAGCACTTTGGTGGTTTGGGAATAGGTTTCGAAACTTGGAGAAAGACATCTGGGAAGTATGCTTCTTTGCAACGCTCTGGTCCTTTTGGTTAATAAGGAATGGGTATATATTCAATGGGGCAACCACCCAGGCTTCGGAAGTGGCAGATATGGTTAAAACAAGAGTAGCTATGTGGATGAAGGCTAAGTTTAACATCAAGATCTACACAGTGGAGGATTTCAAAGGGTATTTGGATGGGATTCGAAGAATGAAAGTGTAGATTGGATAATTAAGGTGTTTTATCCAACTTTGGTTAGATATATTTCTATGCTTATAGTGCTTTGTAATTTTTGCTTTTTTCTCGATGTACCCCTTCGAGATTAATAAAAAAATTCTTTTTGCCGAGCAAAAAAAAAAAGTAATTATTCAAGTTCGAGCGTATTATATATATTAGGAAATGAAAAAGAACGAGATTTACCCAATAATTCAATTAATGAAATATTAGTTAACAGATCCAATTAAAATTTAAATAATGACAAAAATAATGCAGAAATATATGAACTTATACTTTAAGGGCATTTTTGTTATTTCAGAGCTAAATTTAGCACTGTTAGAGAGTTGGAGTATCCACAATGGGTTTGATATCTTCGTATGTTATAATGTATGTTAAAGTATGTATTAAGATTAAAAAAAAAAAATGAGATTCACAAGTGTGTGCTAAGATATTGCTAACTTAGTATATATATGAGTATCGCAATGAGTTTAATACATTTGTGTACCGACCCGCCTCAGCTTATCTGCTAACCATTTACCTAACCATGTAACTCAAAATGTTAACCTCAAGTTCTAGAGCAGCCAGTCGGCCTGATTCACTTATATATCATTTCGCCTTTTTTATTTTTTCCCAATGTGGGATTTGCTTGGTGGGGTCTTACAATTTGTGTGTTTAAATATTTGTTAAAGTGTATATTATGATAAACAGTAGGTCCTGCAAGTGTGTGGTAGGACATTGACATTTATGATTGTTGAAGTTTGAATTAATAGAGATGGAACACACTTATTGTTTGCTAGCTCCATTGTCAAATTTAACACACATGCTAACACACTTCAAGATTTACCACACTCAAACACACAAACTAAATATTGTGACTAGGGCTGTAAATGAGCTGAGCAACTCAAGAGTTTAGCTCAGCTCGAAGGATAAATGAGTGAGCTCGAGCTCGAACCTAGCAGGGCTCAACTTGAACAAGTTCGTCTCGGCTCGAAATATATAGGTTCAGTTCGACTCGGCTGAGCTCGAAATGTAAAAATACATAAAAGTTTGATCTTTTATAGCCCCCCACCGTTGATCATGGGGGAATGGTCTAGAAGACTTGTAAAGGGGATTACTTTCTGAGGGGCAAAAAAAAAGGGAGACCATTTGAGTCTTCTGTGGCATCTACCAAAGTGTAGAGTGAGAGGCGATGCCGCCGTGAGCACCATCTCCACCCAGCGCCACAACTTTCATCCATCGTCACTTTATGGATACTTCGTCTTGAAAATCTCTTGCTCACTCACCGGCACTGAGATCTGTTCACATTCATTCCTCCAGTGACATTTCCGCCGATACATTAAACTCCAAGCTCTTTCATGTTTTCTTTTCCTGTATTTTCTCTTCACATTGTTTATTAAGTAAATCTGGGAATTTGTACACACCTCAATCTGGGTTTCCAGATTAGTTTACTTTCGATTCTTGATTTCCTAATGATGAAATAGATCAAGAACACCTCGGGGAAGTCGAGTGGCTGAACTTTGAGTGTTTGCAAAACCCTTGAACCTAACCTAGCCTAAACCATTTCAAAAAGCTAGAAAACCCACTGGCACGCGTTGGTTGAGAACCGGCATGCGTGGGTCAAAGTGCGAAGTGTTGGTCAAATGGTCTTAATTGACCGTTGACCAGCGCGTGAGCATTTGGATCTGCACGCGTGAGTCCACGACCCACGCGAGTTGTGGTAAAATTTGCAGCTGACCCTTGTACTTTTCATTTCTGGAAGGTTTCTAAAAACTTTCCACTTCTGAAAGGTTTTCATTAATGGAAGGTTTCTAAAGGGCTTCCATTAATGGAATAGTTTCTATTAATGAAATACTTTCCATTAATAGAAGGTTTTCATTAATGGAAGGTTTCTAAAGGGCTTCCATTAATGGAATAGTGTCTATTAATGAAATACTTTCCATTAATAGAAGATTTCCATTAATGGAATCCTTTCTATTAATGGAGGGTTTCCATTAATGGAAGGTCCTTCTCCTATAAATACCTCCCATATGCTTCCATTTGAAGAGTTAGAAAAATTCATACACCTCGGGTTAGAAAAAAAAGGTTACAAAACCTTACCACCCCCACCCCCCCCCCCCCCCCCCCCCCCCCCCCCCCCCCCCCCCCCCCCCCCCCCCCCCCCATTTTCACACATCGTTCAACCTCACACATCAAAGCTTAACTACATTTTAAACTCAATCTCGGTATAGCATACCTACTGTTTTCCTGTTCTGATCCTTGAGGGAGGTTGGCAAGGTCAAGACCGGTAATCAATATCAGTCCTGATCCTAAAGCTGGCAAGATTTCAAAAATCGTTGTGGTAAGAACCAATTCGTGTTGGTCCAGAGCCCGCGCGTGCCACTCTATGATTACGCGCGCAGGTCTGCGTGGGGATTGGTATCTTGCTGTTTTATGTTCTCCTTTCTATATAGGGCACTGCAAGTATGCTAACAACCAGTTTACTGCTTTCTTTTGTTAAAACTATTAGTTTTAGTTCAATATGCATATTTGCTGCTTTAGGAAACCACTGGGGCCTTTCTGAACATGTCTCAGAACCCAGAAAAGTGTAGAACCAAACACTGGTTTGTAAGCTCATACCCAGGCGTGAGAGTGGATTACCCGCGCGCGCAGATCTACCTCTAATAAGAGAGTGGCCTTTGCATGGGTAACTTGGCCTTAGGCCTCTGTTTTGTCCACAAACTATTTGTGGGGTGTTTTGTTAGTTTGTAGGGCTTTTTAGCTTTTAAACTATATATTATAATTGCCTAAACTGCTTGATTTGTCATGGGTGTGCACTTGTCCTTCCAAAACCTAGAAAAGGGTAAAAACAGAGACTGTGAGTAGAGCAAATACGCCCATGCATGTGTGGGATTCAAGCGCGCAGGTTTGAATCAATGCAGTGATCCGCGTGAACTGGATCGGTGCATGTAGATTCTTTCTTGTGCACGTCAATTCAGTACAGAGCGTCGGATTTGCTCTGTTAAACAGAGCCTAGCCTTTACCCTATTTACTGCTTTTGCATCCATGCTATCGATCACATCTTGCAACGTGTTACAACTTTAATCCCCATAACTCCGCCCTAAATGGCTAAAGAATTGATTAATCAAACAGAATCACAAATGCCTAAGTAAAAACCGATCTTCAGATTGGGCGAGAGAGGTGCCTTAAAACCCTTCTACTCTCGTAAATTGGCTCCCGAACTCAGATATGGTTATGACAGACTGGTGCTTTCACTTTTCAAATCAAACGGCGTGTAAGGCGTTTCGAATATGGCTCCTTGGGTGTCAGACCTTCAAACCCAAGTGGCGACTCTGTATTTCAAGTACTCGTCCCGCTTAGCGCTCCCTCGATCCGGCTTTAAAAAGAACGGAATCTTTTTAAGGGCATGTTGCCCATAGAATTTTTGCTTATGCCTTGTTCTTTTTACTTCTCAAAATATATTTTTCAAAAAATTCCCGCTAGATTTTTTTTTAGATTCTTCTTATTTCAAACATTTCTCTCTCTATCTCAGTGCACTTATTACACATACTATTTTTCAAAATAAATTTCAAATCCAAATCCAAACACAGCATTAGAATCTATAATTCCTGAGATGTTTGGTTGGTTGTTGACAAGTTCAAGTTTGAGTTCGAGCCGAGCCGGCTCATTTATTCCAGACCGAATACTAACGAGCCGAGCTTGAGTTTTGAACAAACTTGGCGAGCCGAGCTCAAGTCCAGATTTTTTGGCTCGAGTCGAGCTCGAGCCATACGAATTCTGATTGAGCCGAGCTCGAACATGTCAATATTCGGTTCGACTCGGCGCGTTAAATTTACACCCCTAATTGTGGCACAAAAAATCCATTTTTATTTGCTAATTATTAACACACATAATTAAAACACTAGATATCAAACCCATTGTGGATATCTGTATAGCAGTTTCTAAAGCAAGGAAGAAAAGTATAATTTAAAAAACCTCAAGGGAGGCCCTACGCTTGTTAGAAACCTCAAGAGATATCAATGAAATTTACTCAAAATGAAAGAGGAAGAAAAAAAGTTTGGACAGTATAATTTCAAAAACTTCAATGGAGGCCCCTATGCTTGTTAGAAACTTCAGGAGAGGTCAGTGAAATTTACTCAAAACGAAAGAACAAGAAGAAGAAAAAAAAAAAAAAGGGATTGCAATAATGCATCAAGTGCAGTGGAAAAGAACTCGAAAAAGTCAGACCTCTTTATAGGTGCACGCATTTAAACAAGTACTACGGCGTAGTGGCGGGGACCAACTGACACCCTTCTGTTTCTTTTTCTTTCTCTTTTTTTCTCTTTCCTAAATTCAATTGATTGTTTTTCTTTTTTTGGGTAGTACTTATAACTATATACTTATAATATTGTGCCTATTGTCCATTCCCCTTTGCCTTTAGAACGTGAGTGATGATGGTACAGTTAAGGGCACTACCTGATTATAGGACACCGTCCCCTTAAAAGGGGCAGAGTACGAATAAACCCTTCCATCGCTGGGATCCGATATCTTCTGTCCCGAAAATTTCTACGCCTCTGTAGCGAAGGCTTTTTCAGCCATTGAATTGTGTGTATGTTTTTTTATGTTTTAAATCAAACGGCCCTAAAATCCATTGACATAAAAGTACAGAGATTTCCGGCACAGAAAATCCTGCCTCTCAATTGTTTTGGTTCTTGTTTTAGATAAGGTCCTCAGATTCCTAGTGAGTGTCCTACGTGGTACCCAATAATAGGTTTTTTTATGGTGGGAATATGGCTTCTTTACCGTATGTTGTTAGACTGCAAAGTATCGTCCATATGATCCGTCCAAAAGTTTTTTTAATGGTTCAAATTTTTTTTAAAAAAACTCTATCTTGGAAGAGTTTTTTTTAAAATTTAAATCGTTAAATGCAAAAATGAACGGCAGAGGCTGCTCTATAGTCCAACTGAGAAGCCAGATTCTTTTAGTGGTACTCAGATTTCTAGAGGTGCACTCTAATGCACATAATGCGCATGCGCGTGCGTGTGTGAGCGTCAAAACATTTTTGAATCTTATCTCAAACAACTAAAATTTATGAGAATTGAGAGCGCAAGTACAGTGCTAGAATTAAGTGAAGGAGCTTAGAATCTTTTGAAAAATTATGTGACTAAAGGTGCACTATGTCAAACAGCACATTAGTTTAAATTTTAAGTTAATCAGACATCAGAAACCACTCCAATGACACACTTTGCCTAGGAAAATACGACAATTTTACCATTTTTCCAAAAACTAGAGTGTACTGATCAAGTGATTCAGGGTGTTCGATCAACTTAAATTTTGCGATATTTTGCCCAATGAAACCTACAAATATGAACAACTCGATCATCTGGGAGAGATTCGGACGAACCCAGCGTGTTTGACCAATCTAGGCCATTAATGCTCGACAATGGACAACTCAAATTGCATCTCACGGAATTAAAGAACAGCCGACACTCGATGCCACTAGCTCCCTCTAGAAGTCCCCCCAATGCTCCACTAATTGCAGTAATTTTTGTGCCTGTACCCATTTTGGTACAAATATTCGTCACCATGTACCCTACCAAAATGATTGGTTTATACAGGGCACATTTATGTTACATTAGGTATTTTACCCAAGGAAGAGAATCATCTCTAGGTTTTTTTTAGGGACAGAACAATTCAGCCAGTTTGTGTTTTTTTTTTTTTTATTCAGTCCGGTCTGGTTTTGGGTTTTTGTGGGCCTAGAAGAGGCTCACAACAATAATAACATATGGTTCATTTTGTAGAGCTCGTCAAACATTTCATTTGCTTTAAAAATTAGCTTAATCAAACAACGATAGATACTGTATGAACGAAACGCAATCGTACAACGAAAAAATTGGCAATTTAAGTTTCAAATTATTTTTTGTCATCCCATTTTTCTTGCACAAAAAAATTGCCCATTTTATCCTTGTTAAAATATGTTTTTTGATTCTATATATGTCGATGTTCAATAATGCAAAATTTCCACATGGATCACATACTCGATGAGCTTTTTCGATCATGGTTGTGGGTCTAGAAGGGGCCCTAAAAGGGTCATAACTGAAATGGAGACCAAGGAAAAACTAGACACGAGCTCTGTCCCTTTTTTAAGCTTCACTGTACGTCCTATTGAGAGCATATTTTGATCATTCTAGAATCCACTTTAGTAATCGAGATCATTCATGTTTTAATTTTTTTCATGAGTATATCAATCAATACTCGATTATATTTATGCACACTGATATCTGATCTATACAATTTTTTTCACAAGATTAATGGTCTCAACAAAATCTAAAATTCAAACGATTCCAATAATTTCTACACTTAAGAAGTCCAATAAAATTAGTGTACAATCAGTGGGAGAATGATTGTTACTCAAGAAGTCTGGTATTGGAAAAAATTTGGAAAAATGTTTGTCCCCCAAAGGTGGAAATTTTCGCTTGGATGGCTATTTAATTCAAAGTGGCCACTAGAGCTGAGCTATTGGGTAGAAATTTGATTTCCAAGAGTCAATTTGTACTCTGCCCATTTTGCTCATCGCACTTGGAAACATCTCAGCACCTATTTTTGCATTGCCAATTTTCTTGGGATATGTTTGGTCGCGTATTAAGGATTGGTGGCATGTGAGATGGGTTTGCCCTATCTCTGTGGAAGACCATTTTAATTGGTGGGATTACAATAGATTAAGGAAGTGGGAAAAACATTTTTGGGATGCCACGTTCTTCGCAACCTTGTGGTCTTTGTGGCTGGTAAGAAATGCTTATGTGCTCAATAATGCAACTACAAGTGCTGGGGAAGTAGGTGATTTGATTAAAACTAGAGTCGCAATGTGAGTAAAGGCAAAATTCAACATAAAGGTGTATTCGGTTGAGGATTTTAGGATTTTTCTGTATGGAGTCAGATTGATGAAACTGTAACTTGTTTGAGTGGTGAGCTGTTTGTCATCCAACTTTCTATTGGAGGGTATTGTTTCAGCTATTTTGTTTTTATTGTTTGAACCAGTATCTGTGTAATTCTTCTTTGTTCGAGCCTGCTCGATATATCCTTTCGAGTGTTATAAAAGTTTCGTTCTGTCGAGAAAAATAAAATTTGCTCAGGGCTGTCTTATGATCGGAGAGGATCCTAGTCCTTTACCGAAAAACATCAGATCAAATTTTACGCCTTTGGACGAGTATTCAATGTTCATTAGTTTGTTAACTATTCTATGAGATTGACATTAATGAGAATTTGGAGATGATCTTGTGAAGCAGTGTGTAAAGTACCGTGGTGCACATCTCTGAGCCGTCGGATCGTGCATCCGACGGCTCGAATCTCATCTTATTAATGAACGGCTTTCAATCACTGCTTACCAAGATAAGATCCAAACAGTCGAATGCACGATTCGACGGCTTGGAGGTGCACAGCACAGCACCAACCCAAAGTCCCATTAATGATGAGCCAGTCATATTCCAACACCACTTTTTACTCTTAAATTTTCAAACAAAAGTTTTATCACAGACTTTCCACATATTGAAATGATATATATCACAAATCATCTAAGTAATGAGTCATTGATACAATCCAAGATAAGTATGAGTCCTCAACATCTTTACTGCTCCCATATTTGACTATTTCCACATTTCCCGATAGTATAGACTTCAGTTGAGCAGCTGACACATTCATAAACCAACTGGACAAGTGTGGCCTTCCCTCGTTGCTGATGTGTCTTAATTATTGTAACAGCGACAGCACAGTTATACTCTTTCCTAATCTTTATCAATGCATTTCTAATGTGTTCCCCAAAAAAAACTGGGTTAGTTCTTGTATCTTACTAGAAGATCAGCAAGGGCGACTCCACTAAAATTTCAAGGGGTTGAATGGCATAAATCTACCTACTAAACCATTTAATTCGATATTTTACTTTCTAAAAGGACCAACAACACTACTAAAATTCCACACCAAATTGTCGGAATTTTTTGATTGTTTCCAACTAGATTTGCAGTTTGAGGGACTTTTTTGGCAAGCCCGGCCGAAAGTTAATTTACACGAAAGATCAAGTCAAGTAATGGTCCATTAGGAGGAAAAATAATTACATAAATAACACATGTTCAAGAGATCTTTGTTTTCTAATTACAAGGGTGTTAACACCGATTGGTCCAGAAGTTACCGTTATTATTATGATAATTACAAAATAATTAGCAGGTCAGAAACCTTCTTAAAAATTAAATAAGCAGTGTATTTCACATTTTTAAACTCAAAAATAATGTAAATGAAAAATAAATTTTTAATTTTTTTTGCACCGTTTAAAGATCTCAATGAAATCTATCAAACAAGATCCATATTGCTAGAAAAATTATTTACGTAAATACATGATTTTTGGGAACCCAAAATGTCTTTTAAAAAATTAACCCTTAAGAACCAAATTGGTATAAATAACCCCCCCAATTTTTTTAATTTTTATTTTTTGAAAAGACTCTCCTTTCATTTTAAAAAAATGCAAAACCAATAAGCAAAAGGTGCTTCACAAGAACCCTACACCCATAACAAATCTAGAAAAAATATATATATACTGTAGTAGTACAAAAGAGTGGAAAGATTGTATTCCATGGGAACCAGAGACCATGCCCATAAAGATAAGCTTGATGATTTTTTTTTTTCTAGTCCGGTCTGGTTTTGAGTCTTAAAGCATGGTTCATTTTGTAGAGCTCGTTGAATATTTCATTTGCTTTAAAAATTAGCTTGATCAAACAACGATAGATACTATATGAACGAAACGTAGTCGTACAATGAAAAAATCAGCAATTTAAGTTTCATATTATTTTTTGTCATCCCATTTTCCTTGTACAAATAAATTACCCATTTTATCCTTGTTAAAATATGATTTTTTTTGATCCTGTATATATCGATGTTCAATAATGCAAAATTTCCACATGGATGACATACTCGATGAGCTTTTTCGATTATTATTGTGGGCCAAGGAGGGACCCTTAAACTGAAATGGACTGGACCAAAGGAAAACTAGACATGAGCTTTGTCCCTTTTTTAAACTTCACTGTCCTATTGAGAGCATATTTTGATCATTCTGGAATCCACTTTAGTAACCGAGATCATTCATGTTTTAATTTTATAATACATGAGTATATCAATCAATACTCAATTATATTTATGCACACTGACATCTGATCCATACGACTTTTTTACAAGATTAATGTTCTCAACAAAATCTAAAATGCGAACGATTCCAATAATTCTACACTTAAAAATTGCTTTGAACAGGGTTGTCTTAGGACTGGAGAGTATCGTAATCCTTTATCCAAAAACAACATCAGATCAGATTTAAGCCTTTGGATAAGTATTCATGGAGTATTTGTTAAACTATTCTATGAGATTGGACTAAATTAATGATGAGCCAGTCATATTCCAATACCGCTTTTTACTCTTAAATTTTCAAACAAAAGGTTGATCACAGACTTTCCACATCTTGAAATGATATATATCACAAATCAATTAAAGTTTGGCTAAATAAATTAAATGGCTTATGTTTGTTGCATTTATTAGTTTTTTAGTAATTTTTTGAGGATTATTGCTTTCTCATGTCGAGAGGAATTTAAAAAGTAAAAAAATAAGATAGAAATTTAATTTTTTTTAAATAAAAACAAAAATACGCTAAACTAACAAATATAAAAAAAATTAAATAAATCAAAAAAATAAGCCAAATGACTTATCTTAGCCGAACAAGCCAATCTTGAGCGATTGACACAATCCAACGTAAGTATGAGGAAATCTCTTTCCTGCTCCCATATTTGACTATTCTCACATTTCCCGATAGCATGAGATTTCAGTTGACCAACTGACACATTCATAAACCGGCTAAATCCAACTGGGCTAGTTTGGCCTTTACTCGGTTGCTCGCGTACTTTCATTATTGTAACAGCGATTGTACAGTTGTACTCTTTCTTTATCTTTATCGATGCATTTTTAAAAATGCACTAAAGTTTTTATATATTTTTACGTGTAATTTGATTTTTTTTTTTTTCATATTCTCCGAACTGAATCAATCCTACGAAGCCAGAGTGAAAGAAAATTTTCTCAAATTTGTGAGTTAGTGGACCATATAGATCAACAAAATAAAATAAATTAGGCCCGATAAGTGTTCAAGCAAGACAATATCGTTGTTTAATATTAGAGTTTTTGTATGCAAATTTTTTTGCACATATTTTTGTCACCTCTGAATTAAAATCCTGCAGCCACCCTTGGAGGTCAGGAGTTCGAATCTTCCTACCTGCGTGTTGGTGTTCTTCTCTTTGAGGGACTTTTCTTTCATCCTTTGTTTCATACCTTTGAGGTTTTATTTCTTGCCATGGTCGAGTTGTTGCGCTTTGTTATCTCGTAAACTCTCACAATTGATATAATGTCGCAGGTTCATACATTATAATTCATACATGATGTCACTAAATACTATTTAGCTACACACTTTAAGTGACAACTGTATTGTCACTGTAGTTCATTTTTTTGTAGCAAGTACGTAATTAATAACAAAATTGGAGAATCGTCTAACAAGCCACGTCACTTTTTATTTAAATTATTGAGCGATCTTGGGGCACCATCACGTGGTGCTCTACCACCCTTTTCCACCCCGCATTCTTGTGAAGCCACCACTCACCAAAATATGCGGTAGAAAATAATGTTGAGACACCACGTGACAATAACACGAGACGACTTAATTACTCGTGTCGTACACGGTTCTACATGTGTCGAGCGTGTGCATGATTGTGCAAATAAAACAAAGATCTAAAATCTATAAGCACGTTAGACGTATATATTATTGCGACCTGATACTTAATCTTACAACATTATGGCCATCAAACCAGATGTATGCGCGATCTTGAAAATTAGGAGTCAACATGGATCGAATTGGTTCGATTTTGTCATAAATCAAGAATCAAATCACTCCGTCAAACTCATAGAACCATATATAACAATCCAAATCATTTTGGAGTATGATTTACCTTGGGTATGTTTGACTAGCGAGGAAAATATAATGGAAAGTGACAAAGATAGAAAGTGAAGTGAAAGAAAAAGAATAAAAGGAAAAAAATGTAATTTTTTTCTCACATCCGTTTGATTATGATGAAAGTTTTGCAAGAAAATAATAGAGAAAATAAAATATCATTGTCTGAAAAAGGTGAAAGTTGCCCAAATTAGAAGAGAAAAGGAAGAGGGAAGAGGGTAAAGAGAGAAGTTTTTTTTTGCTCAGCGAGCGGAACATTTTATATTAACTCGAAGGGTACATCGAGGGGAAAACAGAAAATAGAAAACACAGACTAGCCCATCCAGCAGAAAGTTGGACAGCCACTACACCTCAACAAGAACTACAATTTGAGCGTACGAATCGCATCAAGTAACAACTTAAACTCTTCCACCGAATAAACCTTAATACCGAACTTGGACTTCATCTACATTGCGACTCTCGTTTTCACCAATTCCCCTACTACCTCAACGTTCAAGGTTGCATTGTTGAACAATAGGTCATTCCGGGCGAGCCATAGAGTAATTATTATTGATTTTCTCTAGAAAATAAAATTTCTCTGCACATACTGTGAGAAAAAGTGAGGCAAACTCTCAAGTTTTAGAGAGTTATACAAGAAAGTTCACTTTCTAGAATATTCTTGCTACGTGAACACAAATATATATATATATATATATATATATATACACACGAGACGGTTCAATGAACACCCTATATATATATGTATATTTCTCTTTCTTGCATTTTCTATCATTATATATCTCGCTAATCAAACGGATCCCTATGCTTTGGTTTTTATTTTTATTTTTCGAAAAGACTCCTTTCATTTCAGAAAATCTAGAAAAGAAAAAAAAATAAAAAATAAAAAGATAGTACAAAAGAGTGGAAAGATTGTATTCCATGGGAACCAGAGACCACGCCCATAAAGTTCCTTAAAGTCGCACACAACTTTCATTCGTTTTATTGATCACTAGGATTAAAATACTTCTAATTTTGCAAGGTAGTGTTGCCAATAATTTCTTGCAGCCTAGCTTGTAGGTTCTCTTGGACGATTCAATATTTTATTGCCAACAGTCTTGGACCATTCAAATTTAATCAGCAGAATTTTCTTGCAGAGCAGTGCTACAAACAAAGATTTCAAACACAAATTGTTAAGGAAATGAATTCCACATTGTTTGGGAGCGGAATGAGTGATCAATTAATAATATCTGAGACCCTCTCCACTCATTGCCAATTTTTTTTTTTTGCTCAGCAAAACGAAACTTTTTATTAATCTCGTAGGGGTACATCGAGGAAAAAGGAAAAAGATAAAATAACACATCATCCAACAGAGAGTTGGATGACAACACCTCAAATGAAAGTTACAATTTCAGGCTACGAATCCCGTCCAAATACCACTCATTGCCAATTGGTTTTGAGATGGATATAAAGTTTCCACATGGTATCAGAGCGGGACCCATTCCACCTCACATTTTAAAAATTCACAATGCACACCCTACGATGACAGACCAGTAAAAAGGCTGCACGATGACAGGATCCAAAAAGTGGCCACACGTGACAGACCTCAAAACGCGGCTGCACGTGAGGGGGGATGTTAAGGAAATAAATTCCACATTGCTTGGGAGTGGAATGGTGATCACTTAATAACATCTGAGATATCTCCACTCATTGCCAATTGATTTTGAGATGGATATAAAATTTCCACAAATCCAAACACAAACTTAGTACTGGCTGTGTTCGTTTTGATACTTAACTTAGTTTTAACTTAGTTTTCTAATCATTACCCTATATCTTTCTCCAATCATTGCCCTATTTATTCAATTATTACTTTTATTTTTCTCTCTATCTCTCTCTACTCATTACCTATCTCTCCAATCATTACTCTATTTCTCCCTCCACCCACTACCAAAACTAAAATACTCCAAACTCTAAAACGAACAAAGCCAGTGTACCTTTGGAATCAATTGTGTATATGCGTTTGGGTGTGCACGAAACAAGGACTCACAGACATACCATCTTTAGCGAAGTGCCTCTTTCCAACCTCACCTAAAGCTAGCTTGCACTTTGTCAGAGAAGGAAGAAGCAAGGTGAAACTCATCCAATGCACATAAGTTCGACATGATGCACGCAAAACTCACACATTGAATGGCTTTCAACACATGTGGATCAGATATCTGTCTCATCTTCAAAGATGGAGCTAGAGGGGAACAAGTGTCAGCGGTCGCCACCACAACAATTTTTTTTAAAAAAAATTGATGTTATTTAAGTAAAACAAAAGATCATCCCTAGATTATATAGGCCCATCACCACTAAATTATTTTCATAATATTTTTTGTTATTTAGAAAGTCTTTAGTCCTTTAAATTTGGTTTTAGTAAAGAAGGCAAAAAAAAGTACAAAGCCGAATTTCATGGGCCAAATGACATTACGAAGCATGAAGTTTAATTTTTTATTTTTTTAAAAAAGAACTCCAAACTTTGTCCTTTAAAGCAAACTCTATGTGGATTAAGTGTTAGATCAACAACACACAAAAAAAAAAAAGGGAAGAAATGTAACAGCTAACCGCAGAGAGGAAAGCTGTGTGTCAAACGACGTCCATGGGTTGTGATACGTGCATATGATAAATTCGTTTATAGCACTTTGCATGGGTGGCTATACTAGTTATTGAGGTGGTTAAAGTAAACCCCATGGGTTTATATATTTATTTTCAAATATTATTTGATTATTCTATGCTATTGTCTGCACTGGGTCATTTGTGTGTAGCCAATGTAAATTAAAATCTACTTAAATTTGTTCATAAATAGGTAGTATCGGTTAACAAAACAAAATAAATCAAGCTCGATAAATTTTTAACGAAATCAAACTCTTTAGTTTAAATAGAGTCATGCATTACAAAAATCTTATGTACAATTAATTTTGTCACTGCTAAACCACAATTCTGGAGCTGGCCGTGATAGTTTTTAGTATGCTATTTTGATTTTTATCTAGACCCTTTTTTATTACAGATAATAATTGATGTAATAACCATATATTATGAATTTCATCTATCGAAGCAAGAGAACTTTGGGAATAGTGAAACGTATGATCCAAACCCCTGCAACTTTTTTTTTTTTTACACTGGTTGGCATTGTTGTATGATTGTATCCACAACTCCATAATATGTTTTTGTTTTGTAAAATTTTTTTTTTTTTTTTTACGTTTTCATACTCGTTGGCACTTGGCAGTGTTGTATCCACAAGTAGAACTCCATAATTGTATTTTTTTTTTTTTTGTAATGAAGAGTGTCCCCTTGAACTGGACTAATTTCTCCTCTCTCTCCCACAGCCCTTTCCGCGCATTTGCTTGAGGTGAAGTGCCCCCAAGAACAAATCGTTGCCGAACGAGGGGAATCAACCATGTGACCTTGGGTGATAAGCCTTGTCGAGACAAATCGATTAACCACTGCAACAATCCAATTTTATTTTTTTTTATGTTGTCTTCCTGTTTTCCACAAGGCGGCTCTTATGCCTCTTCGTCATAATAAGACACTCCTCGACAATGGGAACCTTTAATTTGTCTTGGAATCCAGACACTTTTTGTGGAGGCAAAATTGTCAAATCTCATGTGGGCTAGCCTACCATTTTCTTTACCGAGACTATACGTATTGGTATTTTGACCGGTTCGAATCACTAAGCTATTGGTATTTTGGCCTGTCCGAATCACTAAGCTACGTGTTCCTTTTTACTATCGGTCGTTCAGTATAGTATTTCCTTTGTCCCTAAATAAATATTCGGTATGCAAATTTTTGTCTTTAAAAATATGTATATTTTCCGTTAAAAGATTCAAATATTTTCACAACTTAAAAAAAAAACTCATTGATAACTATTGATTTGTGAAAAAAATTTAATTCTTTTTACGAAAAAATGTATATTTTTAAAGGTCTAGATTTGTACGCCGAACAATTATTCAGGGACAGAGGGAGTATATATATGATTTGACAGCACTGGAGGGGTTTTGCATCCTCATGTGATGAATTTTATTTTGCAGCAGTTTTCATCGCACTAACCCAAAATAATTAAGAGTTATGTCCTATTTAATTGAACTCAATGTAATCGTTATTGTTAGTTTGCTCTACTTAAGAGTTATAATGATTTGGCAAGAAAAATCATTATGTTTTCCTGGAACAATTATCTTAATTTCCCTTACTGTAGTGGGCCGAAATAACCTAGGTTTGGAAAGTTCAGAGGGTTCAAATAGTGACGAGGGGTAATCCACTGTTCAATTGTCTCATTTCGTCTTGATGACAGTCCAAGTCATTAGGTTCACCTGTACTGTTTCGCCGAGCGTTAACGTACCCACGCCGCTGTCACCGAGCGATGACGTATCCTCATCGTCATTTCCGAGTGCTGACTTACCCAATGTGCCTTCACTAGTTTTACGTTCGGAAAGACCTCTAATCGTTCGGATGTTGAGGCCTTCGTTCGGTAGTATTGCGTTCGGGAGATCTGTTGTTCGAAAACCACCAAGCTCAACAGAGAGGACGCACGTCTACGGTTATTCAACGATCTTATAGAAGCTTCCATGTCAATACGAAGTGACATCTCTGATTGAAATTGACAGTTCTGATGCTAGCTCGTGGGTTCTGCTAACCTAGGGAGCATCGCGCATTAAATGACTCTGACAAGTGACGTCAGCCGAAGAGTACTACGTGCGTGCTAAGGCACAACCGACTTGCTCAGTACTCCAAGGTTTGCCTATAAATAGAGGACCACTCCTCCAGGTTTGGGATACTCTCTTCTTCATATTTTTCTCCCTAAAAAGCATACACTCTCTTCTTTCTCTCTCACCTACTGGCTAGATCGTCGGAGCTTCTTCCCAGAGATACATCCCCCTTCGATTTTCAAGTATCCAGTTCACCGCCGTTCTACTTCTCCGTTCAAGTTAAAGGAGGGAAAGGGTTAAATAGAATTCACCCCCACAGTTGCCTAATAACATCTCCCTTGGAAGTGTTGCGCACCTAGATTACGCTAGATGAGAGTGGAAGTGCGGAACATGATATGACAAAACGATTTGATTAAGAACATTTGGATGGTATTCGAAAAGTGAAATTGTAGGGTGAGGTAGTAAGTGAGGTCTAAGATCCAATCTTGGTTGGATATAGCTCTATTACTGTAGTTCCCTGCAATAGTTGTTTTCTGATTGATGTACCCCGTCGTTTTTAATAAAATGTTCCATTTGCCGAGCAAAAAAAAAAAAAAGAACATTGAATTAGAATTAAGCATTTTCTAAAAGAATTCATCCATGAGACATTAGAGAAATATTAGGATCATTAATCTAGTCCTATATTGGCTGTATATCTTATGTAACCATCTAGCCTTTCTGTTTATTACGTCAGAATTAATGTAGGATTTTTATTTTATTTTAGAAATGGAAAATCTTGAGTTAGAGTTAGAGTTAGAACAAAAAAATTAAACATTGTGAATAATTTAGGTTGGTCAAATGTAGTTAAAATTGCGGATCAAAAAAAAGGTATTTAAAACTTGTGAACGATATATTTAATTAAGAGCAATGCAAGGAATATAAATACAACTCCAAAACTACCTGTGTCCATAGCCACATACGTACACCCCACATGCATCGCAAATTACGTTCCAAAACTATTACAATATTGTTTTAGCAAAAAATCATCCTACGTTATATGCTTATATTAATACTAAAAAAGATTGCTACTAAAACAACAAAACAAAATACAACTAAAAAACAAAAACACTACAAAAACCAATGTGTGAAATCAGTGTCGTGTCGGATCCATGAGACCCACCTTTGGGGTGGTTTGGACAAATAAGCTAAGTGGCTTATTTTTTTGTTCTTATTCAAATTTTTTTTCCATTTTTTAGTTTGTCGTTAATTTTTGGGAGATTATTGCATTGTCATGATGAGAGGAATCTAAAAAGTAAAAAATTATGATCAAAATTAAATTTTTTTTGAATAAAGACAAAAATAAGCCAAGAAGCCAATTTCTTCGATCATAATTTTTTACTTTTTAGATTCCTCTCGTTATGACGATGCAGTAATCCCCCAAAAATTAATGACAAACTAACAAATGCGAAAAAAAAATTGAATAAGGACATAAAAATAAGCCACTTGGCTTATTTGTCCAAACAACCCCTTAATTAGGAAGGTGGGATGAGTGACCAAAATTAGCAACTAACTTAACCTCGTTCTTGTCGCATGCTAAAAAACCATCGCTGGATCCGCTGCAGATGTCGTCATCCTTGCTGTTGGGAAGTTCAATTATTTATGCTGTGCTTAGATGAGTTTTTGAGAATTTTTTAGTTTGGTTTTTGGGATAATGAGTGGAGAGAGAAATATAATAATGATTGAAGAGAGAAATAGAGTAATAATTGGAGATAGGGATAATAAGTGGAGATAGATAAAGAGAGAAAAATGATAATAATAATTGAAGAATGGAGAGAAAAATGAGAATAATGATTAGAAGTAGGGTAATGTGTTTTTTGAGTTAAAAATTTTTTTTCAAAAAGGAAACGAAACAAAGAATTGATTTTTATATGATCTAATTAAAGAAAAAAAAAAAAACACAATTGCACTTAGGTACCTTATAATGCTATGTGGCCCGCCCTACTATGACTTTTACCAGCACGCCAACAGAAAAGCCTTTTTATCATCTTGTCATGAGCGCCACAGTAATTAATTTGTTTGTATTTTTTTGTGATTTGCTTTTTCCAAACGGCCAACAACCGCCCGCCCCACCCCACGCCCCAAAAAAGACTAATTATTTTAGTTCAAAATCTTTTTGACCTTGGTATAATTAATTACTAGTAGATTACCAACCAACTAAATTCTAAACTTTTTGACTTGAGGCTAAAGCATGCTTAGCAACAATCAAAGCTCTTATAATGTCCCCCGGGAACTAGTTGATCAGGTGTGTGTAAGCTGGTCCGAACACTAAGATTATTAAGAAACAAAAAACAAAGCTCCTAGAATTCCTCCATATTTGCCTATTCATACGTATCGATCTTTCTTTCTTTTTTCTTTCCTGTTTTATTTTCTATAAATCTGTTTGGTTATCCTATATAGGTCTTTTTATTGTCAGCCCACTCAATAAGCATACAAGAAAACAAGGAAAACAAGTATTTCTGTGTATTTTTTTTTTACACATTCACACTTGTTATTGTCAGCCCATTGGGAAAACAAGCATTTCTGTGTATTTTTTTGACACCTTTTAATACACATTCACACTTGTTATTGTCAGCCCATTGAGCTGAATTTAGAATTTTCCATCCTGTATTACTATTTTAGTCGTCCAATTGTCTTATTTTGGATATGGACATCACATAATTATGTCTAGATTCAGACCCATAATAAACCAATAAGCCAAAAGGCGTGCAAACCAAACCGCTATATAGGAAAAGCATTTTCTTTACAACCATCATGTGTTTTTTGAAAAAAAAACCCAACAAGAACAACAACAATAATTTATAGATATGCCCTAATTTTGCATATAATACTATATAAAGTATATATCCAATAACAACAATTAGAGTTCAATGCATTTAATTGGACTCATTAGTTTAAACTAGCTACAACATCGACAATCAGGTTAATATATAGGCTTCCATTAAACCCACTTCCGTAGATGTACACATCATGTGATAATATTTTAATTGGACGATTCGTGTCTGAAAAACCATAGTTTGCCTAGGTATATAAAAATCAAAAAGTGCTAAGAGTACAGAAGAAACAGTGTACATACGGTGTCCATTGCCATGTGGGGCCCACTACGGATCCCACACGAATGATCCGGTCTGTTAATAAATTTTAAAATATTTTTTGAGTGCTTTTGCAAAAAATCAGCTCAATTGAATATGTATAAGTACTTGATCCAATCTTCTAGCTTTTCATTGTCTAACTTCTGAATGAAAAGTTAGAAAAAATCGGATCAAATACTTACACATATTCAATTAAGCTGATTTTTTGCAAAGGCACCCAAAACATATTTTAAAATTTATCAACGGACTAAATCATTCGTGTAGGACCCATAGTGGGCTCCACACGGCGATGTACACCTTATGTACACCCTTCGTTTGTACCAATAGCAGGACTCTATAAAAATTTGCCAAGTATACAAAATATGTGTTTTGTCAATGAAATTGCTAACACAAATGAGCTCAGCTTTTTGAAACTTACAATGTCCATTCGTCTATTCAAGATCAAAATAAAACTTTTTTTATGAAAGATTAATGGATAGAATTGGTTAAACAACCTTACAGAGTTGATATATTACGTTATCCAAAATCATCCAACATCAACAATTTTCGACATACAAAATTGTACCAAAAACTATATTTGCATGGTTTGGAGAACAAAATATATAAAAAAAAATTAAATCAAAATTTTATTCACACTCTCCCTATTTTATCATTTGCAATCTTTTTTTTAATCCACTTACATTTTTTTTTCTCGGCAAAAGAATATTTTAACCCACTTCGATTTACAATAGTTTCTTTCATCTGAAAAAAGTGAACGACGACAAGATTAGAGGAGTGTATAAATTTTTACTCATCGGATTACCGATAAATCCATAGACGATTTCATCATGGAACATTTTGGTGTGTTTCATAACTTTTATGATTCATAACATTTTTATTGAGAATCATAACAATGGGGTGTTGTTTGCATGAGAATTTATTGGCCCAATCAGAGAATGACAAGTGGCCATTCATGTCGGACGAGACGGAGTGCGCATAGACTGAAATACATGGAATCACACAATTTAAAGAACAATGACGTTCTGATTAACTTAGTGTTGTTTTATAGGTAATGATAATTGTTGCCAAATGTCACTCAAATGATAGCTCAGAAGATGAGCAGTTCGAAGCTTAAAGGCGCAAATCATATTATTCAAACAAGAGGCAGTTACACCAAGTTGACACAGTCAAAGGAATTGAGATCCAAGCATGTAGCTGCCCACTCCCAACACGGTGCAGTTAAAGGCAAGTGGGTGATGGATTAACTGAATCACCACAGTTAGAAATCATGGAGTGAAAGTTTATATTCAAAGTTGAGATGACTTCGAAGGTAGCTAAGCGGGAAAATGAAAGCCGTGGAGAAGACTCAAGAGTTTGCCTATAAATAGAAGAAATGAAGAAAGGAAAAACTCCTAGACAAATCATCAAACAAACAGTTATGCTATGCTTGGTTTATCCATTAGATAGTAATTTAGGAACTTAGACTTAGTTAGGAGTAGTTTGTAGTAGTAGTAGTAATCACATTGTAACTTATTCTGTTCGTTTGAGAAGTTGGAGAATCAATTGGAAGGCAAGTTGTTTTGAATTGATCAAGATATCTTGTTTATTCTTTGGTTTGTCGAATTTGCAGTGAATCGTTGTGCCATTTTAATACTTCTAGATAGAAAAATCCTCTTCGTTAAGGTAATTGAACCGACGCCATGGTCGCCTAATTAAATTTGGCTTTTATAACTTAAATCTAAAAAGGATAATTATAATCCTTTTCTGGCACGCTTGTACCCAATCATATTTCTGAAGTAAGCCAAAAATTCCAGCCAAACAATTTTTTGGCTCGCCCAATGGGACTCTAACTCACAATCGCCTGATTAAGTTTAGCTTTTATAAGTTAAATTTGAAACTGATAATTACAAATCTGGCACGCTCGCACCCAATAATATTTCTGAAGTAAGCCAAAAATCCCAGCCAAACAGATGTATATCACCTTTTACTTTCATCATTGATGGGTATTAAAAGGCATATTATTTAATTAGGAAACTTAAAAATGGCTACTTTCACTTCAATGTGGCTTCTTTCACTTCATTGTCATTTCCTTTGTCAAATCAAGACTTCAGAAAGTAAAAGAACAAAGTGGTTTTTTTATATATTTAAATATAGAACAAAAGTAGTTATATTGGTGATTTTTTCTAAGCTGGGAGTTGCTTTTATTAAAAAAACAAAATAAAGCATCGCACTTGTTCTGTAACTTTTTAAAATCGCCCATTCTTATGCAAAAAACAATAATCTAACAACAAGTCTACCCATCACTAAGTTTCACCACTCATTTACGTGGCAGTTGGTCCCACCTTGTTTTAAAAAAAAATTAGAAAAGCCTGCAATCGCTCCCTCTATACCCCCTCCCCTTTCCACCTGAATTGAACAACAACAACAATTTTAAGTTTGATTTCGATTTGAGCAGCTGAATGATTTGCGAAAGGGTGGCGTTTTCGGGGGTTTCCGTTGACACCTGGGGCTGGGGGTGTGTCAAGGCCGATGGAGTCATAGTTGAATGAGAGAGAGAGTAAGAAATCTAGATAAATGGGAGGAAGAGTAGACAGAATGTGAAGCGCTGTGATTTGGATAAGGGTTGCTTTCGAATTCAAAATCATGGTCTTTGTTCTTCTGGTGGAGAGGGGGACGGGGTAGAAATGGGTTATTTGCAGGAACACCCCCTCAACTATCACATTTTGTCAACATGACCCCCCATCTTTAAAACTCGGCAAACTAACCACCCCCCCCCCAACTATCTTGTCAACTACACCCCTTCTGTCCAATTATGTTTAAAAATGTTAACTTTTTAGGTTAATTTGGATGGAAAAATTTTGAAAAATAAAATTTAAGACTAAAATGCCCTTCCTTTGCCTTAGGCGGGAAAAAGAAAGAGAACCAGCCCTTTATCTATATATTGCTCTCTCTCTCGCTCTCACTCATCTCTCACTCTGCCCTCTCCCTCTGTCTCTCTCTCTCTCTCTCTCTCTCTCTCTCTCTCTCTCTCTCTCTCTCTCTCTCTCTCTCTCTCTCTCTCTCTCTCTCTCTCTCTCCCTCTCTCTCTCTTTCCATCTCTCTCTCTCTCTTTCTCTCTTTCCATCTCCAAACTTTCTCCATCTCCTCATTTCTTCCCCCCACCCAGAAACCGCCGATCCAAATCTCATTTCTTCCCCCCACCCACTCCCATCCAAACCCAAACCAATCCAAGCCCAAAAAACCTACAATCCAAACCAGCCAGCCACCCACTCTCTCTCCCACCCCATCATTTTCAAACCCAGAAACATTTAAAATCATGAATTTGAAATACAAAAAAAAAAACAAAAATTTTCAACGAAAATCTCTCTCATCTTTACTGTCATCTTTCTTCTTCCTTTTCTTCTCCTCTCTTCTTCCTCTCCTCTCCCTCTCCATCCCATCTCCTTCTCCTCTCCCATCTCCCACGCAGAAATGCAAAACCCAACCCATCCAAAACCAGAAACATGAGCAATAGCTCTAGCACCAATTGCTCTCAATACAAAGGAGAAGAAAGATGCAAATGTGGATGCAGAGCTATGATGCAAATGTCATTGATCGTAAAAAAATCCAGGAAAATGGTTCCTGAGGTGTATATCAACTACAAGGTAATCCATTTTTTGGCAAGAATATGCAAATGATCTTCCTTTTGTACATTAGAATAAAGAGTAATAATTGAGAATATTTTGTGTTGATTTTCAGAAATGCAATGACTGCAATTTCTTGGTGTAGGTAGACCCAGAAACTTGCCTTAAAGGATTAGAATATGCCAGGAGAATGCAATCCATAAAAGATGAACTTGAGAGACAAGTTGAAGAGTTGAAGATGATGAATGAGGGGTTGGAAAAAGGAAACAAATGGTGGAAGAAGAAAATGATGCCCTTGTTGTCAAACTAACAGACTTGACAGAGATGAATATCAACCTAACAGCTACTAATTCAGCTCTACAGGCACAAATTCAAGGGAGAAAGAAATTTGGAACAAGTTTTTTTTTTTTTTTTTTGGAAAATCACAGTAGTGGTAGTCCTACTATTTGTTGTCTTTGTGACTGGTGTGCTCGTGTCAAGAATTGTGAACCACTCCCCTAAGAAAAAACCTTTGTATGTGCATTGAATATGAATATAAAACTTTAGTTGACTGTCATGAAATGAGGTGTATGAAGTGTTTTCCAGCTACCTCTTCCTAAAAACAAGTGAACTATGGTATTTTACCAGAAATTATCTCTTTCTGGAAAGCAAGAGAACCATGCCAACCAGCAGCACTTGTCCATAAACCTAGAAAACCAAACCACACGGAAAGATTTTGCATCAGTAGCACTAGCCATAAATGCAAACAATTCGTATATGTACTATCATGTCAAACACCAAACCAAACCATGTGCTGCAAACATGATAAACAAACAAAACCATGAAACAAGTTTCCATTGCCATTACCAAAAATATTACGTTCGGTACTGATATTACAACCATTGGCAACATTACATTCCAAGATTACACATAACCACCAAACTACTGGCAACCAACTTACTGCCATGGCAACCAAGCTAAAGTACTGAAAACCACAAAAAATATTGCATTCAGTATTGGGAACCAACAAAAAGATAAAGTACTTATTCCATTAGGTACAACAAATCCATTATACATTGAAAAATTTCATCCTATACCATTCCCTAAACCATATTCAAATGGCAGATTTCTGTGTTAAACTCAGGGTTGAAATTGCTCCTTAGGACTCTAGTTTGGGGATTGGAGTTGTTGGCATTATAGCATTGCCATTACCACTGGCACATGATGTAGCAAATGAACTTAATGGCTGACTCCAAAAAATTGCATTCTCTATCCTACTAGATCTCCTCCATTCCTACATTCGCAGCATGTAATAAAAGCTGATAACTATGCCATGCACACCTTATAGTATGGACTATAAACTTAACTAAATTCATGAGATTTCTTTAGTTTTATACCTGTGGGTTTAATAGACCAACAATCAGGGCAATAGTTCCTACACCTCTAAACTTTGGAATTGGTACTTTGGCTTTTACAATAATTGGTTCTTTACCTTTCCTAATAGTTGGTTCTTTACCTTTCACATTATTTCCACCATTTTGTTCACATCTCTCTTTGATAACAACTACAGGAAGTGCAAGAGTGCTTCCACCTCTACCTTTAATCACCATTTGCCCTTTCTTTACAGTAGGGTCACCACCTCTACCAATCCCTCCAACCACCATTATGCCACCTCTACCAGTTTTTTGTGCACCACCTCCTTTAACACCAACCTTTCCTCTCCCTCCTCTACCCTTTGTTCATTTTCCTCTTCCTCCACTAGCAATCTTCCCTCCTATTGCTCCCCTACCACTCCCAATGTTCTTGTCTTTTTCCCTTCCACTAGTCGTGCATGGAACCAGTCATCTTTCCTCTACAATTATCATTTTCTCTACCATTATCATTTTCAAGTCCTCTACCATTGTCATTTTCTGTCTAGAAAATATGGTATACATTTGACACAAGGAAACAAAAAAAAAAATACCAGTAGTGAATAAGTTATTTAAGCTCTTACTTGTTCAACAGTTGTGCTTGTTGGTTTTTAAGGACATGTCTGGAATTGTGGCCTAGCTACTTGCAATTGTGGCCTAGCTACTTGCAAATGCTATATTTGAGGCATGTGTATACTTTTTGACTCCATTTGAGGGACCTGTTATTGGATTCTTTGGTTCATCAAGGCCTTTCCTCCTATTCTTTTTTGGTCTACCACTTTTGACCTTAAAAAGAAGAGGTTGTATAGGTTCTAAGTTCTTACGAACCCGCATTGTTTGGTCAGGAATTGGCTTAATGGTGAAGTCATATGTCTTGGCAAAAGTACTAATATGAAGGCACTCATCAACAAAGTTTTCAGGATTAGAGTTATCAGTGATGATTGTTGTCATTCCATGCTGACATGGTATCCCACACACATCTCACTTTATGCATGTGCAGGTTCTCTCATTTAAGTTCACAACAAATGTCCTGAGTACAGTCATTACTTTATAAATTTTGTCACCACTATAAATAACCTAACATTCCCCCATCAGCTTGCAAGTTTTCTCAACCCTTTTCCTAATCCTTAGACATAAGATACCCTCTCAGCCCATGCACATTTGCCTCCTAATTTGTAACCTTGTCATGAGATACATTCTAATACTTTCCAACATGGTCAAAATTGGTTTTTTCCTAATCCTTGGACATAAGGTACCTTCCCAGCCCATGCACATTTGCCTCCTAATTTGCAAACTTGTCATGAGATACATTCTAATACTTTTTAACATGGTCAGAATTGGTTCATCCCTTGCATCTTTGATTACTTCATTGAAAGCCTCACTAGTGTCGTTGTCCATTCTATTGCATTTTAACCTTAATCCATACATGCACCTAGCCCATGTCTTAGGCTCTTCACTCATTAAGTACTTATATGAACCCTCATCAATTTATTTAATGGCATTCATATGGTACTCAAACTCTTAAACTGTGTGCACTGATGTTGCGTTCCATATTAGGTCTTTTCATTCTTTACCCTTGTACACTTTTGAGAAATTTGAGTACATATACCTAATGTAGTACCTATGTTCAACATTAGGGTAGAA
The DNA here is from genome assembly GCA_014282245.1 of Rhododendron simsii. NCBI lineage: Eukaryota > Viridiplantae > Streptophyta > Magnoliopsida > Ericales > Ericaceae > Rhododendron > Rhododendron simsii. Next base: position 39,098,220 of record CM024954.1, read on the forward strand.
CTCTACAAATGTTTGTGTCGAGCCCTAAGTGAAGAAAAAAAAACAGATGTTCAGTAAACATTAACAAAAAACAGATTGCAATTATTTAAGTAATGAAATGCGGTAATTACAAACAAAGTACCTTCTGCCTGTCAAAGACCAAGCACCGTCCTCTTTCCTCTGGATCTCCTATCATATTTACAAGCAAACCCATGAACCAAGTCCAGCTAGCTTTTGTTACAGACTCCACAACAACAAATGCCAAAGGAAACACCTGATTGTTGGCATCTCTTGCAACTGCATGCATCAATTGACCTCCTAAGGGACCTTTCAAAAAACAGGCATCTAACCTAATTATAGGTCTGCAACTAGATAGAAATCCCCTCAGCTGTCTATCACAACTTATGAAAATCTTCTCACAAACACTGGTCCTCCCTCTAGCAAGGATTCTGTATCCACCTTAATCTTAGCACTACTACTTGGATTCTGTATTCTAACCATCTTACAATAATCCACAACCTAGCATATTGCCCTCTATGATCTCCCCTTATCAGTTCAAGTGTCTTTCTCTTTGCTCTGTACACTTTGTTCTCTGAAACATTCAACAACTATTCCCTCCTAACAATTTTCTTCATTGAACTAACCTTAGTCTCAAGGTCATCACTAAGTTTTGCTAAGTACCTTTGGGAAAGCCAAGATGAGGTTGCATTATTATTAGTGTACTTCCTGGTACATGAATTGATCTATCTTTTTTATTTGGAATGATTTTTCTTCATACATGGGAGAGGCATGAAGTCTAACACGACAATCATGTGCACACTTTACAGTCACCCTCCTAGACTCATTCTTTAAAAATGTGAAGTGATAGCCCTCCTTTATGTGGCATTCCCTCAATAATTTCCTAAAAGTTACCACATTAGGAAATTTCATCACTTTAATTAATTGAGGTTTGTTCATGTAACTCTCTTTGAACTCAGGAAAAATAAGCCTCCCATTTTCATCAAACTCAGGTGCAAAGTTGTCATCATCACTGTCAAAACTACCATCATTTTCTTATTCACCTAAACTCCTAAAGTATGTTTTTTCCTAAACCTACCAAGGGAATACTCTCCTCTTCTTCCTCATCAGAAGACTCCTCTGCCCCACTAAAAGAGGCAATGGAAGTAGAGCTATCATCATAGGGCAACCACTCAGTGTCTGAGCTATCATCATCATCCATTTCACCAATTTTATTTGCATCCACACCTTCAACTCCTACTCCTACTTCTCCATCTTGATCACCACCTCCATGTCCTTCTCCTTCTCCTACTTGTTGGTCATCTCTCAACTCAATTATGCAATCCTGGTCTACACCTATCACCTCCTCATCCTCTAAATCAATCACATTAGGACAATCAACATAAATATCAATAGAGGAAAAACTTGACACCATTCACCAAATGTGCTACAAACATGTTAACCATATCATCATGATTTTGAACGAGGAAATTAGGGTTTCCAGTGAGTGAACAGGAGCGAACGTGATTTCGGTTGAACGAGGAGATTGAAAGATGAGATTTAAGGTTTCAAACGTAAAGGAAAAACGAGGATTAGGGTTTGAGATTTACGTTTTCAAATCGAGGTTGTCGTTGTTGGATTCGGTTCCATGAGAGAGAGAGAGAGAAAGAGAGAGAGGAAAGAAAAGGGGGAAGAAAAGAGGAGGAGATGGAGGTGTGGTTCTGGGATGGTTCTGGGAACCCTACTTATTTAATTCTTTAACAGACGGAAAGAAAGGGTAATTTAGTCCTTTCGTCTGTTTCCGTCCAATTTTTAACAGAATTATGGGAAAGGGGTGTACTTGACGAGTTTTGATAGTTCCACAGTTTGCCGAGTTTTAAAAATAGGGGGTCATGTTGACAAAACATGATAGTTGGAGGGGTGTCCTTGCAAATAACCCGGGTAGAAACTCAGAGGGAGAGAGAGAGAGACTGAGTTTGCAGGCTTTCCTGCCTCTTTTTTTAAAGGGGGAACCCACCGCCATGCAGGCGAGCAGTGACCCGTGGGAGGAGGGAGCGGTGGAACTTAACGGTGGGGTAGACTTATTGATAATCTAAAGCCATTTGGATTTGAAGTTTCCAAAAGGCAGAAGAAAAAATGGCCATGCTCTTTATAATTGTTGTTACCCTAATGCAGGGTACCGTATTCTGCGGCCACAATTTGGGTTGTTGCTTTATGGAGGGATTGATTTACAAAACAAAACAAAAGTTGTAGTAATTTATTAAAATGAACCAATTTATAGCATTTTTGATACATTATCTTTTTGTATTTTATAGACCCTCAACTCATCACTTTTTTTTCTGTCTGGCTATTTATTGTAGTGAGCCAAACCGGACATGGTTTAGACTGCCCGGGACGGGCTGAGCCCAACTTGCGGAAGGGCGAAAAACATAAGAACCAGACTTAGGACGACCGACTGGTATGGATAGACAAGCTAAGACGACTAGGCACCCGACCCGAAATATGGGAGGCGAATAGCTTAAGGGCGGGGACGAACTGGAATTTCCATCGATAATATTAAGAATTAGAGGGTGCATACCGTACACATCCGATGGAGGTTTTGTATTGTAGATGTGAGCAAAAAATCCGTCAAACCGCGATTTCAATCCAAACTAAATGATTTGATTTGGTTTTTTAGTATTGTGGTTTGGTTTTTTGTAGTGTGGTTTGGTTCCGATTTAAAAAAAAAATTTGAAACCATGTTAAATGGTTTGATCTGTGGATTTATGTTAATGGTTTCAGTTCCAAACCAATCTGAACCATGTATTTATACAACTCATTTAATTTAGATACGCCAAGTATACATGAGAGTTATATATAGTCAACTAATTCCCTAAATTAATAATCTATTCAATCCACCGTCCTAATTAGGCAATCATGGTAACATAAAGTATTTTCTGTCAAAATTATTCATTATTGTCAAAATTATTTAGTATAAACTTCTATATATCACAACTCATTTCTATAATTGTGGTACACCAAAAGCACATGGTATATAAATATAAATATATATATATATATAATGCTTCATTCAGTGAATAATGATTTCATAGTTCAATTAATTCCTAAATTTTCCTATATTTTTATAAATGAAAACCAATTTTTAGTTATCTCCACAATTTTGAATACTTTAAATAGTTTACGAAGATAATATCTCAGTTTCAAGTAAATTGTAATTCGTAATCGAAACCGAACCGTAGTCTAATGGTTTGGATTGGTTTGGTCCTATATTTTTTGTGGGTTGATTTGATTTCCCAAAATTATAATCCGTAGGTAGCGGTTTGGTTCTTGATTCACTATAAATCGAACCAATCCGGTCCATGCTCGCAAGGAAGATTTGCAGGGCACCACGCAAGAAAAAATGAGTTTGGACCCATTCCGGGTCCCACAAAAATCTAGAAAAATATCCATAAATTTTAGAATACTCCCTTTGTCCCCTTTTTAAAGTCCAGTATTTCATTTTGGGTTGTCCCTTAATAAGTGTCATTTTGTAAAATTAGTGGATAAAAATTAGTACATTTTTCATTTTGCCACTAAAAGTAGATTCCATTTTGAAAAGTTAGTGAGGAAAAATGTAATGATGATGTCTCCATAGAGGGTAAGTAGGAAAAGTGTAGGTAAAAGTTGATATGAAAGGTGTAATGATGATATTTTCTTAATAAGTTGGAATTACGAAGCGGTACACTTAAAAAAGGACGAAGGGAGTATTATTTTATGGGGCCTATAAAAAATCAACTCCAATGAATATCGGTAAGTATTACTTTTAGATTCATAGAGGCGAACTAAGCAGTTTCACTCTACGAATCCAAAAGTAATAATTACCAATGTCCGTTGGAGCTGATTTTTTTACAGGGCCCCATAAAATATTTTCTAAAATTTATGGATATTGTTTTAAATTTTTGTGGAACCCAAAATGGATCCAAACGCATTTTTCCTTACGTGATTTCCTGTAAATCTTTCTTGCAATTAGAATTTCTGTTAATGTAGAGTGCATGAAGAAAAGTCAAAACCAGTGGCTTCATCGATTTATGTTTATCCACGTTATTGATTATTGCCTTTCATACTCCACGTTAGTGGCTTCATCGATTTATGTTTATCCACGTTATTGATTATTGATTATAGCTTCTCTCAAGTGTATAATTCCCTTTCTGGTTCTTATCTTCCACGTCCTTCTTGAATGGCCTAATCCAAAAATGATAAACTCAAATCCATTTATGTTAATCCACGTTATTGATTATTGCCTTTCATACTCCAACCCCACGTTTTTATTTCCTTTGAATTCCAATCCTTCTGGCATGCCAACTTGCATAGAGTTACCAATGGGCTCTGTCCTAATTGGTACTGTCTTTCTCATGTAGGAGATCAGGATTTAAGTCTCATCTTGAACGTTTGGAATTCAATGCTATTAATAACCTCTAAAGCCCTCGATTGACTGACCTATTAGCATAGAGTTCCTCCATGAATGACATGTATCAAAAAAAATCCCTTTCTCCACCTCTACATGGGCAGAATCAACATCCATCCCATTTTGTGCGCCCACATAAGTCTGGAAGCAAAACGAACACATGCCATTGTTCTATGACCACTAAATTACTTTTATAATTGCAATGAGTACAATTTTTAAATCCTTAACGAGGATCTATTGGAGTGCAAGTCTGATATTTTTGTCAGCAGTCAGGGTAATTCCAACTCCAGTAGCATATGTTAAGAGCTAACTTTTTATCCAATAAATGCATCTCTTTCAGAAATCGGTGTTTATTGCTCGTATTGACTCTGGAACTACAATGTTTCTCTGAGGAGCAGATACCACATCAAACAAACTACAACTAATTTCATGAGTCATTCGCTATTTCACGATCTGAAATTAGTTCGTACTTACACATACATGACTTAATTACTTGTTGCAGTTAAAAAGCGCGTAGTTAAATTTAGAGTTAGGTCAACCAACCCACCTTTGATGCGTACCTAGCTATCGTCTCAACCTTTCTGCCAGCGATACAATCTTGACCTTAATGACTTAATGCAAATGCATACATAATTTATATACATGTATAAAAATCATGATTTTTTTTTGTTTCTGAGCAATTTTATTCCCATTAGGGAACATGTCGGTTGTTTAGGAATCAAAGGACAGCCTAACAATGTGAAGCATGCAAATAGAAGATGACAACCAGCATGTGATTCTCTGTGTCGAAGCATATGGTTTTATTACTGTGAATAATTGATACTCCGTATCTGTGCGGTGTTTGTCATTGTTGCACGGAATCCGAAGACTTATTCTTTATTGGGGATGTTATTAAATGAAACTTCGTTAAAAAAAAACATTTCGAAATAATGTAGTGTTAAATTGAAAATAAGATGACTATATGTATTTACATAAATATATGTATTTTTACAATAGACCGCGATGATCTTTTCTTGTTTCAGCAAACAATTTGGGTGATTGTTTTGTTTTTTGAATGAGTTCAAAACGCGCTCTCTCTCTCTCTTTTATCACATTGAGCAGCTCGAATTATCAAAATTCGATCGAAAAAGGGGAGGTGCTGACGGTCCTGACCGTAAGAGGTCCTTACTTGAACCGGACTATGTGTGTATATATATATATATGGCGTTTCAGCTAAGGTCGTCCTCAGAGTGAAAAAATACGGACTTCTGTTAACAGCCGTTAGATTGTGTTTTGAATGGTCTAGATTCGCGGACAATCTGTTCACGCAAATAGATATCTGTTCGCGCGAACAGATTGTACACGAATTCGGACCATTCAAAACACAATCCAACGGCAACTGAGCGACGTTCTCATTTTTTTGGTATAAGGGCGACCTTAGCTAAAGCGCCGTGTGTGTATTTATTTATTTATTTATTTATTTTAGAATTGGTGTCCGAACCAGGATGTCTCTCTATATGGACAAACCATAATATCTTTGCTACATACAAGAAAAATGGTTACGGGACAAATAAAAGTTCTAAATGAGTGACTTGTAAGGTCCTTTTCTTTGTCAATGGGCTCTAGCCCAGTTAGCATTTCTAGGGAGAACAAGGGTTCGAGCACCGTCGTAGGCGTTTATGAGTTAAGAGTTATGGACAATTTCTAAACCCTTTGTTAACTAACTTACTAACCTCTCGCTAACCCCCCACTGATTTATGCAATATTGAAAAATAAAAAAATAAAAAGAGGGCCCTTTTCTTTTTGAAGACCAAATTTTAAAAACAATCATTGTCCATTTTTAGGGCTTCATGGGAAAAGAAGGTCCAATTTTAAGGACTGAGCCCAGGAGGTTACCTCCACTCATGCAAACTTCAGGTGGGCCGAGGCATTCATTGGATAGTGGGCTTTACGCATTACTGTCATGTTGAGTCTGAAAATTCAAAACAATATATATAGATATATATATATATGCACGAAAATACTCATCATTTATGGAAAAAAAAAAAAAGGAACTTTTCATGAACTCAATGTCCTTCTGCTTTCAAACTTTGCGTTTCTGGTCTGTGATTTGTGCTTGCACTTTTGCGTTTTTGGTATGTGATTTGTGATTGCGCTTTCAAACTTTGCATGCACTTTGCGTTTCTGGTCTATGGCCTATGATTTTTACTATTACCCAAGTATTTTTAAAAGTAATTATTTCTCAAAATACTTGAATAAAAGTGCCAAAATTTTACTTTTTCAATTTCTCTCATCAAGACGAATCAATAATCTACAAAAATTCGGCCCAAAACTATAAAATGCAGAAAAAAAATTCAAATAAAGACAATTTTCAAATTTAAGTTACGTCCAAGAGAACACAACCTAAGAAAGACCCCCAAACTCGCTATTCAGCATTGGACACGAGGTCAAGTATGTCTCAGAAAAACAACATAATCTCAGCGCCTGTGGCTCAATTTTTTTAAGACCACGGTAATAAATTAACGCAATGTAGATATTTTTAAATAATCAGGTGTCTCGAGCAGCTCACACACCTCGACTAATCTTAAAGACTAATCCCACCGTCTACTAGCGGAAAACATCATTTAAAGCTAGAGCAAAACTTTTGCATGAATTGGCCCCAAAGAGAACGTTCTCGAGTCCCATCATCACCCTCCAGTCCAATACCATTAGACATTCTAAAAGCAATTTCATTTTGAAACCAACAAGAGCCCATTCCTCGAGGGAAAGTACCAATACCTAGCTAAATTCAGAGCTGTGCTATGTGCACAGCAGGTCGTGCACAGCAACTAACCTAAATTCTGAAGTGATTTTGGGTGTATCGTTAACGCCCCTAACGATATCGGACGAAGCTCATTTTTTACAGAGACCTTAAACGACATATTTTGAACAAGATGAGCGGCTCCGATCATCTTTGTGCGACCCGAGGCGAGAGCAAACGGGCTCTGTGCACAGCCTGCTGTGCACATAGCTTTTCTGCTAAATTCATACTTCTGAATAGGTTAACGACACTACAAATATAGACACAATACAAGAACACACAGATAATTCCTTAATCTACTTTCCGGATTATCCCAACCCGAGGCTTTTCGGCCAGGGTTGACACAGCAAGCTCACACCATAGTCCAGAGCCAGAAGCAATTAAAGTCCATACTGGAAACTCTGCCTGGTATATCCGGCCATAGAACTTGATTAAAGGGAACCATGGCTCACAACAACTGAAACATGCAAAAATCCAGAGAGCAGAACTAAAGTTCGCAGTTCAAAGGCTACACAGAGAATAGGAGCCATTTCAAGACAGAAGTCTGTCAATCTACATATTAGGCAAAAAACAGAAGCTAAGCTCACAGTTTCCCAATTCATGAAAAATATCACGGTTTCTATCTTATACGCAATAACTAATTCTAACACTACCATAGACTAAACATGCTAACAGAATTCAAACCCTAGCCATGGTTTTAGGATTGTACCAAAAGCATGACTTTACTGCAAACTGCAGCCGAGGCATGCAGCAGAGAAGACCAAACACACGACATTGTGAAAATCAGGTAAGCAAGCAGATAAGGTGCAAATCATTAGCGTTTAGCCCCTCCTCTTCTCCGCTTTTTTCCACTCTTTGTGCCAGTATTTTTCACCTTTGACGACATCCCCTCAGCGATTGTCTCGGGTGACTTGTCGTCCTTTCTCTCAGTTTCCTTCACCTTACCAGAACCATTAGCTTTAGACTTGTTACCACTCTTGCTTGCATTACCCTTGGACTTGCTGCCCTTTTCAGGTGTCTCCTCTTCCTTTCCCTCAGTTTCTTCCACCTTACTGGTGCCATCTTTAAACTTCTTACCACTTATGGTTTCTTTACCCTTGGACTTGCTGGCTGTTTTCGGAGCGGTAGTTTTCGGGGTGTCTTCAGCGTCAGTTCTTCGGGTACCCGACTTTAGCTTCAAGCTGGTCTTTGGTGTGCTACCATCGTCTTTGGATTTCCCGTCTGCTGTGGAGCCATCAGCATTAGATTTACGACGAGCTTTTTTAGAAAGATCCTCAAATTTCCCATCCCCAGCATCGTCAGTTTTATCACCAGACTTGTTATCTGAAACTTTGGCATCAACTCTGGATTTACTATCAGATTTTGCATCCACTCCTTTTGATTTGCTAGAGGAAGCACCTCCGCCTCTGGAAACAATTTTTAAATTCAGTTTGAATTATGATTAAATTTCAGGAATCAACACAAATAATACACCAAGAAATGACAATGAAATAGCCCAACCGTGAACCCTCCGTCTTTACTTGCTTTGTTGATGGTTCAGACTTCGTTTTTGCTCTCTTCTTTTTCTGCCTGGTGGCAGCAAAGCACACACAAGTCAGAGAAGTTCAGGGCTCTATAAACATGTGCAGTAAAACATTAGCAGAAACACTACAAAACATGCACAAAGGATATTTTCAACAAAAACAAAATTGCTGACTTCCAGTATTAAAAAAAAAAAAAGGGGCAGAAGTTGCATCTAGATTTGTTACTATACGTATACTATTTAACTTCATATATCCTCTGTTCTGGAATTTTGCAACTAGTTTAGGGCACAAATCAACGGAAACATGTACATTTCATGGGAAGGATCAGGACTTCGGCATTCAGCTGCTTGTTCCTGCCAAAAATATATTTACCGCCATTAGCACGAAACATAAAAGTATCGAGAACTACAATGTGACTTTTCCAATAACCCACCGCATCTGACATAGAGTCATCTCCAACAAACTCCCATTTTTCCTGTCTAAGATTTAGTACTTCTTCATCACCATCCGTGTACGAAACCTGTTCAAGAATGCAAAAAATAATGGATCACGGAATCAGCTTAACACCGGCTACAAAGCAAATAACATGCAAGCAAAACCCAAATAGCTATCGCACGCCTAATGATAACCTAGCAAGGGCGAGCATGCTAACCTTATGCTTCTTTTTAACAGCATCATATGAAACAATAACACCTTCATAGAACCTGCAAGTAACGAAAGTACATTTCAGCGATCATGATTAATATGCCTATCTATGGTTTATATAGCATGTAGGTGATAACACTTTGAACCATGGTCAGAACAAATTCTTTCTGTTTTTATAGCCAAAGTGAGTAATAATTACTGTCATTGTGTCACAAAGATATGCATAATGAAGTAGGAAATCATTCCATCTCCAAGAAGTCCAGACAAATGCCTGGAACTACAAGGGATTAAGATGTGAATAGAAATGCAAATGTAAAACAGCAAAAACAGTTTTCATAAGCAACAATGCTCTAGATGTGAATAGAAATGCAAATATAAAACAGCAACAGTTTTCGTAAGCAACAATGCTCTCCGGTGAAGATATTTTCTATAAAGAGAGACAACCACAGGCACTCTTAGGTGTAGGTTATGATGCAGAAAACTCCGCAGAACAGCTGAGTGTTATGCCCATACACCACAGGCACTCTTAGATATTGGAAGTACTTACTTCTCATCATCTGGCCACCAAACCTTAACCTTTGAATCAACCAGGTTACGCCCATACACTACAGTATCAGATGCCTGAAATGAGAACGGAGTAACCTGGTTAGAATTGGTTCAAATTTCAAAAAGTACAATGGACAGAAAAAATTACTTAGTGCAAAAAAGGAGTTCAAAGCCATGGATATAAACAGAGGAATGTAATTCTTGCTGGGTTCTCACTTCTCACCCAAAACAATCCACAGCTTTAGCTGTTCAAACCATAGTTGTCAAATCCCATATGGTACCGAGTGTACCATACCGCAACTAAAGCGGGCGCATGTAGCTTGGTGTAAACCACCCAAAATACAAAGCTGTTCCAGTGAATACCCTGCGAACCAGCTTTTACGGGGTTGTTTCGGTCATATTTCAGAATTTTCAACTAAAATAAAAGTGAGTTTTTTGGAAGGAGTCAACAAGGCCGGTACAAAATGACAAGGATATTCTTTTTCATTGGAAAAAAGACTAATAAAGCTCAAGGTAATTCAAAAATTGGAGTCCATATGTACTTGGGTATTTTTATCTCAAAACATTTGTCTTGCCCTAACCTCAGTAATCAATGGTTTATGATTCTGAAAAACTATCATAGAACTTGCCTGGGTATAAACTAGTCAATGTATGTGTATCTGATGGTTTATGATTATAACATATATATGAAATACGTTAATTTGCTGTTAGAACCAATGTAGAGGTACATTAAAGGGTTAGAACTTGTTTCATTTCTCTATCTCAAGTTGTGCGGTTATTCATAAACATATTTAATACATATGAAGTATTCATAGCAGTAAATCTGAAACGGTTCTGAGATACACAGCAGTCCCAATACAAACCATCCCAGTAGAGAAAAGGGTACGCTAGCCAGTATGGGATTGACACCTTTGGTCCAAACATAATGGAAACGCTAATTGAAGGCCAAGAAAGCTCAATGATAGCTCAATTCAACCTTGCTTTTTAATCCTCAAATAAAATTCAGTTCTCCGAGGCAACGTTTAACTTTGTCTTGTTCACCAGTTCAAGTGTTTTAGGTGACCGTGATATCCATCCCCTCCGCTCTACTACCACTCGATGAAATAGTTGAACCCATCACTCTGTGTCCTCAAAATGCTCTTTAGTCTTTACTTTTTGCCAGCGTAGTTAACAGGACCCATCAGCTCCACGGAAAATCGAAAACCTCCTAATGCTTAAATGAAAGTAAGAAGAGAGTAGGAAAAGGAGGGGCAAAAGACAAGATGAAGAGTTCACTAATGATGTTAGTTTAGCAAATTCTTCATCAATACTAAATGCAATGATGATGAATCAAAGCTAAAGCAACTATGCAAAACCTCCACATCCTCGCAACTATCATTTGAACACCACGCCAGCACTCAAAGGAACAAAAAAAAAAAAAGACAGTGCCAGCTTAGAATCTATTAATAGCATTTAAAGTTAAACATGGCTCTTTGCAGTTCCCCATATATCTCTAAAGGAACTCAGGTTTTTTTCCCTTCACGTATTTTATCAAAAAAGATCAGAAATCTCTAGTTAATGTTTCCTTCTCACATAAATCAGAGGACTTTCCTTTCCAACTGGTATTCCAGATATTAAGTGTCTTGATTATATTGCATAAGAATCATTCGCCTTAAATTAACCAGAGAAGGATGCTTCAGCATCATGGTCAGGGAGGGGAGAATATCAAGGAAATGAAGATAGTCTCAGAAAATGCTTCTTGGAGCCAATAGACTCCCCACATTTGAAAGTGACAAGGGGAAACCCGACATGCCATGGCTTAAAAATAGGGTAAAATGAATCTAGATTACCCAAAGGCTGACAGGGAAGATACAATATAACCGCACCAAAAGGCATTGCTCTACAGCCACTACAGCAAAAAAAAAAGTTCCTAATGCACCTCAAGGAAGTGAATCCCAAGATTCCCAACAGTGTCACCTCTGAACCTTTTAGCTCTGTGTGCCATGTTAAGGCCAGCCCAGAAAGTACTTTCAACACATCGCTTAACCAAGTTATCCGATGAATATAGTTAATAAACAGCTAATATGATCCCTACAAAAAGGGTTGTCATCGGACCTTCTACAGAATAGTCTAAACAAACAGCAAGCACTTCGAACTCTACTGTGTAACAACTGGACTCACCATTTCAACTCAGAAAGTAGCAACCATTGAGGCCATCTGATTTAAAGATGAGATTTGAATATTCACAATATCACCCCTCCCCCAGGGGCGACAATCAGCACCCACAAAAACATTGGCATATATATACCCATGTAGCCTATACAAACATTGGCATATATATACACCGGTGGTCATAAATCATAATTAGTGGTTGAACTACATTACGACAGTCACTTTTTTTATAGCATACACGTGTTCTTTTCCAGCAATGAACAGCTGGAAACCAAAAAATCCATGTGGAAACTTCAAGGGGCTAATAATACTTACTTTCTCTTTCACTGGTGTGCGCTTTTTCTTGGAACTTGTATTGGGGGTTTCCTCTTCAACTTTCTCTTCCACTGGTGTGCGCTTTCTCTTGGAACTTGTCTTGGGGGCATCCTCTTCAACTTTGTCTTTCGCCGGTGTGCGCTTTTTCTTGGAACTTGTCTTGGGGGTGTCCTCTGCAACCTTCTTATCTAAGTTCAAGACAGGCTTTGGTGAAGGGATCATTTCCTACAACGTTCATAAGAACAACATTTATGATAGTGATCTGAAAAAATAAAAGAGAGTAATTCCCAAGGTAACCACACCATACTTTGTCATCATCTTGGGTGGAAGACTTCTTCGAAATAGCTTTTCCACGTCCTTGCTTTTTCCCATCTTTCTTATTTTTCAATGAGGACCGATCCATCCTAACACACAGTTTCAATGGTTTATCCTCCGAGTCACTTGTAGTCCCACCTTCACTCTTCAATTTATCTGCCAAATCAGGAGTCCTCTCCTCAGTAGTACGCCCAGCGGTAGCCTTTTTCCCAGAGCGTCTTTGTGGCTTTCCTTCTGAAACAAAGGTACCATCAGATGCCTCCTTAGAAACATCAGCAGATGGAGCAACTTCCCGAATCAATTTGTCATTCTTCTTTGCTCGCCCAACCTTTTCCGAACTGCCCTCAACAGGAACATTCCCACTGGAAGATGGAGAAGCAACATCCATTGCCTCACTACCTGTTTCTTTAGAAGAGGACATCTGAATGTTTTCTTTCTCATACGCCGGAGGCACCGGGACCTCAACAGACGGCTCCCCAGAAGGTGGAGTATGGACTTCCTTGCTAAGACTACTTTCATGATGTGCAGTTGATTCAGCTTCCTTATCACCATCAACTCGCGAGGAGTCGTGAGGGTCAGTTGAATTAATTACAGACTTGGGTTTCCTTGCTCTCTTCTTGGATGTTTCTTCAGCCTTAGTATCTGATTTTGTTATCTTCCCACTATTAGACTCATCAGGTTCGCCATTGCTTGTTACAGTAGTATCAACTGACTGATCAGTTTGGTGAGCTTGCTCCTGCTCCTGCTCCTGCTCCTTTGATGACTCATGATCTTCCATTCTGTCCACACACCCAGCCTCTGCAACGCCATTACTCATAACTGACTTAGGAGATCTGTCCTCAACAGGATGATCTCCTTCAGGCCGAGTCGCTGGCACACTTTCTTTAGTCAGCTGATCCTAGAATAACCTTGACAAAATTAGTTGCAGGAAAAGGTTTCCCCGCATAATATAGTGAATCAACTGATGACCACAGACTAGATACAAAAGGAAACAGAAAATAACTGATGACCACATGCCTGGGCTGACTCCTCAGGAGATGCCATGGCCAACTTGTTCTCATCCTGACACAATCCATCCAAGAAGTAACATAAGACTAAGTAAAATCAGAACAAATGACTAGTAGTAGTTTATATCCATGAAGCCTATGCTACAAATTCCAACAAAAAAAAAATGGTGAACTTGATCACACCTGAACTGCCAAATCTGAAGTTGTCCTAGCCAAATTGCGATCCTCAGTCTAAAAAATCAGCACAGTACAACGTCAATACCAAATCATCCTTCAGAAATGTCAAGTACCAAGGGAAAAAAAACTCAAAACCAAACACTCCAATTGAAGCTAAGGCTCTACGCCACACTTTCTTTCAAATTCATATTTTTCCTTTGCCGCGGTAATGACAATTTAAGCAACCAATATCAGCAGCAAAATGGTATCCACTCGCAAAACATTACTTTCATAGGGTAACAATGAAGAAAAGAGCTCCTCTACTTCAAAAAAAAAAAAAGACAAACGTCAGATATCAATATAAAAATCAAAGTGGATTTATTGCTGGACAGTCAATCAATCATGGCTATCCCAGGACAAAACTAATTCCCATTATGTTACTTAGATCCATTTTGGCGAAGCACCCATGCTGTGTCATCTGTACAGAACGGGTGCAGATATGGGGTATATACATGACACAACATTTCAAAACCGGACAGAGCGTTCCTATTCAATATCACTTGCGGGCAAAGTGGGCTGTTATAGCACACATTTATAGTTTCCTATGAAGTACTGGCATGCCTAATGCTGTGTCATCTCTACGGAACGGGTGCGGATATGGGGTATATACACGACACAACATTTCAAAACCGGACAGAGTGTTCCTATTCAATATCACTTGCGGGCAAAGTGGGCTGTTATAGCACACATTTATAGTTTCCTATGAAGTACCTATGAAGTACTGGCACGCCTAATGGTTGGTGTATCTGTGTTGGACACACTGGGTACCAACACAATGAGGACACGTGTGATGTGCTCCATATCCAACTATTTATAACAAAATTTAAAAGGGATCACGTGCGAGATATGTCGAGGAAAAATATCTCAAGCAAGACATATGCGGGAACAAGTCGTCGTGTCTATTCATAATGCAAAAATTAATATCAAATGTCAAAAATTATAACAAACTTGTCATTTGTGCCTTGTAATTTGCCTTTTTGATGGCTCACCTCTGAATCGTAGTATTTATTTTAATTTTCGTGCTAAGTTTTAGTATTGGTTTCAATCAATTTTGAGACTTTGCAAAAACAATATTCGTATTCAACCATTGAAAAACTATATAAAAAGATGACCCCGTTCAATTTTCTATCATATCCTTGCTGTGTTGATGTCCGTGCTTTTCAGCGTTCCAAAGGTTATTTCTTTTCCTGGCTTGGGCAGTTATGGCATGCTTTACGTGTTGTGATTAACTACTTTTTGCACTTGAGTCGATTACAAAAAGTCCAACAAGGCTCACGGCATATATTAAAGAGTTTGAACTTCGGAGCCTTAATTAGCTTGTCCATGTTCTGGTCAATCAAATTTCAAACAAAAAAAGATTCTTGGCCAACTTGTATGCGAAAGAATATATCACCAAATATTTATTTAAAATATCCCCAAACACGTACCCAAACTAGGACTAGTATTTGTCTATCTTCAATTTGTAGTTTTGACATGTCCAATCCTAAGAAATACACTAGCACCCAAATTCCAACCCCAAATCTAGGGGTAGACCTAGGCTTGAGCAGGCTGGGGACCATGAGCTGCCCCCACATTAGGTACACAAATACATACATATAGAATAAGTTGACAAATCGCATGATTCACAATTTGATTCCTTATTCAATTCACGATTCATGAAAAAGCAATCTGAACCTGCCGGTGAAACAAAGTTTAGGGAGATGGGTGATGAACCATAAGTTTCACGATCCAATCAATTGTAGCGTTCGATAAATATTGACAAATATGAAACCACTTGTACCATTATGATTTTGGGAAAAGACACGAATATAACTTCATAGAGCATTAAGTTCGTGTACTATATTCCCATGCATTAAGTTCATGAAACCACTTTTTTGTTAATCACTAATTGATTAGAATATTTATTCGTATTCAGAGCATGTCGTAAACTTGTTCTCTCTAGTCTTTCTCTAACATTAAAATAATCATTTAATAAATGTTTAAGGCTAAGATACCTCATTCTCATGAGTGAACTATTAGTAGTCTGGTGAAATTTCCATAGCTTATTATCATTTCAGTCAACAGATGGGGGAAAAGTAATCAAAATGTTACTATTTTAATTTGCTAGACTTTAACTATCCAAGTGGAAAATATTATTGAGTGTGATTTCTTACATGAACACGAATATCGACAAATACATCTCTTTAATTCTTGTATACTATAAATCATAAATTGTTGCAGGGCTTAGAGACTTGAAGCAACCCACTTATGTTGCCATATGAGAGTTTCTTACCTACTAGGCTAAATAACAAGTATTAGAAACATACTTCACAAAGTTTTAAGGCCAAGTATTCATTTTAAATGAATCTTTAATATCTATATATTCATTTTCCTATTGTGACTGAATCTTTTCCGATTCACAATTCAAGTCGATACAAGATTCAAAAAAAGGCCATTTCGATTAACTATTTAACAACCTTATATGAAAATATAGTTATACTGCTATAACTCCTTACATACTACAAAATACATAAAAGCATCTTACTCATAATTGCAATGAATGTAAGCTTGAATATATATCATAGTTACGTACTTGCATTATATGAAAAGAATTCTGCATTATTACAACTTAATTTCATAATTATAAGACAAATTTCTTTCCTAATTTGGCCCTTCTCGAAATCCAAATATTGGTGGACGCAGCATGAGTCCCTGTAACGTAGTTTCCCTATGATTGATCATACAGATACACGTTATTCGAGCCAGTGGAAAGTTCTCCCTTCTAACAAGCTATCAAGACAAATAGATACAAACCAACTATGGCACGGGAAATTTATACAATTGGGGGATTGGGCGCAGATGATGTACTTGCACAGCAGTTGCAATGAGATGGTGGTTAAGTGGGATTGCTTGCGCATACAAAGCCAGCAGTGACTGCAACTGCAGAACAGGAATGGCACCACTTACTACGTCATCATTGGATTCACTTGTGTAACCCTTTATGTCAATTGTCATTTATTTATGGGTTATATTTACGTGTAATTGAACAAGCCTATAATTGGGTACATAAATAGCAGAAATTTGTAGAAACGCTAGCAGTAAAGATTATCATTATGACATTCCAAAGAATGTCCAATTTAGAATTACCATGAAACAAATCTATGGTTTAACACTCTTACCTAGGCAAGTTATTCAAACAACAGCGCACTCTCACTACACCCACTCTTCCCCTTAGAACTTAGAGTCAACCATGTACAAAAGAATGTCATGTCGAGATGTAAGATAGCATACCGACTGTTCTCCACAAGTATTACGATCATTACGTCCATCAGCATTAGTTCCATTGCATATAGAAGTAATTACTTTGTTGTAATCATCTAATGATAGGCGCAGGGACTTCATAGCTTGTATAAGGCACGGTTTGAGCTTTATTGCGGAGTTTTCAACTACTCTCTCCGCCAGTTTCCGAGCAATTGCAGGAACCCCCTGAGATAATAAATCCCTTCTAAGAAACATTCAAAAACAAACAACAGAGATATAAGAATCCATCAAATAACATTTGACCTGATTTTCGCTTTTCAAGCTAGCTAGGATGGGAGAGATTAGCTCCAAAGAAATATCTTCACTTTCCTCCAATACAAGAGTCATAATTGTCTCCATGGAGGAAAAGACATTATCAGGGTGATCATCCCTGGATGTTCAACAAAAGAAATATAAGCTGCTGAAAACAGAAACATGTACAATTTCATAGCACTTGCACTTTCAAATTGTTGTACCTTTGCAAAGTGGTCTTATTAGTAAACGTTTATCTGCGGACATTACGAGTAAAGTATTATCTGCTTACGGAAAGGTTTTTTACCCGAAGAGATGTACATGAATGCAAAATAATTTTACAAAAAAAATTGGAAACAGACTACCACATATTACACAACCTATAAAGGTGCATCTTCAACCATTGAAAAATCAAATTCTTCACAAATTTTGATTATCAAACGCTACAGCCTGATGTACACCCAATAACACACATGAGGATTCGGTTGTGAATTGAGAAAGATTATGTGATTCAAATTAGGTGGTGCATCCCAAAAAAAAATTCAAGAACCAATGCAGAAAAGAGTATATTTTGGACCCAAGGTTATCTGCATTATTCATTGATTTCAGAAAATACAGCATAAAAATTCATATAATTATAACTTTACACCCTTTGGTTTCCTTCGATGCTAATTATATGGTAGCGAGACCCACAAAAAAAATATCGCCCATTCCCAATGCAAAAAATACATCCTCCACGATATTTTCCAATTCCCAATGCAAAAAATACATCATCAACAAATTACATCATGAAGGAAATCATAGGCGTCACAAAAGCCAAAAGGTCAATGACAAAAAGCCAATGAATGAATCTGAACAAAGGCCCAACAAAAACAAGGATCAACTATGGTCTCTGAGCTTAACAATTAATCAAATTACCACACATATAATGCCTTTTTTTGTAAGAACCCAAATATTAAACATTAGCAAATATGGGGAACGAAAGGGGTGAGTAAAAGGTTAGCTCCCCAACCATGTTACAACTCACGTGGTACATGTTGGGCGAAGCACCATGTCAACATGGATGAGGGTGGGAAATATGTTCCAGACAAGGCATTTCAACACCGGACACCCGATTTCTATGCATTTGTCACCAGAGGGCTATTATGGGCTGTTATACTTATAGCACATATTCATTGTTTGTTTTCACAGCTTGGACATTTATGGCATGCATCAAGTATCGCGATTTACGAGTTTTTTGGCTCGAATCAAATAAGGGGAGCCGAACCTTAGTTGCAGGAACCTTCAACTATCCCTCGTTTCTTCGACGGAAACGCGCTTCCGCGTTCCCGTCGAAGAAAACTCCAAGAAACTTGTCCCAATGACGACGGGAACTCGTTCCTTACCCATACGGGAACTTACACCCAAAATACGGTAGACTTACGATTCAAGCTGCAATTGGTACCTTTAAAGTTGTTTTTTTCTTGTTGGTGTGCATATCTGATCTTAACCTTCTAGAGTCATACTAATGCCTTTAACTTTTATGCCTACTTAATATGCACAAGAGCTCTATTGTGTAATCATGTGCTACAATAAAAATGTTGAAATATAACTAGAAACTTATAATTTTAATAGTAATATTTTATGTGGTAGAATAATATTTTTATATTGACATTTAACAATATAAAATTCCAAAATGTATTTATAATTTTAATAATTTTTCCTAACCACTCCCAATGGCGCTCCCACTCTTCTATGATCATCCGTTCCCCCGTCCCCGCCCCTGCTCCCGTCCCCGCTCCCGCTTCGTGTAACTAAGAGCCAAACAAGGCTCATAGGGTAACATTGTTAAAGAGTTTAAACTTTGGACTTTGGAGCCTTAGCTGTCTTATTCATGTTTTTGGACCAACAAAATTCATACCAAAAAAAATTTCTCCACTAAATTTCAATATCCGTGTATACATAGAATAATATTTCTAAATACTTATTGAGCATATCCCCATAGCTACATCCAAATTCGTATCCCCACCGCCGTATATTTTGTTTCTACATTTGACCAATTGGATCCCTAGAGATGCACCTGCATCTGCACCCAATACCCACACACGAGTCCATGTAACATGGCTCCCCCAATATAACAGTAGATATATACCTCAAAACGGAAAATTTTGGAGACAACTAAAATCTTGTACTTGTGGATGCATGCATTCACTTATCGGAGTTTCAGATACAAGCTTTATTGACAAAATGAAACCTTGAAAATTTTAGTTGATATTTTAAGTCATTCTAGTCAACTAATACTAAAAATAATCGATTCACCACCTCCTATACTATTGCAACAACAAAATGTCAATATCAAAGAAAAATACTGCTTCTTGACTCTAGACATATTGTGATTTTGTGACAAGATCCAAACAAAAGTTCTACTGGCTAGGGACAACACCATCCTCTGTTAATGCAAACAAGTATGCGGCCCATCACAGAGCTTGCAAATGATAAGGCATAACCCGAAGAGATAAAAAACAATCAATTGCAACTTATCCTACACAAGCCATGAAGTACAAGATACAAAAGAAACAGATCAATCAAATTAGACACTACTTTAATCCTCTAGTACCAGATTAGCATTGTTTTACATGAGAATATTGTGCCCAAAAAAAACACCGTGTTCCACTTTACTACCAAATTCATTTAACATAGAATCAATATTACAGTCCAAAAGTAATGTCACCAAAGCTTGGTTTTTCTAACAAAGTATAAGCAAAGAACTTGTGGAACAGCATAATATTACATCCTACCTTATAGCTTTCAGAAAATGCTGGAACATCTCAACAATAAGACCATCACATTCTAGATCCAACATGACCACACACGATCTGACCTTGGCAACAGTTTCAAGTATCAAGGTCCTCCTGTCATATGATCTGCTGGACTTGTCAGATAAATTTTCAAAGGACGACACAATCAACTGGAAGATATCCTGTGAATTCATAATATGAAAATTGATAAGGACAATTAAAAGAAAAAATTATCATTCAATAACACAAATAACTAAATCCAGAACCTTCATCTGATCATCATCATATGGCGCATCTGGCGCAGTAATTCTTGTTATCTCACTGATGCAGGAAGCAACTGCAACTTTCACATCTGCATCTTGATGCCTCAGAAGTTCATCTGCAACCAATGCCTTCCTAGATGGAGAAAGTGCAGTTTGCATTGATTTGGTAGGCGACTGCTCCACCCTCGACAGGTAGTTCTCAACTTGCTTATTAGCATAACAAAAACAGAAGGTTCAAAAGCATGAACAAGCAAATTAAGAAAAGAAGCAAACAAATCATTATGCAATTTTGTAAGTCAAGAAAAAAAAATCCTCTAAAAATGATAATAAAACAAAAAATGGGATCTTACAGTCCCAGAGCTCAACACAAACAGTCTCAGGGTAATTTAACAAATTATGCTACGTTTTTTATGGTGGAGATAATGCTACAAGGTGCTGTTTTGTTTGGTGCAAATTTCACACTTTGAATTTTTTCCCATCCTGCACAAGTTAAACTCTCTCACCACCTTCAAATTCTTTCATTCTTCTTACTTTGTCCTTTTGGCCCTTACTACCAATATCTCCGTTAGCCCCAGGGACACTTTCTTCTTCCTCAAGGGTTGGACACATCAGGGACGCTTTCTTCGTTTTCACAAGTGTTGGATACCCCAGATATACAGCTCAAAAACACGTCATTTGTCTATCTCAGAATACAAAAGAAATTTTGTGAGTTGCATCTTCGGGATAATCCTAATTTCATAGTTGCATCTTCTTAATGAATTCTAGAAAGTATTCCAATAGTTCAGTACAGTAGAAAATTTGTGAGTTTTTCTTCACAGTTTCCATTACCATGATTTCTAATTGCTTCAGTGTGTATTGAATGATACTGTTATTGATCTAAAGCTTTTTCCACGATGAACTGCGAATCTTTTTAATAAAATTCAGAGGGTGGTGTATTTTTTTCATCTGTGTAGCAAATGATAAATATCATAACCCTGCTGTCTCATCTTTGTGTGTGCCTCCAAACAGTCAAGGTTAAGTCTGGCATGCCTTCATCAAATACAAGTCCTATAACAGAAAGACATTCAATGAGAATGACTACTGTATGCTCTGAATATAGTTCCCTAAGGTAGAGCGTTGGACTAAAAAGACAGCAACCTAACTTGAGATTCACTTAGTTGACAGGGAAAATGGCCCAGTAAGCACCCACGCATCAAATACACCCCCCAGCTGAGCATGCACCAAAAGCACACATTGATGATGTGTCGGTCAGGATCACCTAGGTATTCTATGCCTTTGATCACCTAAGAAACCACATGCCAGACAGCAACCAATTACTACACAGCATAATAGCGCCACCGACAAGTCCAGATGAATTTGATTTGCTTTATGACAGCAGGAGGAGTTTTAATCACTGTCCACTCAATTTCGACAATATGACATGCTGAAATAAACAGCCAATGCATTTGTTGCAATACGTAGATCCTAAGAGATTCAAGCCACGAACAAGAACAATTCTCAATTTCCAAAATGCTAGTCTAAATATCCAAACTTAAATTGCAGACCCAACATGGACACAAAACGAAAAACTCTACGTTTGTACAAATTAGTGTCCACCGCCCAGAAGTAGTAGTATACATTTTCCCACTGCATTGGCAACATATGATTCACCATGATTATTTAGCCGCATAATGTTTCCAGAACATGTAACATCTAATGTAACTATACTAGGCGGTGACAAAAGATGATTAGGTCAATCCGGCGACACATAGCAAGTAAAAAAACAAAGTGAAACACTCTGCCGCCTATACGGGGAAACATCTTTCCTCTGAAATGGTGAGGCCATTCTTAAGAGTCCCATCTGGGTAAAGTACGCATCCAGCCTACAGTACGCATCTAGCCTACCACGTATTGGCAACCGGCGATTCCGTCTTTTGGTAGTCAATGCCTAGTGGCTGCGGAGGAACCGACCCTTCAGTCAGCTCTCGTAGTCACAGTATCTATATTAAATGAACAAAGTAAGCAAGCAAGGGTTGCAAGCAGGCCCAGAAAATAAAGCGCTACCTTATTTGGAAGAAAATTTCCACACTAGCCCCAAATTTCATAAATCACATACACCCCAGCAAATCTAATGCAAAACAAAAAAAAAAAAAAAAAAACCAACACATTCAGAATTCAAGCATCAAAAGTGGCACATGAGGCGCAACCTGAGCGCTTGATACTCACTTTTGAAGAGAACAAACAAAATAATATACACCCCAGAATTTAACACACATATCACTCAGGAAAAAAAGAAAAAGACAAAAAAAAAAAAACTGAATTACACCAAAGGTCCCGAAGATTAGTTGAGGTTCGCGCAAGCTGGCCAGGACACTTGGTTATCAGGGAGAGAAAAACAACAACAACAAATCCAACAACAACAACAACAAATCCAAGAATCCCAACGCACGGGGACTATAAAATAAAAAATAAAAAAAACGAAACAAAACCCTAGAAAATTAGGGCTTACATCAAGAAGCGACAGGATTTCATCGACCGAAGGCGGAAGTTGAAGCAGCTTGTTCCCAGCTTCCTCCAGTTGCCTCTCCAGCTCTCCAGTGTCCGTACACGCCATTCTCTCTCTTTAAAAAAAAAAAAAAACGATTTCTGAACTCTTGAATCCACACCACGGAAAATCTACAAAAAAAGAAAAAAAACACCCAAAAAAAAAAAAACCTAAAACAAACAATTGGCTACTGACTGATGAAGAGAAACTCACGGATTTTTCCAGATAGGAAAACGGGGGAAATCAAATCTTGCGTTATGGGATTCGGGGTTGCATGCGGGCGTAGATGGCTAGAGAGAGAGAGATAGATACAGGATATAGATGCGTATGTAGAGGTAGATATCTAGGGTATATGTTTTTCTTTTTCTTTTTGCAGAGAGAGAGAGAGGAGAGAGATAGAAAGGGGGGAGGTATTTATGGGCGATTTTATTTTTCTATTTATATTGGAGTGTTTGGGGCCGGAATCAACCGAGTTGTTGGATTGGAATTAAATTTGGGATTTGGAGTCCGCCAATTGGATTCCGAGGTGTTGGGTCGTGGGGGGATCCACGTGTGGATGCCAGTTGGATTCTGTGGGGGCAATTACATGTTTACCCCTGGTGTTTTTCATTTTTTTTATTTGCCCCTAATGTTTATGAGAAAAGCTTTTTTTATGGTAGAGCCGTGAAAATAATTTATAACGCTCTAAAAAAGCTTAACTCTTCACGCGAATAGTTTTTTTTAAATTCGGACTATTAATTACCGAAACGAACGACAGAGATTGCTTGGAGCCGCGAATAAGTTTCTCTCAATGTTTATTGGTATTCCTTTTTTTCAAAAATTAGGTTTTGGTGTTTTTGTTTATTGGTTTTACAAGGGAATTGATTTTACACTCACTTTTTATCTAAATGCACTCTTTTTTTTATTTCGTAGTAATGTGAAATAACATAATTACCTTTTTCATGTGTGAAAAGAAAAATATATGAAGGGCTGTTTTATAATTCTAGATGAATGAAGAGAAAAAATGTAGTGCATTTGAACAAAAGAATAGTGTGAAAATTAATTCTTTTTTTTAATTTTTACTACATTCACATTATATTTTTTGAATTAACCATTTGTCTCTAAAAGAGGAGTTTAAAAAGTAAAAATTTATAACCAAGAGCAAAAATAGTACAGTACTGTGGGGAAAAAAAATACTAACAGCTGATATTTTTGTGTATAATGTCGTTTTATACTGTATTAATTTTTAAATTTTGATTCACATTTTCATACTTTTTTTTCGAGTCCATATTTTTGTTTTAAATGTTACTGTAGTTTCGAAATATATGGGACATGCGACTTATGTTCTTAAAGGTATTATAGCAACTGTATTTTTATTACTTTAAGGACGACAATCCAAATTTGTAGTGTCAGAATTACAAATGTGCCCTTGCTTTAAGGGGAGTGATTCTCGTACTCTCCAAATTGTTAATCGCGTTGTAACAATTTGAGGAGTGCAAAAATTAGCTTTATATTAATTTTTGAACTCCTATTGGGAGTGCGGTTAATAATTTGGAAAGTACGAAAATCACTAATCACCTACTTTAAAAGTCTAACCTTTTTTGATAGATGGGGATGAAAACGCGAAAGATTAGCTAAATGATGCAATGTTTTCAGCTAAATAAGAAAGCTTTAAACTCAAAATCAATAAAATCCAACCTAAGATTACTTATATCACAAGAATGATTAAGTGAATTATATTTCGGTAATATTATCAGCTGGACAAGATATATCAGAAAACAACTCAACTAATAAATAGTTAGGAGTATTTTTTTGGTAATCTGAAATTAATTCAACCACCGTATTTTGGACAAGCTTTTCACTTCTGCTCTAATAAAGTAGTTTTGCATCTCAGAAGTGCAAAAATAAATTTGCAATATGAAAATTGAGAATGTAATGTCAACCACGTGTGACGAGACAGAGAGACTAAATTTTATGAAACCTCTTTTTCCACCGCAATGTATGGATGAACCCAAAGCAAAGTATAAGAAGTCAACGCAATGTGTAATGGAAAAAAGACTTTAAAAACACCACGTGACGGTACTCTAAGGATACTAAATAGTCTCTCATGACAATAGGGAAATATAAATCCTTATATGTTGACCATTCACAAAAGGAATAATATTAATCTGATGCCAATAGACGCGTGATTGTACCATATTTAGTATAAAATCAATAAACGGTACTCCTTCCTTTCCACTTTATTGTGTCTGTTTCTTTTTTTGGATGTTTCAAAAAATTGTCTATATCTCTTAATTTATAGTAATATTTTTAAATATTCAATATGGATTTCGTTTGATAAATCTCAATTAATTCTTTTAAACAAAATTTTTGAAATCATGAAAAATATTATAGATTGTGAGATATAAATAATTTTTTATAAGGTGCCAAAAAAGAAACAGAAACATCAAAATGAGATGGAAGGAGTACTTTTTTATCGAACGAAATGAAATGTGTGATCATAATTGTCGAATCAGAATTCACCTAACTGAACCGGCTACCTCAAAGTGAACCTGCGATCAACGAGTTTTAGATGGGGTGAATTTGAATTCCCTTTCTTATTGTTTGATGATGTATTAGGAATTATGACTAGGACTGCTCAAATAATCCGGTGAACCGTGTAATCGGTCCGGACCAAATCGATTCATACCTTTTGGATTTTGTACGTGAATTAATAGTCCGGACACGGATTGAAAAATTAGAAAACCGTGACTCGCGGTTCGATCCACGGATTTTCAGTACAAAACTGTGGATTAACAGAACCGAACCGTGAGATATTTATTTTATATAAATAATATATAATATCTATGTGAGTATTTATATAATTAAGTGTTAGTAATGTTAACATTTTTTCTACCAATTTTAGTATTTTATCTTAATAATGGGATATAGTGTAGATGTACATAAAATATATGGAGTAAATTGTAGTTTTTTCATATAAATTACGAGTAATCCTAGTTGAGTTTCAGTAGTTCGTTTATTTTCCAGTTCTTTTATGTTATGTATTGTAATGATACAATCCTACTAGTGTTTAGATTCTTTTGAATTTGATTTCTGAAGTACGCATTTGGTAGTTTATGTAACGAGTACTTCCTGGTGGTGTTAAACTTAATTCTAAGTGTAACCTTCTTCCCTTTTAATGTGAGATATATGCTTGAGTTTTATTTTTTCTAAAATCCGTAGACAAAATCGTAACCAATCCGCGAGTCACAGATTGGATTGGAACTGGACCGTAGGATTTTTAGTCTAGACACGAATTTCATTTTGTAAAAACTGTGACCAGATATTCGGTTTTCGAATTCCTAGAAATTTGAACCGAACCGGACCACAAGCAGCCCAAATTATGACCCAGTTGTCCAATCAACTCTTGAAACAACGTTTTTGGATTTAACAAGGGTTTAAGAAAAATGAGGTACTTCGTATTGCAGTCCTAACTTCCTTACGCGTAGGACTGTAAACGAATCGAGCAACTTGCAAGTTCAGCTCGGTTCGACTCGTTTAAAAAACGAGTGGAGCTCGAGTTCGAGTTTTTAGCTCATTTACTCCAATTGGCTCGTTCGACAAAAGCTCAGCTCGATTAAAAAGGCTCGTTTGGTAAATGACTATCATTAAGGGCTTGGCTCGTTAAGGCTCGAGCTTGAATATTTGGCTCGTTTAGTAAAGCAGCCAAGCTCGAGTTCGCTAAAGCTCAACTCGACTTGGCTTGTTTACAGCCCTACTTACACGTGACCAAAGGAGCCCTCACCGGGAACTCGACAACATGGACTTAATTGGACTCGGCAATGCGGGAGAATCGTACAACGGGATCCGTACGTGAACTTTAAGATAAGTTTGACCCATTATTTTAGCTTAACCCTAATTTTACTTGGGTAGAATGACAAGAAGTCGATGAGTTAAGATTAGTATGGGGTGTTTAGGAGCCTACTTTTTGGCTTTTGATTTTCAGCTTTTTGGATTATGGTCAGAATATAGTTTGGGTATGATAGAAGTGTTTGGGAGATTTGTACAGAATGTATTTTGACATTATAGTAGTGTTTGGTAGATAATTGTTGAGAATGAATTATGGGTTGCATTTTTACCATATTGCCCTTTGTCTTCTTATAACAGTCACTTGCAGGGTATAATTTTTTTTTAAGAATCTGCAAATATTAACCAGTACCATAAACCCTAAGTCGAAAAAATAAAACCCTTGTCAAATCTCTCTCTCACTTGCTTTAGTCTAACAGTTCTATAACAACCTACATACAGATAACCGATGCAGAAACATCCACTGAAAACCCTAACCTCTTCAACAATTTCAAGCCGAAGAAGAAGAAGAAGAAGAATACCTGAAAATTGGGTATAAAAAGTTTATGAGAAGTGGTGTATACATGCTCCGGCAACACTCCGTGTACGACCACGGCCCGTTCTCCATTGCTGTGAAGTGCTTTCTCATTTTTCCTCTCTGCCGGTCTTTCTCTCTTCTCTGGGTGTCGGATGTGTGGTGAGCAGATGAGAATGAAAGTGGATAAGGGAGGGAGGTCAAATTTGGTAAAATAACGGGAGTATTATCGGTATTTTCGTAATATAAACTCAAAATCCGAAAATGAGAATCTCAAAAACTCCTCCAACCCAGATTTTGGTTTTTGGCTCCTAAACCCATAATCCGAAAATCTATTCTTCCAAAATCCATTTTGAAAATCTGTTGCCAAACACCCGAAATCTGAAAATAGGAATCCAAAAATCCAAAAATCTGGTTGCCAAACACCCCCTATATATGATTGGTTGACAGCGAAAGCACCACAAGATCACATCTACCAAGCTCCGCCTCGCTTTTGATCACCCATAGAAATATTCTCTACCAATATTCTCGGCCACCGCACCATGAGAATTGCAAGTCTAGCCTAATCGAGGGCTTGTCAACCATCCTGTCCTAGGTTTGAGCAACCAATATGCTTAGCATTGGTTGACAGCCAAAGTACTATAGGATTGTCTCCGTCCACGAATCACTGTTGAAATTGGAATGAAACCGAGCGTCTTCTCACTTTTGATCGCCCATAGAGATATTGTTTATCAATACTCTCGCCTCCCCTGCTCATTGCACAAATACATGAGTCCCATTGCCATACAGTACTCTCCCTCCTTCAAGCCTCAATGTTCTTATACCTCCAAACAAAAAGTAAGGGGGAGAAATCTGGAAAATACTCCCCTTCAAGAGCGGGGCTCTCTTTCATGCTCCAAAATTCATGCGATTCTGCCAAAAGGAACGGAGAGGATTTCTCACGCAATTTGCAAAAGAGATCAACAAGGGCAAAACAGCAAACACAAAGAGGTTGCCCGACAAGGAAACTCTGTGCATTCGTTACCAAAAGTCTATTACAAAAAGGGATGGTGTGACGCCTTGCCCCTGGAGAGTTCCAAGTAGTGGTCAACCGGCCTGAGGGCGGTTGGGACCTGTGCGGGGACTGTCTGATTGGTGACCAAAGGGGTCAGCCGGGGGTGGTCCACATCGCTTAGTGAAGTGTACGTTGTGTGCTATAAATAATAGACCATCATCCTACCTTGTACAAGGCCTTTTAAAGCTGTAAGGGCGTCAAAGCCCATTGGAACTTCATAGTTAAACGTGCTCACATTGGAGTAATTCAAGGATAGGTGACCGCACAGGGAAGTCTGATGGGATTTGGCATTCAAAGCGGACAATATTATATAAGACGGGAGCGGGTCGTTACAGATGGAAGTATGAAAGAAGGCAAACTACCAAAATGCTCTTCCTCCAAATCTTTCGCTAAGTTCATTACATAAAAGCCCAATACGTCTACCCCTACTAGTGCTCATAAGACATGACCATTCAAAATGGTAATACAAAGGAGATGAGCATAAACAAAACAAAAAAAAGTGAACCGCCAGAGCACAAAATACTCTTTCACCACCTCAAACCTTGACCCACGTGACTAGACATGTCAAACCTTCCCGAGCCAACACTCTTAAGTTCGGCTACTCGTCCTTCAAGCCCTTTCTTCTTGTCTTTCAACCGCATCGCCACCACTTCAACCTCCTCCAACTCCTTACTTGCCTTCTCTAACCGGTTCCGCACAATCGGGCGCCCAAGACGTGAAACCATCTGATTTATCCTCTTACGGAGCCAATCAACCTCCAATCGATAACGTACCAATGTATCTAAACCATCGTACACAGATTCAAAATCTTTGGGTGTAGCACTAGGCAAACTCACATTCTCCAACACCTCCATAAAAGATACCAAGGAATCTAGAGCAAACTTTCTAGAAATTGCACTCACATTGCCAAGCCGAACAAAGGTACTGGGCCACTAAAGAAAGATGTCGAACAATAAAGGTCGATTCTCCTCCCAAACCTCGGCAAACAAAGCACCAAGAGACAGCTTTATTTTCTCGTTCGTTTTCAATGTCATGATGATGCTTCCATCGAGAACGCACGATACCTCAAAGTCGCCCTCTCTCCACCAACGAGGACCACAAAGTGTCTCTCTCTCAGATGTCCAAGGAGCAGAATCAACACTCATTCGTCTCCTCCATCAGGCTAGAAAACGTCAAATTTGGAACAAGAGACTCAACAGTTGGCCCTACATTCACATTGCTGAATCCCTCTTAGCCCTCCACTAAACCAACCTCTTCCCCACCCTCATCAAACTCCTCTTCAACCCCTTGGTTATTATCACGACCATTCTCCTCTGGATTTCCCGACTTTGGCTTCAAGCCGGTCTTTGCTGTGCCACCATCGTCTTTGGATTTCCCATCTGCTATGGAGACATCAGCATCAGATTTACAATGAGCTTTTTTAGAAAGATCCTCAAATGTACCATCCCTAGCATCCTCAGTTTTATCGCCAGGCTTGTTATCCAAAAATTTGGCATCAACTCTGGATTTACGATCAGATTTTGCGTCTGCTCCTTTGGATTTTTCTAGAGGAAGCACCTCCACCTCTGGAAACAATTTTTAAATTCAGTTTGAATTATGATTATATTTCAGGAATCAACACAAACAATACACCAAGAAACAACAAAAGGAAATTGACCAACCGTGAACCCTCTGTCTTTACTTGCTTTCTTGATGGTTCAGAGTTTGTTTTTAGTCTCTTCTTTTTCTGCCTGGTGGCAGGAAAGAAGCACACACAAGTCAGAGAAGTCCAGGGCTATATAAACATGTGCAGTAACACATTAGCAGAAACAACATAAAACATGCACAAAGGAATTATCAACAGAAAAAAAAATGTTGATTTTTCAGTATAAAAAAAAAGGCAGAAGTTTCATCTAGATTTGTTACTATATGTATCCATCGAGCTATTTAGCTTCTTATATCCTTTGAACCAGAATTTTGCTACAGTTGGGGGCATAAATCAACGGAAACAACATGTACATTTCATGGAAAGGATCAGGACTTCGGCATTTAGCTGCTTGTTCCTGCCAAAAATATATTTACCGCCATTAGCACGAAACATAAAAGTATTGAGAACTAAAATGTTTCTGTATTATTATATCTTAATTTCGTATTAGACAAATTTCTTTCCTAATTTGCCCCTTCTCAAAATCCAATATTGGTTCCACCGCTGCATGAGTTCCTATAACGTAGTTTCCCCATGATTGATTATAGAGCTACATGTTATTCGAGCCAGTGGAAAGTTCTCATCACTTCAAAGCAAGCTATCAAGACATATAGATGCAAACCAACAATGGCACAAGAAATTTTCCACCATGCAAGATAAACGGTGGCAGTACAATTGGGGGATTGGGCGCAGATGATGTACTTGGACAGCAGTTGCAATGAGATGGCAGTTAAGTGGGATTGCTTGTGGTTACAATGCCAGCAATGATTGCAGTTGCAAAACAGGAATGAAAGCACTTACTACGTCCTCACTGGATTCATTTGGGTAACCCATTATGTCGAGTGTCATTTATTTATGGGTACTATTTACGTGTAATTGAACAAGGCTATATAATTGGGTAATAAATAGCAGAAATTGTAGAGACACTAACGATACAGATTATCTTAATGACATTCCAAAGAATGTCCAATTTAGACATTACCATGAAACCAATCTATAGTTTACTACTCTGACTTAGGCAGGTTATTCAAACAACAGCGCACTCTCACTCTCACACCCACTCTTCCACTTCTTAGAACTTAGAGTCAACCATGCAAAAAAAATGTTATGTCGAGATGTAAGATAGCATACCGACTGTTCTCCACAAGTATTACGATCATTACGTTCATCAGCATCAATTCTTCCATTGCATATAGAAGCAATTACTTTGTTATAATTATCTAATGAAAGGTGCAAGGACTTCATAGCTTGTATAAGGCATGGTTTGAGCTTTATTGCTAAGTTTTCAACTACTCTCTCTCTGCGAGTTTCCGAGCAATTGCAGGAACCCCCTGAGATAATTAATCCCTTCTCAGAAACATTCAAAAATCAAACAACAGAGATAGAAGAATCCATCAGATAACATTTGACCTGATTTTCGCTTTTCAAGCTAGCTAGGATGGGAGAGATAAGCTCCAAAGAAATATCTCCGCTTTCCTCCAATACAAGAGTCATAATTGTCTCCATGGAGGAAAAGACATTGCCAGAGTGATAATCCCTGGATGTTCAACAAAAGAAATATAAGCTGCTGAAGACAGAAACATGTACAATTTCATACCACTTGCACTTACAAATTGTTGTACCATTGCAAAGTGGTCTTATATTAGTAAAAGTTTATCTGCTGACATTACTAGTGAAGTTTTATCTGCTTACAGAAAGTTTTTTTACCCAAAGAAAAGTACATGAATGCAAAATAATACTACAAAAAAATTGGAAACAAACTACCACATATTACACAACCTATAAAGGTGCATCTTCAACCATGGAAAAATCAAATTCTTCAAAAAAATTGATTACCAAACGCTACAGCTTGATATACACCCGATAACACACATGAGGATTCGGTTGTGAATTGAGACAGATTACGTGATTCAAATTAGGTGGAGCATCCCAATTTTTTTTTTTCTGAACAATCAATTCAAGAACTAATGCATAAAAGAGTAATTTGGACCCACATTTAGCTGCATTATTCATTGAACACCATATCTTATCACTTTTCAGAAAATATGGCATCCAACTTCATAGAAATAGAATTATACCTTTACACCCTTTGTTTTTCTTCTATGCAATTATTGTTAGACTTGTCCCACATCGTTCAATTAAGCCACTCATGCTTGGTTAATACATTTTAGAGGTTACTCCATCTATAGCCAATTGGTTTTAGGTTGGAACCCTCCAAGAATTCAAAACTGGTATCAGATCTACGTCTTGGATGGTCTCACCTCACGTGGAAAAGTCGCTGTCATCTCTGTTGCCCAAGTCAATCACTCAGCTAGGAGCTCTTGGTCTGTAACTTCCACGTGCATCCGGGTTGCACGTGGCGGGGGGGTGGGTATTAAACTTGTCCCACATCGCTCAGTTAAGCACCTAAACTTGGTTAATATATTCTAGAAGTTACTCCACTTATAGCCAATTGGTTTTAGGTTGGAACCTCCAAGAATTCTAACATTTATATGGTAGAGAGATCCAAGGAAAATATTGCCAATTCCCAATGCAAAAAATACATCATCCAACATATTTTCCTATTCCCAAAGCAAAAATACGTCATCCACCAATTACATCACAAAGGAAATCATAGGCGTTACAGAAGCCAAAAGATCGGTGACAAAAAGCCAATGAATGTATCTGAACAAAGGCCCACCATAGTGAAGAAGGTGATCATTTAATGGAAACAAAGTACTAGATGACTAGCTATCTAAAGATATTTCAACAAAACAAGGATCACATATGGTCTCTAAGCTTAACAATTAATCAAATTACCACACATAGAATGCCTTTTCTCTTAAGAACACAAATATTAGATAGAAGAAAGGATGCAGCTTAGAGAGAGAAGCTCTGGGGTGGTTTTCCCCCCCACCCCCCCTCCACCCTCATTTCGTCAGCCTCCCCCTCCTTTATTCCCCTTTTTCTCCTCCTTCCTTCATCTTCTCATCTCAATCCCCCATCTCCAGACTTCTCCTCTCTTTCTGTTTTCTTTCTACGCCTATGGTTGTGAGGTGGTTGAGACTCTCTCCTTCGGGAGCTAAGACCTTCCAGTCTCCCCATCATTTTTGGACTCAGGAGCCAGATTTAGGGTTATAGGTCTGGTTTCTTAGAATCAGTTCTCCGGCAACCAAGACGGCGTCTGCAGCGACTTCTGCCTTCAGTCAACAGCAGGACAAGTTTGAGTTGGCGTGGCGGGTCATCCAAAAGGGTCTGCTCTGTATTCATACTTGGCCTCTCAATTTCGGCCTCTCCAACCCCTTTTCACGAGTGTGTTCGATGGGTCAGGCTCCGGAAACATGGTTCCAGGCGGCTTTTCTTTTTTGGTTTTGTTGTTCTTTTTGTTGTTTTTATTTATTGTTTTTGTATTTTCAGACCGCTAGTGTTCGCTTTAATTATACTGTTTTCTTATATATATATACACACACACACTATCTGCATTTTCTGCCTGGTTGAAAAGAACACAAATATTAAACATTAGCAAATATTGGGAACGAAAGCGGTGAGTAAAAGGTTAGCTCCCCAACTATGTTACAACTCACATGATACACGTTGGGCGAAGCACCATGTCAACATGGATAAGGGTGGGAAATATGTTCCAGGCAAGGCATTTGTCACCTGAGGCTATTATGGGCTGTTATATTTATAGCACATATTTATTGTTTGTTTTCGCGGCTTGGACAGTTATGGCATTCATTAAGTATCGCAATTTACGAGTCTTCGGGCTCAAGTCAAGTAAGGGAAGCCAACAAGGCTCATGGGGTGACAAATTGTTAAAGAGTTTAAACAGTGGACTTTGGAGCCTCGTCTTATTCATGTTTTTCTAACAAAGTATAAGCAAAGAACTTGTGGAACAGCATAATATTACATCCTACATTATAGCTTTCAGAAAGTGGAACATCTCCACAATGAGACCATCACATTCTAGATCCAACATGACCAAACATGATCTGACCGTGGCAACAGTTTCAAGAATCAAGGTCCTCTTGTTATATGATCTACCGGACTTGTCAGATAAATTTTCAAAGGACCACACAATCAACTGGAAGATTTCCTGTGAATCTATAATATGAAAATTGATAAGGACAATTAAAAGAAAAAAATTATCATACAATAACAAAAAAATAACTAAATCCAGAACCTTCATCGATCTGATCATCATATGGCGCATATGGTGCAGTAATTCTTGTTATCTGACTGATGCAGGAAGCAACTGCAACTTTCACATCTGCGTCTCGATGCCTCAGAAGTTCATCTGCAACCAATGCCTTCCTAGATGGAGAAAGTGCAGTTTGCATTGATTTGGAAGGTGACTGCTCCACCCTCGAGAGGTAGTTCTCAACTTGCTTATTAGCATAATAAAAAAAGAAGGTTCAAAAGCATGAACAAGCAAATTAAGAAACGAAGCAAACAAATCATTATGCAATTTTGTAAGTCAAGGGAAAAAAAACCAAATCCACTAAAAATGATAATAGAACAATAACGGGGATCTTATAGTCCCAGAGCTCAACACGAACAGTCTCCGGGTAATTTAACAAATTATGCTGAGTTTTTTAGGGTGGTGATAACGCTACAAGGTGCTGTTTTGTTTGGTGCAAATTTCACACTGAGAATTTTTTACCATCATACACAAGTTAAACTCGCTTGCCGCCTCCAATTTCTTTCCGTCTTTGTTTTTTCTCTCTTCCCTCCGCCCCACGTCCACTATTCTGCACTCCATTCGATCTCCAATTCTCTCTTTGCCAATGAATCCGCACTCCTTACAGACACAGAACACAAATACCCATCCAAGATAAAATTGGTAGCATCATACCATGACTGTCCAAGTCAGGAAGATAAAAAATATAATGCCAATAACCAAAAGAAAATAACAAAACTACAATGCACAATTAGGAAGCTGCAAGATACAACCCAAGTTGAATGGGATCCAGAAACCATGAATAATGTCCAAGTATACTGACGAAAAGAAATATATAATTTTCTACTTATTCACAAGAACGACAAGTAGAAATGACTAACAAACAAATAATTGCATAATCTAAAACTTTCCATCAATAGGGGACTGCAAAGTCTACATTTCCCACGAGTTATACACAGCGATATAACGTCTTTCTAACCAACCAAAAAAGTATACACAAATGCATATAAACCTATAACTTTGCATGTCTACGAAAAGGAGGCTGCAAAGTCTATATTCTTGTGAACTATTTGTATGGTTTTAACAAATAAGAGTCATTCTGATCAACAACTCAACATATAGTTATCACTTCTCATCTATTTTATCTTCGTCTGTTTTATCTATCAACATGCTCCCTCAAGTGGCAGTGAGTATATCATATGAACTTCAAGAGGACAAACGAATACAACCTATCATCCAACACAAGCACCATGCCAAACCAAACCAAACTCAGAAATTGTCTTGCTTAGTCAAGGAAAACATAGAGCTTGGAACAAAGCAGTATGGATATTTTACCTAATTTTAATTTGGAATCATCATGTTTTTAACCTTCACGTTACTATGATCATAGGCCATCAGTTGCGCGCCCGTTGGCATATAACTATCTCGTGTGAGAGAAGTGCACTCAATTCTTTTTCCTTTTTATGTTGCCGATAAAAAAAATTAAAGGACAAGCAAGACATTCAAATTGCAAGTACTGGATTATGAAAACGTAAGCAACACATCTAACAAAAAATATTGAATACAATGGTCATTATGATGTTCGGAAGGACTCAAATAGTATTAGCAGGGTAATGTTCAAAACCATGATTTGGCACACAAATCAGAAGTTTCCCGCTTGGTTAAGGAAAAAAACAGCCAATGCATTTGTTGCAATACTGTGCCAAATCAGAAGTTTCCCGCTTCGTTAAGGAAAAAAACAGCCAATGCATTTGTTGCAATACGTAGATCCTAAGAGATTCAAGCCACGAACAGGAACAATTCCCTATTTCCAAAATGCCAGTGTAAATATCCAAACACCAATTGCAGACCCAACATGGACAAAACGAAAAACTCTACCTTTGTACAAAATGTTATCCAAAATGTTTCAATCGGGAATCCAGAATACGAATTCAATTGTATTTACATATGAACAGAATTACAACATAACGAAATTACAAAACCGAAATGCAAACCGAAATACAAAACAGATTTGTGAACCAAAACCCGTGTTTCATACGGTGTCCTTAAAACAGATTCACCGCCTACCGGAGGGTGTTGAGATTACTCGGCGTCTGTCTCCCAGGATTGATCCGGCTCGGACCACAAACGTCGGAACACCACCGATGAACGTCTTGGCGAACTAACTCAGTGTCTGTCTCTCTCTCACACTATATCAGAATGCTAGTAGATTTGTTCTGTGAATTGGTGCAGAATTGAGCTGTGAAATTCTCCTTATATAGGTAGAACTAGACCCTTGCATTGCTGCCAGCCTTCAATTCGTGGAGTAAATGGCAGAATAATGGAGGAATAACCCCCACAATGAATAGAGGTAACCCCCACAATGAATTTGGGTAACCCCCACAATGAATCTGGGGAAGTAAATGACCCCCAATCCATTCAAATTTCCAACACAAAACACAGTCCACCGCCCAAAGTACTAGTATACATTTTTCGCACCGCGTGTATGGCAGTATATGATTCACCCTGATTATGTACCCGCATAACGTTTCTGGAACATGTAACATCTAATGTAACTATACTAGGCGGTGACGAAAGATGATTAGGTCAATCCAGCGACACATAGCGAGAAAACAAAGCGAAACCCTCCGCCGCCTATATGGAGAAAGATCTTTCCTCCGGAAGGGTGAGGCCATTCTTGAGAGTCCCGTATGGGTAAAGTACGTGTCAGGACTAACACGTATTGGTGACCCGCGATTTCGTCTATTGGGACAATGCCTAGAAGCTGCAGAGGAACCGACTGAAGGTTTAGTCAGTTCTCCAAGCATCTAATTGTTACCGACGGTGGTCGCAGTAAAGAGCTGCAGTAATTGGAAGAAAATTTCCAAACTAGCCACAATTTCATAAAGCACATACAGCCCAGCAAATCTAATGCAAAAACAGAAAAACAAATTCAAGACCCCGAATTCAATCATGTAGTGGCACAAGATTACCGGGTACATGAGACACAACCCACCCAAGGTATTGCCCCCAAACGATCGCAAGGTCAAATTAACCTCACCAAGGTCCCCAAATTAGTCGATGTTCGCACAAGTTGGCGACAACACTCAGTTATGAGGAAAACAAATAAATAAACAACGAAACCCCAGAATTCAATGCACATGAATTACTCAGGAAAAAGAAAAACCCTAGAAAAATAAAATAAAAATGAATTACACTTAAGGGCTTGCCCCAGGGATTCGCAAGTTCAAACCTCACGACCGTCCCGACATTTAGTAGAGGGCCGCGCAAGCTAGTCCAAACACTCGTCGGAAAGAGATAAAAATCAACAAATAAATAACCCAAGAATTCAACGCAAAGGGGCCTGGTTAGGAAAAAAAACAAAACCCTAGAAAATCAGAGCTTACATCAAGAAGCGAAAGGATTTCAACGACCGAATGCGGGAGTTGAAGCAGCTTGTTCCCGGCTTCCTCCAGCTGCCTCTCCAGCTCTAAAGTGCCCGTAAACAACATTCTCTCTCTGAAAAAACAAACACGATATCAACCCTTGAATTCACAGTTTCACACCATGGAAAATCTTAAACACACACCAAAAAAAAAACCCTAAAACAAACAATTGGCTACTACCTGATGAAGAGAAACCTACAGCTTTTCCAGATAGGAAAACGGAGAAAATCGAATCTTGCGTGATGGGATTTGGGGTTGCATGTGGTTGTAGATGGAAAATCAAAAAAATTTCAAATTTTTTGTTTAGGTGTTTTTTTTTTTTGGTTTTTATTATTTTTACTTGATTTCACATTATGTTTTTTTTTAATTAACCATTTGTCTTAGTTTTGAGAAGAGGAGTATAAAAAGTAGGAGTAAAAATTTATGACCGAAATAAAATATATATATATATATATATATATAGTGCACTAAAGTGAGGAAAAAAAAATACCAACAGTTGATATTTTTGTTTATAATGTCATTGTATATTAGTTTTTTTAATTTTGATTCACATTTTCATACTTTTTTCGAGTCCATGGCACGAGACATTATTTTAGCTTAACCTATAGTTCCAACCCTAGGCAGAAAGACAAAAAGTCCGTGAGTTAAGATTAGATATACGTGAATCTCTCCGTAACTTGCCCGTGAGAATCAAAATCATGTCCCTCATAGTCACAAAAATCACCTAGAACCTGTCCGTTTTGGATTTTAAGAAATTTTTTTTAAGAATAATAATTCGAAAGAGATAGATAAAGAAAATTTACTCCTATTAGAGATTGTGCTAAGGTATTTTTGAGTCGCCCAGACTACAAAAGGAGAAACTCCTGGAAAATGGACATTTTGCTCAAGAGGTTCAAGCCATATTTTGCGGGCCGGGGGACCCACCTTTGAGGTGGAGTTTTGATTTTCCAAAGTAAGAAGTTCAAACCATAAAAAATAATAATAATAAATTGAACAAATTTCATTAAAAGATAATTGAAAATTTGTATTTATGGCATTCCGCTAAGTTTTTTGGGGGGTTATTTCTTGTTTTCTCCTAATTCATTTTTTTTTTCACTTTTATTAGTTTTGCACCTCATAATTTTTTACTTTATCGATAGACAAATTGAAAGACCAAAAAATGAGGCGCAAAATCAACAAACGCGAAAAAAAAATTAAATAAGAACCCAAAAAAAGAAAAAGGGAACGCCAGTAATATCACAAGAACAAAAGTAATTGAAACTTTAGGAATGAGTTTGAATGACGTCCATGACAGGCCCTTTCCCAACTTCTTAGCCTACAGCCTTTTTAATTTTTATACAGTTACATCACTAGTCACTCCTACAATCCCATTTTTATTTTGAGTACTGATATCCGTACTGACGGATACATATATATAAAAAAATATGGTATTTTGATCGAGCACCTATGCACGATGGATGCCGTTAATTCTAGCGGTAAGCCCACTCGGTTTTTTTTTGTAGAATTTTTGAAAAGCTCGGATCGGCTGTTCAATGGCCGGAGATGGCCCGGTGCGGCCGTCAGTATGATATTGGTCGGTACCAATATCATTTTTGTTTTATTTTTTATACAGTATAAAGGAATGTCTAAGTCAGCTTATGCGCATCTTAATTAATTATGAACTCATAACGTTAACGACCGGACAAACCCTCTAATGGCCTTAAATTTTAGAAAGTTTGATTTCCATAAAATTCGAATATAACCTCATAAAAAGTGCTTATTAGCTTTTTCGTACAAACTTGGCCAAATCCATTGGAATCCTAATTATCACTGCTAGAGGGTTCTATCTCCATAAACCTGGTGGTTGGCAGCAGTTGAAAAAGTGATAGTAGTAGTAGTAATAAAGAGCAATGAGAGTTAAGAAAGCCATGTCCCATGAAGTACGTGAACGTGTATTGACATTGTGACTATGAAGTACATGCTGTGGTTTGAATTGTAGGTTGTTGGGAGTTTCATTGTTTCACGGTGGTTGCTGGTTTTCGGCTACTTGATCTGTGTCGCCCGTTGTTTCAATATGAGCACGATCCAGCCAGCGGCATGGTCCCTTCAATTAGAGTGGGCTTTGGTGGCTTCTTCTGGTTGATTTGCTTGGTGATTGGTGGCTCAAGCTACCTCGGTTGTGGTTCTCTTGTGGTGCATTAGTTTAGATTTTGCTTTAAGTTTTCTTTTGTAATTTTTGGTGTGATGGGGTGGGTAGGTCAGTGTTTAGAGTGGTGGTTTTTTGGCTTTTGTAGTTTATTGTAGTTCATCGTTCAATAACCGTTGTTGTGAAATTGTTTATGTTTTCCTTAGGCCTTCTGTTGACTTTCACTCATTGTCGGCGTCCTTAGGCTTTTTGTTAGTTTTATCTTCTGGCGATACCATAGCCTTTGGTGTATTTTTGTGTTTGCGGGCCAGTACTTTGTGTTCTATTCGCTAGGCCCTTTGAGGCCTTCGCTCATCGCTGACGTGTCTAATTATTGTAATGGCAATAGCACACTATATTTTTATTATTCATCAATGTATTTCAATTGTGTTCCCCCCAAAAAAAACTACGTTTTCCAGGAGACTAGAGGCTGAGCTCTTGGCATAAACCCTAATAGACACCTTTTAAGAGCCAAGGTGTTGGAATAGCTAAATGTATTTGTACGTGTTCCACTAAGGTTTCTTAAAAAATAAGTACTTATTTGTAATTTTTAAGTTTAAAAATATTGAACTTAATAAATCAATTTTTTGTGCAATATGGATATTGTTTGATGGATCTCGATGTGATCTTTTTGAACGATGCAATAAAAATTGGAAAATTATTTTCATAAATACATTAGTTTTAAGTTCGAAATTACAAATAAGAACTTATTTTTTAAAAATTAGTTGTCGAATCTAGTTCAATTTAAAGCTGAACTGCACATTAAGTGAACCATGAGCCCCAACCTTTTTTTTTTTTTGGCCCAAAGAAAGAGTACTATTTGTGTTAGTGAGATTTGAACCCCAACCCTCGATGTTCATCTTCACTACTTTCGACATCTACACGTTCACCCAGTTATCTTTTATTGCTATTCAAATAAAATCTTCATATTTACTTTGTACTAAATGAGTTTGAATGTTAGAAGAAATTAATGGATATCTTTTAATTGGTGATTTTTTTTTTTGAATATTTTCCGTCGCAGAAGTACAGTTCGTTTGACCAGATTAAATGCCAAAAAAAAAAAACCAAGAGCATTGGTGCATAAACAAATACCCGAACACAAAACCAAACACATGTGTCCGGAACCGTTGAATACATGTAAATCTTTTACAATGCACCTGAGACCAAAAAACATCAAATGGTTCATAACACGTCTTGTGTCGGATCAGTATTTGAATTTTGCATGGAACAAACCAATTAGCAATGAGAACATCTACAATAAAAAATACAATGGTGTGGGCCCCTAAAAGGGTAAGTTGTTGTATGATTGAGATTTAATTGATCTAATGATTGATGTGTGTTCTTATGCTTTTAAGAATATATCCACGTACTTTCAATTATATTACACAATTGCCACCCTTTCTCCGACTGAGATCCCCTTGCCAAGTGCTCACTCACACTTTGTCAGACTCTCTCTCTCTCAAATCACCTGTACTGACTCTAAAATGCATTTACCTAGCCAGTCTTTTGCTACAAAAATGCTACTGGTACAGTAGCTGCTGTGCTGTATGTACGGCAGCTGCGTACAGATCCCTTTTGCGCTCGTCTCGGGGCCCGCAAGATGATCGGGGCTAAATTTTGAAACAAAATTGGATGATTCGTAAACATCCCTCCCGATATCGGATTGCGCGATGATTATTATACGTGCATCCGACCTGTATAGGTATTTTGAACAAAATGGCACTCCGATCATCTTTGCAGCGATACTTATACAGGGCACAAAAGGGAATCTGTAACAGCTGTTGTAGATCAGCCACTGCTTACTACGTAGCATGCCGTTAATATCTTGCGTGGGCCCACTCGGTAATAATTAAATAAGCAAATTCTTACCATTTTTTGAACGGATCGGATCGGCCGTCCGGTAACCGGAGTGGGCCCTGCATGCGGTCGGGATTTTGGTCGGGAACTCCCCATCGGGATCCTCAGACTTTCTGTTCTCCGACTGAGATCCCCTTTGCACTAAAAAAAAAGCACTCACACTTTGGGTCAGACTCATGATCTGTACATCTGGAGTAGACATACCTCTCAATAGAGTCTCTCTCTCTCTCTCTCTCTCTCTCTCTCTCAAATCACCTGTACTGACTCTAAAATGCAACTACCAAGCCAGTCTTTTGCTACAAAAATGCTACTGGTACACAGCTGCTGTGCTGTGTGTACAGTAGCTGCGTACAGATTCCTTTTGCGCTCGTCTCGGGTCCCGCAAAGATGATCGGGGCTAAATTTTGAAGCAAAGTTGAATGATTCGTAAACACCCCTCCCGATATCGGATTAAGATGATTTTTCATCAACAGTTCGATCTCTAAGATGCAGTTTCCCGAGGACAAAATGCCTACAAGCTCCGATCAGATTTTGCAGGAACCTCCTACAATGGGCACAAAAAAGAAATCTGTACGACAGCAATTAGCTTATTAGAAGTACCTGACTGCAAAACTAACCTGATATGCATCTCGATTGTTTATGCGAAGAAATTACAATCCCATATTGGATAGATTAACAAATAAAGCAAAAATTCTTACCATTTTTTCTACATAAACTAACGAGTTGATTAAAAATACCAAGAAAACCTTTTTCCTAATTGGGGAGACCCAGATGCATACCATTTTTTTTTTCTCAATACCTCTTTTCACTATAAAAAAAAAATAGAGTTGGGTCAACAAATGAGTGTACATTGGAGAAGACATACCCAAATAGAGTTTTTATCCAAATTTTCAATCAAATTTGGGTTATAAAAAGGAAAAAAAAAAAGTTTTCACTAAATTTGAGTTAAAAATTCACTAAATTTGAGTTAAAAAATGAATCAAGTCTGGAGATGCTATAGAGAACATCAATTTCCTTTTTGTTACTCTTGTTCAGTCAACTTCATATGTAGTTTTTAAGGGCACAAACAAAATCATGAAAGTTTATTTTACGTTATTTTTCATCAACATTCATCTCTTAAGAGCCAGCCCCGAGGAAAAAGCCTACAAGCCCCCAGACTTGGTTAACCTCCCACCATTGGGCAACAAAAAAGAAAATGTTTACGAAGCAATTAGTTATTAGAAGTACTCTGATTAGCAAAACTAACCTGATATGGATCTCGATTTGGTTTTTGCGAAGAAATTACAATCCCATATTGGATAGAGACACATCATTATGTAAGACAATAAGGTACACATCCCATTTATTCCGAGGTAGTTGAATTGTATTTGTTAGTGTCTATAAATTGGTAGAGGAGTTGACTTGGTTGTAGCTACGACATGTCGAGAGTTATACTCGTATCTTTCAAGTAATTTTTCTTAAATACACCAAGAAGTGGAACATATGTTGCACACTAATGAATCGATTTACTTTCATCCAAAAAAGAGAGAAAATAATCGATTTAATATTTGAACCACTAGCAAGATTTAAAAGGTAAATCGAGGTGGGTAATGCCGTAGGCACGAGCAAATCGCTAGTAGATAAATATG
This sequence comes from Rhododendron simsii, assembly GCA_014282245.1. Taxonomy (NCBI): domain Eukaryota; kingdom Viridiplantae; phylum Streptophyta; class Magnoliopsida; order Ericales; family Ericaceae; genus Rhododendron; species Rhododendron simsii. The sequence continues at coordinate 39,141,542 of CM024954.1, forward strand.
GTATCAGGGTCAACAGTGCTGATTCTACAATATCCCTCCCAGATTCTATTCATCAATCCTACCTAAACGTTATAGCTTGCATATTTGTAGAAAAATTTTAACCCCAAACCTCTAAGGGATAAATTAATATTTACAACAAACATATTTACAACTGAGGAGCAAGAAAACAGTCACACAACAGTTCAAAACAGGGGCCACATAATATTCATTAGGCCAAAACAACTCTTCCTCACAAAGAAAAATAAAAAACAACTTCATTTTGGAGCAGTTTTGATGCATTAAGGTCTGGTTTGGCTAAAAATATCCTGTCATTTTGGCTTATTGGGTGTACATAGGAAGAATGACTTATTTAATTTGACTTATTATTGGCTGAATAAGCCAATAAGCCAATAATCTGGATTAGTTTTTTAGCCAAACCCGGCCGAACACACGTTTTGTGCATCAAAACAACGTCGTTTCTAAACAAGATGAACCCCAAACCCCCATCACTCTGGACTATTGGTGGCTTAGAGATTCTCCATCAATCCAAATCTTGTTGCGAATCCTTCTCTGGATCTCCCCTCATCTGAAATTAGGCATTTAGTAACTGTTCAGTAAACCAGGTCAGAGGCTAAAAATTCAAGATAAACAGTCAACATTGTTTGCTAAACTAATCCACAATTGCAGAAGTTTACACTTCCAACAGGCCATTTTCTCAGCCAGCAGAAGTTTACACTTATTTTACAGTTTAGTAAATGGATGATGGAAAAAACATAAAGCTTAGTAAATAGAAGTACAAAGATTCTCTTGGAGCCCAGGGATTATCAGACTGGGAAATTTAAAAGAAACAGAAGAAAAGATGCCCAGATGGGAAATTGCATTGAAAAGTCGAGTCCCTGTCTTTGTCCTTGAGTTAGTCCTTGCGATTGGAATTCCGCGTTAGCAGTATATATCTATATCAAGAGCATTGAATTATAATGGCAGGGACCCAGGTGGGGACAAAAATGTACGAGCAATAGCATGATGAAAGTCATCATGTGTACAAAAAGTATGAAACCCATCATGTAGGGAGCATAGATTCCGTCAATAAGAATACAAAACATGCAATAACACTATGGGTACATATCAGTACACGTAGGGGTGAGGCTCACTCCGGGGCCCACACAAATTACTTTAGCTGTTCATTAATTTCAGCTTAAACGAAAAAATGTTGGTGCTTGATCAATTCTTCCAATTTTTCATTTACATTCTGAAAGAAAAATTCAAAATTGGATCGGAACACCTACATTTTTCCAATTGAGCTTCTTTTTTGCAAGGTCATAGGAAGAATTATCTTTAAAAAAAATAGGAAGAATTATCTTTAAAAAAATGCACGGCTCATATCGTTTGTGTCAAACCCGGAGTAGGCTGCACACGTTGACACCGACAGTGGAACATGGGTAAAATGAAACCGATCATATAGGACGTGTTTGGAGGATTCAAGAGGAGTATTGTCTATTTCAGGAATGCAAGTCTTTAATCAAGCGACGATGAGAAGACATTGTATTGGGAGTGTAAATGTCTGACATGACACACCTCCTCCTGTCCTCCATAGAGCGTTCTTTCAATTTAGATGTTGCACATATTTTACAGGAAACATTCGGTAAAAAAGAAACAAAAAGAAAAAATGAATCTAATTAAAATGATTAGCATTTCAAATCATTTCGGTAAATATGTCTGATGTCCTCAGGGTGAAAAAATGAAACTAAAACATCAATATGTTATTTGAACAACTATTTCCGATAACTACTTTAGAATTTCCCAAAATTTCAGAAACTGTTTTCCCTCAGAAATGAAAATAGCATGGATCACCTAATTGGGTATCTGTGAACTTCTCCATGTTTTGTGTTCTCTGAACGCACAACAACAAAGAAATGAAGATGATACAAAACATAGTAGTAATTTTTCCAAGACATCCAAATGGATGATTATTTTTCCACAAACAAACGATAGCTACCATGGTTCTACAAATAGAGATTATGAAGTCATGAAGTGAGAGACTACCTTCTGAATTACTCCAACCTTCTCAAAATGGCAAGCTCTTCGAAGTTGCAAGAGTCGTGCGGGACTTCAAATGATCCGATGGAACAAAATCCTGCGGCAAATTCGCCCTCTTCACTATCCTCCTCATGTTGTTTTGCAAGCTCTGTTGGACTAATTGCTTCACTGCTTTCCTCTCTTCGCTCATCATCTCTTCTTCCTCCTCCAAACACTCCAATTGAAGATTCGGGTCACCACATGACGGTGAAGATGCGCATATAGGAGCGGACACAGCAGCACTAACACCACTAATGCCGGAACCACATCCAAAGCTTCCGGAAACTCGTTTCCCTTTATCTACTCTCAAACACTCCAAAATCCTCGAAGCCCTTTTCTGCGATAAGGTGCTACCTAAAAGAGTTAACTCAAGCAGCGATGAAACAATCCCACCCTCAATCATGGCTTGTCGATCTCCATAGGATTTGTGAGCCATAACCATCAAAATATACGATGCTTTCTCTTGACACCCGGATGAATCAGTCCAATTCAGCACATCAATTAGAATCGGCAATGCATCTGGAATAATGCTGACTACTTTCCGACCTTCAGGGATCGATACAACATTGCTTAGAATCGAGAGGATTCTTTCACTAAACTCCATGTCGCCCAACTTACTAAAGAGAAATGGCACCAAGTCTGTTTCTAAAATCGTTGGTATGTTCGCAGGTGAAATGGAAAGATTGTAAAGCGCTCTGAGAGCGTCCTGCTTTGATTGGGCACTACTTGATTTATCCAAGTCTTTCAAGGTTTTCACCAAGAATGGGATCGCACCGGAAGAACCGATGATTGGTTTATTGGAGTCTAGCGCGCTTAAGCCAAGAAAATTTGCAATGATTGCCTCTGCAATAGCCGGGTTCTGAGACCCATTTGGAGATTCAAGCAGGGTTAGCATCTTGTGAACAGCTCCTGCTTTAACAATGGCTTCTTTATTTCTGCAAAAGGGTTGACAATAGAAGTGATTATTGGCCATTAATTAATGATGACAAAGACAACCAACAAAGTTGAAGTTTTCAGAGGAAACAACAAGAAAACAGATTAGAAAACAGTTTCCATAGCATACAGCTAACAGCCATTGGTGTTTGACAAGGAAACTATGAATGACTTGTAATGTCATTTGGTCTAACAAATGCTTCACAAATATTGGGAGGATGGATAATGTAATTAGAGATCTAAGTAGTATTTGAGGATCTATCAATATTTTCAACAAGTATAGAACAAAATAAATGCAAATTGTAAAAAGAAAAACTTATTAAGCATGACATACTAGTATGGGAAAGGAAATGTCTATATATGTGTATCTCACCAAGAGAGATATTTTAATGTCCTGCTTTTGAAAATTGATCTACATGAACATTAGCGATCAAATTCCCTATTTACGAGCCAATACTTTGGTGGCCACATCCGATGATCACTAGATATGGTCACCGTAGCATTGCTGCCACAGTCCCCATCAAATATGGACCTCGCTCGATTTTTCTTGTTCGATTACTTTCTTAGGAAAAAGGGGAAAACTCACGCGTTGTTGCCGATTCCAAGGTTGAGGAGAGCGTATAGAGAGGCGATCTTCGCATCCAAATCTTCCGAATCGATCAATGCAACAAGCGGAGGAATCGCACCAAGCAACCCGAGATTTGTTCTCGCCTCCTTATTCTCCTTCGCCAATTTCCTAACCTCGATGGCCGCACCTCCCGAAACGTGGACCTCGCATTGCAACCTCTTCACCACCCCCTTCAACTCCTCCAACGCCTCCACCTTCCTCCTTACCTCCTCCGTCGCCACCTTGCCGTCCAGTCCCGCTTCCGACGACACCGACAGCCTCAGGAAATCCGACAACTTCTTCTCCAATCCCCCGTTATTCTCTCTCTTCATTTCGGATACAGATACGGCTTCCTGCAGTACGGACGAATTTGATTTTGTTCACAGCCATTTTTTAGATTTCCCCCACAAAAAATTTACTAAAATTTTTCAAAATAGCATAACCATAGCCGATTCAAGATAAATAAAGGCTTGTTGAACAAACTTATCTTTCACAAAATCTGGCAAAATGCGAGTGTTCGGCGGACAAACTTATAGTATAATTTCAACGTTCGCGAAACAGAAACTACTACAATAGTATAAGAAAATGTGTGTGCGTGTGCGTGCGTGTGTGTGGTGGGGGGTGGAAGGAGTTCTACCTGCTTTGGAGTTTCCGGCGAAGGTTCCGCCGCAAATCCGTCTTCGACACCGTGGCACGACCCCCCGCAAATCAACGAGCCGATGATCATCCGGCGGAGCGATGCGCCGGAAATCGCCGCCCATAGCCGCGAGTTCCCGCTCCTGGTGCGGGATAGCACTACCGATCCGACGTTATTCCGGTGACACGTGGCCATTTCCCGACGTCTGGTCCAACGAGATCGCTGTTTCACCTCCTACATTGTGGTCCGAAAAACTCGAAGTACAACCTTTCTACAGGAAGAAAATCGAAATGAGTCTTGGCGAAAATCTGGTGTGTGAATGGGAGAAGAAAAGGAAGGGACTAGGGAAGAGTGATGAGGAAGGGAGGAATAGGAAATGGCGGGTGTCTTCTGCTTTTTTATGGAGAGAGAGAGACAGAGAGAGAGAGAAAGCTTACTAGGGAAGAGAGAGAGAGAGAGAGAGAGAGAGAGAGAGAGAAAAAGCTTACTAGGGAAGAGAGAAACTATGCGCATCGGTTAGTGAGAGAGAACAGAAAATGTTCCCAGCGATGTTGGTACTTGGTAGTTCAAAGGATCAAGGAGAGAAAAAATTATTCAATGTTTTACAGGTACCGCAACGTGTGATATCTCAAACTCTTCTTTCATCTCTCATTTGTATGATCCAATGGAAAGTGTGTGGAGGGTACCCAAATGTATGGGGTAAAAGAGCTCGGGCAGTGACTAGCCCCAGGTGCATGGAAGTAATTAGATAGAGATAGGCGTAAGGTTAGCCCAATTGATCCGTTGGTGAGTTTGCTTACTACACAGTTTATTAGAGTATCTCCGATCCATGACTTTATATTCGAGATGTCAAATATTTTTTGAAGGCTTACGTGGCATTTTGGCATCTCCAATTTGACATCAAAGCCTTCCTTTTCAACCTTTGTGCCAAATTCTTTTTATTTGACATCAAGTTATCCCTCTCCAACCCTTAATGTCAATCCAAATGGTCTTTTTTTGAAATTTGGCATGGAGGAGGGTGGTTGTCAACTTTGACAACTTTGTTATTCCCTTCAAAGCCACGTAGATTTTGGCATTAAAGAAGGCTGTTAGGTTGGATTGAATTTTGGTGTCAAATGTTACCGTTAACATGTCCACGTAGGAATTGACATCTCCCATTGGAGATGCTCTTGGACTTTGATTTTTGGGTTTATGTCAAAATAAAATACTCTTTCCGTCCCAATTTATTTGTTCAATCTAAAAAATTCAACTTTTTTAGGTAACACAATAATTACACCTAAAAAGATACAATTTTCTACATTTACACTCAACTTTTTGGGAATTGATATTCGCGCTTTCTTTTTTTGTGCAGACGCTCCAATTTTAATGTGAAGTTATTAATAACTTCATGAAAATGGTGCGCAAATATCAATTTCTAATTTTTTTTTTTACAAAATTTACTTTATTCCACCAAAGAAGGGGGAAAAAGGGAAAATTGATTCTATTATAAGTCAAATGGACAAACATTTTGGAACACTTAAAAGTCAAAAATTAGACAAACAAATCAAGACGTAAAGAGTAATTTTTGTGAATTCTTTAATTTCGGCGTGATTGACCTTTGACCGAACTGAAAAATAAATAAATTAAAATACACGTAAGCAGAGCGGCGGACAGAGGGGTTGCAAGCGAGGCCTGAGCCCCTCACACCGTTCAATTATCTCACTAATTATACTATATATTCAGGTTTATTTGAAAAAGTTCTATAAAATCGCCACTAACTTGTTGAGTGGAAAAAAAATGATAAAATTTCTATTTATATTTAAAAAAATCACTAAAATTTCAAGTTATCTGCAATTTTTAAGTCGTAATTATAAAATTATACGCGAATATATATATGTAGACATTCTCGTTTTCTTCTGAGAACTCATAAGTAGAAGTAGTACTAGTACTAGTAATCTTATATAATTTTTGTTCTCAATGTAAAAATACACGGTTGTGTTTGGTTGGGAGTTTAGTTTAGTTTAGTTTTGGTAGTGGGTAGAGAGAGAAATAGAGTAATGATTGAAAATAGGGGTAATGATTGGAGAGAGATAGAGAGAGATGAGAAAGTAATAATTGAAAAAATAGGGTAATGATTGGAAAAAGAAGTAGGGTAATGATTGGTTTCCAAAACTAAAACTAAATAGAAATGGCAACCGAACAAAGCCATCTGGGCTTTTATTTTGTACAACAGCAGTGCTACAATCGCCGACTGAGGGTCGGTGATCTGCCACCGACCGCGTGTGGGGTCCACTCCGGGCCCCACACGAATGATCCGAGCCGCTCAATAAATTTTTTAAAAAAAACTGAGTGGGCTATGTGAGAAATAAGCTCGTAGCCCACTCGATTTTTTTTTTAAATTATCGAGCAGCTCGAATCATTCGTGCGGGACCTGGAATAGACCCCACATATGATCGGTGGCCGATCACCGACCCTCCAAGTCGGTGACTGTAGTGTTTTCGTTTGTACAAATCTTGTGTCCGTCATCTTTTGCAAAACTTCTGTGATGCTCCCAAGTGGTATGGGAGCATCATACTCCCAATGAATTACAGCCTTTGGATTGAAAATAGATAAATCACAGCCCTTAGATCAAAACCAAAAACTAAAAATAGGGTGGTTTTGTTACAAAACGAGGTGATTTCGACCTAAAAAACGGAAAATTACTTACCACAGAACAGACAACACTTACCATTTGCTTATAGCATCCGCAATGGGAATAATCAAAACAAATAATCAAAAGGTGCCACGTCAGCATTTGATTATCCATTTAATTCATAATCAAACTTAACAACTTCTACCTCCACATTGGTTATTTTTGCATTCCAAACAAAAAAAACCCCATAATACACAATGCACATATGTCCGATCACAAACGAGTTCCAATTACGCATCCGACCACACCAAATTATTCGTACTGATGAGACGATTCCAATGTGGGGTGTTTTTGAATTATTAAGTTTTGAGTTTAGTTATTGAGTTTGGTTATTGAATTTTGATTATTGGTAAAAGTTGTTAAGTTTGATTATAGAATGAGTGAAATTTGGTTATTTGCTAAAAGACTTGTAACTTTGCTTATTACAATGTCGGGTATTTTTTGAGCATTGTTGTTAAGTTTGCTTATCTACAATCATTTGCTTATTACAATGCGGATGCTCTTAGGCAACACTTACCATTCACTAAGGCAGAACTTACTATACTTGTGTAATAAGTTCTGTTTTAGTCACTAAGGCAGAACTTACTATACTTGTGTAATAAGTTCTGTTTTAGTGAATGATAAGTGTTGCTTTAGTGAATGGTAAATATTATATGTAATTCATTGGGAGTATGATACTCCCATATCACTTGGGAGTAGGGATGGCAATGGGGACGGGTCGGGGACGGGGGGTACTACCTCCACCCCCTACCCATTACCCCCTACCCCATCCCCATCCCCGACCCGATACCCAAAGGGGATTTATTTTTTGCCTCCATCCCCGACCCTAACGGGGAACGGGGATCCAAACGGGGATTCGGGGATTTGGGTCCAGGATTTGTATTTGCGACACATGATAGTACCTCCATTTCCTATACCTGTATTTCACAATTTCAGCATATACTACCAATTTTCAGCGCATAACAACACATGTTATTCACCGTTTTAGTAAGTACTATCAATTTTCAGCACATAATAACTAATTCCAACACATAAGTTAATCTCAACATTGTTTTTCCAACATTAAGTTAATTCCAGCCGGCATTAATTTCATAGTTCCATAGTTTTTCCAACATTACCAAAACAAGACTGATATATAATATAGTATATATTTATTTATTTTTATATATAAGTATATATTTCGGGGATTCGGGGACGGGGCGGGGCGGGGAACGAACGGGGAACGGGGACGGGTAGGGTTCGGGGCGGGGACAGACCTATCCCCGTCCCCTACCCGATCCCCGAATTTTTTTTTAAAAATTCCCCATACCCTACCCGATCCCCAAACGAATCCCCGAAGTTCGGGGATTTTTCGGACGGGGAACGGGGAGGGTTCGAACGGGTCGGCCGAGATTGCCATCCCTACTTGGGAGCATCATAGCCATTTTTTGACACTCAAAGACAGTAAAAAAGGATGGGAGACAAGCACATGTACGCCTTGAGAGAGGAAAAGGAGAGAGAGAGAGAGACTTGTGGAGGAAGACGCTATCATGAGGCTAGCTGTAGTCTGCATCGGGAAGTGAGGCAGAAAATTTTGGTTGGAAAGAGAGAGAGAGGAGCGGATCGAAAAAACAAAAAAGGAGAGAGAGAAAGGGAGAGGGGGACCGAACCCTGCGCTCCGGTACGATACCTTTTTTTTTGTGTGTGTGATTCTTTCCGAATCCGATGATGAAATAAAATTAGGAAAATGATTAGCACTTTAATTTTTTTTAGGATGACACTTTAAATTTATTTTTTAGTGCTTTTTACATTAAAAGATAGTAAAATTTTGAAGTGTCATTACAAAAAATTAGAGTACCAAAATCATTTGCCATAAAATTACAGTATTTTTCGAAGGAAATTGATATTCGCACTCCAATTTTTACTGATGGCGCTCTACTTTGTTTGGAACGTCATCAGTAAAAAGTAGAGCGCGAAAATCAATTTCCCTTTCCGAATGCATCAATAATCGAAACCGTCCAATTTTTTAGAAAAATTTAGACGCTCCTATGTTTCAGACACATACTCCCTCCGTCCGGATTTGATAGTCCTTTTTTTGAGTTTGTATCATTTGTAAATCTATTATATCTTCCAATTTATAATGTTTTACGTGATTTCGAAAATATTGTAAAATAAAACTAATCGAGATTTGTCAAACAAGATTCATATTCGATATGAAATTTATTACGGATTCAAAGATATAACCCATTTTTTCACCTGTTAGAATAGAACTAGAGATAATTAAATCCAGACGGAGAGAATAGTATTTATGCGTCAAAATAAATACTGTATTCATTTTTATTTTTTTTCAGTATAAATGAACTATTTGAAAGTATTTTAATGGATACGATAAATAACAGTTCTGTTGTATTTAATTGGACCAGAAAATCTCACAAAGACCTTAACCAATATCGTCCAGCCCCACAATTGTCCGTTGCGTCATTTTTGGGGACGGGCCGGGTTGTCTGGTGGATCGGATCCTTGGGCAGATGACTGCCGTTTGTTGCGTCTTTTCTGTGTCAGGTCGGGTTGTCGGGTGGGTCGGCTCCTTGGGCAAGCCTACCCACAAAGACCAGAGAGGACCCCTATAGACTAGAGAGGGACTCCTTCCATCCAATGCGCACCCGAGATCCTCTGTGCCGGAAAAAACAGTGTGCGTCTAATGCGTCCCCCAGGTAGGACTGGGGGTGGCTGCTGTCCCTTAAAGGGATAGCAGCTTGTTGTTCCGGCCAAGAAAGCCCCGCTCCGGCCTTGCTCCGATGATCGAAAACGTTTACTTTATAGAGCTCGTTGAGTTGAACAAGTATGCAAAAAATCAGTTTGATCGGATATCATTAAGTACTTGATCGGAACATATATACCTCGCCAATAAGAGGTTCTAGTAGATTTGATCCAGTGTTTCGGATCCATTATTTTCAAGACTAAAAGGTTTCGATTAGGCAATTAATGATATCCGATCGAGTTGATTTTTTACATAGGTGTTAAACTCGACAAACTCTACGAAGTGAACATTTTCGATCATTGTAGCGAGATTGGAGCACAACCCCCTTAGCCGAGACAACAGGCTGCTATCCCTAAAGGGACAACAGCTCCCCCAACTCCCCCAGGTAGGGGGAGCCTAGGAAAATCTCTTTGTTAAGACGGAAATCTCTTTGTTAAGACGGATCAGTTTGAGTAATCCATAATCCGTTGATTTTAGGTGAAAGTGTCTTCTCTTCCAATATTCAATGGAGTGGTAGTAATTATTTTCTTTGAGAAAAATAACAAATAACTACTACAAAGATCGAGTCCTAAAAAATGGGCAATTTTTTTAAAAATCTAAAAATCGAGAAATTTTCGGGTGCCGGGTGGGTATATTTCACGTGGTGTCCGTTCGGCCTTCCTGAGCCGTCCGATTCACCTTTGGACTGCTCAGATTAAAACATTCTCTTTCCTCTCACCCCTCATCTTTCTCTCTCATAATTTGAGTTGTCCAAAAGTACATCGCACAGCTCAGATGTGCCGAGCGAGTACCACGTGGTATCCACCCTGAAAAATTTCTCCTAAAAATCAAATGTGAAACAGCTCACGCGGAAAAATCTATAGAGATTCTCTCTCGCCTTTGTCCATCTGGATTGTGACGTAGTGATTGTGTGGAATCATTAGAGACAACTGTGTAGAAATTATGCGAATATTGAGTGGGAGGTGGGTTTTAATTAGGGAAATGTTAATTACTCCTGCATGTGTATTAGGGATTATATTAATCATCATATTTTGACTTTTCCTGTACTATAAAAATAATTGACTGAATCTAGGATTGTACTATAAATTTTTTTATATGTTTTGATTGTGAGCATTTTGACTGAATTTAATTTGGTATGACTTGTACGGAGGGGAAATTCTTCTAAGCAACTTAACATCGATGTGGCAAGTGGAGTCGAGTACAGTTGGCCTTCCTTACATATTCCCATACATATGGGCAGGATTCGATTCCCGTAAATTTCATCCCCCAACTCCCCTAGGATAGTAGAGATTAGGATTAACGAATGACAAAAAAAAAAAAAAAATTACCATCGAATGTGCACTTTTATATCTCGGGCCACCAATATTTGCATATCAATGCAAAATCTTACAGTAATAACCAAATAACAAAATTTGTATCTTGTATCAGAAAATTTCATAGCTTGCTCGATATGGATTCATATGTTAGGATCACAAAAATTCATGCGTCGATCTACAAAAGCTCCTTTCAATCTATATTTTGACTGCAAAATCTCGTAACACGAGCCAAAAACATTTAAGGCTCCGTTCTAGAAACCTTCTTAAAAAATAAGCAGCTTATTTCACATTTTCAAACTCAAAAATAAGATAAATAAAAAATAATTTTTCAATTTTTTTTACATCGTATAAAAGATCTCAATGAGATCTTTCAAACAAGATCCATAATGCATATTTTTAGATTTCAATAAACCCCTTATTTTTGAGCTTGAAATTGCCTTCTTAAAAAATAAGGGCTTATTTTGAATTCCGGAACGCACCCTAAGTATTGAACCAAAAAAAAAAAATGTTGGACCACGAAATCTTTTTCATTCGAAATTATATATTGAGCCATAAAAACTAGCAGGTGGCGTAGGATACAACTGAAACAAGACGTAGATTGAAGAATCGTCAAGTAGTGCTAAAATTTGGTATTTATAACTGTTAAGAATTTCCAATATAATTTTTTTTTTCTGTTTTCTATATATATAAATGATGTTTTATTGTCCCAAAAAACAGAAGAAGAAAGAATTCCCAAAAAAGAAGGGCAGAGGATAATGGCGGTGGCAGGTGGATGAGTGCAAGAGAAATGAGGCTTAAAAAGTACTCTTTGGGAGCCAATTTTACAGTCTAGTTAATTTTGCTGGCACATGGAAGGATGAGTTGAAAAGTCGCAGTCTCAGGAATGCGAAAAACGTTTTATTTATAATGTTTTCTCATATGATATGGGTCTCATATACGTAATCTCACCATATGTGAAACAGGCGATACAAATAACCGTTGGATCAAAAATTTTCTCCAGGAATGGGACTTCGCAACAACCTTCAGGCCAACATTGTGTCCAATGCAGAGACATTGTTAACAAGACAAGATCTTAACGAGGCCTACACCGGCGAACTATCGTCATACTCGAAACTCTCTCTCCAAGATTGTGTTGCTCCATCTCACCAGGGTTGTTCATTCAGGAGCTTTAAAGCCTCTGCGCACGGTTCCTACTACATTTTCTCTATCTATCTCTATCACCACTTAAACCTCATTCAAAATCCAAACGAACAAGTCTGACAACTTTATACACCACATCCTAGCACCTAGACAAGGGCGGCGCTAGAAACCATTGCTAGTATAGTTGGTTGTCTCATTTCCTTTCTTCGTGGAGGCCTTGGTTCGAGCCCCATGAGGGGCGGGTTTTGAGGGTCACGGCTATGGATAGCCTCTAGACTCCCTGTGCTAACTCTAACTCCCTCACTAACCCCCACTAATGTATACAATATTAAAAGGGAAAAAAAAAAAGACTGTGACGACGCTACCATATAGTCAGGGACTCAGGGGTTCAGCTAAACCATCTGAGGTTCAAGAAATCGTTCATATTTCCGTAAGTTAATTTTTTTTATTAACAAAAAAAGGTGGGAGGGGGCAACCAGCATAGCAACTCTCATTGAGCGTGATCATAGGGGTTCCCTGCTCGCCGATGGAATGTCCGGTTCGAACCATAGCTACCGTTCGAGAGGACGAACTGTCACCATAGCACCGCCTGGTGCACAATTGGCATAAGCTTTTCCCCTCAATGGTCTAAAGACTCATCTGCAGACACGAGGCCAAGCCACCAGCCGGGACTCGAATCCACGTCTACATCGAAGAGGAACCCTGCCAACTGGACTACTACCTCAGTGGTTTTTTGCAAGTTATTAGGTAGTACGTACAGGTGTCATCGTATGGCTTTATGGAACCCACTGCATTTATTTTTGAAACCCTCTTGACAGAGAATTTTTGCCTTCTTGGGCCTCTCTAATTGGAACAAAGTACCAAAAGTTTAGGCTCCATTTCGGTTTCTAAGAAAATGAACTTTTAAAGCTCAAAAATTATATGTTTACGTAAATAATTTTTTTACCAATATGGATCTTATTTTGTAGATCTCATTGAGATCTTTCAAATGGTGCAAAAAAAAATTTTAAAAATATTTTTTCATTTTCATTATATTTGAACTTAAAATTACCTTCTTTTAAAAAATTTTTTAAAAGAAAACGGAACAGTTGAACCCCTCCCTCTCTATTTCACTTTCTCCCCTAAAAAGACTTGTGCCCGTTTTAAAAACCGATATACGGAGTAAATATTTATTTTTTAAGAAAGTAATTTCTTATTTGATAAATCTCATTAAGATCTTTTAAATGGTGCAAAAAAAATTGAAAATTTATTTTTCATTTATATTATTTTTCAGTTTAAAAATGTGAAATAAACTGATTATCTTTTAATAAGGTTTCTGGAACGGGCCCTGTACAATTTCATCGACTTTTAGGCTGGAGACTACGTATAGACTCTCATCCCGATCACCGACTTATAAGCAACTTAACATCTTTGTGGCAAGTGGAGTCGAGTACAGTTGGTTTTCCTTACGTACTCGAACCCACGTCTCTGTCAAAGAGGAACCCTGCCAACTGGACTACTACCTCTGTGGTTTTTCGTAAGGTATTAGGTAGTAGGTACAGGTGTTATTGTATGGCTTTATTGAACCCACTGCATTTATTTTTGAAACCCTCTTGAAAGAGAATTTTTGCCTTTTTGGGCCTCTCTAAGGGCCGTTTCAGAAATTGAATAAGAACTTATTTTTTGTTCAATAATATTAATGCTTGTTCCATAAAAATAAGAAGGTATTTATTTTTTCAGAATTTATATATGTACCAATGGGCGCCGGGGAGGGAAATCGTACCGACGGCCGGGCTGGACCGTCTCTGGCCACCGGACGGCTGACCCGAACCGTCCAAAAATTATAAATAAAAAAAAAACCGAAGAGGCTTACGCGGGAATCAACGGGGTAATTTCAAGCTCAAAAATCATGTTTTTACACAAATAATTTTCCTACCACTATGGATCTTGTTTTGTAGATCTAATTGAGGTTTTTAAAACGGTTAAAAAAAATTAAACAAATATTTTTGATTTTCATTATATTTGAACTTGAAATTACCTTTTTAAAAAAAAAAGGTTTAAAAAGAAAGCGGAACAGCTGAACCCCTCCCTCTTTATTTCACTTTCTCCCCTAAAAAGACTTGTGCCCGTTTCAGAAACCGATATAAATATTTATTTTTTAAAAAAGAAATTTCAAGGTTAAAAATTATATGTTTATACAAATCATTTTTCTAGCACTATAAGTTTTGTTTGATAGATCTCATTGAGATCTTTTAAACGGTGCAAAAAAATCAAAATTTTATTTTTTATTTACATTATTTTTTAGTTTAAAAATATCAAATAAATTACTTATTTTTTAAGAAGATTTCTAGAACAGGCCATATACAATTTCACCGACTTGTAGGCTGGAAACTCCGTATAGACTCTCATCCCGATCACTGCCACTGCTAGCTTACACCTTCCTATTGTACTTGCACCGTTGGAGTAGAGAGTTTATGGAATACAATTACAGGAGTATTATTTACCACAAACACTTTATTTTTTTTACAAGAACCACGAACACTTGAACACATTCACATTTTTTTATGGGGCCCACACACGTTGAAAGTATAGTGGCAATGTTCGTTTGTAAACTTTGTTTTGATTTTGTTTTGTTTTCCAATCATTACCCTACTTCTTTTTCCAATCATTACCCTATTTATCCAATTATTACTTTCTCATCTCTCTCCAATCATTACCCCTATTTTCAATCATTACCCTATTTCTCTCTTTACCCACTACCAAAACTAAACTAAACTAAACTCTCAACCTAACAAAGCCAGTGTTTTCTGAGTCTCAATGTCAATGTGAGTGAGTTTGTGTAAATATTTGTGGTTGTAGAATGATTGATATGAAAAAAATTTCAGTGCCGAGCAGGTATCACATAGTGCACGCTCGGTACATCCAGGCCGTCTATTTCGGTTTTGGACGGCTCAGATTGGAGGGAGAAAAAGGAAAGAGAAAGAGGAGAGAGAGTGGTGCGATGAGAGGAAAGAGAGTTTTAGTCTCGGCTGTCGAACACACTTTTAGACGGCTCGAATGTGGGTGCTCGGCACCACATCAGCCGGGTGACATAATAGCCACCGCGCCCGGCACCCAAAAATTTCTCGATTGATATAGAGTGAAATTTTTCCTTAGAAAATACAAACCACATCAATAAGATTTTTGAACCCTCTGATCTATTTTTCTCTGGAGCCGCCGCCGCTCCTACAAGAGCTCGAAACCCAACTACATCTGGGATGTATGAAAACACTAGGGCCTAGATGGAGGGGCACAACCAGCACTCGAGGAGTCAGTCCGACGACAGAAGTGGCAGAGTCGGATCTAAATTCAAGAACGAAAGAATGAGATTTTCTCGACTTATTAAGAAGAGAGTCTCAACTATCTTACGATATAGAGGAAGGACAGGAGGAGGACGAGGAGAAGGGGCTTGGGGTGGGGTTTACCAGGGGAAGGGAGAGAAGGCGGCGGTGCAGCGGCTTAGGGCTGCTGTTCTTTTTAGGATTTCTAGAGAGAGAAGCTCTCGACCCTGTTTAGCAACATTAACGCATTTAAGATTACAAAATTTGCTACCTGCCTATATTGACCTCCTAACCGATGATCCCATGCCCGAAAACCATAGCCTTCATAATTTTAATATCCAATGTATCATTATTTTGGGCGTCAGTGCCACAAAACTACAACGGGCAAGGCAGTCGAACATTTATTAATTGGAAAAACAAATACAAAATCAAAAGAATATATATTTAGCTGCTTCACTTATACGTTTGCACCTTAAATCGCTTCAAAAATCCGTGTCCTGAAGGGCTAAATGAGTCCCGCAACCTCCACTAATAGGAGTAATTATTCAATGCCCTTGAATACTATCACGTGGTGCCCTAGAGCCCTTTAACACCACATTGACATGGGACCCATACACACATAATTGTGGGTCCCATGAAAATGTGGTGTTGGAGAGCTCTGGAGGTACTGACCAGATTTTCGCCATATAGACGAGACCATGAAAAGCATCAACTGGGCATCCGAATAGATTGCAGAGCGAGGTCTGTAAATTTGACAATTTCATTCCACGTGAAGAGATTTATTTTGTACAAAATATTGCACAAAATTTGTTATGAAAGAACATGAGAAGGCAAGCAGTCAAGCGATGATAGCAAAGCCATTGCCTCACATTATACGACAGTTCTGTTGAGATTCCAGCATTTCTGGGGATCTGCAGAAGAAGATCATGTAGTTCAGATACTCAACAGTAAAATTCATCCTTTAATTGTTACTCCCAACATTTCTAAAATAATGCAAAGTCAAACACATGCTAATGAACACAATAATCTTCTAGGACCAATTATGACACACGATAGACAGGATTAGCTCATGGAATACAGTGAAAAAATTTCGGATCAATTGGACTATATGTCTATGTGACAAGCTTGGAGCATCTCCAACAGGATTTTGAAATGTACTAAGGGTCGAAAGAACTTCATATGCTGAGAAATGTAGTCTTAAGAGCTAGTTTTTGCTGTTGTTTTCTCTGTTTTGCTAGCTGGTTCCCTTCTAAAGGCTTTCTGTTGCACCGGAATACCGTTGTTATTCCTTGTTTTTGGGTTTGTTTACGATAAAATTGTAGCTTACCAACAAGAATAGTATGACGCATGAGTTCACTCTTAGACAGGTAATGTATTTGACATAGAGCGACTATTGGATGCTTCTAAGGTATCTACCATGTCATGTGGTGCCCAACTTAAATGAGAGAGATAAGAGAGATCCACCTTCAGGTTCATTATAGTGTTTTATTGACCGGAATGGACAATCTTATTGGGACGGAGGTAGTATGACGCATGAGTTCTCTCTTAGACTGATAATGTATCTGAGATAGAGCAACTACCATGTCGGGTGTTACCCGACTCAAGTGAGATAGATTAGAGAGTGGCACCTTCAGGTTCATTATATTGTTGGGGCACAATTTGTAAATGGTGTTCTTTGCCACATGGCAATGCTACGCAGTATCCCGTGGACACCAAAAATTTAACTTCCTATGCAATTAGGAAAATCACAAGGAACATTGCCTAAATAGGAAAATCACGAGGTAAGTTTAGAATAGACACATGCCATTGATTTATTTTGAATATGCACGGACATTTGAGATTGCATAGCGTAATGGAATCGGAATACTTACAATTGGCCAAGACTTGACAAATCAAAGTCAGGAGCAAGTTCTTGCACAATATCATTAGGCGGTTGGCCACATTCTTGCATTTTCTGCATGAGTTCAACGATCTTGTTGAAGTTGCCTGGCTCAGTTTCATAAACTTGAATCAGATCCTTTATAAACCCATATTGGTGGGAATAACGCTCGTATTCTTCTTTGCTTAATTTCGATTGATGCTCTTCCAACCATTTTGGATATCTTTCTCCAATTTCTTTCATCGGCTCGTGAAGAATTTCTTTTGACAGAAGTTGTTGCATCATGGTCTCCACAATAGACTCCATGTCCTATGCAAGTAGAAAAGATAATGAACACCCATAGATTGTAAATGTTTGGATCAAACCACAGAAGGGTACAGAAGCAAGGAAGCACACAGTAGCAAACAAAAACTATAGTTAAAACCTGTTGAGATCACACTGTATGACAAGTGCTCTGTATATATGCATCTTGGAATTGTAGGCAGAGTTGAGATTACCACCAACTTTTATGGTTAAAGACATCTTTACGACTACATCTTTGTCCTTGTAATTTTACAAACATGTAAACAACCCCATCGTCATGGGCTATTTGGCCACATGGCACATACTAGTAATTTACCAATTGTTCCAAAAACTTCAGTTGCTAGAAAATGGCCTAACAATATATCTCTAGCTATCTAACACCCTTCCTCACGTACAACCCGTCATGCATGTGGAGATACAAATATTCATACATATTCAGAAAGAATGTAAAGGGGAGAAGCACAATGCAAACGGGAAACAAAAGCAGAAGGCAAGACTTGAACCCAAGACCTCTCACAACTGATAGGAAATGGGCCCAACAGTGTATATCAAGCTATATAACACGACATGAGCTACACATCACAGATGGATCATTCGAGCAGTGAACAAGCCTGTTGGTTTTGGGTATAAATCCCAAGTATGAAAAATTTGGTGTGATGACAGGAGCAACTATGGATCACTACTAGCGACTTGTTTAGTGATGGTAGCCAATAAATGAATTAGACCCTTCCACCCTTTACCTTGTTTTGAAAACCCCAATGAAACTTTAGACCACAACATATTTCTTGGACACTAATCTAAAAATACAAATAAGAAAAACAAGAACCCTGCAAATGTTATTCCCGTCAGGAATATGCGGAATCACATAACAACATCTAAAGAATATGAATGCAGAAAAGAAAACGTACAAACAACACTTTTTTTTGATAAGTGAAAACGTACCAACACCAAAAACATACAAGAACTTACGATTTACGTGGTTCATCCAATGTGTGCTACATCCCCAATTGCAATGGCTGTTTACATCAAACAATGTTGTTCCCCAATACTACCTTGTAGATAACATAACCAGGGTTACTAACCAGTGAAAATACCCTAATTACCCTTTGTAAACAATGCCTCAGAGGTGAAGCCGCTGAACACCCAGCTTACAGAGTTGTCCTACAGTACAATGAGTATACCTAGGGTTTCATATCAGTTGGATCAGTGAAATGCGCAACTATATGAGCTCTACACTACCTAAAAATTCCATCACCCCCCCGGACCTTTGATATTATAAGTATACTTCTTCCCCTTGTTAAAGGAAAAATGCGAGTGAAAGTTCCAAACCACACATTTTACTTCACAATATTCTGTTGGGGTAAGGGGTACTGGCTTCGTATAAGGAGCTTCTGGATTAATAACACACACACGCACACAGCACAGTGATCCACCTTCAACTTGTCATTCTGAGTTAGCGCTACGAACAGGTAAAAGACACTTCTTCTACAAGGTGTGAGAGGAAAACCTTCATCCAAGGAAAGCCCAAGCAAGCTAAACTAGGTCTGGGAGACGCCATGCAAGGTGTCAGTTTTTCTAGAAGAGTTACCCTTCAAGAAGGACATATCAAAATCACGTTGCAATGTGGATGCAGATCTAATCGTGTAGCATATGGTCAACCTCTACCAATTATAAAAACAAATGCTCTCAAAAAAGATATAGATACGTGGTTTTGAACTTTGAAATGGCACAGTAACGAGAAAACCAATCTAGTCTGTTATGCAATTATAATTCAAAGAAGTTTGATCATGACTATAGAAACAATTCATTTTGACCGTGGGTTTTGATTTGCATTTTCGGGATCTGAGGCTGGTGGTGAAGTTCCCAACTGATTGGGACTTAAGGCTCGGTTGGGTTTGGAGTCTAGTGGTGAAGCAATGACGGCTCCTTTTACAGCTGGCTGCCGGTCCTAAACATACAGACTCCACACAATTTAGCTGATTTGCAGGAAATGGTTCACTACAAATTCTCTCCAAAATAGATCTCCTCAAATTATGAACTGTTTTGCAAATTGAATCGTGAACCGTGCCAAATGCTTGCAATAGCAGACAACAGCATCAATGGAATTCACTGCTCTGTGGTTAGGTTTTCTAACAGGGATTGTTTGGTGAATCAGGATATTTAAGAATCTAAGCAGATCTACCAGTAGTTGTGTTCCAATGGTCCACGTACTGTGGCCATCAGGAAAAGTAGTTGTAAACAAACGTTGGGCATTTCCTATGATGTAGTTAACCTTTGGCACTGAGTAAGAAAACCTTTTCCTCATAATGGTGAATTTTACACTGAAAACAGATCTACAAAAAGATTTGGGGAAAATTCTATTGGAAAACTGATTTTTCGAAGAGAATTTCATATCATTTCAATATTTACCAATTGTAACTGGTGGATCTATTACTTGGAATTTCCATGACAAATCTCAATGACCGTGTCTAAGTATGCTTCTGTCGTGTGGCAAAAGAAATGGTCCCTTCAGCTAAATTTCAACCTCTACAAATTCTTGATAGTGCTCACTCTACTGAAACAATTATGATGATGGGAAGCTCAAATTCCACAGAATAAGACAAGGCCTCACCTGGTCCGAAGAAAAAAAAATAGTGAATCCTACTTAGATGCTTGAAGGCCTTGAAATTTACGTAGTGTGTTTTAGAAGCTCTAAAACAGCACATAGTAACTCTGTCAGCGAGGAAAAAATCCTAGAGTAACTGCTGATTTCAAACTATCCAACTAACAGTTTAAAACATTTTTTTTATTACCACGTCTATATCCTGCATGATGATGAGCTACACTGGAGAGGATTTTGAGGTTGAGAAAGTAATTACTTATCCTACCTTAAGGAATCTTTGCATTTAGTAAACTTAACCTCTGTCCCAGAGTATGCAAACTGTCACAAGTATCTGCCACACAATTTTATCACCTAAATGGTTTTCTGCATATTTATTTGGTTGAAGAAGGGAAGACAATAATATTCATAGAGCAGGCATGAAGTTGCAACATGGAAGAAGCTGTGCCATCAAAAGGTTGATCCCTTCTACTGCTAATAATGAAGCTGTTAGAATAGTTAGTCTTTGTCCCACATCGGATAGTTGGAGTTATGTAACAAGTCACTTAGTAATATAAATAAAAGCTCTCTCTTGTGTTAGGGTTAATTAATACCCTATACACTTTTCCTATTCTCTCTCATTCCAAACAACATGGTATCAGAGCCTAACCCTAACCCACCCTAGATTATATGCGTCTAAACCCAACAGCCACTAAACCCAGACCCTCTAACCCTAATCTACTGCCGTCATCTCCCTAAAACTGCCGTCATCGTCCTAAACCCAGCCCCCGACATTTTTCTTTCGGCACCCAGCGAACCTGCCTCAGCACCCAGCGACCGGCGGTCGTTACTGACTGTCGCCGACCCTCCGGCGACCCTCGCCGACCTCCGGCGACCCTCGCCGACCCTCCGGCGACCCTCGCCAGTCTCCGGCGAATCTTCTGGCTGCTGTTTCTGGATTCTGTTGTTGATAGATCTCTGATTTTGGTGTTCTTTGAGCAATTCTGCTCTTGTCTAGTCTGACTTCTACTCCATGTTGATGTAAGTTGGGCATTTCGGCATTCGTTTGTCTCATTTATCTGGGTTGGACAGTGTTTGGCTTATCTATCTTACTTATTGGTGGTTTTGTTTCATTTATGGAGTTGGTATACTTGCTCATTATGTCCAACCTAGTTACAGTCAGTTGGGTATTCATGGTTGCGGTGCAATAAGCTCTGGTTGGTCGATGCATGCTTACTCCGTGGTTCTTTAGTGGTTGGTAATTAGTTGTTTTGGTTGGTGTTTCGTTGGTTGAGGCTCGGTAGTTCTTTATTTTTGTTGTTGCCTCTATTTTGTACGGTACAATGTCGGCAGAGGACACTAAGTCTACTTCATCTTCCACTGTTATTGGTAGTTCTACTCGTTCTTCTCGATTTCGGGAGAGGCTGTCTATTACCTCTACACTTTTGAATGGCAAAAATTATGTTGTTTGGGCTAAAGCAGTTGAGGTATATTATTTGGGTGAGACATTGTATCATTTTTTGACAGATGACCCCCCTGCAGCGACTGCTGCCACATACGGGGCATGGGTGTCCGAGGATGCCCGAATTCGATCTGAGTTATGGAATAGTATGGAAGACCATATTTCTAGTACTATGGTCTTCTTACCTACAGCTAAACAAGTATGGACACAGGCTCAGGAGTTGTATTCTGGTGTTAACAATCTCCGTCGCACATATGATCTTCATCGGTCCTTCTTTTCTATCTCACAGGGTGATTTATCCTTGGAGTCTTATTATGCCAAGTTTCGTGGTATTTGCGATGAGATCAATATCTGTGAGCCTATCTCTACTGATGTTCAGGTTATGCGGCGCCAGCGCGAGCGTATGCAGGTGACTCGATTCCTATCTGGTGTATCACCAACTACTTATGGTCCTGTCAGTATGATAAGTCAGTTTATGTCAGCCCCTCGTCTTCCCCATTGGGAAGCTTGTCTTCGTGTTGTGAAGTATCTCAAGGCTAATCCTGGACGTGGTCTATTCTATCGTTCAAATGGTCATTTGCGTGTTGAGGCCTTTACCGATGCTGATTGGGCAGGATCACCATCTGATAGAAGGTCAACAACTGGATATTGTACTTTTGTTGGTGGAAATCTAGTTACGTGGAAGAGCAAGAAACAAACTGTTGTTGCTCGGTCCAGTGCTGAAGCAGAATATCGTGCCATGGCTCATACTACGTGCGAAATTGTATGGTTGAGAGCCTTGCTTGAGGAATTGGGTTTTGGCGTACAGTTACCTATTCATATGTATTGTGATAATCAGGCAGCAATACATATCGCTTCGAATCCGGTATTTCATGAGAGAACCAAACATATCGAAGTAGATTGTCATATTGTTCGGGAGAAGATAGATAGTGGCGTATTGGCTACCCCTTTTGTGTCTACAGGAGCTCAGTTGGCAGATATCTTCACCAAACCGTTATTTAAACCACGTTTAGAGTTATTATGTAACAAGCTGGGGTTCTGTGATATTTATTCTCCAGCTTGAGGGGGAGTGTTAGAATAGTTAGTCTTTGTCCCACATCGGATAGTTGGAGTTATGTAACAAGTCACTTAGTAATATAAATAAAAGCTCTCTCTTGTGTTAGGGTTAATTAATACCCTATATACTTTTCCTATTCTCTCTCATTCCAAACAACAGAAGCTATTAGATTTTCTGATTTAGAAGCTAAAAGGTCCATGCCTTATTACTATTCTATACACATTCCATAATTTGGAGCCCCAGCATGTACTTTTCAAGTGGAATGGATCATGCCCCTTTGTGGATGCTTCCATTCCAAATCAGAGGATACTGCAAGTCTGCAAAGTTCTAGGTTTTCCCTTCCATTTTTTTCTTATACTTCTTTCTCTGTTGTTTGTTGGGGGGTTAACCGAAAAGTGTCCTTTCACCCAGATGCCCAAGTTTCACCTGCTTGCTAAAATCGCTACAATCTAGAAGCTCCCGAGTACTCAGCTTAAGCCTGCCAACAGACCGGATCTGATCTGGTACAATGCCAATCCGACAATCCGAAAACCAACAGATCGGATTAGAATATATGCGATCTGTTTACAAGTCCAATCCGATAATACTCCCTCCGTCCCATTTTCATTGTTCATTTTTGGATTACGTGCCATTTTTCAATTGCTTATATCTTCCAATCTATAATGTTTTTCATAATTTTGAAAACTTTGTATTATAGAACTAATCAAGATCTATCAAACAAGATCCATATTGTATATTTTTCAAGATAAAAGACATAAAAGAGACAAACATAATAATGGACAATAAAAATGGGATGGAGGAAGCATTATTTTTGGTTTTTTGAAGTATTAAGTATTTAGATGCGAATCCAAGATCTCAAGTGATGGATTGTTGGGCTTGTATGCTTAATTATTGAATAGGATAAACAAATGGGATAACACTATCGTATCAGATATCCAATTTTTTTGGATTGACGTTAAAGGATTTGCAAGAATCTGATTAGGACTGGGTTCAGTTTTTTTTGTAACCAGATCTGGATCTTTTCGGATTTGGATTAAATCCGGTCCATTGACATGCCTACCTCAGCTAAAAAAAGAGAAGATTACCATCAGAAGTGGATTATGTAATTCAAATGCTCTTCCCAAAGGCTTTCAAGACCGGTCTGATAATATATTTTCTAAGGGTTTCTTCAAGCAAATAACCACAACATGTTTCCTTATGCTGATGCACTAAACTTATCATGGAAGGTTGCACAAGCCCCAGGAAATGAAAAATTAATCAATTTGCAAACGCTAAATTATAAACACCATGACGATTTCAGATTTACATTCAGAAACACAAGGTGAAAGTACGTTTCTAAGTGAGTTCACAATTCTACGGTTATTAAGAACACAGTTACCACTAACAAAGATTATCTTGAAATCCAATAACTAAGGCAAGCAAAACTCTAAACCCTGACTCAGAAATTAAGCAACATACCTGAGTCCCAGCAAGCTCCTCAAACTGCTTTGCCCAATCCTCCATCATTGCATCATTCTCGATATCCCCTGCACCGGGTCTGGAACCTATTGACTCCAAACCCTTGACAGCCTCCCTAGTCTGTTCTGTCAGCTTATCAAGTGCCTCAGATACATGTGAGTCCTTTGAAACCTTTTGCTTGCCCTTTTTCTTACTTCTCAAGTCGGGCAAACCCATCCCCAATCCTTGGACATCACCAGGCATACTAGAACTCTCTGGGTTCTTCGCACCATCATCTCCACTCCTGTCACCAAGTTTATGTATTTCCTTCACAGCCAGTAACCAAATCCCAAAACTTTGAATAATTCATGCATAAGCATATAGAGATTTATACAGATCAACACACGTGCACAAACACACACACACACACACGAGAGAGAGAGAGAGAGAGAGAGAGAGAGAGAGAGAGAGAGAGACCTTTGAGCTGAAGAACTAAGATTGAGGTTTTGGAAATCGTCCAAAGCACCTGAAATGATTCAATGGTACTAAAGCTCAAGTTGATAAATACATGCATGCATGTACTAACTAAACTTGCAGGTTATATACTAACTACTTAACAACACATAGTAGAGGGTTTATGAAGAAATAAGT
The DNA here is from genome assembly GCA_014282245.1 of Rhododendron simsii. Taxonomy (NCBI): domain Eukaryota; kingdom Viridiplantae; phylum Streptophyta; class Magnoliopsida; order Ericales; family Ericaceae; genus Rhododendron; species Rhododendron simsii. Next base: position 39,166,307 of record CM024954.1, read on the forward strand.
AATCTTCTCATTGAAGATTCCCAGGACAAATTTAATGTCAAAAATTTTCACTGTTTATAGTCATTAGTTCTCAAGTCTCAACAACTTTGTTCCCTAATTTCTTGAAACCCATTTTTCATCAATGGTTTCTTGAGGTTCTTTTTGTTCTTTTCCCATTGTGTATACAATTATTGTTTGGAAAGGAACATGCAAACCATATGCCTGCCAAAAGAAAAGGAAAACCATGTATTCTCAATGCACAAGCGAAACGAATGCAACCCCCCAACAATTACCTCTAGAACAAAACCCAAATGATATATTGGAGAGGACAAAGCAGAATTTGTAACAGAACTAACAGGGCTGCTTTAGCAACCCATTCAAAAACAAACTGTAAGTGCCTGATAAGTATCACCAAGTGTTCTCAACACATCAGGCCTAACGAATGGTCCACACTTAAGATAGGAGCCCCATATGGAACGTGTGTGTACTGAGTGTCTAAAATGACAAACAACTCAAGATTTTACCAAATCCACCATGGGAATTACCACACATAACGTGGGAAGCTATCTGGGGAGGCAAGCAAACACAGCAGTGCATACCACAAGATGGCAAAGAGCCCAAGCTCAGAGGCACGGCTTAGACACGAAAAACCTATACCCTGGGATTCTGAGGTCGTCACTTGGGGGCTAAAGAAGAAGGGGAAGCCGGGTCCTGTGGTCTGTTGGCACAGCTTATTCAGGTTGTTCTAGTAAGAGATAGGGCAGTGGCATTCAGGCTCTTCTAAGGAATCTTGAATATTAAGGCATACCATAATGGAATGATACACTCCATTTGATCAAACAAATAGTATGTGGGAAGCTATTGGGCAAATTTTGCCAAAATTTGTCATGCAAATGCATCGCGTGTGCCCCCGGCTCTAGACACATGCAATGCGTTTGCAAATTGTGTTATGCAGTAAAAGGAAAGGGGAAAATAGGTTAACCTTTAATGAAATTTGAGATGAGAAATTAGGAAACAGAATTAAAATTTCAAAAGACTCACTTGAACAGTATGAACCTCAAAACATTATTTCCCCATCCCACCTCTTTTGTTAGGTCCTTGATAATCAAAGCAATCTCTGTGCCACACTTTGCTTGGAACTGCTCTTTCTCAAACTTTTTGAAGATATAGAGCAAATTGACGTGCTCCTTTGAAGGATCTTCGTCATTCTCTTTTTGATATCACACCAAAAGAACGAATGAGTTTAATGCAAGAGAATGGGAACGGGATTAAAATGGAAATTCAGGGGTAATTTTGGAAATTAAAAGTGTGAGCCAGCTTCATTTTTTTGTCCACACCAAAAGGGGCTTCCCTTTATATATTAGAATAGATGTAATATCCAATAACTCTAGATGAGGGTTCAACCCACATGACACTCTAACCATAACAGGAGGATTGCACTGCCCTCATCGTGTGCAACAGGCGCTAGTTTATGTACTACTTGTCAGCGGTTTCCTACACCAAGATAGCCCAGTAATCGTTTCAATGTCAACTTAGTAGGTCTTAGCAAGATGAGTTGAAGAATCCATTTCTGCTTGAGCATGTAAAAAGCGCACACATCTATAAATGCGGGTGGATGTATAGTTTCGGACCCTGGGACTTTTGAGGGTAAAGGTTCACCTCTTTAGCGCTTTTGATATGTTGTTAACGACATACTGTTGCCTCATGGCAAAAAACAAAAAGGCATAACATGGACGCATGTGCCTGTGCAAAACAGGAAAACCAGAGAGATTAACCGAATAAGTATTCCTTCAAACTTCAAAGAACATCTTAACCAAGTAGGTATTTGGCTTGTTGCGGCCTAACTGCCGCAGCTTATGGATTTCATTGTCACGAAAGTTGCTTTTGGGTAAAAAAATAATTTTTTAAAAAGCAAAAAAACTAATTTCCGAGCAGCTTCAGTTTCAAGCTTTTCAGCTAGTACTTTTACTAATCACCTTTCACCATAAGCTCAGCTGCGCAAACATCCATCTTTTACGTGGCAATGGCTAGACCAATGCCAATGGGAAGCCTCAAGTTAGTTACATGATATAAGTAAATTAATGTATCATACAACAAATTTATTCCTCTTCCAATCTAATCAGCTATTAGTGGCGTCTTATTATCGTCCAGTGTTATTAAGAATGTGCATCCAACTGAAATAAATGGACAACACGAACAAATATTCAACTTGCCCAAATCACACAGAGAAAACAAACACAAAAGATTATCAGATTGCATGCCCGGGCCCTTGCGCAACTCCAAATATTCTCACTTACTATACTAGTTTTTTCATGTTAATTTAGAAAAATTCTATGGGATTGGCCCCTACAAGTTCTTGGAGTGAAAAAAATTCATATATATGGGTGAAAAATTTCCTAAAATTTCAACTAATCAATCAATTCATTAGTCCTCTCGTACAACATTAACGGCAGCTACGCACATATACACAATCTCATCTCTTTTCTCAAACCTCACAAGAAGCAATATATACATTTGAAAAAGATTTTTTGTAATCAATATAAAAATACATGTGGTTCGGTCCATTGCTAGGCACAAATCATGCATCCACCACTGCATATACCCATAACAAAAAAAGGCTTTCAACATCAATAATCGAGATTTATGTTGGCTCTTTAGTCACACAATCCTTCAAAATGTCCAGCGCTCCCGCTCTCAATCATTGCACCGCACCCACGCTCTCAATCCTTGCTCTCACGGATTTTAGTAGGTCGGGATGTGTTTCATAGACTCTTTGAACGCTTTGACACTGGTACTTACGCTCCCGCACAGGTTGGCACTCAATACCAAAGAATATAGATATAATTTGCGTAACCTAACTTCAAAGGAGAAATAGTACTCTGCGTTCAGGACTACAGTTAAACTGACAGCACAACATCAAATTTATTCATTTCGTTGGTGCCCTGAGAGTATTAAACAGGAAAAACGAAAAGGCTTGATGGTTACGGAAATTCAATCCACAGAGTGTAGTCACACAAAGACACCAACATATAGGCATGTATATATATGTATATAGAGACAAACAGAATTTCTTACTGTCAAGGAGTTGGTCTAAATCGTCGGAGTGTTCGGCCATCGATGCTTTCTCTCTCTCTCTCTCTCTCTCTCTCTCTCTCTCTCAGCCGTTATATCTAGGCAATGGCGTGACGTTATCCGGCGGAGCAGCCGACAAGACCTAGCTTGATGGGCTTTCTTCGTAGGTGGGTCACGAACAAAAACGGACGGCCAAGATTGCTGTTTATCAACGTACCCACGTGGAAGTGTTTGCTACCTATTCGAACGAAATCATATGGATTTCACCGTACAAAATGATATCATTCTTATTAAAAAGTATATTAATAGGGTAGGTTCCATCGATTAAAATTTTAAATGAGTATCTATTTTTTTGAATTAAAGGTAATGCATTGTGAAAGGATGATCTGTCTTGTAAACCGAGAAATAAGTACTTAAAAAATAATAACTTCATCGAAACGGGGCCTTATAACAAAACATCTCAATCGGATATCGATACCGACGGTAATGGATTGGTCAGCTCATTTAGTTTTTTTCTTTCTATAAAAGCAGAGACCAAAAATGGAATGAATGATCGTGAGTCCTTAAAAATATCCAGTTGCCTTGAAATATTTTAAACAAATCAATCAGTTTCGAACGCATTGCGGGGAGATGGGTGCCGCACAATCTAGTGTGTCTCTAGGGTGTACGCATGGTCAGGTTGTTATCAAAGTAAGCCACTGTCCTCAATTGTACTTCATCCATTCCATTTTGTTTGCTTCATGCGAAAAGTCATGTCATTTTGATCTTGAACTAAAAAGTTCTTTCCAGAATAATTTGTTATTTTTTGTATCGTTCTAAAGTACTCATTAAGATCTTTGGTACAAAAAATTTCAAAAAAATCATTTCGGGAAGTAGCTTATTTTTGGAGATCAAATCGTTAGCATAAAAATGGGACATGGCCGGGTAGTCTATGTTCGTTTACATACTTAGTTTTGTTTTCATTTTGTTTTTCAATCATTACCCTACTTCTTTTTCCAATCATTACCCTATTTCTCCAATTATTACTTTCTCATCTCTCTCTATCTCTCTCCAATCATTACCCCTATTTTCAATCATTACCCTATTTCTCTCTCCACCCACTACCAAAACTAAACTAAACTAAACTCTCAACCAAACATAGCCAGTATTTTTTAAATTGAGAAACCGAAAAAGTTATATACATATTTTTAATTTAATAAAATGACACTATTATCCGAATTGGTCGATAAGAAAAAAGTGAGTATGAATATTTTTTTCTCATCACTTATTATCAGAAGAACGTATGCTACGCCAAAACCTACCTACCCAAACATCAACTTTTCTCTTCATACAAGTTGACCTACAACTTGACTGCATCTAATTTGAATGATTGCTGAGTCAAGGGCCTTGGTTAGGGTATTAACTAGTATTAATTAGCACTATCCTTTACATTTTGAAATTTATTCCTGTAGCAGGTAGTACTTTCTCTCTTAATCTCCGGTTTTGGCTCTCAAAAAGTTAGAGCCGACTCTGGTTTTAGTCACATAAGGCCATGGTTGATTTGTCGGCTTGGAAAAGGGCGAACATTGGTGTGGAATATGGCTATGTTTCTGGCAATTTTGTTGATATGATACAGACCTAAAATAGAGAGTTCCTCTGAATATAACAGTTGCAGATACATCTTTCCTGGATCAATTTTCGAACTACAATCATGCGAACCTAGACTAGTCACAACTGCAGCTTCGGCCTTACATAACAGTTGCAGATAAAAAACGCTACCGGAAGAATAGAAGAAGTGTGGCATTTTATGACTTTGGTGGAAATTTCGGTTGCTTCTGGATGATGAGGTACCTAAAATTGTATTGAATTACTCCCTGCAGTCGAAATTTATGCCAATGATTTAGCTTCCAACACTATGGTCCTAAAACTTTTTGTGAGCTCATTCTTAAAATGCGAAAGATAGAGAAGACCTAACGCAATCAGTTAGAATATTGTTCGATATCAATTACAGTTGAAAAACATGACAGCAGAGCTGCTGTTGGAGAAAAATCATCCGATCGACCAACTTCAGATATGGCAGTCTTGTGTTCAACCTCTGCTGATAACGCCTTGGCTGCAATCCTCTTACGCTTGTGAGTTCCTTGGTACCAAAACCGGAACTAAACAAAAAAAACAGCAGGCATTACTCGGTTTTGCATTCGGAAGAATATTGGCAAATGCTCAAGGTACGTCGCTTTTGCTTGAACTGCAACTTATCACCAACCACTGTAATCAACAATCACGAAAGAAGTAAAGAATCTGCACCTCCGAATCAATTGCTCGTTTACATTCTGTGGGACACTTCTTTCACAGCTATTGCTGATGGAATGAATATAAACAGTGATATTCTTCTTATGAGTGTTCTTCATTTTTCATTGACATGACTAATGTTTCCTTGAGCATATGCGGTAATTGTAGATAACTGATGGAGGGCTTACCTTCTTGCGAACTAAGAGACGGCTAAAAATCTGCTAGAAACCCAAACGGCATATCCCTAATCCCTCTAAAATTTAGAACGCACTAAAAATACAATAGCCTCAATCAGTAACAAAATTTTCATGTCGTCACGATGGGAAAACGTAGCATCACCAGAGTTATATTCCGTGCAGCAGCTGCTAGAGTAAATCTAGTGAAGAGCAAATGACTTGGAATTTCAATGCCGTAGAATTGAACCAAAGCAGGTACAAAAAGTAAGAGCCAAAACTCAAACTGGCTTGGGATGAAGCATATGGGATGTACCCATGTCCATGAGGTAGCACCTTGTTTAAGGTGGTCACTTGTCACTCAAACGAACCACAGGTCCATAAACATAGAGGTTGTTTGTTCAACTCAAGGCTTCGGCTAGGAATCTTGCATGTCCGATGAACGGGGACGAGGAAAAAAAAAAACATCAGTGAGAACCTTTTTTCCGTGGTCCTGTGCATTAGAAAAATTCCACAACAATAATAAAAAAAAAAAGATGGAAAGAAAGAAAGAAGAGTTTCTTGCAAAATAAAGTATATATTTGTTATGTTATTGATTGAACTTAGTTTCTTTTTCAAACAAAATAAATTACATAATTTAGGTAAAAATGTAGAATAATGAATAAAAAGATGAAAAATTGAAGAAATTCTACATAGGAGAGAGAGTTAAGGGTAAAGCTTCCTTTTATTTTAGATAACTACAGTCTTATAGTATTTAGTACAGATTTATAGATAGATAGTTTGCTGTGCCTAAAGTACTTGTCAGAGCATTGACAACAGACTATGCACACAAATTTACTCGTAAAAAGAACAATAGTATTCTAATCTAATAATAAAAAAAAACACAAACAAAATTGTACCTCTGTTTCAAACAGAACACAAAAAATAGAAAAATTTACTAACCTAGTTGAAAAGAATGACAGGATATGACTACTTTCTTACAAATGCAATAATAATATAAAAAGACGCTTACCTCTAGAATTCATTGTTGATTGATGAAGAATTCATTGTTGATTTTTGTACCCATTTTGCCGGACCGGGAGAGTGTGCTGCGCAACGTGCTGCGCGGCCTCCGGTGCCGCCTTGCCGGCATCGGTCTGACGATCAGAGACGTCCACTACGTAGAGCTCGTCGAATACTACAAATGTACCAAAAATCAACCCGATCAAATATCGTTAAGTGTCTCATCGGAACATATATAATTCAAAAATAATGGATTCAGTGGTTTTGATCCAGTGTTTCGTATCCATTAGGATTCATTTTTTTTCAAGTTATATGTATTCTGATGAAGTACTTAACGATATTTGATCGGGTTGATTTTTGGTACACTTGTAGTATTCAACGAGCTCTACGCAGTGGACGTCTCCGATTGTCGAACCGATGCCGGCAAGGCGGCGCCGGAGGCCGCGCAGCACGCTGCGCAGCACGCTCCCTCTGTCCCATTTTGCCTTTCCGTCGTCCGCCCTCTAGCTTGACTTCCGGAAGACGCGACCATGACATGCTCCTCCGATATCCTCTCGCTCTCCTTCCTCCACATCGACTCATGGGATTGGAGTGTAGCAATAACCTCATCAAGTTCGAGAGTGTCTTTCCCAAACAACAATGTAGTTTGGAAATGCTCATACGATGTCGGCAAGGAAACCAACAAAATAATCGCCTTATCTTCCTCCTCAATCTTTGCGCCAATGGCTTCCAACTCCGTTATTAGCTGATTGAACTCATCCAAGTGCTCATTAATTTTTCCTCCCTCGGACATACTTGACGCATACAATTGCTTCTTTAATGACAACCTATTCGTCAAGATTTGGACTTGTACTTACTCTCCAACTTCGCCCAAAGTTCCGCCCGGATCCGTTTCATTGATGACTTCTCGGAGAGTGCTATTCCTGAGATACAATTGGATGGTGCTATTAGCAAGCTCTCTCATCTCCTCCCATTTATCTTCCTTCATGTCTTCCGGTTTTTCGGATTTCGGCTTGAGTGCTTTCACCAAACCTTCTCTGACCAAAATATTCCTCACTCTTTGTTGCCAAAGAGTGAAATCATTGTGCCCATTGAAAAGCTCAACCGCGAACCCGGTGCTTTTCCCCGCCATACCGTAGCTCTGATACCACTGTTGGGTAAAATACCCGATCACCCGCACAACGGAAGCGTACACAAAAGAGACACAAGATTACGTGGTTCCCCAAACTCAGGTACGTCCACAGAGAGAACAACTTCCACTAATATTATATGAGTACAATGAGATACAAAATATCCTACTCTCAAGCTCTCGATATTTTTATCTCCCTCAAACTCACACAATATTCTCTCTGTCACACACTTTATATCACTTTACTTTGTCTCACACATGCACACAAAGAATTGACTTTTCTAGGTGATCTCTGCCTTTTTTTGACTTTGCTCACACACGGCACAGTAGTCCTTATAAATAGGCATGACTTAAGGCTAGCACAAAAACATCTTGAACTGCCTAGAAGAATCTGGAGCTATCTACAAATTCTCTTCCTTGGAACAAAGCACAACTGATTACTTTCTCAATTCCCTTGATCATTAATTATCTCGGCCAACACCAAAACAAAATCACTATGGCATTTTCTTTTTCCAAACAGCATTAACACCACATGGGCAAAACCCAACAGTAATCAACCTTTGTATGCTTGCGTTACAAAATCCGCCCGAAAAGGAACAAGTAAGAGTTGAAACCTCTGTATTTATCTTGGCTGCTGATGATGGTGGAAAGATGTTATCGAGAGAGAGAGATTGCTCGACAAGCAGCCTTCCGATGAGAGTTGCGTTACGACTCCATGTCTTGATCACATGTTATTGAGAGAGAGATCGTTTGACAAGAGTTCTGTTAAAACTGCGTCATGTGATCATACATTTGAGGCTGTGGAAACAAAGTTTGGGGAGCCTATCATATGCCGATTCATGCTGCCCAATAAGCCCATCACAGTTGAAAACAAGAAGTTGCGAAAACCTGGAAAGGTGGGTTCGAAAAGGCCAAGTGGTGATGGCATTTATTTAGATGATGGAAACCAAGATTTGCCGACAGAGTTCAAGGAGCGTATCACGATCCTAAATGGTTCCACCGCAGTTTTGGTGATTGAAAAGCCACTCAGTAAAGGCAAAAGGCACAACCGCCTCTCTATTCCGATGAATCAAGTAATGAATGAATTTCTGAGGCCAGAAGAGAAGGTGATGCTTAGTGTGCAAACTGGAAAGGGGAGACCAAAGACAGAAGCACGGATAATAGGAGTGAAAGGAAAGAAGCGAAAGATATATGTAACAAAGTGGAAGACTCAAGTCTACAATCTAGTGAAAGGGTGGAATCGTTTCGCCAAGAGGAATAAGCTGCGGAGTGCAAGAAGTGCAGCTGTGGTAGTTCCGAGTGCAATCAAAATTCTGGTTTGCTCTAGTTGAAGTCCGAACTTGATGGGACACTTCTTTCACAGCTATTGCTGATGGAATGAATATATACAGTGATATTCTTCTCATCACTGTTCTTCATTTTCATTGACATGCCTATTGTTTCCTTGTTAATAATTTTAGTTCAATCCAAAGCATATGCAGTAATTGTAGATAACTGACGGAGGGCTTACCTTCTTGCGAACTAAGAGCCGGCTACAAATCTGCTAGAAACCCAAACAGCATATCCCTAATCCCTCTAAAATTTTGAACGCTCTAAAAATACAATAGCCTTAATCAGTAACAAAATTTTCATATCATTCACGATTGAAAAACCTAGCATCACCAGAGTTATATTCGGTGCAGCAGCTGCTAGAGTTGTATGGAAGTTTGTCAAAACCTTGACTTGTATACATTTGTAGCGGTTAGGACCTAGTGTTGCTACTTGCTTTAGTTTTGAAGTGTTTATGGGATATCTGCCTTGTGTACACTACTGTCTCATAGTTCTTAGCTGATTTTTACTACTTTACAGTTTTGGAATCGTACTGCAGAAGTTATGCTCTTTTGTTCTTAAGAAACTTATTGAATTCTTATCTGCCTTGGAAGAACAGAAGCTTTGTGGCTTCATAGGACTTGGGTGGAGAGTTTGGACTCTGCTTGATGCTTAGGTAACAGATGAGTTGAATGACTATCTGCAGTAGGAATTTTCGCTAATTATTGAGCTACTTTGTAAATATGGTCCTGTAACTTTTTTTGAATATATTCTTGAAATGATAATGTAGTTGAAAACAAAGCAGTCAGAAGTAACTAGAAGCTGAAAGTTACATGGTCTTGGGATGAACCCGCTAGGGTGGCTCACGGGTTAAGGTTGTCACTTGTCACATAGACGAAATGTAATTTCAGCAGTCTTGTGTTCAACTGTTGCTAAATTCACTTTTTCCACAATTCTACGATGCTTGTGTTCTTCTTTAGACCATTAAGAACTTAAACATAAAAAAACAGCAGGCGTTACTCAGTTTTACAGTAGGAGAGTTTGCAAATCCTCAAAGCAAGGCTTTTGGTTGAAATAGCCAGCTCGTTGTATTCTCCTTTTTTCACGGTGAGATTCCTATGCTGATCTTTGCCCATCAATCTTGGTGTGATTACTCAACTTTCTGCATTCGTTGTCATGAATCATCTCACAATAATCTCAGTATCACATTTCCTTGTTTCTTTTTGACTCAGCAAGTTCTCTCTCACATGCCTAATTTAGCAGCCAACCTCATGAAACAATAATCCCGTAAGACTAAATCTCATTAGCCTGATCAATTGCAGAACAAGCATATGGCAGAGCAAAATGGCCACAATACCAATAGAAGATCAGATTACCCACTGATGTCCCACTTGTTTGACGTTTGTGCTTTTCCTGCTCAAATCTGTGCTATTTTCTTTTTTCTGCTCATATTGATCTTATTTGAACTAAAAAACTCAATTACACACTCACTTTAAGTTCAAGATCAACTCACTATACTTTTCACTTTTGACATAAAAGAAAAGTAGTCAAGGCACTGTTAGGGGAAGTTGAACTCATGTCTGATGAACTTGTTCTTGGTCAACAAGACACAATGGTACCCTGGCAGGTTAATCCCACACAAGGGATACTATGCCAATGATACAGAATGGAACCACAATCGTCGATGCTTTACCCGCAGTCGTTGATTTCGTTGCCCAAGGAAGAAGAAAATGAACTTTTCCTTAACTGATATTTGGGATAAATTTCTAAAAACTGCTATGGGTTTGACCCAAAATATCACCCCGAACACAACCACGCAAAGAATATCCAACAAAAACACAAACAAAGCGCGACACAGAGATGTATCTACATCTTTTTGCTACACTTGTGTCATTTCATCGATGGATTACATATATTAAGACCCCGTTCAGCTTGACTTTCAGCACTTTTTGGAGATTTTGTCCATAATTAAAAAAATTCGCGTTCGTTAGTTGGCCCCAAGCTTTTGTGAAATATTGATTCGTCTTGATGAGAGGAATTGGAATCGGAAAAGTAAAAGTTTTTTACTTTTACCCAAATATTTTTGGAAATATCCAATTTTAAACCAAAGAAAAGCCAACTTTTTTATTTTTTATTTGCTGAAAAGTGGGTATTTCGCAAAATATTTGGGTAAAAATCATAATTTTTTACTTTTCCGATTCGTCTGGACGAGACAAATTGGAAAACCAAAAAAGTAAGACGCAAAACTAACAAACACGGAAAAAATTTGAATAAGGACAAAACTAAAAAAAATTCCTAAAGTCCTAAAAATTCTTAGTGGAACAACACTACTGAGTTGTGAGGGGAAGAAGTCAGCTTGAGATTGGTCTCAATCTCCAAGCAATTCATGTAACAATTATCTCCAAGTGGTGGCCGCTCATTCATTGAGTTTGATCGAATCCTTTGACTGTTCTAATGTCCAAGTTTTCAACATTCTCAACCTCTAGCTTCACCAGCATTCTTCAGGTACATTAAGTCAAAAAAATGTGCTTTCCAATAAAGTCACGTGTCCCCCGTTGTGTTCATATCTTCATTTTTTCAGAATTTTTGTGTTCCCGTGTCCGTGTTTGAATCCGTTTTCCGTGCTACATAGGGGAATGCCCCCTTCAGTTGTCTTCAATACTTTGTATTCTTCGATTTATGTAGCTATATTTTATCCATTAACAAGCAAGCCTCATATTAAATATGCTTTCCAAGAAAGTGCCCAGATCGGCTTTCCAAGAAAGTCAAAAATTGTGCTTTCCGAGAAAGCGCCCATCAACGATCAACGATCACTGGGTTGCGGTTGGATCCTTCGAAGCCCGCCGCACAAGACATCTCTCTATTAAATTCCGCAACACAAGAAGCCTACAGGCCCTCTCAAAAGCCTGCACCACAGTTGGAACTTGGCAAAACAATTATGGGAGAAGTGAAGCTGATTGGCGCAACCACGAGCCTTTTTTGCACCAGAGTGGAGTGGGCTCTCAAGCTGAAAGGGGTGGGATATGAGTACATACAAGAAGACTTGCGCAATAAGAGTCCCTTGCTTCTGAAGCACAACCCGGTGCACAAGAAGATCCCGGTGATTCTCCACGGCGACAGGGCTGTTGCCGAGTCCCTCGTTATCCTTGAGTACATTGATGATACCTGGAAACAGAATCCTCTGTTGCCTGAAGATCCGTATGAGAGAAGCACGGCTCGTTTCTGGGCTAAATTCAGCGATGAGAAGGTACGAATATCGGTTTCAAATTCCTTACCATGGTGTAATAAAGCCATGTATATAGACTCAGTTAATTCAAATTGATTGTGATTATTGTTAGGACTTGAAATGCCTATCAATATTCACCAAGTATTCGTTAATCGGCCTGAATTATCTTAGGCTTCCACGACCGTCTTACTAGTACAATTTGGATCATTCACTTTTTCTCCAAATCCACTCTTTTTTCTCATTATTTGAGTATGTTAAGAAGATGTCCTTCATGATAAAAAAGAAGAAGATGTCCTTCTGTTTAAGTGCACAAATTTTTTTCCCTCTACCTCTCCCCAATGGTGATGAAAGAAAACGAAGTACTTTTACTCGAAAAGTAATTTGCGAAAAAGTTTCTTTAAAAATTAGAGCAATGCTACGGACACAGATGTCTCTTTACAGATGCGGAAAACAAATGTGTCCGTAGTCGTCTGATGTACGTGGTCCCACACAGTAGACATAGAGTCCACACACACTAGACAGTTCCAGACACATATGTGCCTGTACCTGTTCACTGACATCTGTGAAGATAAATCTAGACTGATAGTCAGTCCTCATATGGGTTATGCAAGTTTTTTATCTCTTGGCGAAAAGAATTTATTAACCTTTGAAAAACGTAAACAAAGATTAAAAAGGCCAATGTCACAATGGCAAACGCCACGCGAGACCAAATTAAACATGCCAAGAAGGCTACACCAACCAAAACTAATTGTGATTTTTTCTTCTTTCTCGTGTCCAGTGTATTTTCGGTGCATTTGATGCTTGCAAAGCTGAAGGAGAAGAAAAGGAGAAGGCTATAGAGTCTGCAAGAGAATCACTATCATTTCTTGAGGAACAAATAGAAGGAAAAACGTTTTTCGGCGGCGAAAAGATAGGCTTTCTGGATTTAGCAGTTGGTTGGATCCCTCTTTGGCTTGGAGTAATGGAACAAGTTGGAGAGATGAAACTACTCGACGCCGAGAAATTCCCTTCCCTCCATGAGTGGTCTCAAAACTTCATCAAGATTCCACTGATCAAAGAAGCCTTGCCCCCAAGAGAAAAGTTGGTTGACTACTTCACTGCCAGTGTTAGCTACATGCGCTCCTTAGCTTCGCAGAAGCAGTAAATTGATGGAATTCATTTCGTAGTCCTCGTGATTTGATAAACAGATGAATAAGATTGAGATTCGTTCATTTCCTGTATCTCAAATTTAGATTTTCTCTTGGGTTGTGGTAAAATCGTATTTCTGGGCATGCTTATGCCTTGTAGCAGACTATTGAGAGAGCTAGAGTCTTATTTGTACCTGTTTGTTTGTACTTGTTTACCATTGATATTTGAAGCAAAATACATTCAGTTTGTCTGGAAAGTATAAAACAATCTCAGGAAGCCAGAAACAGATGGGATTCAATTTCCATATGTTCTGTACACATTCATTAGCATGGCAATTGTAGGCGGTAACGGCTAAAGTAAGCTGAAAAACCAAGAAAATGGCTGGCGTCGATGGACCCAAAATCGAGAGTGACTCTATGTTTAAAATAGGACAAGTGAAAGTGATTGGAACATCCCTGACCTTGTGAGGCTTTGCTCCAGCTTTAATCGGAAACTTCGCTAGTGAAAGATGTTGGCTTGGTCCCTCGGATATCAGTAGAGGTACAAAGAAGTTGGCCGGACATCCTAAATTACTAGAAAAGAAGTTATTGGAACTTCCCCAACCTATGTTGTTCTGGCATTGACTGATGCAAACTCTGTCTAAAATACAGATGAACTGGAAAATTTCCTAAGTTAGTAAAGATTGAAGAAATATATCAACGAAAATTCAATACACACTTCCAGGAACAAACAAGAGTTGGAAAAGAGAAAACCATCATTCCTCCTTATCTTTTTGTTGCTCTAACTCTCATGCCGAAATTTGGCAATGCATTGTGCCAAGATTGGTACATGGTGGCAATATCAATTTTTATTCTCTCTCTCTCTCTCTCTCTCTCTCTCTCTCTCTCTCTCTCTCACTAATGCTATTTGAAGTTAAATTTCATAATGAAAAGAAATAGCATTTCTGGCAGCGGAGAAGAGGTTGCTACGTTTAGCATTTCGTGAAAAAAGTTTGTGACGAATCTGAAATGCATTTGCAAGTGTCTGAGTTGGTATGGCCAAAAATCTAGAAGATGGTTAAACCAAACGCCAAAATACGACTATTCATTTGGTCATTGCAAAATTTTAGCAGCTTGCTTAGCCATGCATACGGAGGAGTAAGTGACTTTGCCCCACATAGTCACCGAGTTTGGATACAACTCCCTCCGTCCATATATGTTGGTCCTTTTGGAATTTTACTTATTAAGGAAATATAATCATTGCACTTGTCTTTTAGGAACGTCATTAGTACCTTTTTCGCAGCTACTAACTAATCCCGAAAAGGAAGGGTAAGCGTAACTACTGCATCTCACACTTTGAATGTAAGCGTGCTCAATATCAACCATATGCTTGAATTCACCTCCACACTGTCGTTCACCGCATTAGATTTCAGAGGACATCAACAAGGATATTTTATATGATACCACAACATGAATATACCTGCAAGTTGGCTCTATGGTGATGAAAATAAAGAGAGAAATTTTTTAACATCTTCTGGCAAATTTTCAACACGGGGTTGCATACAAGGCTTTTGAGCAGTTTCTACTCCTTAATCGATATTATGCGAAGTGTAAACAATGTGTAGTAAGAAGGATACAAACTGTATTTGAAGTCCTTGTATTATGTTTGACAGAAACCATTGCAATGAAAACCATATATATTGGCTGGTGAATGGTATAAACATTCATGACACGAGAAAATCAACTCACGCGTAATCTATATGACGATCAGCAGTGCAATTTTTTTTTTCCAGAAGAATGACTGATATGCATTGGTACGCTTGTCTTTGCATATCCAGGATAGATGCCTAAGGCTCTAGAGTACATGTCCGACAAAACGAGATGCATTGGTATGCTTATCTTTGCATATCCAGGATAGATGCCTAAGGCTCTAGAGTATATGTCTGACAAAACGAGATAAGAAGAGGAACAATAGTCACAGGCAGGGTAAGAGTACGAGAAGAGCTCCTACAGTATGGGTGCCAGCTCATAATAGCATCATACATATGTAGATTTTGAAATTTCAAGGTTCAGGAGTTCAAAACATTTAAATATCCAAAAATACCTACTACAAAAATAATATCCAGGTGCTCTAGATAATTGTGGAATTTTCCAAATAGGGTGTGGCCTTGGCCCCACATAAGCCCACCCCTACATCCATCTCTGTAGATACGTATGTATTTGTGTACGAAAAGTCTATCGGCATAGATGTTCTACATAGAGACTGTGCACAAACATGTTGTGGGGCCCATTTACGGGTTCCACACAAAGGATCCCACGTGTTCATTATTTTTTGAAGTATTTTTTTGAGGGGCTCCTGCTAAAATCAGCTCATTTCGAAAACTAGAAGTGCTTGATCTAATCATTCAATGTTTCATTGAGAATACACCCTTGTATTTGCATTATTTCCTTCAAGTGGGTGAATATGTAAATAGTTGTAGATGTACACGAGTGCATTAGTATTCTTCCCATTGTTGTCAGTGTGCATTTGTTAATGGAAATTCCAGATATATTTTGATGCATTCACATTTTGATTAACATCCTGAATTAATCTTTACCGATTTGTGCACTATTATTGTTTATGACTGTTTGTTGTCTCATCTATTTCTGTCCCAAATTTGTTGTAATGAACTAGTTACAATGCAAGCACAAAAGTTAGTTCCTCCTAACACGGTATGTATAGACAAGTTTTTGGTTTAAAGCACATTTGTCCCTGAAGGGACGACAGATGCGGTACTAATTTCTCATGTTTGAGTTCTGCAGTACGTTTGCTAAAGAGTCCCTCCAATTCTCCAGTACTATCACCTATCAATGGCACATTGAAACATGTTTTCAGCTTATGAAATTTCAACACTAAAAGATCAAGTCCAAAGGAAAATTGAAAATTTTACCCCGGACACAAACATGCAGTCCTCAAATTTTGTAATTTCTAGTTGCCCGTATTATTCCTAGAAAGCTGTTTTAGGAAACTTCAAAACTCAACCTAATAGTACATTGGAGCTTCAACATGTTCTAAATCTTATGGACTGTCACTGTTTGTTCTGTCTATTAGGAAAGGTATTTGAGTTAGCCATTAGTCTTTTTTGGGGTTTGAATTTTGTGAATATCACTGTTTTTGTTTCTATTTTTTGGTTTTTAAATCGGTATTACCTTGCAAATGCAAAAACTTAGCACAACTGATATGAAACAGAAATAGCAAAATACAAGATACGATATTAATAATGGAAAGATGATGTGATGGAGGAACAACCCAAAATAGACATCACACAAACCACAACAAAAACAAAGAGTGTATAAACATACCAAACCAAAAACAAAATTTCAAAGTATCCATTGATTCATACAAACTTCCTACATTCATACAAAAGCTCAAACCCTGCATTCATACAAATTTTGTGGACAAATATTGAATTTTGGTTCTCTTCGTTGAGTATTTTACAAACATTTCTCCAAGATAGTGGTGGCAAATGTGTGAAGTTGGCCAAACTTCTTCGTGTTCAGAGCATTGTCCGAGTGAGTAATTGGAGCAGTGTGTGGAGTTGAATGAGCAATTGGAGCAAAATGTGGAGATGGATGATCAATTGGAGTAGAGTGTGAAAGATATTGTGTTCCGTTCTTCTCAATAGAACCTACAAGCAAACAAAGTATAGATAAGCAAGTGCAAAAATTGAAAGAGATTGGTTGTTGTTTAAATGAAGTTATGTGAGGCTGTTAAGTACTGAGTTGCTATTCTTGTTTGGAAGTTACATCAAGTTATGTGATACTGCTAATGTACCTGCACATAGGGTGCTGTCAATCCTTCCAACATGTGTATAAGATCGGTGGAGCGGTTTGGATGTGTTCTGCTCAATGAAGCAATCTTGTTTATGTGTATAAGATCGGTGGAGCGGTTTGGATGTGTACTGCTCCATGAAGCAATCTTGTTTTATGCATTATACCACATCATGTGCTTCGATGTGCTCTACAGGGGTTGTTCTCTTGGGTTTTTGAGGGAGCCTTTGTGGTGGTGATGAGTAGGCTTTGAGGTAATGAGTCGAAATAGATAGATAGAAAAACAAGAGCCTAGGGCATGATGTTAACATAATCGTGGGAGATCATGGGGAAGCCGAAGTTGGTTTACTCTCCCATCTAGTTGTGGTTGGCTAACCAATACTGTTTCCTATTGAGCGACTGGACAACATGGAGGTAGATCTAGTAGGGTTAATACTTTCCTATTTTTTCGTACGCACACAAGGAAGATGAGATACGGTTTCTGTTAATATCATTACCACAGTCCCTAATCAGCCAGAGCGATTAATCCTCGCCAAGTCCCAATCTAACCCCCGCTTTGGTGCCCAGAGTCGAAGCTCCGTGGCCAAGAGAAAGAAGGTGATTTACCGCATGCGACATTGAGTGATCAGCTCTATACGTTGTGATATAGAGTGAGGTTTTGCCTAGCTGGCCAGGCAAGGGAAGGAGCCCATGCTTTGGTGTAGGAAAGGAGCTCATGCTTTGGTGTAGGAAAGGAGCTCATGCTTTGGTGTAGGACCGGTTCCGACTACTCTTTCTAGATGCCCAAAGACCCATACACAAGCAAGCAATTCACCAAAGTCGTCCAATCGATTCTTCAGACGTCAACTGAGAGACCGAGGCTGGGAGACCCTGTGTGTTTGGTAAACAGTCACTGGGACATTTGAAGGGAAGAGGTTTTCTAGATGCCGAAAGACCCATACACAAGCGAGCGATTCACCAGAGTCCAATTGATTCTTCAGACGTCAACTGAGAGACCGAGGCTAGGAGACCTGTGTTTTTGGTAAACAGTCACCAGGACATTTGAAGGGAAGAGGTTGAATTGACCTAGGTTCGGAAGGATAGTGAAACTAGAAAATGGTTACTCCATACCTTTGGAATCGTTAATGCCAATGTAATCCCTAAAGCGCTCAGTGTTCGGCTTGGCCAAGCCGAAGGTATCCGCCAATGACAGGATGGTCGCCAAAAGTGATGCTAGCCAATGGTTATAAACCAAATTTAGGGGCAGAATCTGCAGGGAGGATTTGAGGATTTGTTACGCATGATATGCTGACGACTCAACATGGGACCCTCACCATGGGAACCATGGGAATCGTGGGTGTTGTAGAGCTTCTCATAGAAATACAAAAACGTATCGCTCACTTCCGACAATCCGGACAATCCTGACTGAACCTTTAGGTAAGCTCTGTAGGATCAACTAACTGCACTAACTGCACTAGGTGGGAGATCCTCCAGTTCAAGCCAACTTTTCAAGGAAACCAATCAATCTGATCGGAGGAGCAAAAGGTCCGGTTAATGGAGGCTGCTGAACATAAATGTAGCGACGTTGTTATGGAAGAGGGGGGTTTCGCCAGCTCAACCGCACCCTAGCCCTAATCCCTTTCAGTTTGAAGAGTTCGGGATACTGCAGTTACCACTCGAAGAAGGAAAAGAATCAAAGACAAAGTAGGGAGAAACTTGTGAAAAACAGTGCACAAAAAGACAAAAAAAGGCTCTGAAAAGTGAGAACCCAAGAGAACAAACATAAATGTTCACAAATGAGATCTTCTTTGCCTTTTATAGTCATCCACCTCCACAAGGAGATGACTAGGATCATAGTGATCCAATAGCTCATTTGTTTCTAGAATCATCGTAGAATATAGGAGTAACTTTTTTTTTCTTAATGCGTTCATAACATCCTAAAACTCTCCACAGAAGTCTAGTGCACAGTGGAGTCTTCTATAATCTTTTAGTAAAACATTATAAACTCTTCTGAAACTCTACACATTGGAGTTTTCTAAAATCTTTTAAAACATTATGCACTCTTCTGAAACTCTACAATTTATCCACAACGTCCTTTGTGGGGATCTTAAATTTCACGTTCAATGTTACAAAATGAAAATGTTGAATGTCGAATAAATTTTCTTGAAAAATAAAAAATGGTTCCTGGTTAGTAACGTTCTGGAGTTTATTCATACATTTGAATCGGATTACCAATTGCCTTGGACTGACATTTGATTGTCCTTGTGCAGTCTGTTCATTTCTGCAGCTTATCACTATGTGCCCATAGCAGATTACATCAAGCATATCTTTTGGCTAAGTTTGCGGCATCTTTCAGGATCCATTCAGAAGTGGACACTTCTTATCTCTTTGACACCGGATGAGATATCTATCGTTATTTTTTTGCTTTGGAAGTTTACAACTTTGATATGCTTGTTGTATTCTTTTTATTTTGTTTCTTTGTGCCTTGTGCTTTTGGTTGTATTGAACTATGGAATGTAATGACTCTTTTATCTATGAAGTTCTTCTTTTGTCAAAAAAAAATAAAAAAATTCAGTGTTATAAAAGGCAGCCGTTTAGGCAGCGGGTCGCCGCCACGACATACCACTAGGCGGCTTGTTTGGCGGAGCTAGGCAGATGGGGCCTTAGTGTTGTGCTAGGATAATAAAGGGTCTTCAGTGTAATTTTTATCAAGTTTATATCCAGTCTCTTTTGCCCTAAATTAACTTGTTACCAGTCGTCCAAAGGAGAAAGAGATCGTCGTCGAGGAAAAGGAGAAAGCCATCGTCGTCGCCCGTCGCCTCTGTCTCCGATCGTCGCCAGCGATTGTCTCTGCCGCCGAACTTGCCGGTCGTCGTTGCTTGCTGGTCACTCTCTCTCTCTCTCTCTCGTCTCCGCTCTCTGTCTCTTAGTCTCCTCTCTATGCGCACGTGTGTAGGTGTATCAGTGTTACAAACTTACAGTGTATGTATGTGATTTTGACCCCAGTGAGTATGTAATACCAACCGTCTTGCGGAAAAAAATCAGTCCGTATCTTGATGCTTCAGCTGTGGAATAATTTCCGCATATTGTCTTAAAAATAACTAAAACAAAGTAAAATCAGAATCGCTAGGCGGCGCCTAGGCTAGGCGGTGGGTCGCCGCCTGACTAGCGCCTTTTAGAACATTGCTTTAATTATCACTAGTTAGATTCCCATCCATTCTACATTATTGGCATGGCATCCAAACATAGCCCTAGGGGTGAATTTATGGCAGAGGCTAGCTTGATGGGCAAGACTCCTACAGTTCAGAAATCGACATCTTATTGGACTAGTCTTTCCTTATGTTGCAATTTGTTCCCTTCAAAGATATGAGCATATACCTTATGACTCAGGATCGTCACTTGAATTTTCCTTTGGAGTGGCAAAGCGGCTTCCCTAGATTCGATGCCCGACATCTGTTAGTCTATGGCAAGCCTCATCCATTTGTAGTTTTTCCTTGCCTAACCACCTAATGTCCTTATGTCCTACTTCGACCCTAACTCGAGAGTTACCTCCTTTATTTTTGAAAAAGCATTGTCTGGAAAAATGTGCAATTGTGCACCATTAGATTTATGACCAAACTTTACTAAAATTTAATGGAACATGTTCATACACAAACTTAGAGGAGAGTTGTCTACGTTTCTTATGTTTTGTTGGTTCTGTTTAGTTATTGTGATGTCATGGTTCATTTTGTAGTTGATTTGAATCATCTGAGAGCTGGAATACTGTCTCTTAACCTATATTGTTTTTCCATTTTGCTAAAAGTTCTGATTATGAAATGTTACATGAAATCCATTTTTCCATGTGGATTTTTTGAACTGTTAATGTAGCAGTTAAAGTGAAATGATGTAATGTTTATGTTATGGTAGTACGGCAGAAACAATGGTATGCTCCGGGTATGCCGGAAACGCACCGGGTATGTTCGTATGTTTAGGGTAGCATGGGTACGCGAAATACTCTGATGGGTACGCGAAATACTCTGATGGGTACGCGAAGAAGAAGAAGCTGACGAAGAAGAAGAAAGATCGTTGAAGAAGAAGAAGAAGAAGAAGAAGTAGAAGAAGGAGAGAGAGAGAGAGAGAGAGAGAGAGAGAGAGAGAGAGAGAGAGAAACCTGTTGATCTGGTACGGGTACGGAGAAGAGAGACTTTGGCGACGGCGAGACGATGATCGATGGTGACGAGAGAGAGAGAGATGTCGGACGATGATCGACGGCGAGAGAGAGAGTCAGACGGAGAGTCGGCGACAGAGAGAGGGTCGGTGAGAGAGAGAGTCTGACTTCGATCGATAAAACCCTAGACTCATATGTATATTTAAAGGGTTGTCACACTCCAGTCCTTAGACCTTAACACATGAAACAATCTGGTCCCTAAATGTTTGAAAGTTTTCACTTCGATCCCTAGTCTCTTTTAACTTTGTATTTTCTAAAGAAATACAAATAATTTTTTATAACTAATATCATAATCTGATGATACATGAGCTATACATTTTACATAAAAACTCAAGCATATTAAAATTATAAAAAATAAAAAAAATAAATGTACCCGCTGTACCCGTACGCTATTTTTTTGGGGTTTCCTGTACCCGTACTACGTATTGGTACCCGTGATCCATAGGCTAGTACAATCGATAATCAGAGAAATAGTAGATACTTATCAAAAAAAAAAAGTATTGATTTTGGTCATGGTAATGATCCTAATTATGTTTGGCATGCTTTAAATTTGGTTGTGCTTGAAGAGAGGAATTTGTAACACATTTTGGTGGGATTTTGTTGCCCAATTTCGTTGTGACAGGTACATAATACTTTGTTAGGGATACGATGCCGTGGGATACGATGCCGTTCTCTTTGTCCTATTAGTCTTTGTTACATATTCAAAGATTAATGAAACTTTTTTTGCCTTTCAAGAAAAAAAAAATCCTAGCTTCAAAGTCAATTGCTCTTTGTTTTTTCTCTCAGGCAAGGGTTGCGGCCCCTATTCCTGTGGGTTGTGTGTGGACTTAGTGTGTTGGGCTTGGGCTTTTCTTTGTTCCTTCAAAAGTATGGGTCTGAGTTTGGACTCGTACTCTTTAGGATTTTGAATAGGGTTATTGAAAGAAATGGGTCTGTGATTTTCCGTTTCAGAATTTTGATGAAAGATGAATTCCTTTTCAATTACGCGAAAAAAGACTCCTTATGAAAAACACAAAGAAGAGGAGGAGGCTAAGAAAAAGGTATGGATTTTTCTAGGTCCTTTTAAAACATATTTGTTGACCAAAAAACAGTGCTATTGATCATGTTATCTGGTTTTGTTTTTGAAGAGAGCACAAGATGAAACAGCTCGTTTGTATCAAGAGTTTGTGGAGTCATTTCAAGGGGATAGTGGGTCCAAGACATTTGTGAGAGGAGGGACAATTAATCCCAATGAAAAGCTGAAAACCGATTCTGAAGGTCAGTGACACTTTAGGACTTTCTTTCAACCTTTCTTTCATCCATTTTCTGTAATGATTACTGGTGCAATATTTCTTTCATTGTCATGTACTATGGATTAATAAGTAATTTTCTTTTATGTGGACAAAAATATGGGCCCTTTTATTCATTCCGGGATGGCAGGTGGAAATTCCAAAGATGAGGTATCTGGTTCAAAGAAGGGGAGTAGGTAAATAAATGCTTTTGACTAACCATGTTATAGTGCTATGCAATAAGGCATTTTGAGTAGGAATTTTATATCATGGTAATATGTTCAGACGGAAATGTTATTGTTGAGGCCTGTTAGTATGAGGAAATTGGGTAGAATATTCTGAGTACATCATCCTACATTTCGGGTTAATATGCAATTATCTTGTTTACGATAGCATTCTTGTAATTTTATGCAAAAAGATTGAATGCTAATGTGTGGTTTGGAGAATGCACTCTTGCGTATTTACCGTCTTGCACTCTCGAAGCCTAAGTGGTCTGTCTAGGATTTTTGGAAGAGAAACTTGGTTATTTGATATTGGAGAAGCAACTGATTCGGCAGCTGTTTCAGGCATCTAAAATCCATATGAAAGAAACTTACTTTGTGACAGGCTACCCTGAATCTTGACATTTGAACAAAAATGTATAAAATATGTTTGCTTGATTTTTATTTGCTATTTTTGATATTATCAGATGACAATTAATGATAACCAATATTAATAAATAATCACTTGTTGGCAAAACCAAATTATCGACTTATAGCAAACTGTCTTGATTGTCAACACGGTATTTGTGTCTTGCATCTTTTTTTTTTTCCCCATTTTGATTTGTTGTACAGTACATTAGTATATCCTGAGATATGATTATCACGGTAAATATAAAGTGACAAATTAGTATACCCACTGTAAAATACAAACTCTTTTGCTTTTTTTAAAAGGAACTTTGATCATACAAAATTTCATGTCTTTAGTTACATAACATGCTCTACTAAGCAAAGTATCGCGTATCACTTAATGGGTAGTGTGGGTCACACGAATATGTGCTTAAGATAAGATATGTTTAGAGATACATCTCTTTTAACTTCTGAATGTACTGAATTGCAACGTATCACGGGTGTTGCAAGCTTTATTCCAATGTAAGGTACATACCAGTTTTGCCTTTGAACACATGGAATCGGGGATTTTGACAACCTTGCACACTGTAACTGGAATCATATGGATAGAAATGTTCTATAGCATTAATAAACATGGATACGCTACTTCACATGGAGCGGTCATAAATAAAAAATCAATGAAGACCTGGTTTGTCTTCATATAACAGATCAGAGTAGATTCAGTTTTAAGTTGAGTCTATTTTCTGTACATTAAATAATTGAGCCTAAGATTCTAGGACAAAGAAATGAAGGGGCATGCCCCCTTTATCAGAGGAGTAAGCTAGAAGTTGTACAATAGGGCTTACAAATGACACAACCTGGCAAGTGCCAATACTTATAGACTAACTAGGGTATGATTTGCTCAACTGGTTAGAGAGATAGAAGCTCCTTCAAACTAAGGATTTTGTTTTCGAGAATATTATCAAAAAGTCTTGAAATCGATTGTTCACAGGCCTTATTTATTCCATCTTAAAAATGAAACGCAGCAATTAATGATCTACCTGAGGCTACAGTACATCCATTATTGGTAGGGAAGGCCTGCGTTTGACATTTAATACAACTCTATGTTGGTTTGTTATTTTGTAGAGTATTTTCTGTTGTTATTTTGACACGTAGGAGTAAACAATCTTTGATAGTTTAGTTGGGTCTAGCCCACCTGAAATCCAAGGTTTAGCGATGGAGACATGCAAAAGTCTTCTTAAAAATGAGTGAAGCTAAGCCATTTTCTTAAGCGATGGTTTCCAACCATTTTCAACAGCCAGTGGCCGATTGCTTCGGTCATAGCATGCTTCCTTTGTCCCTTGATTGGGGAGACAAGGACGGACTAAAGTTGTAATTTTCGCTTGGGGATCAAATAGTGCATTTGTCTTGGGCCTTTAGGGTGCACTATTGCTTGTCTAGACTCTAGGAAGCCACTACATTGTGTGGTTTATGTGATGTGTGGAGGATGATGCAATGAGATTTTACTTGTGGAAAAACTATCTAGTAATTAGATATTACAATTGCTTATTGCCATTTTGCAATTTGATGCAGTAAAATTGAAATTTATTTATTTTCTTTTCTGTCCTTGGTGTTAGTGGATCTATAAATAGGTGTCTAGAGTCCTCATTAAGTAGTTTATGGTCATTTTGAGAACAGAATAGTGAGAGCTAGACTCTCGTATCCCTTTTGGAGTTTTCTTTCTATTGAAATCCAATCCTTGATTTGGTTGCATCCGGATCAAAACAAAGGATTTACTATTGAAATTGAGAAGAAGCTAATGTCATGGAATATTGTATCAAGCGGTGCAAATGAAGAATTTACCATGTGTTCTTGTTTGCCTTCATTGCTGATTCTTGTAAACCAAGTTTCTTATGTGCATTTTGTTTACAGCCCCTTTGGCTACCTAGGTGAGAAAAGAAAATAAAGGGGTGTGGTTTCCCTTATTAGTGAGAAAAGAAAAGAAAAGAGTGGTTTCTCACCATCTTGTTTGGATGGACAAAAGAGATGGTGAGAAAAGAAAAGAGAGTCATATATATATATTTACCAATATAACCTCCGCCTTTTCAGAAATCATTCTCTGGCGAGCACAAAATTGGCAACTCCATGGTTTCTCACGGAATCGCTCCAGTTTTGGCGAGAAACGAAATGGGTCACGTGAGGGGTTTGTCATTCTCCCATTTCTCATACTCGCGCCTAATTAAGCTCCCAAACGTGGGAAAGAATCACTTCTCCCTCTATTTCTTTTCCTCTCTCTCGAAATCTTTCAATCCAAACAAGCACTTAGGAATGTAGTAGTGTGGGGCCACTCTATAGTCACAACTGTGAAGACTTTTTTTTCCACAATCAACCATAATATGATTGGTAAATCAAATCAAATAAATAATCATAAGCCCCATCTAGACTAGAATTTCGTTGGCCAACAACTTGTAAATGAACATTAGAATGCCCTAATGCACACAAACAACTATCATGCATCAAAAATCTCAAACAGTGTAGTTTAAGCGCTAAATTTCAAAGTGTGTGTGGTGACAGAGATAGGTAAAGGTTTGGCCAAAACATTCGTAGTTGTTTCGTTCGTGCGGTGGATCGATGGTGGATGGTGCAGTGGTTGGGTTTGCTCTTCAGTCCTACTGGCGCTTAGTTGTAGGATCCTCTTATCGGTGTGGCAAATCTACCCAGGATCCTCACACACGTGCTCCCAAGTTAGAACCTCTTAGGAACCTCGCTCCCATCAACAAAAGGATCACACTCTGAACTAGGATAAAACCTCTCAAGCGTATGAATTCTAAGAAGCAAGAGAAGATCTACAAAGAGAGAATATGCCTCAACGATAAGATAATATGAAAATAATTAAACTCAAAGTTTCCCAAATTCATAGTTTAAACATAATATCTACTCATATTTATGAAAATGATATTTGCAATTGATGCCATTTGCTAATTAACATGTATACTGAAGCCAGATTAATAGTGATTTTTGTCAGGCTATCTATATTTTTTACTTACAGATGCAGATATATATGCTCCTATAGATGCCCCCGACTGACCTTACACTGCTGTATCCTCTCGCACCCACACCCCACTAAAGTTCCTGCTTCGTGCAATTGTGAACCAACCTCACCTACCTCTACACCTTTGCTAGAGATGAGAAATCCCAGGTGCAGAATTGCCTTTTGCCGTACGAAAGCTGAGATGATCGGAGAGAGGAGTGAGAGGCGAGTGCCGTAGGATTTTGGGGGAAAGTGTGTTCGGTTGCCAGTAAGATTTTTGAGTTTTTACTGGGGGCATGTTATCTCATGTTCCATATGTGTGTCTGCCCCTGCATGTTCCCAATGTCAATGATGGGAAATTATTTTGTAGGATGGGCAGAATGGACCTTCAGGGACTGGAATTTAAATTTAAAATCCCATGGGAAATAAATTTTTGCTTTTATTGCTCCAAACATGGTAAACTGTCGACTGGTTGGTTGATTTCTTTTTGTTCGTGCAAATTGTATCATGATATTTCTTTGGCAGATATGTTCCATCTTTCTTACCACCTCCTTCAACCAAGGGCAATGACCATGAGAAGAAGGTCAGTGTTCCTTTTGAAATTTACTATCACAGTCCCCATCTGTTCTCTAGGTCATCATCCAATCTCTATTTTTTTGCTTTGCTTGCAGAGGGAGGAGGAGAAGCCGAAGGAGAAAGGAAAGTCAAGGAACATAGATAAATTTCTGGAGGAGTTGAAAAAAGACCAAGAAATGAGGGAAAGGAGGAACCAAGAGCACGAACACGGGCGTGATGGGCGTCATAGTGAAAGTTCTTCTGTAAGTGACTTCTCAATTCAATGGTTGAAAATTTGTAGTATTCTACCAGTTTGTATGTGTAGTTTATTTGTTAATATTTCCTCCTCACTGTTCTGTAGCTTACTGTTATCCTAAGGGATATGTTTTGAGCAGTTTCACATGGCTGTAGTCGTAGCTTTTGCAGCATAGGCATGTGAGTGTTTGGGACATCACATTAGTACACTGATCTGAGCATTTCTGGCCCTGGATTCTTTATATCACGTGCAGCGAGCTAATGATATGATCATACGCTTATATTTTGCATCTTCTTTGGTCTTGGGAGCATGTATTTATGATTGTTACATTGATACCAGTCTAGCCGATTCGATGAACTGCCTGATGTTTTTGATCTAAGTGGAAAGCCTGGATCATTTGATGATGTGGATCCACAAACTACAAACCTATATGTCGGAAATCTGTCACCTCAGGTTAGATTTTGTTTTGATCTTTTATGTTCTCAGCTTCTTGGTATTAGGTAATGGAAGGCTAATTATTTATTTTGTTTCTAATTCAGGTGGATGAGAATTTCCTGTTGCGGACATTTGGTAGATTTGGGCCTATTGCTAGTGTGAAAATAATGTGGCCTCGGACAGAGGAGGAACATAGACGACAAAGAAATTGTGGCTTTGTAGCTTTCATGAATAGAGCTGATGGACAGGCTGCAAAGGATGAAATGCAAGGTCTAATTGTCTGGGGATTCAGTTCAATTTAGCCTTTTGGATTATTGTCCTTAAATATATCTTGTTATATGCTTACCTCCGTATGATCTCTACTTTCTTTGGCAATTAGATATAGCCAGCGATGCTGTATTCTTGCTATCACAATATATTCCACTGTGATGGTATCAATCTTCACTTTTGCATGGTCTCCCTAAAGTTTTGATGCATTGCCTATTGTTAGCCTTCATGCGGTGTTCTTTCTTCTAGTAAGCCAACATAGTAGTTAGTAGTACTTTACTGGCTACTATTTTTCAACATAGATACTAGATCACTACAAGAAGATCAGAAAAAGACTAGGCCTAGGTACGTTAAAGAAACTGGAACTTGAGTCGCTTTGTTCGAGAATGTGACTTAAGCTACTTGGGAGCACCCTCTGTCTTGGTGTCATATTTGAACATAGTTGCAACAAAACCCTGAAACCAGTCTAGCCCCTCATTAGCATGTCTTAACTTTTTTGGTAATTGAATTGCTTTATGATATCGTTGTGGGTGGGTAACCACATTTTTACCTATGTATTGTAGTTCTTTGTAATTTTGAGTTTGTGAGGGATAAAGAGGACTGACAACAAATTTTGTGTTCCAGGTGTTGTCGTTTATGAATATGAGTTGAAGATGGGGTGGGGTAAATCGGTTGCTCTTCCATCACAAGCTCTACCTGCTCCTCCTCCAGGACAAATGGCCATTAGGAGTAAGGAGGTTCGTCCACCGTCATATTTCAGCAATTAAAGGATGATATCCTGTACATTTTTCTTGAACATCAATAGCATTTTTATCTGCTATTTGATTCTTAGGGGTGATAGTTTCTGAGATGACCTTAAATCAATAATTCCCTTAATACCTCTTTCAGATCTTAATTATCAGCATCTTACAATTCATGATTCACTATTTTTTTGGTGATTGTTATGATAACAATCTACGCTAGTTATTAGGGAGTAGAGTCAGTGCTGAATTTTGGGATTCATGGTTTGGTTCATAATCCATGTTTCTTGCCATCCTTCGGACTGCATGACAACTGTCAGATTCTGAGCCTCTTTTCACCTTTTTCTTTTTTTGGTGAAAATTGTAGAAACAACTTCTCAGACTGTTAAACGTGGAAATAACCAATTCATGTACATCATTCGTTCATTATATGGTTTAAGGATTTAATCGGATCCAGTATGACAGGTTCTTAGCCCTGGTTTGATTGTCCCAAGAAAAAGCATTTTGTATGAGTATCTTTAATGTAAAATACTTTCTACGTATGGATTATAGGGTGCTATTTTGTTTATAAGCGATATGGGGGCAGATCAGTGGGGCTTAACTATTCTACAATACTTTGTTTTTGATATGTAATTCAATTTTTAACTTTTTTGGACTGAGAGTTTTCCAATGCCTTTAAATGGTTTCCTTGCACTTTTCTTCTCGTTAGACTCTCTTGAGAGGTTTGTTAGACAGAGGTTTCTAAGTCCCTGTTTCTACTTTCAAAAAGGGGAATAGTGTAGGGTTTTGATGAATCCTAATTTGGTAGTACTTAGACCCACATCTTCTGTAATGATGTAATCGTGACTTCTGAAATTAGCAAATTTGTGTTAAAGTCAAATTTTGTTTACGTTTTTTTGATATAACTGAGTTGTATAACACCATGTTTTTCAATAGTTCATGTTCAATTTTAGGAGTTTCGGATTTCTTTTGATTCTGGAAACCCAAATTTAGGAATGTAGGATTTGATGAACACGATGGTCCTCAAATTTTTTTTTGATTAGAAATGGTCCTCTGTTAACTATGCTTTAAATAGAGAATTAAATAGTCATTTCCTTGATTCATGACATAGTTGGTAATGTGATTTTATGATTGGCAGGGCGGCACTGTTATCTTGTCTGGTCCATCTGGCCCACCAGTTACTTCTGTCCCCAGCCAGAATTCTGAACTGGTAGGGTTTTACTTTCAGATTTCGATAATCAATGTCATGTTGATATAGTTATCTCTTGATGTCTTCATCTATTTTGTTGTTATGATAATGGACTGATATTATGGACAAAAGGCTAGGGCACCAAAGGAGGCACAATCCTTGCATGTAGGATGTGTACAGTACACAACACAACACAACAGAATTGCAACTACTGTCCTTGATATAAACTTAGAAGTAATTGATACACAGTTCATACCCAATACAATGAAGTCGACAGCAGGTCCATTTCTCCATATACACCACATCAAGCATTATGTAGCTAATAGTCGGACTACTCAGACCTCTTACCCATTTTACTTCCTCTCTCATCTACACAATATTGCCCACCTGCCAATGTACACCTAATGAGAAAGTGATCCACTTTTCTCCCAACATCCTTGCTTATTCAATACCATTTTATTACTAAAGTTATTTAGTTACAATGGAATTAGGCATGGTGTTTTTGACAATTGTAAGATCTTTCAATTGGTTACTATCAAAGCAGCGAGTGGGATAGTAAACCTGTTTTTGAAGGGAAAGAGGTACTTTGTGTATAGAGAATTCATTATGAGACTCTAACGTGAGCCCACTGGCCTTCATCTTCCACCAAAACATGCATCCTGTACAGGCTTCAAAGATGGCTCCACTTTGTCACCTTCCACATGGACCTTGGCAAAAATCTTAATGTTCCATTAACTTTGATTTGATTCCCCCAGCCTATTTATCCCTGTTGCCTATCATTCCCCAGCAATACTGAATGAAGTGGAAAGATTGTTTCACTAAACTGAACTCCCACACCATAAATCGTATAATAGAAGTTAATTTTTTGTGCCCTACTGTAAACTTGACCATGTGTCAAAACATATTCCACTCTTCTCTTGATTTGTCACCACAATCTTCTTAAACACCATAATTGATTATCAGATTATTGCCTTAAAACTTAAAAGAAGTTCGCGTTTGACATCTAAAATGAAAGGTGTCGATGGTTGGGTCTGTTAAGGTGTTGAAGAGAAATAGAAAAAAACATAAGCAAATTTCAATCACCATAAAAAATATGTTGCATTAGTCTATGCTTTTGTTTTCAAAGTTTAAATTTAGTTCGGTTTTTTATCTCTTTCTTAGAATTTTATTTGGTTTTGGTAGACTTTCTGAGACTTCAAATCCTAAGCTAAGCTAAGCATGAGGTCATATTTTGTGGGATTTGGAAATTGAGATTATCTCAGGCTTTCTAGTTAATGCTGCACTCTCTCTCTCTCTCTCTCTCTCTCTCTCTCTCTCTCTCTCTTTGTGTGTGTAAAAGTAGGAGTGACCAGGCCTTGTAACTTTATGGTTCAAAAAAAAATTGGTTCACTTCCCAACCCCACCACACCCCACCCCATCTCCTTTCCATTTCTTTCAACCGGATAAGGACAACAACGTACATCGCTCTGGTTAACATATGCCCCTAGGCCCTAGCGTAGTTCTGAACGTGTTCATTTGATATAAATCCGTGCGTGATGGCAGAACTTCTTAATACCTGACCTTTGTTGTCAATCTAGCGTGTTAGGTGCTCTATAATATCCCATCCCAGGCTCCATTTATGGTTGATCCTTTCTGTTGTCTTAAGACTTCTTTTCTTCCCAGTTGGATGCTTGGATATTTGGCCAGATAGACTGCACTTTCATGGTCATTTTACGTAGTTCTATGGAATGAGTGCGCAGGCATGGCCAACAAGATCTTGCTTCTTAATATGCCCCTGCGTTGTTTAGGATCATTTGCCCTACTCTTCATATGTAGGACAATAGGTTGTTGACATTTAGGTGGCTTCGGTGTTTGCCCCATACACTACCAAAACTAAGATGGGCAGCTACACATATGACATGGGATGTGAGCAAATGGAGAAGCTTGAATATAGGATATGGATAAGGATACAGGTACGGGTACAGAAGCAATACATTTTGTAAATAATAACTTTTATTATGTTATGCATAAAAATTATTACCAAAAGCTAGTGTGCATTTAGCAAATGCAAAAATCCAAAGCAAGATAATGCCTAAAAAAAGACAGCCATAAGTCATATCGAGCAAAGACATTCCCAACATCAATTCAATCCTCTCCTCTCCTTCGTCTGCTATCCAACCTTTGGGTCGTCTAATCTTTTTGTTCCTCTCTCAGCATACCTGCTGTTACGAAGACCTCTTGCTTCGAGTCCCCATTCCCTTCTTTCTGTTTTCTTCTTCGCGGTGTGAGTTGAACAGTGACTGGGGATTTTCTTCATTTCCAGAGATACAATGTGTTGCTTTTACTTCCCAATAATGCACTATTTACAGTTTGACCCCAATTGAAGCCTTTTAAAAATTATGTTTTGGCCCTGCCTTTTCCCAGAAGTATCATGCTGTATCCATACCGACTCCCAGTTGTATGTTAAAACACGAAAAAAAAACTGGATACTTATTTGAACGTTCGGGGTATCCAATGCGTATTGGGCTATATCAGTTGCGCATCGGTGTTATTGAAGTATCCCGTCCTTCATAAAAAGTCTGCCAATGCTAAGTGATCCTCCACCAACAGGACCAAAATGGCGGCATTTTTGGAGCATCTATGCATCATATACTACCAATGCTAACTGATCCTCCACCAACAGTCCCCTGTTTCTGATCATAGGTGTAGGGCCGTTGGCCAACTGGTCCTGAGTGACCTTTCCCCAAGACAATCGGGCCTTCTCCCAGTTCACGCATTCCTTTCTTCTTTTAATTTGTGTTTCGTTTCACTGATTATAAGATGTTTATCTTGGAGGTATATATTTGCTTTAACATGAGTTTTGGCTGTAGTCTTATTGATGGCTTGACCTGGTTGCATAGGTTCTTACACCAAATGTTCCTGATATAACGGTTGTTCCACCTGAAGATGGTCATCTTCACCATGTAATTGATACAATGGCACTCTATGTTCTAGACGGAGGTTGTGCTTTTGAGCAAGCTATAATGGAGAGAGGCCGCGGGAACCCGCTTTTCAATTTTTTGTTTGAGCTGGGCTCAAAGGAGCATACTTACTATGTTTGGAGGTTGTATTCATTTGCCCAGGTACATACTGCTGAGGCCTAATTAAACGTGTCTCTTGCCTTGCTATGTTCTTAGGTTCTGTAACTTCTGTTGTTGGATTTCTATTGATTGCATAATATAATTGACTTGGCTGTTGTCAGTGATTACTGTTAAATAAAGTTGATTCTTCTATGTCTTACTACTGTCATTCTTCTTGTTAGTAGTTGTTATTCCAATACCCTCTTGTATTATAAAAGTGATTCTCAATATATGTTTATCCAAGACCCACCATGTTTATATTATTTGGCTGTCAACTTACCATATCCCTCATCCCATCTCTGGGTGTGGGTTTAACAGTGTAACCGATAGAACACTCAGCATTGGCCTAGTTTTATTCAACCAGTATTAGTTTTTGGTACTGAATTATGAC
Source organism: Rhododendron simsii (assembly GCA_014282245.1). NCBI lineage: Eukaryota > Viridiplantae > Streptophyta > Magnoliopsida > Ericales > Ericaceae > Rhododendron > Rhododendron simsii. The sequence continues at coordinate 39,199,383 of CM024954.1, forward strand.
TAAGGGCCATAATACCTACGCCAAAGGTCAAATAAGATATATTAGTAGATTCATGTCCCTTATTATTAGTTCAGAGTTAAGTTTCTGTCCTGTTTCATCGATGTGGTACACAAAGAAAAAATTAAACGGTCTTTTATGCAATGTTAAATGCAGGGTGATACTCTTAAGCGGTGGCGAACAGAGCCTTTCATTATGATAACTGGTAGTGGGAGGTAAGCCATGTCTGCCTGTATGGAATTTGTTGTTATGACTTTGGGACTCTGTTCGCTTTGGGTAGAGATACTCAACCCCTCTCTCTGCGCACTATTCCCTCTAAGTCTTCTCTCCAATTATTACTCTCATCTCTCTCTCTCTCTCTCTCTCTCTCTCTCTCTCTTTACCCCAAACCTCCCTCAAAACCCAAACCAAACAAAGCCTAGATGTTTTGAGCTGTTCATATGTGAGGTTGTTTAGCAGAACCACATGTATAAGCTGATAGTTATGCCTCTGTATATCCAGATGGATGCCGCCTCCATTACCAACAGCAAAAAGCCCAGAGCTGGGGAAAGAGTCTGGATCTACATATGCTGCAGGAAGAACCAGGGTACCTTTGATTCTGGTCTTATTGTTCTCTTCAATGTTTTAAATTATTTTTTCACAGATGGTGTCATAGTGGATGAAGGTGGCGATTTTCTTCTTAAACATAATCCTTTTACTTGTTAACTTTGCAGCGCGTGGAGCAAGAACGAACACTTACTGAACCACAGAGAGACGAATTTGAGGACATGCTGCGTTCTTTGACATTAGAGAGGAGCCAGATAAAGGAAGCGATGGGTTTTGCTTTAGACAATGCTGATGCAGCTGGAGAGGTAATATTACTCTACCTCCCTCTTCTGGGCTCTGTTGGTGGAACCACATATTTTTGTATAATTTATAGTCCCATCTGGTTGTGTTTTGGCCCACTATCAACAATATGGTAAACTTTGTTGATTCTTACACGATTACACCTAATCCATTTCATCTGACCATATTTTCATTGTTTTCCCCTTTCATTTTGATCCCGTAAATTATACTTAGAGAATGATATCTTGATGGAGCTATATTCAACTGCATGAACGTAGTGTGAAATGTTTTATGTAGAACAATAGATGAGAAAGAAATAAAAGAAAGAGGAAAGGTTAATCTGCATCAGTGTTTAGGGTTTTGAAGCTGGTTAGAAAACTAATTGTGTGAAATTTTTTTTCTGATTTTTAAGTATTTTAATTCTCGTAATTTTTTGAAAGTGCTTATATTGCTAATTTGTATTGCAGATTGTTGAAGTTTTAACCGAGTCTTTGACGCTTAAAGAAACCCCCATACCAACTAAAGTTGCGAGGCTCATGCTTGTTTCAGACATTCTTCACAATAGTAGTGCTCCTGTAAAGAACGCATCTGCATACCGTACAAAATTTGAAGCAACTCTGCCTGACATAATTGAAAGCTTTAATGACTTGTACCGTAGTATAACAGGAAGAATGACCGCTGAAGCCCTTAAGGTAAGTCTATTATTTAACCATGTGGATAGCTCTTCTCTATTGTTTTCCTAATAGGGTCTCATTGAAAGTATTTCTGACATTGTGCAGGAACGTGTTCTGAAAGTTCTCCATGCATGGACCGACTGGTTTTTATTTTCCGACGCATATATGAATGGATTACGAGCTACATTTCTGCGATCCGGAAATTCTGGTGTGATCCCTTTTCATTCTGTATGTGGGGATGCACCCGAAATAGAAAATAAGACTAGTTCTGAGGATACAATTAATGGTTCAGTTAACCAAGATGCTGCATTGGCAATGGACAAAGGTGCAGCCATGAAGGAACTATTAAGTCTTCCTCTCGCTGAGCTGGAAAGACGATGCAGACACAATGGATTATCTCTTGTTGGTGGCAGTGAAATGATGGTGGCACGATTGCTTTATTTGGAGGAGGCAGAAAAGCAGAGGGGCTATGAACTAGATGATGACTTGAAATATACCCAAAGCCAGTCGAGTTCAGGTCGATATTCAAGTGTCCGAAAAGAAACACCTATGGAAATGGAGCCAGTGGGATTGTCAGGATGGAGTCAATATGGGGTGGATGAGATGCGTTCACAAGGAAATGGGTCTTTACCATTGGCCCCAAACAGACCTGTCCCACAGCCTGGACTAAAAGCTTCTGCAAATGAAGAAGATACTGATCATGTTTTGCCTGCTTCTAAATGGGCCAGAGAGGACGATGAAAATGAGGATGAGCAACAGAGAAGTCCTAGGGATCTCGGGTTAAGTTACTCGTCTTCTGGAAGTGAGAATGTCGGCGATAGTCCTAATAGGGCTGACAAGATTGAGCTTGCGACGGAGCTAAGCATTTCAGCACATCCTGATATTGGGATGAATGAGGAACAAAGGTACTTTATTCTGCCCCTGCTAACTGATGCCATAGGGGATGATGGGTTTTGGACATTTGATAGATGTAGTTTCATTTTATTTCATTTTTGGTATTTTAACAGTGGAAAGGATACTAATATGTGTGAAACAAAAAGGTTAAAAGGTGTTTGCTGAAATAGATAAGCTTAGTTCTGAAACCATGGTTTAAATGTTCTACCAGTGGCCTGCTTTATTTTGCCAACGCCATCAAATTTATTTTGTTCATTCGACAACTTGTCAAGCTCTTAGCCTTACTGTATTGCTGTACTGCTACCAATGATGTTTACATGTGTTCATGTTGAACAGACAAAAGTTGAGGCGTCTGGAGGTTGCGCTGATGGAATATCGTGAAACCTTAGAAGAACAGGGAGTCAAAAAGCCTGAAGACATTGATAGGAAAGTTGCAATCCATAAAAGACGGTTGCTATCTGAGTACGGGTTATTGGATTCTAGTGAGGGTGTTCCAGCCAACAGTAAGTTCTAGTAGGGAGTTTAGACTATAGTATTATAGATGATAGATATTCATACTGTGGCATTGTTCCCATACTCATTTCTAACATATGCTCCATATGCAGTGTTAATTTTTAGCCTTTAGGCTTCGTTGTTTTCTTTTCTATTTACATTTTCTTCTTTATATCTCCTCCAGTTGTATGGTTTTTTAGAAATGAGTGAGGGTTCAAGTTTGGTTTTTTCTTGGGTTTTGGTCTGAAATCAACGTAGAAAAGAAAGAAAGATAATAAAATTAAAGGAGTGAAAACTCAACTTGCTTCTTCTCTGGCATCAGCCTCCTTATCAGCGAGGAGTGTATGTAGAAACATTGCTGAATAATCCTACAACTATACTGCATTTTGGAAAAACCGAAGTTGTCATTGTTTTTATGATCTTCAAAATATTTTGAGAACACGGATATCAAAATTAAATAACTGAAGTCTAATATCTTCAACAACTCATAATGTTTATTGTGGTTTGCTGGGATATAGAAACCAAATTCCTGGCGTGGTTAACTGGACTAAGTTAGTGAATACTGATACGTTTTATAGTTATTTTTGCCTCCACAATCCAGACGACTTGATTGTTTCTTTTATTTACACTTGTACTTGAGTTCTATCCAATTATCTTTCATGTGCTTTTGAGTTATTGACGCTCTCTCTAAGGCTGAGGTGAATTGGAGCGCAGCAATTGATTCCTTGTTTAGGACCGTTGTTGAAAAAGCTTTTTGTTAGGGGTTCTAGAGATAAGGGCAAATTTAATTGCATTTCTGTTATGCGGGGGGCACCTCAGATGAATGTCTCCAAATTCTTAAATTTGCAGAAAGATTATCTTTGGAGAGGGACAGAAGAGATGGTTCCCGTGACTCTTCGAGAAAGCGGCACCGGAGCCAGAGCCGAAGTGAAAGCCCCCCACGGAAATCATCCAGCAAAGAGAAGGAGAAGAGAAGTGATTTGGACAGGGATCGAGAAAGGCACAGTGACAGAGACCGACATAGAGCTCATGATCCAGAGAGCCGGAGGGGAAGAGACTGGGAGCGAGAGAAGAGTGGAAGCAGAGAAAGGGATGATCATGACAGAGCTGTAAGCAGAAAGAAAGACGGGGATCGAAGGAGAAGGGTGAAATGAATTTTTGGCGATGGTAGGGTATCTCTGCAAATCATCGTAATATGGAAACAGGTTCGGACATCTAATCATTGGAGTTTGTTGGTGGTGTAATGTGAAACCATCGTTGCAATGACATCCCTCCTTTCAGTTGGTAGCCTGTGAAACAAAACATTGTCCTGGTTAGCCTGTATCTTTTGTATGCAGTTGTGTTTTGCTTTGGCAATATCTCATAAATGTTGGTTTTATGATAATGCTGAAAAGCTGAATGCCTGCATTTTAGCTGCCGATCTTTTATTTTACGGAGATATCTCCCAAGAATTTCATTTTTCCAAGGGGTTAAATCATGCTTTATGTGATTTCGTTGTATTGCTCGACGTCTGTTGTATTCTTTGTTTCTGCCTAATATTGTTGGATTTCTTGCACAGAAAAAAAAAAAAAAAAAACTATTGTTGGATGGGCGGATTTATTAAGAAGGAAGATGATAATGTAATTGCGAAAATAGATTTAGTTTTGTAATGCCATTAATGTTGTGTTCATTTTCTTTGAAGTTTCCTTTCCTTTTCTCATATTTGGTACTATCACCTAAAGCTAATCACATCCTTTTTTACCCCTTAATTTTTTGGGTCCAGACTAGAGGTTAGATTTCTTCTTATACCTAGATTTTTTCCTACTTCCCCGTTCATGCGCAACTTTTTAAATTTTTTTGTAACACCAAATTAAAGATCTCATGGCGTCAGAAATGTTAGAAAAATTATGTATGAAAGTACTTTATTTGATATCTTTAATTTGGTGTAGAAATTCTGCATGAAAATATTTTATTATTTAATTTCATTCAATTTCTTTCCCCCCCCCCCCCCCCCCCCCCCCCCCCCCCACCGCCGCCAAAAAAAGGACTCTTTTGGGACGGGTAGAGATGTTTTTTTGGAAAAGTATTGTTTAAAGTTAGTAAAACCAACAAGGGAGAAAAAAGCATTAAGCAAGGGAGAAATTTGCATATTTTTCTAAAAAAAAATTCTGTGGAGACTTTTGCATATAAGCAGCAAGAAAGTGAATCTCTGTCAGGCTTGGAAACGGAGACTTTTGCATCACAAGTGAAACCAAGTGAAATATTTTCAATTTACCCACACAAAAAAAAAAAGTGAAATAATTTTAGAGAATTTTTAGAATCAGACTATACGTAGCAAAACTTGCCAAAAGAAAAGTCTAATCTAACCAAAATTTTCAAAACTTCTAGTGTTCTACCAAGTCTTCTAAAAAAACTTCTTATTTGCAATTTTCAAGCTTAAAAATAATGGATTTACTAAAATAATTCTTTGTGCAATATTAATTTTGTTTGATAGATCTCAATGAGATTTTTTGAACGGTGCAAAACAAATTATTTTCGTATACATTATTTCTAAGTTTGAAAATTGCAAATTAGTACTTATTTTTTAAGAAGGCTTGGTGGAACACCCCAAATCAACATCTTAGACCGTCTGAAACTCGAAAAATGGGCTGGGCTATTAACGGCCGAGCTTCCTAAGTAACCATTTCTTTCTAAGGTTGACATCCAAGGCCAAAAACGTCTTTGCCTTCCTCTCATCCTCCAAAAGATCACAAGCATCCAACAGTAGCTCGTCATCAATGTCCGATATTGCTTGAAGTGCATCAATCGCATTTTCTATTGAAACATAGCTCTTCTCCTCTCTCTTGTTCACCAATTTCGCAAATATACCAGTCTTATCACTTGAAGGCTCTCGTACTTCATAACATGTTTTCTGCACTTTGCTAGATCGCCCTGAGGCTGACGGCACAGCAATTGGTCTCTTTTTCCCTTCATCTGAGTTGTCAATGTCTGTACAAATTTGCACATATCCTGAAATTTCATCCATCTTGATGTCCAGGACTACATTGTCAAACTCCATCCCCGGAACCTGACAACTTAATCCTCCATTGGCTATCCCACTTCCGAAAAGTATACACAAGTCATTGAAGTATCCTATGATTTTATTTCGGTAAGTGACTGCATCAGGGTGTTCCTGCAAAATCCTGTATGTAAGAGCTCTGGCAAAAGAAAAGTGCACTCGAAGAAGAAAAACAGTTCAATAGGCCTGAGCAGGCTTGATATCGATAGATAAACGAAAGTGATTACAACTGAAGAAAAGTGTGTTTTCAGTGATTTTAGTATCAAATAAAAGGACCACACAAGGACACATCATTCTTGATGTGAGAGATGAGAGAAAGTGTGTAGAGATTCTAGTAATGGCAATCCACTCACTGAAAACACAGACAAATAGGTTAGAACTGAAAAGTACAAGTAATTCAGTTGCTTTACTTTCACCTGCAGTAGAAGTGCAAGACCCATCGATACTATATGCATGATAGCATTAGGGACTTAAAACTGCACATCGATAAAAGGAATAGCCCGTCCAAACTAGATATAGCCAAAGCAACATTTAAGTGGACAATAACTGAACCTTGATATAAGCTTCCCATACATCATCATCGGCCACGATTATTTGCAGAGTTTCATCCCATGCAAATCCATTTTGATCCAGAAGACTGCTGATGTCATTGTACTCTTTCATCAAGTTCATATATTGATTTTCTAGCATGTGTGTGTCAAACTGAACACCGAACTTTTCGCTAAATGATGCATTTATGAATGCCCAATCTTGCTCATCAAACGTGTGACTAATCTCATTCCTCGCCCGTATTTGCTCCAACAGGAGGTCAATAAGGTACATGTCCATCTGCAGTGTCCAATTAAATGTTGGATTTGCACTGGCAAGGGACTGGTCATCCTTCTCTTCAGCTAGAAATTGACAAGACAAACATATAAGGCTTTATTTGTCCTTCAGGCTACAACAAATATATGAAAAACGAATAGACAAATGAGTAAAGGTGAAAGGCTTCCTTACGCAACTCTGGATTTGCTAAGAACCAATCTGCAAATGATTCAAAGATATGGATCCTAGTCCCTACACTAATCTACCAAATTCAAAAACACTGCACAACAGGTTACTCTCCCTGTTGCGTAGCACTGAATGGTGCAGCTCTTGTGAAACCCTAGTTCAAAAAAACTGATCATATCCATATAAAATCATCGAAGATTCTATATTTTAATCCATGAGGTAAATAATCACTCTGAGATTAACAAGGAAAAATCCTGTTGTAATTCACAGCTGAAAAGTTTACACACGAATGTGTTTTCATGCTAATGACACTCCAGATAGTTCATTTTGCACCATAATTTAATTAGTTGCCTGTGAATATTGTCATATCAAGACAAACATTGTCAGATGTCATGACACAATGTTAAGACACAAATACATGCCTAAGCGAGAATGCGCCCCCGCCGCCCCGCGCACGTGTGGACACACACTCCTTACACTGTTACCTGTGAATTATAGACATTCTTGCCATAATAGCACTAACAATAGATGAGCATACCAATCATCAGAAGAGGGACTTCACTCTCAGGGTCATTGCAAGCCCAACGACTGTATCTTCGATCACAACTGTCTTGTCCATATATAGCACACAGTTTGTTATAGCTTGGTATGGTTTTTACTCTATACGATCGAGCATCAGGATGTGCCTGCGTGCACAAAACACTTCAGAGAATAGAACCACAGTTTAACTGCAACAATATCACAAGTGAATAGAAGTTCACCTCTGTATAGGCATCCCAAACATGATCTGCAGCCGTCACCATTTCCCGTGTTTCATCCCAAGCAAACTCGTTCTGCTCAAGAAGAATCTTGACATCATTGTACTGCTTCCTCAGATGTTTGTATCGATTCTTCAAGACATCCTTGTCATAATGAGATTTGAATTTGGCATTGAATGATGTAACCATGTCAATCCAAGCCTGGCTAATGAATGTCTGTCCTATTCTATTTCCTTTATGAACCTGGTCTTGCAACAAGTCAATGAAGCAATGATCCATTGGTGGTGTCCAGTATGTTCTTGAACGTTCACCGCCTACAAAAACCAGAATCATGTTTCTAGGAGACTATGACTATCCATTCATTCACAAATGAACTTATGGTTTGAAATGGTTTTTGTATTTTTACCACATCACATACAATCTCCCAAAGGAGCTGAGAAAAACAAGAAAAAGAGAGGAAAGCACAAAAACTTCAACACCCAAGAAATACCCATAACTTTCCCCATATTGACCACTCCCAACACATCAAATGAAGGAAATGGGAAGACTGCAATCATAATTACCACAAAAAGGGAAGAAAAAGAAAACAGGAACACAACGAAAAAGAGAAAGCAAACTAAACCCAAAATCAACAAAAGAAAGAGAAAAAGGAAAGCACAAACTTCAAACGTCAATGAAAGCTTATATTGGACCACAGTTTCTCATGTACTTTCTTGATATTTGTTATCCCCAGATTTTGGATTATGATTGTCCAACTTCAACAGATTCAGGATGACTAAAAGATACTGGTACATACCGAACAACATAATTGCAATAATTTGCAACAACTAATAAAATGTCACAGGTAGAATAGAAGCGCACCGGCTTTTATGTCATCTTCAACACCTTTATCCTGACGCAAATCACTCTGAATCCCATTGCTCATTGTATTCCCAAATATTACTGCCAAATCTTTATAATTTGGCAATACTCTCTTTCTGTATGGCCGCGCATGTGGGTGCGCCTATATACAAGTTATGTAAGCCATTTGTCAGCAATGGAAATTGCAACCAAACTCTAAATTAAGAAGCACTATACCTTGCCATAAGCGTCCCAAAGATCTTCACCACCTACTACCATTTGTTGTGAGTCATCCCAGGAGAACCCATTTTGTTTAAGCAGAGATGTTACATCATTGTAGTACTTCCACAGTTTCTTGTATCGATGTCTTAAAACTCTCTTGCTATGTTGTTGACCAAATTTTGAATTGAACAAAGTTAGCATATCTGTCCATGCCTGTTTGCTGAATGTATTGTCAAGCTTATTGCCTCCTTCTAGTTGGTTCAGCATCAGCTCAATGAAATATTGGTCCATGGCTGCCGTCCAATCTGTCCTAGAACGCTCACTACTTGAAGGAACCGGGGTGCCAATTCCATCCCCTGTGAAACATAATTAATAAGGAATCCCATCACTGTGATATATAATTATCTAATGCCATGTTTGTAAGACTGACTTGCTAGTGAAGGGATATATAATAATCCCATTGGATAAATCGGGTTAATAGCAAGGGGTTGAATAATACAACATCCCCCAAGGTATAATATAGAGCATTTTATCTTGGATACCATATCCATTGACTAATTAATCCTAGACACAAAAGTTCCAACCAAATTTGGGATATGTGGCCCTTTCGAAATCCCAGTCCAAATCCAATGCTTTAATCCAGACAAGCAAACAGGGCCAAGCCAAGCACATCCTAGAGTAATTCAATAGCCGTGGCTCATCACAGGAAGGACTGTCTGCTGACTGATTTGGCCAGAAAGTGAAACTTCAGTTTGTTCGGCATTAGTTTCAGATGCTTATTGAAGTTATGCGATAATCAAATGCATTGATGTGTTGACATTGCAAGGTCATAAAACAAAAATATTGGAAAGAAAACGAACCCAAATTCCTTCCTTGGCTGTCATCGTCAATATCTATATCATGGCTTGAGCGGCTATACCTTCCATCAGCAGTCGTATACCCATATATCAAGCATAAATCATTGAAGTTCGGCACTGCTTTAGTCTTATACGACCGTGCATCAGGGTGAGTCTGCAATTACTCAACAGTTAATTGACATAAAACACACAAATTTTTTTTATACGTACGGAAAAATAATGCACCTTGATGTATGCATCCCAAACATAGTCATCAGCTACCACCATTTGTCTAGCTTCGTCCCAAGAAAAGCCGTTCTGGCCAAGAAGATTCTTTATATCGTTGAACTGCTTCCACAAACTTGTATAACGACTTTTCAGAACATCTTTGTCGTATTGAGAAGTAAATTTTGTGTTAAACATGCTAATCATCTCTGTCCATGCTTGCTTATTGAATGTATGGCCAGTCCTATTACCCCTATGCATATGCTCTAGCATAAGATCAATAAAGTAGCATTCCATTGTTGGGGTCCAGTATGTTCTCGAGCGTTCATTGCTTGCGGGGGTTTGGCTACCCATTGTTTTGATAAACTCAACAATACAATTTAAGATGTATAGCTGCAAGATGAAGATGTTGCAATAAATTCAGTAACTCGAGTGTTGTTAAGATTTTAAATAAAAACAGAAAGACATGAATGTCCACTCTAGGATACCACTTACACATAGCAGCCTCATATGGATGTACTTGTGGTGCAATAATATACAAATAGAAACCAAAGCAACCAGAAAAGGAGGTAGACACAGCAAAAAACACAAGACTTACATTTGTCACATCATCCATGGAGTTCAGTAAGAGTAGCTAGTTTATTAGAAGTTGCTTTAAATGGAGGGAATTTATGTCAAACTGATGAAGAAGCAATGAGTAATGACTTGATCTGAATTTTTACTGAACCAAAACAGGTAATCGGCAGCAAATGGTCAATGGTAGAATAACGAGAGATATCGTGATTGATGAACCACCATCCACCCAAAAAAGGGAGAAAAAACTCCATGAAAAGTTGGAATAGTCCTTTTGGTACCATGAAAGGCTAATTTGAAAGGAAACATATCTAGATCTCCTTTTGATCATCTTCTTAATATGGGGTTGTATCAGTCTCCGTCCATGCTTTCTTTTTGAATACGTGGCCAGTCCTGGTCCACCTATGCAGATGGCCCTAGACTAAGATAAATAAAACAGAGCTCCATTGTTGACAGTCACCGCCAGAATATTCATGAATGGTCATTGCTTGCCGGACTTTGGCTACCCATTTTGCAAGCAAAAATTAGTCTTATTTATGAGCACTGACATCTCCATTGTGATAAGAATCATAAGATACAAGTCTAGAACAACTTGTATTTGAGCCTCTGGAGCGTCATAATAACAGCATACCAATTACCAATAACTTCTAAACAAAAAAACAAAAAAGGAGTGGTTCAGAAATTAGGAATTGGTAAAGAACACTAGTTGGACTGAGGCTCCGTTCCAGAAACCTTCTTAAAAATAATCAGCTTGATTCACAATTTCAAACTCAAAAAAAATGTAAATAAAAAATAATTTTTCAAAATTTTTTTGCACCGTATCTTTTAAACAAGATACATATTGCATATTTTTAGATTTCAATAAGCTCATAATTTTTGAGCTTGAAATTACCTTCTTAAAAAATAAAGATTTTTTTTTGTGTTCTGGAATGGGGCCTGAAATTCTTTAGGAGCTTTTCACCGTTCCCACTTCCCACTAAAGAACTGCACTTTTAAAGCAAACACTGCAAAACCAAATGGGTAGCGAGGGAATTTTTATAATTCAACTATAAGTATCCAATACAACGCTGCCTATGTCATGCTTAGAGTCTTACTGCCACACCCCAGTTCCAAGCTCGGATAAAGGAGGTGGGTTGTGCATTAATTAGTTAGATGACTACGCACATAAAAGACCTATTAAATTATGACGTAAATCCGAGCATACTACGGCAAACACAATGTCCTCGACAGAGGTCAATGGATAAAACGGATAGATGTAACCGACCCCAATTGATTGTCCGATATCAAATCCTGAAACTGAATTGGGTACCAATATTTAGCTTCAGTAATAGAGCCTCTCAGCCTAACAGCCGAAAAATTCTACATATCTTATCCTCAAAAACGATTTTTTTATTTTTTGGATAAGTCTCAAAATGGGATTATCAGGACATAATGCAATAAACCCAGAAAGCAAAGCAAGAAAATTGAGATTGAAAGCTAGAAAGAGAGTTATTGAAGTGAGAAAAAGCCTGACCTGCAACTGTTTTTCCTTTTGAGAAATAGAGTTTGGCGCCTATAAGGGGCGATTGGCGAAGAGGAAACCCTACTCCCGGATAAGAGCAAAGCGTCGAGTTGTTTGGTAACAGAAGCAGACCTGCATTCATACATTGTTACATAGAGTAATTTTTCTTTTCTACTTATTTTTTTCAAAAAAAAAAAAAAAAACAATATGTATTTTTATGTATTAGGGTTGTGAACAGTGATTTGGGTATAATGGGTCGGGTCAAGGCCCACTGGAAACCCATTGAATTTAGGAGATTGAGCAGCTTTCCTAAAGCCCAGCCCAACACTCATTTGAGGGTGTGAAGTATTTCACTAAATGTGTTTTGAGTTTGGCTTGTTTACTAAACAAGGTTAAAGACCGAGCTTGAACTCGGCTTGTTTATAAATGAGCCGAGCCTATAAGAAAAAGGAATTTTCAGCTACATGTGTGTATATGTATGTAATAGGGTTGGGAACAGTGATTTGGGTGTAATGGGTCGGGTTAAGGCCCACTGGAATCCAATTGGGGAGATTGAGTAGTTTTCCTCAAGCCTAGCCCAACAACATTTAAGGGTTTAATGAGAGCCCTGCTCGTTTACTAAACTAGAGTAAAGCTCAAATTCAAACTCGGCTCGTTTGTAAACAAGTCAAGGTTACAAGGGGCCGAGACCGATTCTTTTGTTAAGCGAGCCTCTTTTAACAAGTTGAGCCGACATAAACAAACCAAGTTTTAGAGTATTAAACTTGACTTGTTACTACACGAGTCTAAAACTCAAGTTTGAGCTCTACTCATTTGTAAACGCGTTGATTCCTTAACGAGCTGAGTCGAGCTTCAAACTGCTTAGTTCGTTTGCACCCAGACTTTGAAGTCTAAACTCTAAACCATATGCTCAAATGGAGACCCCAAAAATGGTCCAAGCTAAAAAACAATTCCTTTGGTGTTTTCTTTTCGAAGGAATATAGAACAGGCAGAAAAGAAGAGAAGGGAGGGGAGGGGAAATTAAAATCGAAAAAATATAACCACACTTTTTTTTTTCTAAGGTGATACAAGACAACCACACACTTGCATATACAATTACACAAATTCATTCACATCAATTATGGGGCCCACACATTATGAATGTGTGGGCCCCATGTTTGATGTGTGTGGCCCCCATGTTTAATGTGAGTGAGTTTGTGTGTAAGTGTGTGTGGTTGTAACATAACTGAAATTAAAAAGCTTTCTCTTTCATTGTCTGATTTGAAAGGAAGTGAGGGAAAAATAGCAAAATAAGTGTTGAACACAATAAATTTTTCTACTTTCCTTTTGAATTCTCTTCACTTTTGTTTTCTTTTCTCCCACAAGTTCCAAACCCTGTTGAAAAAATCTTATTTCCAAATTGTTAGGTCTTTTATAGTCGTACTCACAAATCAAATTAAAAAATATGGGTTTTGTGAATAACCTTTTAGACTTTTTCTCTACCGTTTGAAAGTTCTAATTGAAATCTTTTGTGTTATATAAAAAAGTATATTACCTGATCTTTTTCTTTTTCTTTTTCTTTTTTTCCTTTTCTTTTTAAACATTTTTTAGAGTGAAAAAAGCTTTCACTCATTGGTCTGAGAGATTATTCATTGTTCCTGTGATCCCAACACATGGTGCCCATGCCTACCACCACATATCAATATGTGTTCATTCAACTGATAGTGGAACCTATACCAATGTGTGATGGTGAAGAGACCTGGACAGCGCAATAAATATTCCCTTAATTTGCTCAACTTTAACATCTTCATTATTGTCATCAACATTTTTCCAAATATACAAATCCTCATTATTTTATCACACTACAAGTTCAAAGAATGTAAAAACAATTATATCCACCATATTGTGAGAAACATAATTGCATAAACAAGGCAAAAGCTGTTATATAAAGCATTTTATATCCTCCTTTTTCCTCTCCCCTTCTCTTTTTTCCTTTCTATGAGCTGTATCTTGGTCAACAACAATGAAAAACCATTTGCACTTAGAAAAAATTTCAAGGAATGAATTACAAGATACAACAAACAATGATGCAGAAGACCTCTGCCCAAGTTCTTCATCAAAAGTTCAACCTGGTGAGCAATTACGCGGTTTATCTCGAATGTATCAGTGTTTCGAATTCTCAAATGGTCCCAGAATTAGCCGTGTAAGGTAGCAGACTTGCCATCACCATTATCAGCAAGAAAGGCAAGTTCTATACTTTCAGTTTCCGGAGACTCACCTTCTTCTGTGTCCAGTATATCAGTCGGAAGAAGGGCAGCGTTGGGATCACCTCCGGGAATCAAAAACAATAGGCAAAGTGGAGAGATTCTGAGTAAATTCCGGATCAAAATCACCAACCATAGTTTATCAAACTTGGTTCGAGTAACATTCAAGACGTGGAGCAGGAGCCCTCCTCCCCAAGAGCCAGAGAGAACTCCAGCGTTATCGATTGACATCAACAAAGCAAAGAGAGTGCCTTCAATGCCAGGTGGACAAAGCTTAGAGCTGAGCACAAGAATAGGCATCCATTTTAACCGTGCAATCATATCCGAAACACATGCGTCGATCACAACGAAGAGGTAATCAGGTATGCCGAATTTCAAGTTTAAGCGTAGGACGAGAAACAAATCAAGCATCCCGGACACACCAAATAGCAACTGGGTCCAGAAGCATAGCTTCCTAAAAGGGTAGTCTTTGAGACCATATTGATACAGTATGGCCCCCAAAAGGGCGCCAACTGCACCTATTGAGTATATGTAGCCAATAGTAGCCTGCAGAATAATGCAAGGGAGTAAGGACTTAAAATCATTGGTACTAGGAGTTGTGTAAATCTCTATGTGCAACTCAGGTAGTGCTTGGTTTTCTGGAGTGATTTTGTGAAGGAAAGGAATGGTCATTCCATGTTCTCTCCATTGAATGGCTATTCACCTGAATTGGTAAATGGGGTTTCAATGGGTAAGCAATTGTCAAGTTCTAGTCAACAACCAGCAGCGTAAGCATTCCAAGGAAATGACCATTCTATTCTGCTTTTACAGTTCAATATAAACAGATCATTGCAATAGCCAACGAATTATTTGCAAATTCTTGATATCGTATAAGAAATCACACCCTTCATTTCCTGATGCCCTTTTAACCCCTTTTATCAAATCCATCGACATATGTACAAGTGTTTAGAAAGCCCTTCAGAATCCGGAGGGAATTCATTTTTTGAAAATGAAGAAGAACATATGTGAAAGGTAGTGAGAAAAGATATGACAATCTATCACCGCATGTATGGCCCAGTAAACTGAATGGTAGTACAACATACTGAGCATGGTAAATTAGCAGCACCATGAACACATTGTACCTCTTTATATAGAACCTTTTTACTCTGAAAGAAAAGGAAAAATCATTGCTGTTATAAAGATTCAGTAAATTCAAGTTTAATTTCTCCGCTTTCTCAACTACTTCTGGACATTTTCCAGACTCACTACCGATAGTGTCCGCTTTTGTTGTAATGTTTTCTAATATATATTAAATGCATTTTCTGGTTGGTCGATGTGTGGTAAGACTAGAAGAGATAGGATTAGGAATGAAACGGTTCGTGAAATGGTAAGTGTAGCACCCATAGAAGAGAAGTTGAGGGAAAATAGGCTAAGGTGGTTTGGACATGTCTACCATAGAATAGGAGATGCAGTAGTTAAGAGAGCGGATATGATAGCTTTGGGTAGCAATGCTACAGGGAGGGGTAGACCTAAATTGACATTAGATGCTGTGGTGCGCAACGATATGAGTGTAGTAGGTTTGTTTGAACAAGTGACCCTTGACAGAGCTCAATGGAGGAAAAAGATTCATGTAGCCGACCCCAAGTGATTGGGACTTAAGGCTCAGTTTGGTTTGGTTTGGTTGGTCGAAAAACAGACGCACGAACAAAACAACCATGCAAACGTACAGCTAGACACAAAGCAAGGAGTCCACTATTATGCTGCGACATTATGTTTAAATATCATCTGCCTAAATGTTCTGAGTTGGTAAATGACTTGTATATGGAGGGAAGACAAATACCTTAGAAAAAGATGGACCGTCCGTTGCATCAGTGAGCCAATAGAACATCCCTTGATAGATATTGATACTCAACGCAAGGGATAAGTACATATATAAACACGGCCTCCACACTTCAGGGCATGCTAAGGTTGTCCACATAGACTTACATGCACTGATAAACTTCTCAGTCACCTGCCCCCAGATTAAAACATCAGAATCTTGAATGTTCATGTAGCCACGAAAATAATATCAAGAGGAAACCAGGAATACCTGTCTATAAGAAAAGTCAGGTACGTGTGATTCATTAAGCACAACGCCAACAATTAATACAAGTCCAGATGGAATTGCCAGCAAGCCTAACACCCCCTTTAAGCAGAAAAATAATAGCTCGACGTGGTAAATTATCATACATGAAAGTGAACAAAATTGAAGCAAATTTGATCCAAATGAAGGAGCAGAAACTAACCACTGGACCAATTAAATGAACCAAGATACCGCTAAAAGAGTACCCCACAAGAGCCCCAATGGAGGAACTCAGGGCACATAAGCTTTGCATGTCAGACGCAATTGAGGGATGAGTACCACTCTTTTGTGCCACACATGCATCGATGGTCACATCAGCTATTGCAACACTAGCACTTCCAGCTGTTAATGCCAACAGAGCAAAAAAGATATGCAGATCTTCATCCAATGATAGAAACAGCATGGATATAACACCAATGGCACCTACATTGAACATGAAGCAACTATCAGATTAGACAACCAATTACTAAAAGAATGGGGATTCTTGCTAATGAAAGGGCAAAAAAGAGCCATGATGTAAACCATACTCTCTCTCTCTCTCTCTCTCTCTCTCTATATATATATATATATATATATATATATATACACACACACACACACACACAGACACACACACACACACACACACAATAAGGGAGAAGGGTTTTTGAATCTTATCTCTTTATAAATCCTAACCATTGATTTGCTCCATAAATCCTACGGCTCTCCCTCTCAAACAATATTAATTGCACAATTACCACTAATTAGATCTCACGTTGCGCCGTGCCGTTAGGCACGGGCAAACCCTAGTATATATATATACCATCAGGTACCACTTGGCCCAAAAATACGTGCATAACATTCTATGGAAACATGCCATTGCAGGACATCCAAGTACAAAGTAGCAACAAACTGAACATTATTTTGATAACTAAAATTTCCCTTTTCCGTTTTGTTCATTCGGTAGATATTACCTGTTTCTGTGACTAGGAATCACCCATATTACATCTAGAGAAAATAAAGGAATAAAAGAACCTGAGGTCCTGGCATCTGTAAGTAGAATTTTTTTCTTCCAGAGCAACAATTTTTTGTTCAGTCCTTAACGCAAGGACAAAAGGAGAACGTTGCCAGTATCGACTCAATAAGTCATGTCATCTGATAACTTGTTAATCCCATCTAAACAAAATGTGCCATGTCAAACACATAAAGCAGTGGTGGAACACAAGGGAGCGGTAACGGCTATGTCCCCCAGCCCACAAATGGAAAAAAGGGGAACAGGGATAAATGTGCACAAGCAATAACTTTTTTTTGAACAGCGAAAAGAACATCTATTATTAATAATCCGCATCAAGGTTACATGATTGGAAGGGTGAGGGAGAAAAACGGCATGCACAAGCAAATAGAATATCTTCCAAGTATCTTTTAAACTTGTGTTCAGTTCTAACAGAATGATGGTATCTTGAAAACTGAAAAGAATTAGCCATTTGTCACGTTCATCTAACTATCTTTTAGCTGATATTATGTTTCAATTTGCATTTATCTTTGATTTTTGGACAACAGGTATTTCAAAAATTCTATTTTCGCTGGACAAAGAATGTGGCTGCTTACTAGTATGCATCTTTGACTTAAGTTGTGGTTTTATAATATTTAAGCACAAATCAAACCCTTCGACAGAAAAAAAGAGAGAGAACAAATCAAACCTTAGTTTTTCCAAATATGTATTCCAAGTCCTAATACAGTTAGTAACTTTACTTGAAAATCTTTACTAGCATTAATTCAACAGACAAAAGCTCTTTTGTTTCATTTTACTTTGAACCTCTCGTGGGTAACTGCAGATGTGGTGCTTAAGAGACACTGGGGTAATTCCAAGCCTCTTCTTTATTTTCGATTGCCTTTTTGAGTGGCAGCCTGTTCTTCATTTTCTTATTTCCCGTGGAATTAATATCAGGTCAAAAAGAGCTTCTAAATGGCATTCTGAATCAGGTTTTGCAATCAGAGGTGATGAATCAGGGTATAACATGCTCACCTTACGTAACTTGTACGCCAATAACTGCTAGTTTATTCAGCTACAATGCAGTTGGATACAAGAATACGAGACAATACATATGTATCTTCTTGCTTAAATTAAGACAAAGAGCTTCTGCATTTCCTTGTCATGCTACCCAAAAAACAAAGCGAAAAAAAAAAACCTAATTCAGCTTACTCGAGAAATTCTAAAGAAACTGGTCATCGCTTTTCACGAGAATTAAAACCGTGTGAAATATGAACATTCATTTTTTGCTTGCTTCAGTCACAGATCATCCAAAAGATTAGGGCGGTTAATGATGTTGATGATTCCAGCATAAATACAAAGATATGTTTTAGTTGTATCATCGTATGCACCATTTAACCAATAAGGAAACTAATGACACCCTTAATTAACTATGCAAGCCAGAAGGATCTGTTTTCGTATCTTTATAGCCTATTCCATCTAATGAATTTAAGAACACCCAATTACCTAGGACAAACATTAGATAAAAAGGAAAAAAATGCCTCCTATTTTACCGCGATAATAGTAACATCGACACAGATATATCCAACAGGATTGAGATAATAATTGCCAAGACACTCTCTAGTGCAGAGGTTACAAATATCATTTTAAGATGTTCCTGAAGAAAAAGAACAGCACTATGCATTCTAGAGTTACTTATGAAGTTTCTATTTATTTCTTTGTTCTTCAATTCCTCATATGCACTAGACCTTACTATCGATAGGGATAATAAAATTGGTGAATCATTCAAGTGCAAATGTCTAGAACTAAGACCAACTTTTTTTTGCAAGTTATAAAACATAAATGTTAATGTTCTTACCAGGTTCTAACTTTTAACGTGGCAAATCCCAAAACAGGAATGCCTAGATTACCCTATCATATGCAGGTCATTTTCCTCCTTTGAATGTTTCCTTGGAAACTAAAGTAGCTCAGTTTTTCAATTCAACTCAAAAAGACCTAGTCGGAACTACTTGAGATGGCCGGGTACATAAATCAAGATTTAGTATTCCACCTGATCAAGGACCACATCAACAATTGCACCACTAGATAGCATTTCTTTCATTAGTACCTTCTCCCTACTAACGGTAAACCCCATAACCATGGTGCAATCCTCTCGTACATCATTTGGTTTACACAACTTAAAAATATATCAAGGATGGCATATTGCTGTCTCATTATGGACCTCTAGAAGTGAACATTTGAAAAATATACTAGCTCTATCTCCAGCAACTACACTGAAATAAAAAATTAGGAGAAGACTAACTATTTTAAACAGAAAAATAAGAAAACAATCCGCACTCGTAGTGTTTGGCATCATAGAATCCATGTCTTGGATTCACAATCAAGGAACATCTTATTTAGAAGATTGACCTAAAACAATCCACAGCTCCAATTCCAAGGTCTGGGTATAGTACCAAAGACAAGGTTATCTAAATCAAGAAATTATTTCCACAAATACCTATAATCTAAACATAGAAGAAAGATGCAATACAACCCATTCTAAACAGGAAAAGATGCAATACCCCTCATAAATTCAACTCTTTAGAAAGGAAAACTATTAGCTAAAGAACAACCAGAGAACGAAATGCTATTTCATATACCTGCCAAAATGAAATAAGGACGTCGATGATACCCCAAAATGGGAACCACATCCGTGAGGATGCCCCAGATAGGCTTGACAATCCAAGGGATGGTAGTTATTCCACTGTAAACCTGTGCTTCAGAAGGCTGTACCTTCTGCACATCCTTCATGTAATACTGTGTCCCTACCTTGTTCAGAGCTCCACCCAGTCCCTGGCTTATTCCATAAGTAACCACCACTCCAAAAACAAAACTCCAATGCATTTCCCTGGCAAGCATTCTAAACCAACGGATTGGAACATAAACACAGCCACAGATCTCCTTCTTGGCTTCATTTTCCGGCACAATCTCGCCGCAGATCGGAAGTTCCTCTTCCTCCACCATCACTAACACCTTTCTGACTCAAAATTTCCAGAAGTCAACTTGGACCCAGTTCACAAATCAGCGTTTCTTGAAATGGGTACCTCACTTAATTGACAGTAAGTACCTCTAAAAGATCTGGATATACTCAAGGACCACAAAAACCCATTTCAGAGATTTACATTCTTTGAATGGGGATCCTAAAAAAGGCTCCAAAAAACTTGCAATCTTTGAAATGGTTCTCGGTTTTGCTTGACTTGAAAGCCTCAAACAAAACCCGTGAGGATTTCTCCAATGGCTGTTCGAAAATCTATTCCAAGAACTTGAAATTTAACACCTGAGTTTGTGAAGTTTGCGTCTTTTGGAAGGTTATCTAGTTGACTTAAAAACTTCCAACAAATGAGATACTCAATATGATGCGGAAGTAGCCCTTGTACCAATCTGTCAGGAGATTAAAGAATATGCAAGTGTAGGTTTATCTGAGGACATAAGAGAGCAAATGCTTCGACGTGAGGAGGAAGGTTGAAGGTAGCTCAAGGCCAAGGGTACCCGAAACCAGAAGAATACAGTTTGACCAAACCCCAATGAAGCGGAATCGCAGCTGCGGTTTCATTGTCCAAACGGGTGTTCGGCTAAGGCTGCTAAGCTAAGCCATAAAAGCCAAAAAAAAATTACTTTTAAAGTTTAAAGTGGATATTTTCTAGGCCTTTTCGGCCCTTTTTGCGGAAAAAAAAAAAACGAAGAAGATATTTTCAAAAATATTTGTGTAAAAGTAAAAAAAAATTACTTTTCTGAGTGTCGAGATGAATCAATAATTCACAAAAAATTAGTACAAAATGGTCACAAAAAATTAGTGCAAAATGCAGGAACGTGTTTTTTTTTTGGGGACAAAAACAACTTCTAAAAAATCCTAAAAGTTAAGCGGAACTCAACCTAAACATAATTAACTAACAAAAATGCTATAATCGCACCTAAATCACACACTCATTTACACGCCCACTTACACAAGTGTGTGCACTACATATCTAATGTGTGTGGAGCCTATACATTTGTGTATAGTGTGTAACTGGGTGTGTGTTTAGGTGTGATTGTAGACTTATTGGTTAACGGAGTAACTATTTTCCTATTTTTGAAAATATTGAAATGTATCCGTTTTATAATTTTGAGCGTTCGAAATGATTTGTGCGCACCTCAACTGATCTTTGAGGAACCAATCACACAATCCACTAGTGAGAGCTTGAAAAGTTTATTTCTTTTTTGATAACTCAGGTGTTCGTAGGGGTGTAAACGGACCAAGCCTAGCCAAGCTAAGCTTTATAGTGTTCAAGCTCGGCTCGTTTACTAAATGAACTTAAAATTCAAGCTAGAGTTCAGCTCAATTGTAAATGAGTCAGGCCTTTATCGAGCCGAGCCTAACTAATTTACTTAAGGAGCCTCTTTAAACGAGCCAGACCTATAAAATGAGCCTAGCCAAGCCTTAACGAGTCGAGGAATGAGCTGCTCGGTTCATTAGCAGCCTTGTATTTTAGGGTCAGCTTACGCACATCTCGATTAATTTTGGAAGAGCCATCTTGCGGGGAGCCCAATTGACATAGGAGTAAAATTTCATATGAATTGATCCCAAATGAGCTGATATCACTTGAGAGGTTTCGAACCTGAAATTTTAAAAGATAGCAAACTCCTAAAGCTTAAGTCTTGATCACGGGCCAACCCCTTGGGTTGAAAAGTTTCTTTGTGATCCAATGGCCGTTGATTTGTGGGATGATTTTTTTTTCTAACTGAAGGCATCCTACACGAACAAATTAATCATTGCTGAAGTTTAGCAAAGGGAAACTACTCCCACTCCCATGTTATGCTATTTCAAATCTATGTTACGATTATGCAATAAGGCATATGACCATTTTTACGCGAGAAGAGTTGTGGCGGAGCCAAGTAACATGAATGGATTGGCCAACATGTTTGACGATGATTATATTCCTCTTTTGAAATATTGAAAATTATACCGTTCTTTTTTTTTTAATCGGCAAAATTATACCGGCCCTTAATTTGCGGATAATTAATTTATTCCGAATTTAAAGCATCCAAAGGAGCGAATAATTTGTAAGGTTTTCCAAAGGGAAATGCACAAGTTAGGCATTTCAAAATATGTGCCACATAGGAATGGAGGATTATTTTTCTTGGGAGTGGGTGGAATGGGTTGACTAAATTCTGTTTTTCATTTTACAGTATATATTTACTACGGAGTATTTGGATACTTAAATTGACAGTGGGATCCACAGGTTTTACTTGTGGTGGTCTCTAGCATTTCGTGGCCTTTTCGTAGGCTTTTACTTGTGGTCTCTAGCATTTCTAGATTTTCTAAAGCATAGTAACTTGATTTCCCTCACACACCTTAAATATTTGGGGGCCGGACAGGTACCACGTGGCAATATCCGTTGGCCATCCCCTCGCCCGACCACTCTCTCTTCTTTTTTTCTCTCTCTAAAATTCAGACCTTTCAAAACACGTTTGGACGATTGAGATCGGTGACAGAATACCACGTGTGTGGTATCCGCCCAATTGATATCTTTTTTTTTATATCCAAATTACTAGAATCTTTTATTGGGAAAATATGCAAAAATACGTAACTTTCGATTTGGAGCACAAACAATAAAAGATAAACGAAATCATGACAATCAAGAAACAATCACTCAAAACAAGCTTACAAAACAATCTCCTCTCAATTGTGTCTCACTATTCTTTCGAATTTCTCTCACTAAAACAAGCTTACAAAATCTTAAACCGAACAGATATGAATATACAAAAAAGATGGGGCAATCGGTCACACTTCACGATCATGCGGATAGATGAAACACTGCCCATGAAAATGAACTCGAGCGCAGAGTCCGGACGGGAATCACGTCCGTCTGGACGCTCCTTTCCCAAATCTAAATGATAACACAAAAGTACTGTAGTTAGGGAGACTAACGAAATAAACGTCTCGACTTGTCAAATGAGATTTATAGGGAGTTCTATTTTGTGTCACATGACGGAGCACACGAGATTCGCCTTCCTTATCTAATACAGTAAATAATGTAAAATAATTTGTTGCCAGTGATTTAACAAAAACTAAAATTGTTGCACCAGTCTCGTCCAGTGTCACCTGATGCACAGATCAAAAACCCACGCAGCGTATCCTGAATATTACAAACGAGTAAACATCAAGTCTTGGAAACTCTTTTTTTAAGTGATTTTGTCACTCCTCTTTTTTCGAACGGCACTCTTCTTCACCTAACAGATCACCCAATAGAGTGTGCTTGTAAAAAATTAGTTCAATCCAATATATTTAAGTGCTCAATGTGAATTTGGACTGTTTATTTCCGTTTCACAGATACTTTCATGTAAAGTTGTTATGGACTATACCCGTTTTCTGGATTTTAACCCTCACAAGAAAAAAGGTAATTTGTCTCCGACCGACGAGCTGTTGGTTTATGATTTTTAATTATTTTCTTAGTCTAGAGGCCACCTAACAACAAATTTGTTATTGACAGATCCCATCAAAATGAAAATTAATTATAAAAAATAGGTGGGTTTTCATATCCCACGAGGAAATAAAAAAGTGGATTGGCTCGGACCAACGACCTGTTGACTCATGATTTTTGTAATTGGCTGGGTTTAGTCCTACCAAAAAGACAGGTACAATGATAGATCTAAGTTCGAGTTGTTTTCCCAAACTAGAGAGAGAGACTTGAGTCAATCCAATCCCTTGCAAAAATTCGACGCACCAAAAAAATGATAGATTTAAGGTCTCTCTATATATATAGAGAGAGGGGGGGGTCTGAGAACCTCTAAAAAAACTCCAAGTTTCCGATCAAACCACCGACCGGCATACACCGACCATAAACTGACGGGCATGCAGAGCTCACCCTAGACCCTGCACGGATGATCTGAGCCTTTTCAATAATTTTGTTTTTAAAAAACCGAGTGGACAAGCAAAATAGGTAAACATTCCAATATGCATTTCATTCTATATTCTGTTGCGTTTGGCAGAAAATTCTGGACTGCGAATCATTTGTCGAAATTTTGGCACTATTTGGGGGCAATAAAATAGAAGATACACCCACGAATATATATATCTATCTATAATACAATTCACGACGGTGTGGTGGCCCACACATTTTCCCTGCATAAATCTTGGCCGCTTAATTTCGAACACATTTTTCTGCTTAAATCTCCACCATCTATTAAACCTTGGCATTTTTGTAAATACTTTGCCTTTTTTGGAATAAATGACAGTAATTATTTTTTTCAGTTTTGGTAGTAATTATTTTTTCAGTTTTGGAAAATATATAATTTGTTGAGATTCAGTTTTGGTAGGATTTCTTTTAGAATTTGAAATCCTACGATTACGCCATCAGTAGGTGAATGGCTTTGATTGGGTAGTATAACACCAAACAACTATAATACAAGCGGTAATTGCTGAGATTCAGTTTTGGTAGGATTTCTTTTAGGATTTGAAATCCTACGATTACGCCATCAGTAGGTGAATTACTTTGATTGGGTAGTATAACACCAAACAAGAATCTATAATACAAGCGGTAAATCAGTTTTCTATTTCCAAATATAGCGTACAAATCAGTTTTGATAGATTAGTTTTTCATGTGATGGCTGAATATTTCTTCCTCAAAGAATCTTTTCAGTCACAAGCGCAAGTGGGTGAATTGCTTTGATTGGGTGAATTCTCATATCAGTTTTTGGTAATTAATTTACGGTGAATTGGGTGAATTACTCCCTAAGCGTTTTCCTGTTCTCCCTGACTCTCGCCCTCTCTCCAGTTGTCCCTCCAAAGGTATGTCTCTCTGTTCTCCCTATTTTTTTAAAGATAGTAATAGCTGTTAATCGAAAAATGGTGTGCTGTGCAAAGTCATTAGAGAAGTATGTTACACCATTGCCACAAAATGTCGTAGCCTTGGACATATTGTTGTCAGTGTTGCTTCATCTGGTATTGCATCAATATTGTTGATAGGAGGTCGCACTGCTCATTCAACCTTTTCTATCCCATTGGATGTGCTGGAAAATTCATTTTGTTCATTCAGTAAGCAATCATTGCAAGCTGAGTTGTTTAGAAACACAAAATTGATAATATGGGATGAAGTTCCTATACAACATAGGTATTATGTCGAAGCAGTTAATCGCACACTTCAAAACATTTGTGATAATACAAAGCCATTCGGAGGTATCACCGTAATTCTTGGGGAAGACTTTCGACAAATTCTACCAATCATACCAAGAGGAGTACATGAACAAATTGTGGGAGCGTCACTAAGACGTTCGGTGCCCTGGGATGATATTCAGATTCTAACTTTAATGGTGAATACGCGTTTGAATAACACAAACCTTGCAAATTCAAGCTTTGCAGAGTTTTTGAAAGAGGTATATACTCTCTAATCCTTTACCTTTACTTGACTATTTTATCGTATAGCACAAGCCTTTCAAATTCAAATGATTAGTAGTAATTTACTTGACTATTTTATTGTATTTTTAGATTGGGACAAATCCACAAGAGACGGTCGAACTCCCATCAACAATACGCAAGTGCAGAAATTTGACAGAACTGTTATTCACGGTCCACCCGCAATTGGATGTGGTGGGTACAGTGACATCGACTTTTCTAACTGAACACACAATTCTTTCTGCTCGCAATGACGACGTTAGTGCCATCAATATTGTTGCATTGAATGCTTTCCCAGGAGATGCAACAAGTTATTTTGCAGCTGATAAAATGTCCAATGATGATGAACATGATCGTACTATTATAAATCGGTATCCTCCTGAGTTCTTAAACTCATTGAATCCTTCTGGTTTACCTCCTTTCAAGTTAGACTTAAAAATAGGTTGTCCAATAATGTTATTGAGAAATATTGCTCCAAAGGCTGGGCTATGTAATGACATACGATTAATGGTTGTAAGATGTGGAGCTCGCGTAATTGAAGCTCAAATTTTAACTGGAGATAAATTTGGCAATTTGGTCTTCATTCCGAGGATTTCCCTGACACCATCTTCTTCTGAATTTCCTTTCGAAATGACAAGGCGTCAGTTTCCGGTTAGGTTGGCATATGCAATAACAATTAATAAATCGCAAGGACAATCTGTAAAATTTGTTGGGGTTGATTTGCGCACTCCAGTCTTCAGTCATGGACAACTGTACGTAGCGCTATCTAGGTGCACATCTGGTGATCATACAAGTGTCCTTCTCTCAAGTGATGTATCCAACTCAACGACAAACATTGTGTATCCTGAGGTTTTGCTACCGTAGAGGTACAACTATTTTATGTATTCACACTTTATTTATCGTGATCAAATAATTTATTCATTTGTGGTATATTAAAATTTGTAGGATTGGAATGAAAAGAGAAGATACAACAAGACTACTTGGATAATTTTCCGTTGTCACGCTTTGCCGTTGTTTATAGATTCTTTTGACAGGTTGTATGACATTAAATTTTCTTGATTGATGATTGAAATGGTGTATGAGCTGAAGTGTCATTTGTTTTTTTAGCAGGTTGCATCGGCTAACCAGTAACAGATACCAAGTTGGTTGGAGCTTGAAGCTTAGAAAGTCTACAACTATGTTATTAGTGAATCAGTAGAAGTGGAATTACATTTTCATAGTCAATTCAAGGGCTGATTATGTTTTGTCTTTTCTTCATGATTTTAGAAAACTTGATGAATAAAAGGTAGATGTTGCTATATTATCATTAAGTTTAATTACTGGTTTTGTATTCTTACATTCTGAAGCTAGATTTTTTTAAGGACATAAAGTGGATTTTGTGATTACAGTTTGGTTTTCCCAATTGTGATACATAGTTTGTAGTGTTAATGATGAATGGTTGACAATAAGTGTCTTCAGGTATGGGCTCAGGCGCTACAGCTATTAGTTTGTTAGTTTTTTTATGTGCCGATTCAAGTAAACCGGTGGATATACTTGGCCTCCAAAATTGGATATTAGTTGAATACCAATTTTGAGTCGAGCCTTCAGACACGGGCAATTTCTAGTATGTATAACACAGGAGGACAGTTTCTTTTGAAATTTCTCAGGGGAGAGGTCCATAAAATATGAAAAAAATTAAGATGTGTCATTCTAATTTACCATTTTAAAACCAAAACAAAGGACCCGGGGGCTTTGCTGCCCGCCTAGCGCAGCGGTCCCTACCCACTAGAGTAAAACGTTACCGTTTTGTTGAGGAAAATTTTTTTGGTCACCTATTTGCAATCCTATGAAACAGAAACGTAATTATGAAAGCTTTAAAGACAAAATTTGATTATGTCTCTTTAGAATAATAAGATCTTCATACCTGTTCAAACAGATTAAAAATTGGAGTACTTAATTTTTTAACCATATTTTTTAATATATAAACGGTCTCAAAATTAAGTGCTCAAATTTTCACTCCGTTTGAATTGGTGCAAAGATCTTGTTATTTTGATCATATTATTCTAAATGGTCATAATTAATTTTTGTCTATAGGGCTCTTATATTAAATATATGCTTTTTATTTAGGACCATGTGGAGCAGAACTGTGATTATGAGAGCCCTATAGACAAAAATTACTTATGACCATTTAGAATAATATGATCAAAATAACAAGATTTTTGCACCAATTCAAACGGAGTGAAAATTTGAGCACTTAATTTTTTGAGACCGTTTATATATTAAAAAATATGGTTAAAAAATTAAGTACTCCAATTTTTAATCCGTTTGAACAGGTGTGAAGATCTTATTATTTTGATCATATTATTCTAAAGAGACATAATCAAATTTTATCTTTAGAGCTCTCATAATCACGTTTCTGTTTCATAGGATTGCAAATAGATGGCAATGATTTTTTTTCCTCAGCAAAACGGTAGCGTTTTGGAGTGGGTAGGGGCTGCTGTGCCAGGCGGGCAGCAGAGCCCCCGGGTCCCAAAACAAACAAGATAAAAGTTTTTTCATTTGATTCTTACTATACCAAAAAAGATTTTCACACTTTTTTTTTTTTTTGTTATAGGCACTCTGTCTTTTAGTGGAAAAAAGTACACACAAAAATTTCACCAAAATACAAAACAAGGAGCGTCATTAACCAAAAAAAAAAAAAAGGGAGTGTGAAAATTATTTTTCTTATTTATTTTGCTAGAAACCGATGGGACCCAGAGGATATCATTTCTAATGCTACATATATACCACACGATGCACATATCCAACCACACCCATCAGATGTGGCTCTTAGCTCATTTTGTACTTATACCCGTTGCCTTGCAAGCTAGGTGGAGGTCTGAGGTCCAAGACTATAAATAGACATCGAACCTCTTAAGTTGTTAACACACTAATTTCCCCGCTAACCCCCCACTGATGTATGCAAATATTAGCAAAAAAAAAAAAACTCTTGTCACATACAGGTGGCGCCCAGGTGTATATAAGAGGGTGTGATTAGATCTGTGCAAATGTAGTGTCCCAAATTGGATCCATTAATAAAAGCATTAAAAGGCTTTAAGCGCCGGCTATTAATAAAGGATTACTTCTCAAATCTTTATTGGTATTTTTTTTAATACTTCGGAATATTCATTATTGGTACTTCACTTACTGTAAATAAGTAGCCATTATACGATGGCTGAGGTGCCATTGTTTTACATTAAAACTAGTACTATTTGTCTACTTCCAATCCTGAATTTTATTCCAGGACTTTTTTTCATGGCCAACATAGAAACCATCAGCTTTTGCAACCAAATAGCAGACATGTCCGCAAAAGGGTTGTATACGTTCACCGTACACATCAACAGTGTCGGTTTTAGAACTCCAGTAAAACTTACAGATGTAGAAATCTGTATCATAAGAGAAACTCCAACTAAATTCCTGACGATAGTTGAGTGTGCGTATTCCAAGATCACTGATGTGAGATCGCCGGGATGTGCAATGGACCCGTAATTTGGTAGGATTGTCTGGCACACCGCTAACGACATGCATCGCAATCTCGAGTGAAGTCGCACAAACAAGGTGAAATACCAGGATGATCACTAGGGGGAGGAAGAGCCGACTCATTGCATGTAACTCTTGGGGTGCCAAAACAATTGGTTTATATTTGCTTATTATAGTTGCTTCCATGGAATATTTATATATATACACATGAAGTTTCACACAGAGATTTTTGCAATCAAGTGGATTATGGCAATCTTTTGTTATTAGCATTGAAAATGATATACATATCTCATAACGAGAATAACTTCTTTACAGATCGCAGCCGTAAAGAGTTATTTACAGCACCCAATCTCTGCCGTTCAAAAGCGTTTTGGACGGTCCGGATGTTAATGAAATTTTTCCGGAAAATAGTTAAAATCATTAAAATCCAAACCGTCCAGCACACTTTTGGACGGTCGTGATTGATTGCTGCTGCAAACAGCTTGTTTACGACTGCTCCATAAATAAGTATATCTCATACATAATACATCCACATAAGTGCAAACTGATTTTTGCAATCAAGTGGATTATGGCAATCTGACTTTATGATTTTCTAAGAAAATTACGACACATTTCTCATGCTTCTTAAACAAATGGGGCATTTTGGCTTAAATAATTCATTTGGATTTTTTTTATCCTTATTCAAAAAAAATTTCGTACTTGTTTGTTTTTCGTCAATTTTTTTTTAGATTATTGCTTCTCCATGACAAGATGAATCTAAAAAGTAAAAAATTAACATTGAAACCCAAAATTTTTTTAATAAAGACAAACAAACAAATGCGAAATTTTTTAGAATAATGACAAAAAATAATCTAAATGGATGATTTAGCCAAAAAAGCCCGACGTGTTATAAACTATTAAAGGATCTACTAGAGTATTATGGAATTTTCCTACACACTTACTATTGAATTTGTTCATGCGCCTGGCATTTTAGAAACAACTAGCAGTGAACCCACGGATAACCAAAAATTTGAAAAAAAAAAAAAAGAGTAAAATAAGATTAAGGTGTCACATTCAAGACTTCCATTACAGGATGGCCAACATATGTATATCGCTAGAATTATGGTTTTAACGGTTTGAGATTATACAATTCTGTGAATAAGCCTTCTCTTCTATATTGTATTATTTAAAAGTAAATGACTCATTATTATGAAGAAAAAAAACCCAACAAATATGAGACTTCAAGCCTTCGAGGCACTGCAAAAAAAAAGACCTTATTTTCTTATGCACAAACAAACGTCCAACGAATGAGATGCTGCTGCCTATGTGACTACGAGAGTGACACTAATATGGTACACTAAACAAGATTTCCTCTCATGACGGCATGCCTACTCGGGAGAGTTTTTCAGCATCAATCAGTGATCGTCGTTTTTAGCAGCAGGGTATATCAACCTAAGAAAAAATTAAGTGCAGCAGCAAACATCAAGATATTCATAGGTAGCAACCCCTGGCTTTTGCCTTCACCTAATAGAAAAAAATTGATTGCATCTTGACATATAGTGCCCAAATTAACTCTCATTCATCTTATTGTGTATCATCATTTTTTTACACCCAAAAATATATAAATAAATAAAATTAGCTGCCCAAAACCAAGCCAATGTTTAGGTTTATACATTATGGAAAATGATAGATGAACCAAAAGTAGGAATAGTGATTATGGCAAAGCTGCTTTTCAAGAAAAGATTATGGCAAAGCTCACCTTGAACTTTCTCATTTACGTTGTCATCATCTTTCACTATTCTGATGCATCAAAACCTCATAATAAGTGCACACTGCGAAGACAAAGGCAACAAAAGTACATAAGATGAAGGTTTCAAAGGAGGAGGAACAGAGAGAGAATCAACTGAAACCAAAACCTAGCAAAACCAACCAAAATCACCTAGATAAGCACATAACAATAATAACTGTACAAAACATGAAACAAAAGTAGAAAAGCTAGAGATGTAAATTTATATATAGTTTTATACTTTTATATGACCAGTAGTAGTGACTTTTCAAGGGCACATCCATCACCATAGAACTCTCAATTTGAATAAGCTTGCCACTTGATGAGTACCAATAAATTTGCAGCTCTGTTTACCACTGAAAAAGCAGAAAGTTCTCGGAAGTCATACGAAGGAAACTATGAAGATTCAAACAATTCAACATCCATTTAGATACAAGACGGGAACTATGAGGATTCATACAATTCAACATAAAATTGGTTGGGATTTTGCAGGCTGAGGATTGGCATGGCACTTGGTGTGTGGCTGTAATTAGGTGATGGTGGTGAGTATGGGCGAGGTGTCAATTGGTTGAAAATTTGCAAGCTGAGGAATTGCATGACACTTGGTGTTTGGCTGTAATTAGGTGATGGTGGTGAGTATGGTCTGTTTCTACTACAATGGTTTTTTTTGTACTCCGTAATAGTTGGGTGGTATACTGTTGAATCTTGTTTTGGTTTAT
This sequence comes from Rhododendron simsii, assembly GCA_014282245.1. Lineage (NCBI taxonomy): Eukaryota > Viridiplantae > Streptophyta > Magnoliopsida > Ericales > Ericaceae > Rhododendron > Rhododendron simsii. The sequence continues at coordinate 39,230,953 of CM024954.1, forward strand.
GGTCTTGCTAAGAACTTGGTCTGTCCGGATGTGGCTCTGATTTCTCTGTATGAAATTGCTGATGGGGTGTGGAGCATAGGAGCATAGGATGTGCTGCTGCTGTAAGTGATGGTTTTGATGAGAGATCATGGTTTTGGTGATGTATTTGGTTTAGTGCAGGATCTTGGTGCTAGTCTTGGCGCTGTTTTATGGGCTGATGCTGTGCTGTTATAATGCTGCTACTCCTGGTTTTTGGCATTGTTGCTGAAATGCTACTGCTGCTATTGCAAGGGCCCTTTGAGGACTCATTTTAGGGATTCTGCTTGGGACGAATTTCTCACTGTTTCTCTATCTCTAAGAAACAAGCAAAGTACTGGAAAACTACTTATGTGTTTACCGCCAATGGTTGTACTTTGATGCTGCGTAAAAAATGCCATACTCTGTTTCATGGAAGTGCGGATACATGACGTAAGAATATCCAAAATGCCTTCGATACTTCAAGAATACAGAAAATTAATTTACAAATCATGTGTTTGAGGAGTATCGAAGGAGCATCCGTATCCTATAGGGAAATGACACCAATATGACGCCCATCTGAGTAGTCATGTGACTATGCTTCATAGCGAAGAGTCGTTAAACTCCAACCATTTTGAGTGGGCCGAAGCTAGTTGTTTATGATCAAGGACATTATCTAAATTTAGCATACATCAATAACAAATGCCCAAATAACTCAAAAACTAACAATTCTACAGTACTATCAATAAGGGTTGTATGGATTTGCAACCATCAAAAACTTTACGTATAGAAGCTAACGTAATATACGATATGTACAGTTATTAATCAACAAAAGCAGGGACTGAGTCATTTCTATGTTGGAAACATACCTATAACTCTTTTAACTTTCACCTAATGAAGCTTCACATTGTCTCCTAACCCATCCTCCGTTGGGAGAGACGAGGGTCTCGATTTAGTCGTCCCCAACTCATATTTAGTTGAAATGCCCCAAACCACCATGCCCCTCAGTGTTTCTTTTTTAACATTGTAAAAAACTAGTTTATCTCCGTCAGATTCATCGAGCATCATTTCTCCATTATCATTTTCAATCATTCCATCAATTATCAACATAAATTCGTCTTCTGCTGGCAAATACCACACATTTTCTATGGGCATCCCATGATTAGCAATTGGAAATTTGGTCCACGACTCTCTTACCCTGTGCTTCTTCATCATCCAAACTTCAATCCCATCGTGACTAAACGGCCAAACAACCAAACTAAGACAACCCCGAAGAACCGGTATGAGATGATACTCAAACCTGTAGTCATTGAACGAAGTAGGCAGCCACACTTCCTTGAAAACTTCATCCGACAAATCGAAAGCAAAAACTTTAGAAGCATCCGAACCCAGTCCTCAAACATGGAGACGCTCGTTAATGTAAACCCCTAGCTGAAATTCCAAAAGGACATAATGTGAATCTTGAGTACCCCTCCAAGCATCATTCTTCAGCGAATAGACAGCCACATGTGTAATATAAGCACCGGCACCGTATTCTATATGGCAATGGAGCATCACAACCTTGTAGTCATCCGTAACGAGTCATAACCTAACCCACATCGGAAAATGTGGAACCCGTCAAACCTAGAGATGTCACAGAAGGAGGATTTGGGCAGTTTCTTGCATTCTCTAGTGAACGAATTCAACAAGAAGTAGGATTCGTAACCTCTGTCGGAAACCAGAACCAAACCATTGCAAGATCCCAAAACCTCGGTCCACTTGATGGAAGGAAAATCAAGCTCCTCCGCAGTGGGATTCGCGGCGGCGAGATTGACGGAGTAGAGAGCCTGAGAGGTGGAACTGAGAAGGGTATTTTGGGGTTTGTTGGTAGTGTTGGTTAGGTGAAGGTGGGTTTTGGCGAAATGGGGGAAGAGATTAGGGAGTTCCAGGAGGGAGACACGGACCTGAATCGGTAGAGAGACTTGGTGGGTAGGAGAGAGTACGTGGGTGAGCAAGTCCGGTGGAAGGCAGCTCCAGAGGGAGGAATCCCTGGTCACACTGTCATCGGAGATAGTAATGGTCTTCTTCGTCATCCCTTTTGGGATTTCTAATTTCTAAATTACAAAATGGCAACTGTAAAACTATGTAAAATAAACGCACCTTGAATTGTCAAGCGGGCCTTTCTCCTTCCGTTCCAATTTACTCCTTCTGTAACCATCTGATTCACATCGGTCGCACACCATACATACACATGGAACTGACGCACAACACGATACACATGGAACCCGCACACATTCAACTACTCTTGTCACGCACATGGAACCCACACACATCGAAGAGCAAGCCAAACATGCATGGGAGTACATAAGTAATGAAATTGTTCCTCCTCACTCTAATCACTTGCAACAGCTCTCCAGACAGATGTGTCCCCACACCATTCCATTCACATCACACCACACACTTGAAACTCGCACAAACCACACACATGAAACTCGCACGCATCATGACACATTGAACCACTCTTGCACATTGGTGTCTGGACATCTGTGTCGGGTTCTTTTCAAAAACCATATGGATATAGATAACTTGGTGGTCGAACGATATAACATAGACAATATAACAAAGACAACGGCTGTGGGAGAGCCTGTAGCCTGTAGGGAATAGCCCAAGATGCGCGCAAATTGGCACGGGAGACTCTACGTGACCAAAATATATACTATATGTAACAGACACAGAAATAAGAAGTTCAATTTAGTATTGATCAAACCATTCAATCCTTATTACAGCATGAAAACCAAACATAAAGCAACCTGACCCAACACACCATAAACCATCACTAAAACGGCCCAATTATCCAACTTTATTGCTCACACCCCAACTAGTAAACACACAGAACACACACACACACAAACCATTGCATAGGCATATTTGATATTTCTAGGTTAGTAACTTAAGACGCGACACGGCCGACAATGGGGTACTTAGCCTCGAACTTCTTCTCCCAATCGTTGAGCACGCCCATCTCCTTGTCGGACAGGCCGTGGAGGGACCCGACGACGTCGTCCTCGTCCTTGCTCATCTTGGCCAGGGCTCTGCTCGCGTCCTTTCCGGCGAACATCGCGTAGTCGCCGCCGGGGCCGTAGAAGGATTTTCCTGTGGTGACGTCGAAGATCCGGCCCTTCACGGCGAGGTAGATGGGCTTGGACGGGGTTGTGCCGTCGTACTGCTTCAGTTGCTGTAGGGTCAGCTCCATTGATCGGGGGATTGAGTTTCAGATAGAGAGAGAGTGAGAGAGAGAGAGTGCGTGAGTGTGGATAAAGTCGCTTGATAAATTGTTCAGTGGTCCTCGAAGTTTATGAAAATGACTTTGATAGTAATTACTTATGGCTTCTTCTACATTCCGACATTGGGAGTGATTTTTCAGGGCCGAACGGATATATTCTACGTGGTCCGAGCCGTTCGATACATTTTTGGACGGCTCGGATTGAAACTCTTTCTCCTCTCACCCCAACACTTTCTCTCTCCTTTTTCTTTCTCCAAATCTGAGCCATTCAAACACGTAATGGACAGCTTGAATACGCGAATGGGCACCACGTGGTACTCGCTCGGCACTGAAAAATTTTCCCAGAACGTTGTACTCCAAAGAGCTGTCAGTGTTCTTGGCCGTCCAATTTTTTTTTTTCAATAACTCAAATTCGTAGAAAGAATTTCTCCAAAAAGAGGAGATTCTTGATTCTTCCCATAAATCTAGATCATTGATTGTCGAGATAAATAATCGAGATTTTGATAACAAAAAAAATAATCGAGATTCAGCGAAGCTGATTTCTTTGCAGTCCAACTGTTGAGTAGTTAGGTCCTTTCGAATCTACGCAGCAATCCATAGATTTTTGTTACCGTACGGTGATCTCTCTCGACCAGTAACTCCGACCCGACCCGACGTGAAGAATCAGACTCGCGGATGATTTTTACCACCTGTTTGGTTCGGTTTCGGTCCTAAAATGTTGTTACCCGACATGGTCGGTTCAAGTTCGCGGTCAAACCTGACCCCGCCCGACCCGTGCACACCCCTGCTCAGAAGTTTATGAAAATGACTTTGATAGTAATTACTTATGGCTTCTTCTACATTCCGACGTTGGACTCAAAAGAGCTGTCAGTGTTCAGGTGAAATTACCGAACAATTCTTACTCTTTAATTTATATGTCATTTATAAAGGATAAATTTTGTATTTCACATGATAATATTAAGAAAATGAGTGCAAGAGCATAGACGGGGCAGTGGTGATCCGGTGGAGCTCGGATTTGGATATAATTGAAGTGAGTCATTTTCGAGGGGTTTTTCAACGGCACATATGTTCATTATCCTCTCTTTTTTTGGTAAACCAAATCAAACCGAGCACTATGTCCTAAATCAGATGGGGTTAGCTGCATGAATCTTTTTCCTCCATTAAGCTCTATCAATGACCATTTGTTCACACAGACCTACTATAATCATACCTTTGTGCACCACAGCTTTTTTTTGGTAAGTTAGTTTTCTATTGAGAAAAATACCAACCAGGACCGAGGGAATGCCCTTGAAATTCAAATACAAGCTAGTTACTAATTAGCTGAAAGAAAACAGCAACATCAAAACAAGTAGTACATGACAACCCAGGTCTGTGTTTATTCCATACGATGAGGGAGAGGAGATGATGTGAGGGCTTGGAGAAGATGGCAGCTCAGAGGTTCTCGTGGTAGTCGAAGATAATGGCCGGAGACGGGGTTGGATGGTGGCTGGATGATAACCGAAGATGGCGGTGACCGTTTGAAGTTGGGAGGTATGAATACTGAGGATAGTTTGAGAATTGATGAGATTAAAATAGATTTGGCATGGGATACTGAAAAACATGTTAATATCAATCGAACAGGAAAAAACTCCATAACTAGTGCCTAAATATTGTCTAAATTGGCGCAACGCAGAAGCGTTTCCAAACCACATTTCTCATATCAAAATTCCGAATTCCTGTTGGCAACCTCTCTTGTAGAACACAAATCATTGTACCACAAGCCATCATAAAGGCAACGGAACATAAGCCGCGGGCTATTAAAGACACTTCAAAGCTACTTCAAGGCCAAAACGATTAAAGTTCTCCGGTGGATGAAATCACGGAAGCAAAACACGTCGTGTGATGAGAGAGTAAGTTATTAGCTCCAACAACGGCAAGGAAAGCTAGTAACCTTCTACAAACGTTCCACGGAAGTTAAAATGATGAAAGGCTTTACTCCAATGGTACACCCCCGGCGGAAAATTCAACCTCCTGTGATTGATAAGAAATTCTTGCGCACGGTAATTTCCTTTCCATATCCAAATTCTTGACTCTTCGCGGCTGTGTTTGGATCTTGGATGTAGCTAAAATTCTTCAAAATTACGCACGTAGCTGAAATTCTAGTAGTCTCCATTGATTCTGCATAAAATTCCTAGTTCGCACCTCTGTTTTATAGGTAGGGAGTTCCATAGGAAACAAAAAAAAAAAAAAAGTTCAAGAGGAACGGAGTGATTTCACAAACACCTTCGGTAATCCAATTTCCAAACATAGCGAAGGAATTTAGAGTACCTCTGGAGACTGGAGGAGAATCTAGGCTGCTGCTCTTAGTTCCTTGAGTTATCACATAGCCCAATCAAGCAAGAGATGGAACTCATATCAAGACATCAAGCTAAAATTGCTGATATCAAACGGATTATTACCGTGGTTTGTCAAATGAAATTCTGCCGTTTATGTCAGACTAGGATCAATGTTTGATACGTAGTTTTCCGGTATTTTTATTCGTTAACGTGGCCGATAATTATGTTATCGACAATGGCAGGGCTTAAGATCGATGAGTTTTCAAGAACGAAGATGGATGCCACAGCAATAGAGCTAATGGAAGAGAAATCCTTGGCCTATTCATTTATCGATCAACAGTGAGCTCATTGTGTTGGGAGAAGAGGGGAAAAAGGGGGACTCAAAACACAAAATGCAGCAGTTAGTATGATTGGTTAAAAAAAAAAACCTTCTTTTTTTTGCTTTTCTTTTTTTGTTTTTAAAGAAAAAAGAAAGAAAATAATTAGTATTTATTATTAGCTCAACAAAGAAAATAAAGAATGATATAAGAAAGACAAAAAGGGGAAGGAATGTGAGACAAAAGAGTATTTAGCTCTCCTTACCATTGAGGGGAGAAGAGTTCAACTTTGTTCTCTGAAAACTAACCAGAGGAGATGGAATTTGATATTGTGAGTAAATGCCAAACACATCCTTAAGCTTGCTATGAGACGGTGCAGTTTTAATTCATGAAAAAGATTTTAACATAACTTCAAAAATAAAGTTTTTTTCCTCAATAAAATGAACATTTTGTTGGATCAATTTTGGCATACGTGCTCCTAACAAAATGGTCGTTAATATTTTAAAAGTGTTATAGATATAATTTTGCAAAAATTATTCAGTAAAACTAATTGAGAGCTACAAAACAAGATGCAGATGCATATAAGAAATAGGAGAAATATTGCTCCCTCTGTCCTAATTTATTGATTTCTTTAGAAAATTTTAATTTATTAAGGAAACATCATTATTGCATTTGTCTTATTTTTCTTTTCTCTTTTTACCCTTGAAAAGAATCAAAACATCATCATTGCATTTTTTTTATTTCAAAAAGTACGAAAAAAAGAGTAAATTTATCACTTTTTGCCAATCATTTTTAAATTTGAACAATATTTTTAGCTCAATAAAAAGTACTCCAGTACTTAAGAGTGGTTTGGCAAAATAAGCTAAATGACTTCTTTGTTTATCTTTATTCAAAAAAATCGCATTTGTTAGTTTTTTTTTTTGAGGATTATTACTTCTGCATGACGAAACAAATCTAAAAATTTAAATATCACGACTAAAATTCAATTTTTTGGGGTTTTTTTAAAAATATAAACAAAAATATTAGGAAGTAAATATAGGTGGCTAAGTGTAATTCGTGGCGGTCAAAAATAATTATATGCGGCTAGGTGTAATTCGTGGCAGCCAAGAGTAATTATACGCGAACAGGTGTAAACTGTGTAATTCGTTGCAGCCAAGAGTAAATATATACAGCCACGTGTAATTCGTGGCAGCCAAGAGTAATTATAGGTGGTGAGGTGTAATTTGTGGCGGCAGTAGTAAATATACGCGGCTAGGTATAATCCGTGGCGGCCAAGAGTAATTATATGCGGCCAAGTGTATTTCGTAGCGGCCAAGAGTAAATATACGCGGCCAGGTGTATTTTGTGGCGGCTAAGAGTAAATATATGCGGCACAAACAATTTTTTCGTCTTTATTCAAAAAATTTAGATTTTAATCGTAATTTTTTACTTTTTAGATTTCTCTCGTAATGAAAAAGAAATAGTTCTCAAAAAATTGACGAAAAACTAACAAATGCAATTTTTTTTGAATAAAGACAAAAAAAAGAAGCCATTTTGCCAAACCACCCCTTAAACTAATAACAGAGCGGTTTTTTGTCTACCCATTTAAACATAAGCGCTTCTCCCGCCGTCGGATTGCAATTTTAATAAGTTAGGACTATTAGATTGAATCATTGATTCCAATTTATGCTTGTCTACCCAGTCAGTTTCCTCTTCTCCTTCGTGTTTCCTCTTCTCTTAGATATCTCTCCAGCCTGTCTACCCAGCAAGGCTTAAGATCGATGAGTTTTCAAGAAGGAAAAATGACGGCCTAGGACATGTTTTGATAATTAATACTCCCTCCGTCCCTTTTTAAGTGTCCTGCTTCGTAATTTCAACTTATTAAAAAGATATCATCATTATACCTTTCACATCAACTTTTTCCTCCACTTTTCCTACTTACCCATCATCATTACACTTTTACTCACTAACTTTTCAAAATGGAATCTACTTTTAGGGACAAAATAGACAATACACCAATTTTTACCCACTAACTTTATAAAATGGACACTTATTAAGGGACAGCCCAAAATGGAATACCGGACTATAAAAAAGGGACGGAGGGAGTACCTTTTAAGGACATGCTAAAAAAACATTTGTTAATGAACAAAATGTCATTGGCAGGTATTAATTATCAAAACATGTCTTTGGCCGTCATTTTCCCTCTCAAGAATGAGGATGGATGCCACAGCAATAGAGCTAATGGAAGAGAAATCATTGGCCTATTCATTTATCAATCAATAGTGAGCTCATTGTGTCGAGAGAAAAGGGGGAAAAGGGGAGTATTTTTTAATTTAAGTACTTATTTCTCGCTTTATAAGACTGGTCATTCTCTCATAATATATTACTCTTAACTCAAATTAGTACTTATTTTAGTAGTGGAATACACGGCTTTGTTCATTCCTCGCCTTTCCAAGGAACACGCTTTGAGCTCGAGACCTCATGAAAGAAGTGTTTGACTCATGTTGTAACTTGTATAACTACTAACCCCTTAATATTCTACTATTATCTGGCGGGGAAAAATAGAAAGAAAGAAGTTTAAAAATTAGCTTGTTGTTTTGGACCATTGTATGAACAATAACACTATTTTTTTCCATTTGCTTTTGCTTATTCTTGATTTCGGAAATTGTGGAAAGAAAGAAACAGAAAAGAAGATGGAAGGGAAAGAAAGTGAAGGTGAATTGTAAAACTCCATTTTGGCTTTTCCTTTTTTGTTTTCAAAGAAAAAAGAAAGAAAACAATTACTTATTATTAGCTCAACAAAGAAAATAAAGAATGGAAGAAGAAAGAAAAAGGGAAGGAAATGTGAGACAAAAGAGTATTTAGCTTTCCTTACCATTGAAGGGAGAAGAGTTCAACTTTGTTCTCTGAAAACTAACCAGAGGAGATGGAATTTGATATTGTGAGTAAATGCCAAACACATCCTTAAGTTTGCTATGAGACGGTGCAGTTTTAATTTATGAAAAAGATTTTTAAATAACTTCAAAAAATATTTTTTTGCCCATAAAACACACGTTTGTTGGACCAATTTTGACATATGTGCTCCTAACGAAATCATCGTTAATATTTTTGTTTCATCTATATAATTTTGGAAAATTTATTAAGCAGGACTAATTGAGAGCTATGAAACAAAATTCAAATGCATATAAGAAATATTGCTCCCTGGTCCTAATTTATTGAGAGAAAACTTATCCTTTTTTGCCAATTACTTACTACGAAAATAATGTTTTTAGCATAGTAGAAAGTGTTTTACTCCTACCAAAATTCAAACTGGAAAGAGTAAATCTATCTATCTTTTATTATTAATATCCGATACAAATGTAGTTGAGTCACACAAACCTCCAAACCCCCAATACTAATTTCTTAGATTTTTTATTTTTTTAAAATTTTTAAAATTGGGAGAGAAAATGAGAGGGTGGGAGGACGTGAGAGAGAGAACGTGTCTGTGCGTGAGAGAGAGGGGAAGGGAGAGCTTTTAGGAAAATTTACAATTTCATTTTATTAACTTAAAGAATGATATAAAAATTAATACTTTTTTTTAGTATTTGTTTTATTTATCTTATAAATTGCTTGTTAATTTGAACACCATGAAGCTTCTAAATTCTAAATATCAAACTTCATTTCTTATCCTTTGGTTTCTTTTCCTTTAATTATATTTTCCTATCAACTAGCGATATACCCTTTTGATGTACACGACTAACAAAATTCACATTAATTTTTCAAAAATTATATTTTCTACGAACTGGCGGTTTATCCGTTTGATACACCTGAATTAAAAAATACAAATGTAGACTAATTTTTTTTGTCATGGCACCAAACGAGTACAACGTTATTTATAAAAGTGTTTTAAGGGGTGTTCCAAATCAACAGTAAAAAATACTTTTAGAAAAAAAAAAAGTTTTTAAGCATAAAAATTATGTGTTTCCACAAATAATTTTTCTATTAATATGAATTTTGTTTGGTAGATCTCATTAAAATTTCTTAAATGGTGCAAAAAAATTGAAAAAATCTTTTTTATTTTCATTTCATTCGAATTTGAAATTAGTTTCGTTTCGAAAAAAACAACTTTAGTGTAACACCATCTTAAAAGTTTTTTGGTTCTGGTCGAACGACGAAGACGAACGAATATCTGGAGAAGAAGTGAAGATCGAAGAAGAAAAAGGTACATCTCTCTCTCTCTCTCTCTCGAAGAAGAAGAAGAAGAAGAAGAAAAAGGTACATCTCTCTCTCTCTCTCTCTCTCTCTCGAAGAAGAAGAAGAAGAAGAAGAAGAAGAAGAAGAAGGTACATCTCTCTCTCTCTCTCTCTCTCGTGCCGTACGAATAGCAGAAACCCGAACGCTTAATTTCGAACTGTAAGAGCATGTACATCAAGAATAGGGAAAATACCTAGCCAAAAAGCACTTTTTTTTACTTTACCTAGCTGTATTTTGTTCTCATTCTACAGCAGACTCTTTTTACTTTCTCTGTTATCCATTAAACAAAATAAAATACTCATTTGGAACCCATCCCAAACCCCTCCCCGGCATCCCCTCTCTCCCGGCCACCACCACCACCACTGTCAATCCTCAACAACCAGATCCTCAGCCCACCACCAAACCAAATATATTCCTTCTTTTCTCTAACTCAATTGCAACTACAATGGCAATTGAACTCCACAAACCCCCAATCTAGGCTAGACCTAAATCCCAAATCCCACAAACCCAACCCCATCGACGACAGCTCCTCCGCCAAGGACGACCGCCCCCTCCTCAAACCCGATCGAGGAGCTGAAGAAGAAGTGCGCCGCGTACGTTCACGACGAGGTGTACAGCACCATGGGCCGCGGCGAGGTGCGATGGACAGTTGCTGCTCGGAATCGCGTGTTGCAGTAGGGAGTAGTGGTTAGGGTTTGGGGGAAGTGAAACGGAAGAGAGATAAACAATATTTGTTTATTGTATACCTTTGCTACAGTTGATTGGTAAATGTGGAGAGGAATTTTCACAAATATATTTTACCTCACATTTTACCTCATCTGGTGCGGACCAATTTTTGTGTTTTTCCTCTCCAAATTAGAGAAAAAGCTTTTTTACCTCTTCTGCTGTACATGCCCAGAAACACGAAGGACAACAAGTTCTTGACTTATGCAGGGTTTTTAACTGCGGATTTTACTCGACGTACGTAACGCCTCCTGGGTCGGAGCTATTGCGTAATGGGGCGCTGTGTATGAGGCAGGTATTGCCCTTGTTTCTCAAATGTGCTTCGATTTCTAGGGCTTTGACTCAAAAGACGGAACCATTATTGTTTGTTTGTTCTATTTTTTCTCCCCGCTTCGTGTGAATGTTTATTTTTGTTTGCAATCTTTGATGCAATGAAGCCGGTTAAAAAAAAAAAAACTCTGATGCAATGAAGTTGGAGGTTACTGTTTTGGATTTTGGGGTAATGCGTTTGTAAATGTTTTGCAATCCCAATTTTCTGTTTTTTTTCTTTACTTGCTTTCTTCCAGAGGGTTTATTCTTGGCTTTGTTAAGTGGTGGAATTAGGGCTATGGACCTAGGAAATTAGGGCTTCTGTTGTAGCTCTGTGGTACAAATTAGGGCTTATGTTGTTGCTCTGTAGTTCTAAAAGTGAATCTTTGTGGCATCCCATTTGTTTAGTAATTTGACTATAGATTCCTGTACCAATGCTAGTCTTTTTGGCACTATGTTCAAACATGATCTGAAATTGTGTGTAAAAAATTGCAGATGTGGGAGAAGTAATAAATTCAAGGACCGAAGTTTTGAGAAAGAGGGCACGAGTTCCGTTAAATACTTAGTAAGTGGCTATAGTTCAAGAGTTGCACGAACAAAATTAGCATTGGAGATAAGACCATATTCAACAATGTCGGGCTTCTCATCCTCATTCTCTTCATCATCCTCATTCTCTTCATCATCCTCCCCTTCCCCATTCTCCTTCGCAACCTCCTCCTCTCCTTCCCCCTTCGGCTTCTCCTCCTCACAAAACCCTACCTCTTCTTTCTCCTTCTCTCTCAATCCCTCTCCAAACCCTACCTCTTCTTCCCCTGCCCCCTCTCTCTTCGGAACCACCACCCCGCCCTCGTCCGCCGCCCCTTCCTTCGGCTCGTCCAATCCTCTGGCTTCCGCTCCGGCCCCGGCTTTGTTCGGATTCGGCCCCTCGGCAGCTTCTTCCGCCCCTTTGTTTGGTACGGGTGCAGCCTCATCCCCGTTTGGGAATTCCAGTATGTTTTCAACTGCTCCGAAATTGTTCGGATCTACTACTCCCAGTTCCGTTTCAAGCACCGGTGCATCGGTTTTCGGGTCTTCAACCACATCAAACTTGTTCGGAACCAGTACTTCGACTCCCACTCCCGTTTCAACACCCAGCACGACTGCTTTTGGGTCTTCAATTACTCCAAACTTGTTAGGAACGGGTGCTCCCGGCTCTGTTTCAACTGGTTTCGGGTCTTCAATTACTACGCCAAACTTGTTCGGGTCTTCTACTCCCACCCCTCTTTCGACTACCAGTACAACAACACTCTTTGGGTCTACCACTTCGGGTCCGGTTTCGACTCCCACTGCCAACTTGTTTGGGTCTTCTGTTGCGAATAATTCAGCTTCTACCGGCCCAAACTTGTTTGGATCAGCTTCTACTGGTACTACTGCTGCTTCTCCACTTGCTTCTTCCAATTTGTTTGGAGCTGGTACATCCAGTGCAACTTTATCTTCTTCTCCGTTATTTGGGTCTTCAACTTCGGCTTCAACCGCACCTTCTTTTCCTAGTTTGTTTGGGTCATCTTTCTCAAGTTCAACTTCGTCTTCGCCTTTTACCTTTCCAGCCACTTCGGCAATCTCTTCTTCAACAACAACAACTGCAGTTTCATCTTCTTCAACAGGCCCGTCAAATTTCTCCTTTGGGATACCAGCGTCTTCTTCTGGTTCTCAATCTTCATTTGGGTTCGCAAATGTAGTTTCTAATGTTGGCACGGGCACAAGCACTCCAGCTGCAAAACCCACTTCCATAGGCTTTGGAACTTCTTCATCTACGTTGTTTTCTACCATCACAACCACCACAAGCGCTTCAACTCCAACCGCCACAGTAACCTCGTCTTCTGCTCCTACTACTATTACTACTGCTGCTCCGGTGGCTCCTGTTCCAGTATTTGCCCTTAGTTCCTCATCCTCAACTACTGCTTCAACAACAGTTGCTTCATCAACCCCTGCTATTACCTTTCCGAGTTTTAGTAGCAGCACGAGCGTAGCTGCAACCTTGGCCACTACAAGTTCAATTCAAAGTTTTTCACTGTCTAAACCGCTGTCCTCGGCCTCATCCTCACAAGCCCAATCGGCGACTGCTTTGCCCCTGTTTGGTGAGTTTGTTTTCTTCTCGATGGTTAATACTGTATGCAAATCTGATTCTGGATGTAGCGTCGGAGCTTTATAACTTGTATTACGTATCCAACATTTTTTTAGTTGCAAATTTTTGTGTCCTTGTTCTTATATTGTTGTTAGTTGAACTTGTTTTAATGGAGCGGTTGACAGTGGACAAGTGTTGTTGATAACTTTATATAAACTAGAAGGACCTCTGTACCTGTGGTACTTGATTTGGGAAAAATAATTCAAAGCAGCAACACATCAAATACTTGTATCTTGTAGCCCGTGAACTCAAGTCAAGTTACAGTTGTCAATTTGTTGAAAGGGAAAGATTGGTCGGCAATTAGTCATCTGGATATGGTTCAGGGTTTACATATTTCCGGACCTGTTATCTCATTGATTGAAGTTGTCCAGAGTTCTTTGCAATGTTTATGAGAGTAGGCGTAGGTGTTGGAGAGGGAGAGGGAGATGTTCATGGAGTGAGTACCTCGTGTTAGTTTCATCTATTGTTATCAGCGAGCAATTGTATGCGTAAGCATGGGGAGCAGGTTGAAGATTTTTGCTACCGAGGCAACAAACTTTGAATTGGTGGTCAAAGCGGTTTTGCACCAGAATATTCAAACCATGAAGACTTGGCTTTAAATGAACTGCAACTTATTCCTGAAATTTGTCCGTGTTGGAGTCAGAATGTGTGGCTAGCAGTTGTGCTAGAGGCAGTTTGGTTGATGAAGTTTCTTTTGGTGCCTTGGGGAATGACTTGCAGATAAAATCTTGTGTTGTGATGATATGGAACTTTTAGCATATTCAGGGGATGGGGATCCTGATTATCGTTACATGCAAGCACATGTGATGTTCGATTCCGTGGCATTTGAGGCTTGAGTGCGTGCGGGATGTGATTTTATAACCTGTGTTCACTACCAAGACAGCGGCTGATCTCGCTAAAGCCATTGCAAGTGATGTAATTTTTCTGCTTTGCATTGCGCGAGAAGATTGGGGACATAATTATCTAAAACTTTTTCGGAAATCGAACTAAAATACTTAATTCATTGTCCTATTTGTAATGTCTCTGTATACATCTGTCCACACATACTTCATCTGATGTTCTGGACTGGGAAGTGCTTGGTCGTTCTACTGACCACTCACTTCATTCCACAAATGTCATGATACCACCATGTTAACTACTGGTAGTGCCGCATGACTTAACTTCTTATGTTACGAAGGAAGCTTCATGCTAATATTGGTCATGGGTTGAGAACAGGAATTGAACTCTATGAGATCTAATCTGCCGCTGTTCCTCAGTAGCTCAGTGGTAGAGCAGTCGGCTGTTAACTGTTAGGTTTATTCTTGAATATGAAATTTTAAAAAAAAAAATCGATATAAATTAAGCATAAGGAGTCTTTATGTTGTGGCACAAATGGCAAGATGCCTAGATTAGTAGATGGTGCTCTCTGAGGACCCTGGCAAAGATATTTTGATGATGTGTTACTTTGCTTATCCTTTTGCAGCTGTACCACCTTCTACATCTGGTTTTGCAACAACATCCAGTGCCAGTGCTACTACTACTCAGACATCAACATCACTGACTGTTGCTTCTACTAGTGGGTCTGTAAACTTTATCTTTCTATCTTGACTTTATTTGACTTTAGATTTTGCTTTATGGAAGGAAAACCAAAATTCTCGTAATCTTCTGAATGTTATTATCAAGAAAAGCTTAAAAGCTTTACGAGGTCACTCGTCCTCTCTCTGCTCCTTCCATTTTAGTTCTTGAAAACTTACTATGTAGGAATTAGGAACTGTGATGTGGAAAGCCGTTAATCTGTTTGATGACATTGCAAGGCTTCCTGGGCCTTATCTTTGTTTTTTGGTGGTCTTGTAGGACTACTTCAACTGTCAGCACTACAATATCTCCTGCTCCAAAATTACCATCTGAGATCACTGGGAAAACTGTTGAGGAGGTACTTTATATGGCCAATCTCCTCTTAATCAAATGATTCCGCCTTCTTTTTCTTTTTTTCCCTTTGAACTTCTTAGATTGCTGCAAAACACTTATAGAATAAAATTTGCTAGTTTCCTTTATGACACTTCTATTTTCTTGTCTTATCCTTTGTTTGTTCTTTTGTCAGTTTCATTTTCTCCAATATGTTCTAAATTCTGCTATGTGTATTGTTGTTCAAGATTATAAAGGAGTGGAACTCTGAGCTACAAGAACGTACTGGGAAATTTCGAAAGCAGGCTAATGCAATAGCTGAGTGGGACAAGAGAATCTTGCAGAATCGTGATATTCTTCTTAGACTTGAGGTGATCTACTTCATAATAATGTTGTCAAGTCATTTTTTTGGGTTATATTTGGTGATTTTGATCTTCTCTATCTAATGATGTGTTTAATGTCATATCAATGCCTTGAAGTTGGCATTTTTAAATGACTTCCTAAATTTCTTCCATTAGTATTGCTTGAATTTCAAAAACTCATTGGATGTAGGATCCTTTATGTTTTATTGCCAACATATTGACTAGCTTCTAAAGGTTTGAGATGTTAAAGGTTAATGGGAATAATGAATGCAAACTCAGCATCATTTATGTCTAGGAATTGAGCTTGGAAGCCAAGTATCATGAAATGACTTTATTCAATCCTGGTAGACCTGCAGGTTTAACCCAATTTAATCCCACGCACGACCAAAAATCAAAGCTAAGCAGGAAGAATCTTGGGAATTTGGGAGTTATAACCTCACCAAATAGGTGTATAAGCACTTTTACCTCATTTACGTGTTCTCTTGTAGTATCTTTCCCAGGGTAACTGGTATCTTGTTTGCATCCATAGGACTCTACTAACTGGAGAATGACTTGCCCAATTAATTATAGCTTACCTTGGGGTGACGGAGTCTCACTTACTCTTGGCATTCTTTCTTTGAGTTTGTTGGGTACTGTTTATGTGTTATGGCATGAGTTGTATGGTCACTGCTAACGTTAAATGTTTAAAACTGTCCAGGCCGAAGTGGCCAAAGTTGTTGAGACTCAATCAACAGTGGAACGACAACTAGAGCTTATTGAGACTCATCAGCAGGAGGTATCTTGATATTCAATTTGTTCATTATTTAGACATGGACTATTTGTTGGAGGAATCACAGTCCACGCAGCAACAAAAACCCATACCTACAATTAAAGTCTTCTCTTACTTATCCCACCACCTTAGGTTTAGTAAGACACTCTCGAACTGTGAATATTTTAAATGATCTTGCTCCTCTTTCCCTGCTCCTGCTTTGTGCAGCTAAGCTATTATCCCAAACCTAATAATAATGTGATTAAGTTCCTGCATGTTGTCTGATCTGCAAAATGCTCTCTATTTTCTTTGGTTTTGTTGTTAGGTTGATAAGGCTTTGTTAAGTGTGGAGGAAGAAGCTCAGCGCATTTACAAGGACGAGCGTAATGTGCTTCTTGACGATGAAGCAGCATCCACACGAGATGCAATGTATGCACTTGTATAGTTATCCATGCACACTACTTTTGCTTATGTTCTTTGCCTCTTTTAATATATTTCAGGGCTGTTTCCAGCCATTTTGAGAAATAAAATGGTTCAAGTCAATGGTTACTTAATGCATCACTCCTGAGTATCTCGAGTTTATACATAGCAGTGTATGTGGGAAATAAAAAAAAAAAAAAAATTTGTTGCCTCTGTGAGAGCAGGATTTTTTATCTATCATTTTGTTTAATGTATCATACCAATCTAGGTTTGGCCCCACAGTGGGAAAATTGTTTGTGATGCTCTAAGGTCTAAACCCATCACTTTTCTTCTGCTGTACAGCCTCTGATTACAAATGTACTACCAAGCCATCCTTACTACTGCATCACATATTCCATTCTGGACACCCATTTTATTGTGTTTTTTAATAGGTACATTTTACTGTGTTATATGGGAGCATTCTTTTGGAAGTGTCCATGTAAAAACCCCTTGTTGAACTATTAGGGTGAAAGATGATGGCAAATGCATGTATAACAGGTGTTTGAGATAGTCGTCCTAGTTTTCAGTTTTATCTGGATTGGGAGCATTTTCTAGAAATTTGACTGTTCATAATCATTTCAGATGTGGATTAGGTGTAGTTCATTGCACTTCTGCAGGATGGTTATGATGACTACTTCTCTGGGTGTGATTTCAGGTATGAGCAAGCTGAAATCATAGAGAGGGAACTGGAACAGATGGCTGAACAGATCAAAACTATTATTCAGACCCTTAATGCCAACCAGGTAATGGCTGATCAGATGGCCTTTAGTCCATTGGTCTTGTATCTTTCTGTGCTTCAATAGGCTATGCTTACCTGTTTGATTCATCTAGGGTGGAGAACTGGATGCTGTTGATGGAATGTCTCCTTTGGATGTTGTTGTCAGAATATTAAACAACCAACTAAGTTCCCTGATGTGGATTGACGAAAAGGTTAGTATCCCATTTCTTTGTAGTTTCTTTCTACAAGTATCTTAAAGTAACCAGAATTGATAACAAGTTAGTATGATATTTAGCTCTAGTACTTTCGCTTTTATATTGGTCCATTTTGGTAGCTAAGGTGACTAGGTGAGATTTAAATTTGGTTTTCCTTGCTGTTTTGCTAACTAAAAACACTTCATTCTATATTACATCACGAATGCATGAATTCGTATGTGGTCTATAATGCTTAATTTTAGTCTTTTTTCTTGTATGTGGAATATAATTCCTTGATGTGAACTGTTTCAGATGAAAAATGACACAAATATAGTTCTGTAAATGTTTTGTTTCTGCCCCATTTGCTTGAAGGTGACAGATTTTACTTCTTTCAGGCTGAGGAATTCTCATCGCGTATTCAGAAGCTTGCAAGCCAAGGTTCTGCTGCGAACCGTGAATTGATTGCCCCAAAGTACTGGTTGAGTTGATCTCTTTTACGTAGCTATACATTTCATAACGCTTTTGGACATCAACAAATTTAGTTCACTACTGAAGAGGTACCAGCGTGCAATAGAGAGCATTCATCGTGGAAGTGGATAATGCTGTCTGCTCTTGGATGAAAACAGTTTTGCTACTTTTATGCTCTTTCTGGTTTTCTTTTAGACATTGAAAGTGTGTTTGGTGCTGTAGCTATGAAGTATGTCAAAGTAGTCTGAATCTTCCTACTGTTGTCAAAATTAGACAATATATATGGATTCTTATGTAGTCCAACGGCAGAATACATTTTCAGGACACGCTAAATTTGCAAATTCACACGTTGTGTGGGATGGAGATGATTACATTGTCTGACGGCAAAATGCATTTGAAAGGTAATATTGGACCGAAGCAAGAGAAGTGTGTTTTTGAGGTGGCTACTTACTGCGAATTATTTCTTAATAACCTGTAATGTTTCTGTTGGTGGTGGTTGAAGAAGAGCTGACTGTAAGAATACTTTTATCTGCTAGTTTTAGGACCATTTTCTCTTTAAAAGGCTAGTGTGAATTGGGGCTTGTTTTGATGTAGTGACCTATTGTGCTGCTTCTTTAGAATGATATATCTGTTGATGAAATGGTGCTCGAAACTAGCCAAAAGTTATGCTGTCTTTGCACTGGCTCTATTTTCTCTGTTCGATTCCAAGATCGAAACTCAACCTTAGTTGTTGGAAGTTGAGGGTTACGCTCAACCAAATACCTTACATTGATCAACTGGAGAGTTGCACTTTTTGCCAGAGATGCAGAGAATATCACCGAGAGATGCAGAAGTAAATACCCTTATAGTTTCCAAGGTGTTTACATGGCCAATCCGTGAGTACTCCTGGCTTATAAGTCGTACCTCTCTCTCTCTCTCGATCGATCGATCGAATATGGCAACATTCATTGTGCATTGTTGGAGTAAAAAAAAGGTTCTCTCTCTCTCTCTCTCTCGAGATCGAATATGGCAACATTCATTGTGCATTGTTGGAGTAAAAAAAAGATAGAAGAGGAGATAACGAGAGAAGTATCACTTCTATGCCAGGAGTACTCACCTATTGACCATTGAAACACCTTGGAAGCAGGAGTATAGGTATTTACTTCTGTTTTCTTCTATAAACCTTTGGAAATTCTGAAAAGATAAAATGTTGGCAACATAATGTACGTATTTTTGGTAATAGAATTTTTGCAAATAGAGCACCTACGTTACCAGCAGATAAGCCTCCCCTGATATGAGATTTCAATTGCTGATTGTGTATACCGAAAAAGAAATTCCAGAAGAAAGAAATTAAGAGTGGGAGTTGGATTTTAACTTACCAAAACTCCAGCACGGTGTTGATTTCGTTGCTTCTTTCTCATCGTAAATGAGCTGCAATTTGTCCTGAATGTTGAAAATTCATGCCCTCGCTTTTCGTTGCCATGCCGGCATTATTATACAAAATTTTCAATCATTATTGAACCACTAACAATATGCATAAAAATGCTGCAGACTTAAATAGTAACAACATGAAATATAATGGAAAATGTAAAGAGTGGTGACAAAAATGGGCAAGAAATTGAGTAGCAAACGAGTCGCGGTTGAAAATATGCAGGAAAAAAAAGAAGAGATGATAGAAAGCATATAATATAGATTCTCTCGTACAGGTGTGGTTCTCTGTTAACAAATTTATGCTCTAAACACAAGTTTACCCCAATGAATTTGCAGAAATTGCGATAACTTATTTTGTTTGGATCAACTCACGTTGACCCCCATAAATTTTAAAGGTTTTTTTCCGTCCTCCGACGGAAGCCTATTTAAAATGGGGTAAAACTTGACTAGTAAGTTAAATAGTGTTGATGACACCTCTGAAGTCTCGATGCTAGCCGCCGCCTCCTCCTCCTCCTCCTCCTCCTCCTCCTCTCTCTCTCTCTCTCTCTCTCTCTCTCTCTCTCTCTCTCTCTCCATATCCTATTGGCTATCACTAGGGATGGCAATTCAACCCAAGGTTTTGAATACGTTTCGGATATGGTACCGTTTCAGATTTGCCATTATTTACAATATGCATTAAAATTTATATTTCTAGTTATAAAATTAAGTTTTATTTGTATAGGCTAAAAAAAGCAGTAGGCTAAAAACAATTTATTTGTATAAATTCTACAATGTTAATAAAAAGTAGTAGGCTAAAAAAAAGACAAGAAAGGATAAAATGGTGTGCTCTGAATGCACACAATAACTTTTCTCCAAAAGTAAAACTCCAGCTTGTTTCACGTGATGATTATCTTCCCAGAGATCCAAACCAGCTTTTTTCGCTTTTTTTTTTTTTACAGTAAAAAAGGGTGGGAGGCTGCCAGTATAATAATTCCTCTTGAGTGTGACCATAGGGCTCCCTACTGCCAATGGAATTTACGGCTTTTTTGGTTCTCTCTCCCTCTTCAAAAACCAGGGAAAACCAATGAAAATGGAGCAGGAACCAAGAACACAATCAGTGAAGAAAGATCGACCAAAGGTTCAAGAGGCGTGCAAATTTGAAGATAGAAGAAGACTTCACCAACAGATCGAATTTTTTATGGTTCTCTGCTCCAATCTTCTTCTTTTCCCCTCTATTTCCTCTCTTTTTCCAATTGGTCCAGCTTTGCAAAATACCGGCCAAAATCGCCAGTAGCACCATCTCGTCCGGTATTTTTCGAAATCGCCGGTATTCTCCGGTAAGCACTGGTATTGAGACCGGAACAAGATTAGTGGTTCAAGTTACCGAATTCTGTCTAAAATGGTACATAACGGCCGGTACCTGGTGGTATGGAACAGTATTGATATCCTTGATTCAACACGCTTCGCCCCTAACCCGCGCCGCCCGGGCGGGTTTTCGTTGTATTTTTTGGGGGTCAGGGGAGAATTGATGAACCCCGGTCAGGTTTGGTTCGGGTTCAGGTTGGCGTTATCCTGTTTGGGTACCGGCCCTGCCCAAAATTATGTTATGCTTAAAAAACTATTTTTATTCTCGTATTTTTACTGTTACAACTAAAATATCACATAAAATATTAACTATTTCTTCCATTTTGTTTTTAGATAATAGATTTTGTTGAAATTATAATAGTTATTTCATAAACTTTTATTGTTTGTGCTAACTTATTTTAAAATCTAGAAATATTTTCTCAATGAAAAAAAAAATTGAGCGGGGGTGGGTAAATCCGTTAGGGGTGGGACGGGGTACCCATAAATTACTCGGTCCGGGTTTGGGGTGGAATCGGAGGCGAGGTTAAATTTTCGGGTCGAGGTGGCCCTGTTGCCATTCCTAGCTATCACTCCTCCACACCTCTCTCTCCGAAGATGTACCCCATCTTTTCACGACAAGCTGGCATTGAACGGTTCAGATCAAGCCAGCGATTCAGCCTCACAACCCTTAAGCTATGCTTTTTTTCCCCAATTTTCTCCAAACGGCAGATTGACACCCTTGTTTGCATCCATTTTAGGGATCCCCATTTTAGTGCTTCTGTCGAGTTACGAGCGTACAAGAACAGAGCTTCACTACCAATTGGTTAGAGGAATTTAACAACAGGATCCCGGTCCGCTGTGGACGGGTTTGTTTGAAAAACAGAAGAAAGGACCCAATTGGTTAGAGGAATTTACCTCGAGAGACATTAGTGAAAGTGAAAGGGGCAGAGTTTTATGAATGCTATCAAATGGACCATGAAACCTCGTCAGTTATTTTCCCTCCAAAAGAACCCGCTCCCCCAACTACTTTACCGTCCCTTTAAACGCTTCATCCAAACCTCACCTGAGTATTCCTTTGACCAAAACACCACACCCAAGTCACACTTAATTGAAAAAAGCAACAACTTCACACCCACCACGTCCATGTCCTACTCAAAGCTGCTATCAAACTGCTGCCAAACCAAGTCTCTTATTCCAGGTCTACAAACCCATGCTCACATTACCCGGATCGGGTTATCAAACGACACGATCCTGCGAAACCATTTGGTTAATTTGTATTCCAAGTGTGGGGCTTTTGGGTATGCACGTAAACTGATCGACGAATGTCCTGAACCAGATTTGGTCTCTTGGTCTGCTTTGGTATCTGGGTATGCTCGGAATGGGTTTGGGAAGGAAGCCCTATTGGCTTTCCGCAAAATGCACTTGTTGGGTCTTCGGTGTAATGAGTTCACTCTCCCAAGTGTGCTCAAGGCATGCTCAATCACAAAGGGTTTGATGCTAGGGAGGCAAGTTCATGGGCTTGTGATGGTAACAGGGTTCGAGTTGGATGTTTTCGTCGCGAGTACTTTGGTTGTGATGTATGCGAAATGTGGTGCACTAGAGGATTCAAGGAGACTGTTCGATTTGATGCCGGAAAGAAACGTTGTTTCTTGGAACGCATTGTTTTCTTGTTACGTGCAGAGTGATATATTTGAGGAAGCATTGGGTTTGTTTCGAGAAATGATCTTAAGAGGAATAAGACCAGATGAGTATAGTTTGTCGTGTATATTGAATGCTTGTACAGGGATGGGGGATATCAATCAAGGGAAAAGAATTCATGGGGATTTGATAAAACGGGGGTATGATTCTGATCCGTACTCTGCAAATGCACTTGTTGACATGTATGCAAAAGGTGGAGATCTTCAAGACTCAATGGCTGTTTTTGAAGGAATTGGAAAGCCTGATATTGTCAGTTGGAATGCTATTATTGCCGGTTGTGTTCTTCATGAGTACCATGATTGGGCTTTAAAATTGTTAAGGCAGATGAAAAATTCAGGAACTTGCCCAAATATGTTCACCTTGTCGAGCGCTCTAAAAGCCTGTGCTGGATTAGGACTCGAAAAGTTGGGTAGACAGTTGCACTCGGTTTTGCTAAATATGAATATTAAATCGGATCCATTTGTGAGTGTTGGCCTTATCGACATGTATTGCAAATCTGGTTTGTTGGAGGAAGCAAAGGCGGTTTATTGGCTGATGCCGCAAAAGGACTTGGTAGCATTGAATGCCATGATATCTGGACTGTCACAGAATGGGGAAGAGATAGAAGCTCTTTACCTTTGTAGTGATATGTATAAGGAAGGAATAGGATTGAACGAGACAACTATGTGTGCAATCCTCAACTCCACAGCTAGCTTGCGAGCTGTCAACATTTGCAAACAAGTTCATGCACTTTCTGTAAAATCAGGTCTTCAATCTGACGTCTATGTTTCAAACAGCCTCATTGATTCGTACGGGAAGTGTGAAAATGTAGAAGATGCATGTAAAGTTTTTGAAGAGTGCCCATTTGGTGATTTGGCGTCTTTTACTTCGATGATTGCATCTTATGCTCAATGTGGAAAAGGAGAAGAAGCTCTAAAGCTTTATATCAAGATGCAAGATATGGAGCTTAAGCCTGATCCATTTGTTTGTAGCTCCCTTCTTAATGCCTGTGCTAATCTATCTGCTTACGAACAAGGGAAACAAATTCATGTCCACATCTTAAAATTTGGGTTCATGTCGGATGGTTTTGCGGGAAATTCTCTTGTCAATATGTATGCCAAGTGTGGAAGTGTAGATGATGCTGGTCGAGCTTTTTCAGAGATACGCGATAGAGGCATTGTCTCGTGGTCTGCTATGATTAGTGGACTTGCTCAACATGGCCATGGAAAAGAAGCTCTCAATTTGTTCACTGAGATGCTTAAAAATGGCATCTCTCCAAATCATGTAACTTTAGTTAGTGTCCTCTATGCATGCAATCATGCTGGCTTGGTAACTGAAGCCAAAAAATACTTCAAGTCAATGAAAGAGTCGTTTGGGATTGAGCAAACGCAAGAGCATTATGCTTGCATGATTGATCTACTTGGTCGAGCTGGAAAATTGGACGAGGCAATGGATCTTGTGAATAAGATGCCCTTTGAAGCCAATGCTTCTGTTTGGGGGGCTTTGCTTGGTGCGGCGAGGATTCATAAAAATATTGAGCTTGGTCGACGTGCTTCTGAGATGCTTTTCACACTCCAACCAGAAAAATCCGGCACTCATGTTCTTTTGGCAAATATTTATGCATCGAATGGAATGTGGGAACACGTGGCAAAGGTGAGAAGACGTATGAAAGAGAGCAATGTGAAAAAGGAACCAGGGATGAGTTGGATGGAGGTGAAAGACAAAGTACACACGTTTATTGTCGGAGATAGGAGCCATTCTAGAAGTGGAGAGATATATGCAAAGCTTGATGAGCTGAGGGATCTGATGAATAAAGCTGGGTATGTTCCTATGGTAGAGATTGACCTCCACGATGTTGAAGAAAGTGAGAAGGAGCTTCTTCTTTTTCACCACAGTGAGAAACTTGCTGTGGCTTTTGGGCTAATTGCCACTCCGCCAGGAGCTCCCATTAGGATTAAGAAGAATCTTCGAGTCTGCTTGGATTGCCATACTGCATTCAAGTTCATTTGTAAAATTGTTTCCAGGGAAATCGTCGTTAGGGACGTAAATCGGTTCCACCATTTCAGAGATGGCTCATGTTCTTGTGGGGATTATTGGTAGGATTTGTGTTTTTGATTGAATTTCCAAAACCAGATGCTGAAGACACATCAAGGAGCCGAGGTTGATATCATTGATAGGTTGCCGACACCATGTGGATTAGTCCGCTCCAGTGTGGCATTGGATCATCCCAAAACCAAGGTTTTCAAAATCATCATATTTGCAGAAAAGGAAGTCGATTGTAGCTGTCTGTTGATGAATTACCTTTATTTCTGTAGTTCTTAATGAATTCATGTAGTGCTCTTAATTGAGCTTAGTTTACCAGAAAACTTGCAACAGTTTGTGACCAACCAGTTTTCTCGGGTTGCTCAAACCGGACGATGCTCCTTCACTGGAAATGGGTCACTTGGGTCTTCTGTATCTTTGTCTGAGCTCAGGGAGATATATGATGTGGTAAGGTACCAGCTCTAGATGAAATTTTGTGCTTATTGTGGTCTTTGAATATTGCCTGTAAATGTTTTTGGTTTTTGATGGATATTTGTTGCTACTGACCAGGTTGTGCTTGCCCATGGAGCTGAAAGTGATCGAGTTCTTAGTATTTCTGGAGAAGTATGTAGAAATTTCTTGTTTTGTTCTGGTGTGGTTCACTCCTATTTGTTATTATCTTTATGGCATCATTGGCAGACTTGATGGCGTTACATTTTGAAAATGGTGGTTCTCAAAAGAAGCTGTACGTTCTTACCATCTTTCTCTTGGTTTTCTTTTGTAGGATTTGTCAGGGATATACTTGGGCGGAGAATTTGTTTGGTGGTATAATGGGCACCCTTACTACGGACATTTTGCTCTAGACCTGGAGCTCTGATGCAGCGGTTATTCTCGGTCAGTTTATTCTCCTTCATCATCAATCTGCATAATGATATACAGCAACACAGAAAGGAATTGTAAGAACAGAGGCAATACGAAGTTACGTGTTGAGCTTTAACAGAGAATTAGACCCAAGATGAAATTTAGCAGGGAAATAGGTCTTGGTCTTAGGTAACTCTTGAGTGATATGAACAATCATTTGTTGGTTTCAACTTGGAAATACCAATTGGCAGTACCCCTTATTGATGACAAAAAGTAAGGAGAAATTCCTCTATTATTATTTTGGTTATATGTCTCTCTCGATGAGTTGTACCTATACAAGATAAGTTGAGAGAAAATAGATTAATGTGGTTTGGACCTATTTACCTTAGACCTGCAGAGGCAATAGTAAAGAAGAGTGACATGATAGTGGTTGATAGTCTAGCTAGGGGAAGAGGAAGACCTAAACTGACTTTGGATACTGTGATACGGAAGGACTTGGGCTTACTAAGTCTAATTGAAGAGGTAGCCCTAGACAGAGCTCAATGGAAAACAGGATTCATGTAGCCGACCTCAATTGATTGGGACATAAGGCTCGGTTTGGTTTGGTCTGTCTTAAGAACTTTCTGTTTTTCAAATGTTCATTAAACTTTCAATAGAATTAGAGAAATCTAAGCCTCACGAACTTGTATGTGAACTTACTACTTGATTGTGCATTATTCAATTGTGATGTCAGATGTGATCAGATGTGATGTACAAATATTAGCTCACAATGTTTTTAAAAAGGCACCAAACTCCCCCATTTGGCTTGTTGAACGCTCCTCCTCCTTCAACGGAGCCAACCACACTGCTACAATACGCGAACTAGGGTTTATTGACCTCCTGACTCGGGTTTATCGACCTCTTGACTAGGTTTTATGAGCAACCAGAAGAAAAGAATGGCTCGATCCTCTAAGACGCACCTGCTCTACACCCTTTGTCCCTCCACAAAGACGGCACCGTCTCCATCCCCGCCGCCGCGCTCCTCCTCCTCCGGCCGTTCTCCGCCAGCGGTAGAGCGCGGCGTGAGCAACGGACGAGAAGGATGCCGGCTCCGTGGTTGAAGGAGTCAATGGAGAGGCTCCGGAACATCAGGATATCAGTGCACATCGATTCGGGCAAGACGATGCTTACGGAGCGGTTGTTGTTTTACACAGGGAGGATTCACGAGATTCATGAGGTTAGAGGGAAGGATGGGGTCGGAGCGAAGATGGATTCTATGGGTTTGGAGAGAGAGAAGGGGATTACGAAACAATCTGCTGCTACTCACTGTAATTGGAAAGACTATCAGGTACGGGTTCAAAGACGGATCCAGCTCGGGCGACCGTCCCGTACAAGCTTGTTGTGACTACCACGAAGTAGAGAATAAACAAACCAACAAAAGGACTCGAGGATTTACGTTGTTTGCCCAAGCAAAAAGCAAGAACGTACTCCCTGGGCCAAGAGCGAGAGAGGATTCACTATGAATTACGGATCTAGCGGGCTCTTTGTATTCTCTCATTTCATAGTGAATCCTCTTTATTCTCTGCTTCGTACCGGTCATAAACAAAGCTTCAATAGTTCCAAAATTTCTTTTGAATCAGTCTTTTAAAAAAAAATTCAAAAATTAAATATGGTGCCTGCCCAGCGCTTCTTAGAAATGTCTAACACCCGCCCATCTAAGTTTTCTTGAAAAATTTAAAAATCTCCTCCTAAGATTGTATGCGTTTACAAAAACTTTAAGACTAGGTTTGATATTTTATCTCTTGGAATGCATAAGAATGCACTATAATGTATGAATCTGTTATTTGTATGTGACTATATTGTCCGGGTTGATCGCTATGGTAATGTGTTGGCAGGAATTGATATTAGCTTTCATAAGTGGCTAAAATATCTAATGCTTGCCCACCAAAGTTAAAATCCTCCATCCATCCTTGTACAGGTTTGAGTCATTGAAAATATCTGGTTAGTGAGAGAAGTTTAGTAAAAGAAGAGAGCGTGGAAATGAGAATGTTGAATTTGTCTCAAGAAAGTCGATTGGCATATGTTGCTGATTGTGTTTTTATTTTGGGTTTTTGGAAATGAAAGCAAGAGTGCAAAATGAGTCTGTTAATTTTTTTAGGGAAAGGATACTTTCATTGCGGCCATGTTTGATTGCTGGGATAATCAAGAAAAACATGGACAATTAATAGTTCTTAGTTTGAGCTGCAATTTGTTAGGATGAGAATATGGGTTCATTCTACGGTTTTTATCTTTTGTTCTCAGACGACACAATGTTGAATAAATGATGAGTTTTGGGCGATTAAGCTCTTTGGTGGTCAAGTTTGTCTTCTGTCCATTACTTGTTTCAGTTCAGCAGGTATTTTGAACTGTTGTTTGTTTTCTCAACGTAGTTTTAATTTGGCTCATGAACAACCATTAAGTATTCAACATAGGTTTAGGTAATTCTTCTTGAACTACTTATATATTGAATTGTTGGTGCAGGTGAACATAATAGACACACTGGGCCTTGTTGATTTTACCATTGAAGTTGAAAGGGCTTTGCGTGTTCTTGATGGTGCCATCCTCGTCCTTTGCAGTGTTGGCGGTGTGCAAAGTCAGTCAATTACTGTTGATAGGCAAATGAGAAGATATGAGGTTCCAAGACTTGCTTTTATCAATAAACTTGATCGAATGGCAGCAGATCCATGGAAAGTTCTTAACCAGGTTATTAGTTTCTTCCAGTAATTTTTTTCCCTTTGAAATATCAGTGCATTTTAAGTTTAAGTAGCGTATACAGTTTGCTGTTTCCTTGTACTGCACTCAACATGTTACGTTTAGACATTGATTGCTCTGATCAACGCAAAGCCAATACGTTTAACGATTCAAATGACATAATTGCAATGTGAGCATGAGCTTTGATATTGCATTTCATGTTTATCGTTGTTCATTACTTCTGCAAAAGTTTTTCTTACTTTTGGTTATTTAAAATTAAAATTACAAGATGAACCCACATTATGTCATCCAAAGATATGGAGTTTGGGGTGGTGCATCGTGGTCCAAATGTAAAACTTAGTTTTTTTTTTTTTTGGGTCAAACGGAAATTCGTAAAACTTAGTTTATATTTGGTACTTTTGAAGTAGTGATTAAGTTTCTTTCTTTTGTAGGCAAGATCTAAGCTTTGACATAACGCTGCTGCAGTGCAAGTTCCTATTGGGATGGAAGATGACTTTCAGGGTCTCGTTGACATTGTGCAGTCAAAATCTCATTATTTTCATGGTTCCAGTGGGTTTGTTTCATGATCTCTGAATCTGGTTATTTCTTGCAATGGTCTATCTTTCTTGTTTTTAGTATCGTTAAAAAATACTCACCAAAGAAGTACCTCCAAATATGGAGGCGTTAGTCGCTGAGAAGCGAAGTGAACTAATTGAAGTGGTTTCTGAAGTTGATGATAGACTTGCTGAGTTGTTTTTGGCCGATGAACCTATAACATCAGCAGAACTTGAGGTATGTTGGACAATAAAATAGCTATGACCTTTCCTTGGATTATTTTGTGTCCCATATTTCACATGAATGCACTCCCAGCTCAGGTTTTGTTGTGTATGTCTTTGGCCTTATTTTGGCAGAAGGGACTGGTTTCCCTCTATGGTTTGAATCATTCGATTGTGTCAAGTTTAATACTCATGGTGATTTCCCATGATAACTAATGGCACTTTTGTTTTACACATCGTTGACTCCGTTACTTTTGATTGTCTAAGTCTATTTTGGGAGGAGCATCTGAAGTTGGTTTAATGTAACGATACCATGCTCTCTTTTTTGTTTGTTTAAAAGTACAGAATCAACAATGGTCATCCACTGACCTGGATATCTTTTTCTCATCTTACATATTGACTGTGTTATTGGTGATTTGCTAAAAAAAAGTAATTTTACGCGAGTGGGACGGTATTGTTTCGTCCTTTGATTTTCTCTCTTTTTGAAAACTATTTACCAATAGTTTTTGGAATGTATCTTAATTAACGAAAGACTTTAAAACTAATGGGTGCAGTCTTTGAAGTGGATCCCACCTAGTGAAGGTTTTCTATTACCCCTTTTTTGTTCGAATTGTGGTGTAACATTTGTGCTGGAATTTTTATATTAATTATTACTATTATCCTTACATTGGTGATTTTTGTTCTTCGAGTAGGGGGCAATTCGCAGAGCTACTATAGCACGAAAGTTCATACCAGTATTCATGGGCAGTGCATTTAAAAATAAGGTATTTTTGCTGCATCTCTCTCTAGGTTCTTTTCCTTTATTCTGTTTCTTTTTCCATACTCCTTTTTCAGTTGATGGTAGTACTATAATATGGAGTATAATCTACCTGCTTGTACAACTATGATTTTTTTTTTCTTTTTCCCTTGTGCCATTTCTGGACTACAGGGAGTGCAACCACTTCTTGATGGTGTCCTTAGTTATTTGCCTTGCCCCACAGAAGTTAGTAACTATGCTCTTGACCAAAATAACAATGAAGAGAAGGTATGAATTGCTGTTTTCCTGAACAATGTGTTTTACACCTTTTCTGATTCTGATCCAAGTATACGATTTATCCCTCTGAGTTAACTGCTGTTAGGTTATGTTGTCTGGAACTCCAGCTGGACCTCTTGTAGCTTTGGCATTTAAATTGGAAGAAGGGCGTTTTGGTCAGTTAACATATTTAAGGTATGCCAGGATTCACATCTTTTGTAGGTTAATAGTTTGTGCTCCTTATTAGTGTAATATGCATTAGTTAAAGTACAACGTTTATGATTGAGTAATTTATGCTAACTGCGATCTTTGTTAATTGAAGAATTTATGAAGGTGTCATTAGGAGGGGTGATTCCATAATCAACGTAAACACAGGCAAGAAGGTTAAGGTGAGCTCCGATTAGAACATGTAATCTAAGTTCCAAGCTTGGGCTCTGTTTTGCTGCTGTAGTCTAGTTTGTTTTTTTCTTTTTATCGCTAAAGATCTTTTCTTTTCTGGGAAACTGTGATGTGTATCTCTATATGTTCTTGGAGGAACTTGGAGAAACATGTCGTTGCGGAATTGGGTCTGTGCTTTAACAGAGAATTAGACCCAAGATAAAATGTAGCAGGGAAATAGGTCGTAGGTAACTCTTGAGTGATAATGAACAATCATTTGTTGGTTTCAACTTGGAAATACCGATTGGCAATACCTCTTATTGATGACAAAAAGTAAGGAGAAATTCCCCTATTGTTATTTTGGTTACATGTCTCTCTCAAGGAGTTGTACCTATACAAGATAAGTTGAGAGAGAATAGATTAAGGTGGTTTGGACCTATTTAGCGTGGACCTGCAGAGGCAATAGTAAAGAAGAGTGACATGATAGTAGTGGATACTCTGGCTTGGAGAAGAGGAAGACCTAAACTGACTTTGGATACTGTGATACGGAAGGACTTGGACTTACTAAGTCTAAGTGAAGAGGTAGCCCTAGACAGAGCTCAATGGAAAATAGGATTCATGTAGCCGACCCCAATTGATTCGGACAGAAGGCTTAGTTTGGTTTGGTCTGTCTTAAGGACTTTCTGTTTTTCTTTTTTTTTTTTTTCTTTTTTTTGAAGAGTCAATCATTTCATAGAAACGCCAACATTAAGAGGTACAATCAGCCGCAAGAAGTTTGGCCAATTCAGACGGGATACAACCTGATGAACAATTAAATCTATCATTAAATTGCCTAGTAGCTAACCAATGAGCAGCAGAATTCTGCTCTCTGCCAGCCCAGGTGAAGGTCCAGTTCTTGTTCAAAGCCCACTTCTTTATGTCTGCTACCAAAGCTGCTATTTCCCACACTTCGTGCTCCTTTGTGGTGCTTAGGCAGTCAATTAACACACGGCAGTCTGACTCAAAGATTACCCTGGAAAGTCCCATGTCAACAGCCATACCACACGCTATGCGAAGGGCCCAAGCTTCCGTAACTAGCGCTGACGACGCAACAATTCTGCCTGACCTGTAAAACTGCAGTCTTCCACCACCATCTCTGGCTAAACAACCAAAGGCAGCAAAGCTGCGGGAAGAAGAAAAAGCTCCATCACAGTTGAATTTGGTAAAAGAAGGGGGGGGAGGCGTCCATTTCCTATTCCTTCTGGAGTGCACCACCTCCTGCTCCACTTCTTTAAAGGTCGCTAGAAGAAAATCAGAATTAGCCTTCTTTGCTTGTTCAATGGTTCTCTCTGGCCTTGGCATTACTCCACTAAAAACACATTCATTTCTGGATTTCCATATTGCCCAACACACTTGGAAGATATACCCCACCAGCTCCGGAGTGGATTCTTTAGCGAGATTGCGACACAACAGCTCCTCCATCCACTTATCAACTATAGTGATAGGGTGTTCCTGAATCCAAAAGGATAGGCCACACCCAAACCAAACAGCCTCAGTCCAAGGACATCTAAACAATACATGTTCCATTGATTCTTGCTCTAACTCACAAATTGGACACAGAGGGGACTGGGCACACTTCCTTCTAAACAAGTTCTCTTTGCAGGCCACCCAATTTCGAACTACTCTCCAAATAAAATTACACACCTTAGGAATGGTAGGGATTGCCCAAAGTTTGGTCCAGAAGTTGTTTGGCAGACAGTAAGAGGATGATGGACGATTAGTTTTAGTCTTAGATTTGGCCTTGAGAGCTTGCCTGTATCCTGTCTTCACTGTATAAGATCCACTCTTCGTATGGCTCCAAATAACTTTGTCATCAGAGTTAGTAAGGCTAACCGGGATCTTGGTAATTGCTCTAACCTCCTCTGTTGTAATACAACTCCTTAGCTTTCCCACATCCCAAGTCCTTGTTGTTGGATTGATAAAGTCAGCCACTCTAGTCCGCATACAGTCAATAGGTTGTGTTGACACCGGTTTTTCGGCAGACCAATTTGGAATCCAATTATCGCCCCAGAAATTAATATTGGTTCCATTACCCACATTCCATCTTAATCCCTGCTTTAAAAGGTCCTTTCCCTCCAGCAAGCTACTCCATAACCAAGACGGGTTAGGTCCTCTTTCGGCTTCCATATGTTAGACTTGTCCCACATCGCTCATCTAAGCCACCCAAGCTTGGTTAATAAATTCTAGAGGCTACTCCACCTATTGCCAATTGGTTTTAGGTTGGAACCCTCCAAGAAATCTAACATGGTATCAGAGCTAGGTCTTGGGTGGCCTCACCTCTCGTGGGAAAGTTTCTGTCATCTCTGTCGCCCGAGTCAGTCAGTCAGCTCCTAGTCAGTTACCTCCACGTGCATCCGGGCTGCACGTGAGAGGGAGTGTTAGACTTGTCCCACATCGCTCATCTAAGCCACCCAAGCTTGGTTAATAAATTCTAGAGGCTACTCCACCTATTGCCAATTGGTTTTAGGTTGGAACCCTCCAAGAAATCTAACAACACGCACTATTAGGAAAATATAAGCCTTTCAAGACTCGTGCCCAGAAAGCATTGGGGTTTTGGGACAATCTCCAGAATTGTTTAGCTAAAAGAGCACAATTAAAGGCCTCAAAGTCTCGGAACCCCATACCTCCATTCCCTTTCGACTCCGTTAACTTATCCCAAGACCCCCAGTGAATCTTTCCACCCCCATCCCCATTCTCCCACCAGAACTTTCCAATAATAGCATTGAGTGAGGAACATAGAGACGAAGGCATTTTAAAGCACATCATGGGGTACATTGGTGTGGCTTGCAGCACCGATTTGATAAGAACTTCTTTGCTTGCCTGTGGGAGAATCCTTCTGTTCCAGCCCTGCACTTTCCTCATGAATTTGTCTTTGATAAACGCTGTGGATTCCTTTTTTGACCTGCCCCAAAACATTGGCAAGCCCAGATATTTTGTCCCTTCCGACATTTCCTCCATTCCAAAAACATCTTTTATCGCTGTTCTGACATCTCCATGGGTATTAGCAGAGAAATATAGACTGGATTTCTGAAAGTTAATGGATAGCCCAGAAGCTTCACTAAAACACAGCATCAGTTCTTTGAAATTTGAACACCACTTTGTATTTGCTTCAAGGAAAATCAACGAATCATCCGCAAACAAAAGATGGGAAATTATTGGGCACTTTTTCCTCAGTCGAACCCCTACCAGCGACTTCTTCATGATCGCCTTGTTAATGAGGGTGGATAGAACATTGGAAGCAATAAGGAAAAGGTAAGGAGAAAGAGGATCGCCTTGGCGAAGTCCTCTATTTGGTACTATACTGCATACTTGCTCTCCATTAGCCGTAACAGAATACTTTACCGAACATACACATTCTTTGACCCATTTAATCCAAATGGGACTAAATCCCATTCTCTCCATCACCTTGATAAGAAAATCCCAGCATATCCTGTCATAAGCTTTGTTCAGATCCAACTTCACTGCCACTGCCCCTTTCTTACCCCCTTTCTTACGCTTTAGGTAATGAAAAACTTCATGGGCAACAATGATATTATCATGTATCTGCCTCCCAGGGATGAATGCTGACTGTTGCTCGGTGATAATATTGTGGATGAAAGGTTGTAATCTATTGGCCATTATTTTAGACAAAATCTTGTAATTGAAACGGCATAGACTAATGGGTCGGAATTGGCTCATGGACTCAGGATTTGCCACCTTAGGAATAAGCGTGACATTTGTATGATTCATCTCTCTCAACAGATATCCCCCTTCAAAAAAATTCCTAGCAGCATTAAACACGTCTTCCCCCACTATATGCCAATATTTCTGATAGAATAAACCTGGAAAGCCATCTGATCCTGGAGCTTTTAGAGGGCCCATTTGGAATGCAGCCACTCTCACTTCTTCTCTAGAAACAGGTTTCGTCAGAGCGTCATTCATATCCATTGAAACTATTGGATCCACCAGTGAAACAATATCCTCTATTTCTCTATTTGGAGGAGCTGAGTATAGACTTTGGAAGTGCCCCTTGATTATCTTAGCAATACACTCTGGCTCCGTTTGCCAAATCTCATTTTCATCTTTTAGATTGACGACTTGGTTCCTCTGCCTTCTATGGACTGTTGTCAGGTGAAAGAATCGAGTGTTCTTGTCCCCCATCTTCAACCAATTCACCCTTGATCGTTGATGCCAGAACATTGCTTCTTTCTGCCATAAATCTTCCAGCTTAGTAATTAACACCTTCTCATTGATGTAATTATCTGGGTTGAAACCTTTCTCATTATCTTTTTGTAACCCAGCCAACTGATCTTTCAAAGTCCCAATCTTCAGCCTCATATCCTCAAAATTTTCTTTGTGCCAAATCTTCAAATTCTCTTTACATCCCCTTAATTTTTTGCATAGTCGCAGCATATTGGACCCTTCCACCCCCTTAAGCCAAGACTCAGAGATGATCTGCTGACACTTCTCCTCCGTAGTCCAGAAGGACTCAAACCGAAAAGGTTTTCGCACCTTGTTAAGAGAGAAATTTGTATTCAGAACCAAAGGACTATGATCTGACCCTATAGCAGGCTTCGCAAAGACTAGAGCTGTATCAAACTTCTCTCGCCATTCCAAATTGGCAAAAGCCAAATCAATACGCTCCATAATAAAACCATCTGCACTCCTGTTATTCTTCCAAGTGAATCTTGGACCTTTGCATTCTAAATCAACTAGGCCACAGTCATTCAACATGTCTTGGAAAGCTTTAATTCTACTAGAGTCAGGAATATTACCTCCAATTTTATCACCCACATTGAGGACTTGATTGAAGTCCCCTATACATAGCCACGGATGAAGATCAGCACAACCAATACTTCTAATTTCATCCCAAACCTGATCCTTTCCAGCATGCGAGGGACACCCATACACGAACGTAGTTGCCCAGCTTGATGAATCAGCCTTATTAGAAACCATCGTATGCATCACATTCTTGTTAGAGAACTCCACCTGAACCGAAACCTCATCCATCCACCACAAGGCAAGCCCTCCAGATAATCCCTCAGGATCCACATAAGAGCCAAAATCAAACTTTAACCTACGACGAATGGTCTCTAACTTGACCTTATTATTTTTTGTCTCCATCAAGAAGACGATGGAGGGGCGATTTCTACGCACAAGATCACCCAAAGCCTGGCTTGTCAAGGTACGCCCAATTCCCTGGAACTATTGAGACTGTGGCTGTTGCGGGCCAGCCACACGCCCCTGTCCATTTCCCGAAAACGCGAGCACCCCTTCCTCCACAATTGATGCCGTCTCAGAAGGTGCCATGGTGTTATCACTTCCTTGGCCATCAAAACCCTGTTGTATGTTGACTTCACAAAGATTCTCCTCCAATTCAAGAACAAAACTCCCCTCTGAACCAGCTGTCCCTTTAGGTTTATAAGAACTATTTCTTCTCTGACTAGCACGAGCATACCGGATTGGCTTAGGTTTGGCATTGAAGGTGGGGGTGGTTGGTGGATTAGCGGATTTTTCAGGAGCACAGAGGCAGAGAACTTTGGATCTACCTCGTTCCTCAAACTCATCTTGTGCTTTCCGCTTGATGGTCAGGCTATTGAAGACAGTGGCAAGAGAGATGTCCACTTGGGTTGAACTGGGTTTTTTGGTGGGGCTAGGAGGATGGGCAATTTCAGATGGGTTATTTGATGGGTTAAATTCCATAACGAGGGGGTGTAATGGGCTTTGATCAATGGGTGATAGAGTAGGGTTGATGGCTAGGGATTTTGGGCTGTCTGGAGGTTCTGTCACAAAGTACTGGGGGGCTATATTAGTGGGCTGGGCTAGTTGGGGTAACGGGTTATGTGTGAGGTTGTGGCACACCTTAATAGGTGATAAAGAGCCCGAACACAGAGGATCCGGCTCACCCGAAGGGATCATTATAGCCAGAGGGTCGACAGAGGAATTTAAACGACTATTAGGGATGGTGCCAGGGGGAGTGCGTGACGTGGTACCTGAGTCCATTGTCGGGGTGACACTTGCCCCCTCCAGGGTAGTGCCAGGGTCATCAGATCGTTGTTGCCTCGTACCCGTACTCGTGGAGGCCTGCTGCATTCTTTTGGGGGACATCACGCGCGTTACAATCCCATCCTTCTCACGCGCCGCCATTGCATCAGTTTGGAAGACAGGCCGACTCCGAATCAGATTGTCTACTCGAATTTCTGCTTCATCAACTTGCTGGCGGATCTCTTCAATGGGGATAGCTGATTGGCGCACTCTACCAGTGCGTAGCTCGGGGCCATAGCCGGATGTAATTCCATCCTCTCGCGACACAAAACGACACCCCTTATTCTCATGGCCTATCCCCCCACAAGCGTAGCAGAAATCAGAAAGTTTCTTGAACTTGTAAGAAATCCAAATATCATCTCCACACCCCGGTTTCCGTCGAAGCCAAAACCCTTTTGGCAGTGGGTCCGAGAGCTTGATTGCTGCCCTAACACGGAGAAAACTACGTCCCAGGAGGACGCCATCATGAGATGTTTCCACGGCTAACAGATTTCCAAAGCGTTTCCCAATCAGCTCGGCGTTAGTCCTTGTCATTTTTTCCACTGGAAGCCCATGAATTTGTATCCAAAACGGGCAATGGGAGAACTCAACATCCGAAACCGTGCCTCCATTAGCTAGTGGTTGTAAAACCAGCAAGCTGTTTGATATCGACCAAGGTCCTTCTTTAAGAATATGCTCCTTATCCTCTGCATCCTCAAAACGGAAGAGAAAGGTGTTGTTGTTCCAAGGAACCACAGAGAAAGGAGCTCTCGTTTTCCAAGCCACGTTACAAACATTGGAGACTGCAGAAACGTGACAAACTTTATGGCTGAGAACCTTACCCACGATGCAGAGATTTTGGATCTCACCGGTTTCCCCCGTACCCTCCTCCAGATCCAGAAACTCCATTGCCGGCCAAACGCAACAAGGAACAAGAGGAGATGGCGAGATATCAGAGAAAGAGGTTTGACAGAATAAAGGGAGTGAGAAGAGTGAAAGGAGGTGGAGATTAGAAATGGTTTACGCAACTAGGATTTATGGGGTTACAGAAGATGCAAGGCTAAAGGAGAAGAAGACGATGGAAAAAGGATAAGGATGGTGGAGGGAAAAAGGACTACAGAGGGGTGGCGGAATGTTCCACAACGGGACAAAACTCTCAACTAGAGAGAGAAGCTCTCATTTTAGAGAGAGAAATTATGGAAATGATTTTCTTGGTTGTGCTGTTTTCATTAAACTTTCAATAGAATTAGAGAAATCTAAGCCTCACGAACTTGTATATGAACTTACTACTTGATTGTGCATTATTTGATCAATTGTGATGTCAGATGTGATGTCCAAATATTAGCTCACAATGTTTTTAAAGTTGCGCTCTATCCTTATCATTATCCTTACTCTCTATAAGAAGGAACAGTTGGGGATACTTTTCGCTGGCTACTTTTGTCCAATTTAGACTAATTTGTCCCTCATTTGCTGGGGCATTGTGCTTGCTGGGTTGTCTAGATTTGTCATTTTACGTTTTCTACATAATGCGCTACGTGGCGCCATGGGGTGAAGAGAATATCTGGTCCTCACATGTTCATCTCACACGTACATCAGACCTTCGCCGTTCTCTCTCTCCCAAGACAAACCCTCATCTCTCTCTCTCTCTCTAGGTCTGCTTGGGAAGCTGTGAGGACTAAATTTCCAGTGCAGCCTTGGGCAAAGGTGGTTTGGTTCAAGAAAAACGCTCCACGCTGGGCATTTATTCTTTGGCTAGCTGCTCAAGGGAAGCTGAATACTAAAGACGGGTTACATAAATGGGGGATGACTGCGGATGAAATCTGTCCTTTGCGTAGTAGAGAACAAGAAACTCACAAGCACCTGTTTTTTGGCTGCTCTTTTTCCAAAGATGTGCGGTCTGCAATATGGAGCAAGTCTTCCTCTGATTGTGGGCCTAACTCTCTGGATGAGCTGCTGGATTGGTTCGCGCAAACTGTCAAAGGGGATTGCATTAGGTGCAGAATAATGGGGTGTTCCTTGGCAGCTGCTGCGCATTTCCATCTGGAGGGAGAGAAACTTAAGATTTTTTCGACAGAAAATGATGGATAGCGCTCAGGTTGCTTGCAATACCATGCACTCATCATGAACTTTCTTAGTTCTATGTGAACATTGTGAAGTGTGAAGTCATCTATGGAGAACAAGGGGCTGAGTGGGGTCTTGCTGCTAAATAGTTGATTCTTAAGCATTAGGTTTTGCTTTTTGCTTTTGGTTTCAAACTCCTCTAAGTGGAGCGTCGCTTGGCAGTGTTTACTTTATGGGTTTCAATTTTTTCTGTATTCTTTTTTCTCTTGTTAAGTCTCCTATGAAGGGGTACGGCTGTATAGTTAGGATTGTATCCTTGACTTTGGTAATTGAATGGTTTGCTTAGAAATCACTACCCTTTCTATTCTATTCTTTTATCATGAAATCACTCATTCGAAGGGGTTGTAAAAAGCTCATTCTAGGCCGGATTGTTACATTATCTTTTAAAACTCATTTAAATTTCAAACCAAGCTCTAAAAGTCACTACTTGATCTATTCATTTTGAATTGTCACATATAGAAAGTCCAATCTACTCAAGATCGCCTCGTATTTGATTTGATTAAAACTTATTTGATACGATTTGATCAAAACTTATTTGAGAATGTCTTGTCTCACAAACAAATTAGTCATATGAGCTCGTTTTATAAAACCAAACTTGATTGCAGATTTTAATGCTACAGAAGCTCAAGAGAGTATTGTTTGCAGTCAAAGCTGCCGATTATTATTATTTTTTTTGAATTAATCCATTTTTGTTAAAGGTAACTATCAGAATATCAAGGAATATTTTTTCTTTTCAACTAGTCACAGCTTCTT
The DNA here is from genome assembly GCA_014282245.1 of Rhododendron simsii. NCBI lineage: Eukaryota > Viridiplantae > Streptophyta > Magnoliopsida > Ericales > Ericaceae > Rhododendron > Rhododendron simsii. The sequence continues at coordinate 39,270,166 of CM024954.1, forward strand.
AAAATTGGTAAAAATATGAAAAGCCTAGATTCTAAATTTTATATAAAAAAAAAAAAAAAATCAACTTTTGAGCTTTTACAAAAATGAAAAAAACTAGAGTTTTAGTTGCTTCTAAAATTTTAGATTTTTATTTGTGGTTGAGAAGTTATTAAGTGTTTTTGGTAGTGAATGAGTGGTTGAGAAGTTGTGAAATATTTTCGGTAATGATTAACTTGTTGAGAAATATTAAGTTCTTTCCGATATTAAATAAGTTATTGATGAGTTTGCAAGTAAAATTACAGTAAATACAATTTTTGTTGACAATGTTTTTTGTTAGTGGAAACGAGATGATAAAATACTGAATATTTTTTACTAATAAAAACAAGATGATAAAATAGATTAATTTTTTAGTATTTTTTTTGTTAGTGGAAACGGAGCCGCAACAAACATTATAGGCCATGTTTGATAAGTGTGTTAGCGCTTAGGAGAGGATTGCTAATCCTATAAATTTTCCAACTCTTTGTTTGGTTGTACAGCTAAGGATGGGATTAAGAAGAGGATGGGATTGCTAATCCCACACTATTCCTGGATTACTAATACCATGCGGTACTAGGTATTAGTAATCTTGTCCCAAGCTCTCTCATGTAAAATGACCACCTTACCCATGGTTTTTTTAACTCAATGCCAATAATACCATCCATTACACACCTCACCTACCCACACAAAACCTTAATACGCTGCTATTTATACACTTCTCCCGCCAAATCCTAATACTCTGCATTTGTTCATTTTGGTGGCACAAGCGTTATCAAATGGATTGAAGGAATTGGCTTTAAGCGTCTGCAGAGGTGTAGCTGTAAGTCCACGCTCGCCTCCTGTTTCACAACTTTTATTTGCTGATGATTGTTTCCTTTTTATGGAATATAATGTTGAACATGCTTAGTGTTTGAAATGGTTATTTGTTGCTTTGTGAAGTGATATTTCTTGATGGTCTGAAGTAGCAATTTTGTATTCTTGCTTGCTGCTTACTTCTTCACGGATTGAAGTTGCAATTCTTGCTGTACTGCTTGCATTGTTGTCCAAAAATTACAAATTCATGAAATGGTATTCCATGCAATCATAGACCAAGTTTTCACCTATGAGTATAATTGAAAAATGTAATTTGTATTTTATCTCTTGGTGTTTCAATCAAACAAAGAATTGAAATTGGTAATCACAATCTCATAATTTAATCTTTACATAATCAAACACCTACTTAAAATTACACTCGATATTACTAATTCCATCTGATCAAACACACTTATAAAAACGGGGCCATAAAAGCTAGAAACTCGTATCCCCTTGGAATTTTTGGGGAAAAAGGCACAAAACTCCCCCATTTGGCTCGTTGAGCGCTGCTTCTCCTTCAACAGAGCCAACCACATTGCCACAACACCCGAACTAGGGTTTATCCATCTCCAGACTAGGGTTTATCGACCTCCTAACTAGGGTTTTGTGAGCAATCAGAAGAAAACGATGGCTCGATCCTCTAAGACGCGCTTGCTCTACACCCTATGTTCCTCCACGAAGACGGCGCCGTCTCCATCCCCGCCCCCGCGCTCGTCTCCGACCACCGCGCTCCTCATCCTCCTCCGGCCGTTCTCCGCCGGCGGCAGTAGCGCGGCGCGAGCGAAGGACGAGAAGGATGCGGCGCCGTGGTGGAAGGAGTCGATGGAGAGGCTCCGGAACATCGGGATATCGGCGCACATCGATTCGGGCAAGACGACGCTTACGGAGCGGGTGTTGTTTTACACGGGGAGGATTCACGAGATCCACGAGGTTAGAGGGAAGGACGGGGTCGGAGCGAAGATGGATTCTATGGATTTGGAGAGAGAGAAGGGGATTACGATACAGTCTGCTGCTACTTACTGTACTTGGAAAGACTATCAGGTACGGGTTCAAAGATGGATCCAGCTCGGGAGCCAAATTGTAGCTTATCATCTGCGTTTTGCGATTTGTTTTTTCATTTGGGAGCTGAATTTTGATAGGGTGCCTGCCCAGCGTTCTTTAGAAATGTCTAACACCCGCCCATCTAAGTTTTCTTGAAAAATTCAAAAATCTCCTCCTAAGATTGTATGCGTTTACAAAAACTTTAAGACTAGGTTTGATATTTTATCTCTTGGAATGCGTAAGAATGCACTATAATGTATGAATCTGTTATTTGTATGTGACTATATTGTCTGGGTTGATCGCTATGGTAATATGTGTTGGCAGGATTTGATATTAGCTTTCACAAGTGCCTAAAATATCAAATGCTCGCCCACCAAAGTTAAAATCCTCCATCCATCCTTATACAGGTTTGAGTCATTGAAAATCTCTGGTTAGTGAGAGAAGTTTAGTAAAAGAAGAGAGCGTGGAAATGAGAATGTTGAATTTGTCTCAAGAAAGTCGATTGGCTTATGTTGCTGATTGTGTTTTTATTTTGGGTTTTTGGAAATGAAAGCAAGAGCGCAAAATGAGTCTGTTAATTTTTTTTAGGGAAAGGATACTTTCATTGTGGCCATGTTTGATTGCTGGGATAATCAAGAAAAACATGTACAATTAACAATTCTTAGTTTGAGCTGCAATTTGTTAGGATGAGAATATGGGTTCGTTCTACGGTTTTTATCTTTTGTTTTCAGGGGACACAATGTTGAATAAATGATGAGTTTTGGGCGATTAAGCTCTTTGGTGGTCAAGTTTGTCTTCCGTCCATTACTTGTTTCAGTTCAGCAGATATTTTGAACTGTTTGTGTTCTCAACGTAGTTTTAATTTGGCTCATGAACAACCATTAAGTATTCAACATAGGTTTAGGTAATTCTTCTTGAACTACTTATATATTGAATTGTTGGTGCAGGTGAACATAATAGACACACCGGGCCATGTTGATTTTACCATTGAAGTTGAAAGGGCTTTGCGTGTTCTTGATGGTGCCATCCTCGTCCTTTGCAGTGTTGGCGGTGTGCAAAGTCAGTCAATTACTGTTGATAGGCAAATGAGAAGATATGAGGTTCCAAGACTTGCTTTTATCAATAAACTTGATCGAATGGGAGCAGATCCGTGGAAAGTTCTTAACCAGGTTATTAGTTTCTCTACCCGTAAATTTTTTTCCCTTTGAAATATCAGTTCATTTTAAGTTTAAGTAGCCTATCCAGTTTGCTGTTTCCTCGTACTGCACTCAACATTTTACATTTAGCCCTGTGCAACTGTTTACTAGATGTTAACATTGCTCTGATCAACGCAAAGCCAACCATACCTTTAACGATTCAAATGTCATTATTGCAATGTAAGCTGGAGCTTTGGTATTGCATTTCATGTTTATCGTTGTTCATTACTTCTGCAAAAGTTTTTCTTACTTTTGGTTATTTAAAATTACAAGATGAACCCACATTATGTCATCCAAAGATATGGAGTTTGGGGTGGTGCATGGTGGTCCAAATGTAAAACTTAGTTTATATTTGGTACTTTTGAAGTAGTGATTAAGTTTCTTCTTTTGTAGGCAAGATCTAAGCTTCGACATAACGCTGCTGCAGTGCAAGTTCCTATTGGGATGGAAGATGACTTTCAGGGTCTCGTTGACATTGTGCAGTCAAAATCTTATTATTTTCATGGTTCCAGTGGGTTTGTTTCATGATCTCTGAATCTGGTTATTTCTTGCAATGGTCTATCTATCTTGTTTTTAGTATATTTTGTTACCTTTGCAGTGAAAAAATACTCACCGAAGAAGTACCTCCAAATATGGAGGCATTAGTAGCCGAGAAGCGGCGTGAACTAATTGAAGTGGTTTCTGAAGTTGATGATAGACTTGCTGAGTTGTTTTTGGCCGACGAACCTATAACATCAGCAGAACTTGAGGTATGTTGGACAATAAAATAGCTATGACCTTTCCTTGGATTATTTTGTGTCCCATATTTCACATGAATGCACTCCCAGCTCAGGACTTGTTGTGTATGTCTTTGGCCTTATTTTGGCAGAAGGGACTGGTTTCTCTCTATGGTTTGAATCATTCGATTGTGTCAAGTTTAATACTCATGGTGATTTCCCATGATAACTAATGGCACTTTTGTTTTACACATCGTTGACTCCGTTACTTTTGATTGTCTAAGTCTATTTTGGGAGGAGCATCTGAAGTTGGTTTAATGTAATGATACCATGCTCTCTCTTATTTGTTTGTTTAAAAGTACAGAATGAACAATGGTCATCCACTGACCTGGATATCTTTTTCTCATCTTACATATTGACTGTGTTGTTGTGCATACTGATGCTCTGGACTATCAATGAAGGAAGCTTGGTAATGTGCACATAAATTGATTTGGGTCTCTTGGCCGGCCCTCTTTGATGCCATTTGGCTTTGATTTGGGGGCATGGTTCTACAACAAAACGTCCCGATAGCTCCTCGGTTCTTGGAGGTTTAGGGGGGCCACTGTTTCAGTGGTATTCTGAGAGCAGCCACTTTGTGCATATATTGCCAAAGGTTAGGTCTGTCACCAGTCATGCCCCGCCCATACCCCCAATGATTGGGGACTAGATGGGTTCCGTTATGTTGTTGTTGTACATATTGACTGTGTTATTGGTGATTTGCTAAAAAAAGTAGTTTTATGTGCGTGGGATGGTATTGTTTCGTTTTTTGATTTTCTCTCTTTTTGAAAACTATTTACCAATAGTTTTTGGAATGTATCTTAATTAACGAAAGACTTTAAAACTAATGGGTACAGTCTTTGAAGTGGATCCCACCTAGTGAAGGTTTTCTATTACCCCTTTTTTGTTCGAATTGTGGTGTAACATTTGTGCGGGAATTTTTATGTTAATTATTATTATTAGCCTTACATTGGTGATTTTTGTTCTTCGAGTAGGGGGCAATTCGCAGAGCTACTATAGCACGAAAGTTCATACCAGTATTCATGGGCAGTGCATTTAAAAATAAGGTATTTTTGCTGCATCTCTCTCTAGGTTCTTTTCCTTTATTCTGTTTCTTTTTCCGTACTCCTTTTTCAGTGATGGTAGTACTATAATATGGAATATAATCTACCTGCTTATACAGCTATGATTGTTTTTTTCCCCTTGTGCCATTTCTGGACTACAGGGAGTGCAACCACTTCTTGATGGTGTCCTTAGTTATTTGCCTTGCCCCACAGAAGTTAGTAACTATGCTCTTGACCAAAATAACAATGAAGAGAAGGTATGAAATGCTGTTTTTCTGAACAATGTGTTTTACACTTTTTCTGATTCTGATCCAAGAATACGATTTATCCCTCTGAGTTAACTGCTATTAGGTTATGTTGTCTGGAACTCCAGCTGGACCTCTTGTAGCTTTGGCATTTAAATTGGAAGAAGGGCGTTTTGGTCAGTTAACATATTTAAGGTATGCCAGGATTCACATCTTTTGTAGGTTAACTGTTTGTGCTCCTTATTAGTGTAATATGCATTAGTTAAAGTACAACGTTTATGATTGAGTAATTTATGCTAACTGCGATCTTTGTTAATTGAAGAATTTATGAAGGTGTCATTAGGAGGGGTGATTCCATAATCAATGTAAACACAGGCAAGAAGGTTAAGGTGAGCTCCGATTAGAACATGTAATCTAATTTCCAAGCTTGGGCTCTGTTTTGCTGCTGTAGTCTAGTTTTTTTTTTTTTCTTTTTATCGCTAAAGATCTTTTCTTTTCTGGGAAATTGTGATGTGTATCTCTATACATTCTTGGAGGAACTTGGAGAAACTGGTTGTTGCCGAATTGGGTCCGTGGTTTAGGCTGGTGTGTGCTTAGTTTATTCATGTATTCTATTATACTGCAGGAATTAACTTTTTAAAACCTTTTCTTAGCTCTACCAAGTCATGTTTGACAAGGGAAAACAAATAGCAACCAGAATCCCAGATAGATTGGATTGTGTGTTCAATTGGTAAAAATTGGCTCCAGAAGTGATAGTTTAATTTGGCATAGACTTTTCATCAGCATGAAGATGACCAATACGATTGCAAAAATGGTTGTTCTTGTTATGACGGAGTTATACTAGTATTTAGCTCACTTTTTCTGTAGACATGACCTGATTTTCTGCTTTCAATTCACTTTCTGAATTCCTAAAGTTATTTTGCTACAGGTACCTCGCTTAGGTCGGATGCATTCAAATGAGATGGAGGTAGAGTCAAGCAGCATTCTCTCAAGTCTTTTTTTAGTCTTACCCTTGATTTGGTTAATGTTATTTCCTTTTTCTTGGTGCCTTTTATCCTATAGGAAATTCAAGAGGCACATGCCGGGCAAATAGTTGCTGTATTTGGTGTAGATTGTGCTTCAGGTATCCATTTCCCAGCTCCATATATGCAAAACTTATAGTCTTATCTTTTTCGAAGTTCTTTTTGCTTGGGCGTTAGACAAGCATTGCCAAATAGACATTTCAAATAGTCTTCATTTCATATTTGGATTTCAAATGTCAGTCTGTTTTTTGCAATATTTGGATCTTGAAGATTTTCAATTTTTTCCTATACTCCTCATTTTGGTCTTTGTTTTTTTTTTTTTTTCATGTGTTATTTTTTACTATCACGATGCAAGCAGACAATAGATCTTGTGAAAGTGTTTTTTTTTTGGACGTTTGACAAGCGAGGCCAAAATGGATATTGATAGGCTCTGTTAATTACTTTCTCTTTTTTCAACTACCAGGCATTTTCTTGCAATATGGGGAGCTGGAGACCTATATTCCTTCATAGACTGCTTATCTTGGTCTTTGTTGATTTTCAGACTTCATTTTGTAATCAACCCGGATTATTATTTTGTGTCACCAGGAGATACTTTCACCGATGGATCAGTTAGATATACCATGACGTCTATGAACGTCCCGGAGCCAGTGATGTCCTTAGCTGTTTCACCAGTTTCTAAAGATTCTGGAGGACAAGTGTGTAATTTACCTTGAATGTGTTTTTGATGGTTGTGTAGGTGTAAATTAAAGGATAACCTTCTCTTACCCTCTTTTTGCAGTTCTCGAAAGCTTTGAATCGCTTTCAGAGAGAGGATCCTACTTTTCGGGTTGGTTTGGATGCGGAGAGTGGACAGGTGTGACTTCTTGTTGTTTCATTTTTTCCTCCTTGTACTTGGGTCTTTTTTAGGAGGTGGGTGTGTATTTGCCTATTGAAGAACTCTATCATGTTTTCCATTCACTCCTTAATGTTTTCATGGGCAGACGATTATTTCTGGTATGGGAGAGCTGCATTTGGACATATATGTTGAACGCATTCGAAGGGAATATAAGGTGCCAAGTCCTACACTAGTTAATACCTTTGGACATCTCTAATGACTAAAAACTGAAATGTCATTTGTTACATTCTCCCAAGAAAATGTCAATGCAGGTTATTTATCATTCTATTTCCCCCAAATTTCTTTCTTGATTTGCCCTTGAGCAGGTTGATGCAACTGTTGGAAAACCTCGTGTTAACTTCAGAGAGACTGTAACTCAACGTGCTGAATTTGATTATTTACACAAAAAGCAAACTGGAGGACAAGGTCAATATGGAAGGGTTACTGGGTAAGTTCTGAGCATACTTCCTTTAGTGGCAAGTATTTTTTTATCATGTCCTTATAATTTTGTTGCCTATATAACACCCGTAATGTCTCATGTATATGGTGCTTTTCATTATGTCAATCCAATAATATTTCGGATTCAAACCAGAAATTGGTCATTACTGTTTCCATACTGGAAATTCAGGGAGTCCCTCAATTTTTATGAACTGGAGGTGGCAAATTGAGTCTCATCAAGGGCTCACAAATTGCATTGTGCAGTCCCTACGCCATTGTTTTAATTTTTATTCCGAAGTGTGTAATATGGTTACTTAGCTGGAGTTTTATTAGCCTTTGCATGTCTCATGTTTAGTTTCTTTGAATTATAGTAGTTGCTTGGATTATGATTTGAATTTTTTTATTACAGGTATATTGAACCACTTCCACATGGGTCATCAACAAAGTTTGAATTTGAAAACATGATTGTAGGTCAAGCAATACCGTCTAATTTTATTCCAGCGATTGAGAAGGGATTTAAAGAAGCTGCCAATTCGTACGTACTATGAACTATTTTACTTTTCTGCAAGGAAAATACTGTATCATATGTTGTGTATTTCCTTGTTTATTTTTTTTCTCACTCACACTCTCGTTCTCTTTTTCTCAGTTTCATTTTCCGTTGTACTGTGGAACGTTATTGTCCATTTTCATTTTTTATGATGGTAATGGGGGTGGTTTTTATTGGTAGTTGTTCTCTTATCAACTACCACTATCATCACCCCCTACTTCTATCACTTTTATCAATCGTTAGTACTCCTCTATTATAAAATGAATGTGAACTTATACTACGTTGGTTTGGCTATTTGTTGTTCATAAGATGAATCCTGTTGTGTGTATAGGGGTTCGTTAATAGGTCATCCAGTAGAAAATATCCGTGTCGCTTTGACAGATGGTGCATCCCATGCTGTGGATTCTAGTGAACTTGCATTTAAGTTAGCTGCCATATATGCATTCAGAAAGGTACTTCTTACATTCCAAATCAAAAGTGGAATCTCATATTTGATGAATTTGCAGTTTGAGCTACTCTCTCTCTCCTTTCTTTTTTGGTTCCGGGAATGGGTTCCATTTTGGCTGTGCAGGTTTTTCTTTCCTGTATGTTTGGGTCGGGGGTTGGTTGTATATTTATTTCGTCGTTGTGATTAACCTCTTTTACAAGGCTTTTAATACTGCCACTTTATGAAACAGTGCTACCCAGAAGCAAGACCTGTTATTTTGGAACCGATAATGCTAGTGGAACTGAAAGCACCAACAGAGTTTCAGGGCACTGTGACTGGTGATATTAACAAGTGGGTCTATTTGTTTATTTGTCATAACAACTTGTTAGTTCAATCTATTCCTCTACTTTCTGAACTCAACTTCCATCTGTTATATGACAGGAGAAAAGGTGTGATTGTTGGGAATGACCAGGATGGAGATGACTCAGTAATCACTGCCCATGTATGCATAATTTTGCTCGTCCTTTAGTTATCACAAAATTTTATAGTGCTTCCTGGCATAATTTTCTGTTTTAGCACCGACTGAAAGTTATGTTTTTATATCTTGTGCCGTTCAAAAAAAAAAAGTTTTTATATCTTGTTCCTTTTTTGGTACGAAAACTGTGTGAGAGAAATCCAAAACATCTAGTGTTTCTAAAAATCGGTTCTTTTCCAAAAACTTACGAGAAAGCTAGTTTTGGAGAATTGTTCTGTTATTTTCAATAGAATTTGCAACCAAACAAAGTTATTTCGGATTTGCTTGGCAAGGTAGATATCATCGTTGATGATGATAGTGAATGTCTTTCTACATTGCATGTAGTTTTATGAAGAATCATTTCTTGAATTTTCAGGTGCCTCTCAATAATATGTTTGGGTACTCGACATCTCTTCGTTCAATGACACAGGTGAAGCAGATCAATATACAAATGCAAAATTCTATATGTATTGCTTAACCTGCAATCAAGATGTGATAGATGTATCTTGTTAAATTCTGCAGGGTAAGGGTGAGTTCACAATGGAATACAAAGAACATTTACCAGTTTCTCAAGACGTACAGATGCAACTTGTGAACAATCACAAGGCCTCCAAGGCAGCCGAATAGCCAGGTTCATGGTTTTGAAGTCCTCAATGCAACCACAGAGCTGTTTGCAAGGCTATCTGCAAATAATTAGGGTAATCATTCTCCTATGCACTTACATAGATTCACTTGTATTTCTTTTTTGTTACTATCATTCTTCTTGTTCTACAGTTATTGCAATAAACACGTTCATCTCCATCACAAACAGTCTTCTGTATCTTGGGCAGCTTCTGTGAAAATCTGCTATAGAGGTTCTACAGTTGTTGCAATAAACACGTTCATCTTCATCACAGCAAACGCAGGTTGTTTGTGATGAAGATAAATGTGTTTATTGCAACAACTGTAGAATCTCTATAGCAGATTTTCACACAAGCTGCCCAAGATCCTATATGAAGAGTATCCTGATATTGTGAGGCTGAATGGGTTTATAATTTTGAGAATTGAGAAGCCCAAACAATGTAATTTAAACATTATTCTATTGAATATTGTGCGAGAACCACTGTATTATTTATCCCCTAAGCGCATGTCAATCAATTTATAATTGTTGGCCGTACACATGGTTGTGAGAGAGTACAATTCTATGTTGGGAATGGAATGAGCACACATTATGGAGTATTAGAGAGGGGCTCATTCAATTTTGCGTTTTAAAAAGTTGATAATGCACACACCTTTCGATGACAATTCCACATTACTTGTGAATAGAACTGATGATCACTTAATATGACAATGCGAAGGATAAAATCTCAGCTCCCTTGAGCTTTTAGGTTGCACATAAAGTTTTTAAAATGGTTTGAGTTCTTTTTATGCATTTGAGCAAAGATTTTGAATACTGTACCCCGGGTAGAGTACTAACTTTCCTGTTGGTGTAATATTAGGGCTGTAACTGCACTGAACTATTCAAGACTTAATTCGGTAAGAGATTGTCCGAGTTGTTTGTCTATTAAACGAAACGAACTTGATATTTAATTTTAGGCTCGTAAAATTTGAGAGCACCACTCTGCTGATTTTAAATCTTTCATTGGAGCTCTTGATCAACTTTGTTACTATCTTCTTTTCTTTTGCTGACATTGCAGGCAAAAACTGTACGAAATCTAATAAAAAATTGAGGCAAATGACAAAAATTTTGTTAAAGAGAAATTACAAATACCTCAATTCAGTTGTTAGAATTATTGTTTGGGAAATGAATTTTCAAGGTGGAGTGGGGTAAAATAAAGAAAAATAAAATTTATTTTCCTGTGTACGTTTTCTTGACAAGAAATCTTACAGGAAAACTAAAATTCTTTCTTTTTGACAAGACTCATTTTGTAGAAAAGTGTTTTTTAGTGAAAAAGATAATAGAAAGTTATAGAAAATTTATGCCTTGTTCTCTTTACAATTCAAAAAGAATTTTTAAAAAAATTCCTCCTAAATTCTCCCTAGATTCCCCCTACTTCCAATATTTCTCTTTCTATCTCTCTCCACTTATTATTCCTACTATTTTTCAAAAAAAAATTTTAAACACCAATCCAAACATAGCATTAATTCTTCCATCTTGTCGGTGTAACTAAACGGGGCGTAGTGAAGCATCCCCACTTTTCTAGAACCACAAGTGAAATAGATACAAACTTCAGGGGATGTTACGTGATTTACCTAGAATAAAGGGATTAAAGTCGCAAAAAATCGATGGAAAATTGCGCCAAAACCCTCCCTACCCTCGTTGAAGTGGCGGGAAGCGACATCCTACCACCGTCGCCTCACACTCTCTCTCTCTCTCTCTCTCTCTCTCTCTCCCCAGCTTGAAATCGTTACGTTAATGCATGTACACTAACTAGATTGCTGGTTCGAATTCTCATGTTTATTCATGGATCTATTTATTTTGGTGCGTATTTCCGTCTCTCAATACTCAATAGAGACGTATAGCTTATCTATAATTTGTTGAGCAATCGGACAAGCCAACGAACACACAATGCGCAAAGAATAATCAAGAACAGGAAACTATAACGCATGACACGTAGGTCTTTTACGCGGTTTCTCAATTGTGTAGTTGAGTACATCCACACGGCTCACATCAATTCACTAGGTAATTTGAATGAAGAGAATACTTGATACATCGGCTTCTGCATATAGAAAGTATGTACACTATCGGGTTCACATCACTGATTACCATGATATCTGATGCAGAATTATAACGGTGCTACAAGAAACGAGGGTTTTTTTTTTATCTTGTCTTTTATTTCCTAATCTAAGTATTGTTCCACATAGTTTTAAGTGTCTTGTTCAGTCAATTGAAGAGTCTTTTTAAAATTTTAAGTGTTTTTTAAGTTTCAAGAGGCAAACACATCTTTCAATTATATAGTCTATGGTCAAGTCTTTTTAATTTGTGTCTTGGAAATCTAAGTTACTTTTTCCTATGTTGGGGGGAATTCAATGATTGAAAAAGCGAGCCTAGGTGAGGCGAGCCTGTGATGCCTCACAGGTGTGAGGCGAGGTGAGGTTGGGTGAGGCGGGCGGCTAGTCTAGCTTCGAGTAGCCTAGGCATGAGGCGTGAAAAAGTGGCGCCTAAGCGTCGTTAGGGCAAAACAGCTCAATTAAAACACAAATTTGCCTCTCCTCAATCAGAAATCTATCGTCTCTCCTTTGGGCGTAACAGGTACGTCGATTTCTCTCTCTCTCTCTCTCTCTGATCGACACACAATACACACGCACCCTTCTTCTTCTTCTCTCTGATCTACACACTCAGTTGCACATGCACCCGTCTTCTTATTCTTCTCTCTCTCTCTCTCGCACCCTCTCTTGACCCATCTGGGTCAGTCGGCTGCACTCTGCAGCTGCTGCTAGTGCGGGCCCTGCTGGGTAATTTTTTTTTTCCACACATACACTGATACACATAGTGTGTATATATATTATACAGTATATACTTATTAATAATTTAATATTATACAGTATATACAGTAGTAACTAGTAACAGTAATGAATCAAAAATCTTATGATTAATCAGTTTATTGTTTGTATATATTAATACTAGTGTTGTTGATCATATTTTGTCTCCTTTGTTTGTGTATATATTGTAGATGTCGAATAGAACCGATCCTATGAGCGTATTTTACCAGTATTTCGTATGTTGGATTGTTGGTTATTATGCAATATGGTGATGTTTATTCTTGTTTTGACGGTAGGAGTGAATATTGGTCATTTATGTAGTTTATATTACTTTTTTATGAAAACACTCGCTTCGCTTCGATGAGGCGCTCGCCTCGCCTCGCTTCACTGAGGGCTTTGTTGCCTCGCGTATTTAAATCACTGGGAGGGATGTTCCAACAAGTCGTATTTATATCCTTTCCAATGAATGAAATCATTAGAGTGTGTTTAAGTAAAATATAGCCTTTGGCCAGTGAGAAGTAGATTTACTTCTTGTTCTTCGTTTCTGTATCTTATAGGTGGATTCCTTTGAGAGGTGAGTGATCCCTACGCCGTGTATCCCTAGTTAAATTCTCAGGTGGTAATATCTGTATCCCGTTGGCTTTCTAACTTGGGTGGTGAGTGTTTATCTTTTTTATCCTTTTTATTTTTCTTCCTTCCCATTTACAAAATCCGGCATCAATTCCCCTTCTAGGTTTCGGGGGGCTGCCCATGGACCTCGCCGTAGGTGCTACCCATCAAACCCCCGCGACCTAACCAGGCATGTCGAATCCCGAACTCTCAGTGAAGGATGACCAAAATTGAATTAGGCTTCACAAGCCCAACACAATTGATTCGTGGGTCATTCCATTTTAGAGACTCGCTTGATTTTTCAATCTTCTGCACTTTCTGAACTGGGTTGTGAGTTTACCTTCCTATTGGGTGTGCTGGATTCATGTGAAAGAAAGACGAAGAAAGTCAAGTATATCCCACAAAGTGGGTAATCATAATTTGTATTCTTATATGCCTTCAAATTGCAAATTTTTGTTGATAAAAGTTGCCTCCTAGCCGAATTGGTTGAGCAAAAAATAGATTTCAGCTGGTGAGAGTTCAAATACCACCTCCCTCCCATTTCTAGGATGCAAATAGATTAAATTTTTGTAGATTAAAAAAAAACTGTTGAATATGTTTGTGTGTACAAATCCATTTAAACTTGGAATATTTTGATTTCAAATTCACTGTCCTAACCAAAAAGAAGAATTTAGACTGTGAATCTTATCTGCAAATTTCAATGAAACTGAATACCACTTTGCGAATCGTAGACCTTGACAATTTCTCTCATTGAATTTTATTACGCATCGCGGTACCAACCTGTAAGAACCCTTCTTCCTCGATCAATTCTCACATTTTCAATGGTATCCCCCTTATTGTAATTTCTGCAATTTCTGTAAATGATTTCGTACTGACGAACAGAAAAAAGACAAAAATATAGCGAATCTACATTCATCTATCCTTCTCTAAGAACTCAAAATGGTGAGTGAGGCCGGAAAACAAAGGGTACAGACATTAACAACTTTATCTTATAGGTCCTTGAGAAAATTATTTACCACACAACCGTGATGTGGGGCATAGGGACCCTATAGTGCACTACAGGGTCACCGGCTCCGTGTGAAGTGTACAAACCAAAGTGAGACCAATACCGTCGCACAATATTTATGCAGTCATTAGTTTATCGGTTACATTTTCTGAAACAAAAAATAGAAAACTTACACATCTACGACTCGTCTTCTTTACAGAAATGATTGTCAGAAAGGTTTGCTATGACAAATCCTGCAAACACCTGAATCCAATGGGACTAATTAGCCAGGTTTCCTGAGTGAACTATCGAGGTTTTATTTGGATCGTGCACTTGGGGAGAGATTTATCAAGAGAAAGGAAATGGTATCGAAAGTTAGGCTCGCACTTCGTTATCTTTTTTTTCATTCTGTAAATCCCACCACAAATACACGATCCAAACAGAGTCTAAAACAAGCTCGTAAGAAGAATTTGGAGTGCCATGGACATAGATTACCTGAATGCAACCAAGAATGTAGGTTGCAGAAAAGTGACGGCCATGCACCACCATGTCTGCTACCATTGCAAGCGGTATCGTCAATGACATACCGAGAGTTGCAACTAATGGAGTAGTCCAAACCACAGAAAGAGCCCTGGTTGATGAGAGAGAGAGAGAGAGAGAGAGAGAGAGAGAGAGAGAGAGAGAGAGAGAGAGAGAGATGAAATCATCCATATTCTACTCGGAAAATTCCAACATGTGATATAAATCAGTTAGCTCAGGATTCTAAAATAGATTATCAAAACTTTCTTTCAAGTATCATTTTTAGTAATTCATGAGTTCAAAATGACAGAATTCCTATTTCTAGATGGAGTTTTTGTGTTTGTCCTACCTACTGATTAATTTCCTCTTTCTAGGGTTGGAGGCTGGTGAAGGTTTGCATAGTAATTTCATGTTGTTGGATGAATACTCGCAGATTCACCTCCCACCACTAGCCAAAAAAAAAACTTGGGGCCTCAGGAGATTTACCACAGGGCCCCGGAATTAGTGAGATGCACGAAAACAGCCTGGACACAAAAAATGTTTATATGCTAATGTAGTAGACGCGCATGAGACGAGGAAAAGAAAGGCTGCTTTACGCACCAAAAGTAATCCGAGAGAACACTCCCCACAAAGCCATTTAACAGCAATACTTCAGCAAGAGATGTTGAATGCGGAATCGTGAACTGAGGTTCTATCCCCACGGCATTCAGCGGCCATACTGCAAGAACAATAACAGAGAGGAAAGAACGCTGAAAAACTATGTAAAACAGTAAAAGCTTCAAAACTACTGAAACCTTTCAGTTTTCTACAGTCAGCTCTTATATCCATGAACAGAACAAAAAGGAAACGAAGAAAAGGTTGATTAATAAGCACAACAAAGCAAATAAATTCTACAATAAGAAAAGGACCACAGGCTGCCACTTTGTTGGTGGATGTGATGTGGATTGGAGATACCTGTGAATATATATTCTGTATCTTGAATATATATTCTGTATCTTTTTTTAATATGCTATTTAGCCAATTGGTTTTAGGTTGAAACCCTCTAAGAAATCTAACATGGTATCAGAGCTAGGTCTTGGGTGGCCTCACCTCTCGTGGGATAGTCTCTGTCATCTCTGTTGCCTGAGTCAGTCTGTCAGCTCCTGGTCAGTCAACTCCGCGTGCATCCGGGCTGCACGTGAGGGGGAGTATTAGACTTGTCTCACATCGCTCATCTAAGCCACCCAAGCTCGGTTAATAAATTCTAGAGGCTACTCCACCTATAGCCAATTGGTTTTAGGTTGGAACCCTCCAAGAAATCTAACAATACCTTGTGATTCCAACGTTTCCAAGCTCGTGTTAAAGGAAAAGGAGGACTAAATATGTCCATGTATGTCCTAAAACTTTAGTGAAATAGAAGTATAACCTGGACTAGATTATAGTGAAAGGACTTAATTTTGACATCTAGACTCGACTCACACACTGGGGGTGACCCAGCGGTGAGAGGTCGATGAAGATAATAACCCTAGAACTAAAGGAATATAAATATAGTAACAATGGAGGAAATATGGTGTATCATTGATGCATCGAACTATATTGCGAAAGTATATGATTGACAAAAGATTCTACAAGGTCAATCATGCACTCAAACCAGAATAGTGGCTTAGCTTAGTGACGATGTAGACATGAAGTGGGTGTGGCTAAAGCAAAGGTGTTGAGACTTGAGATAGAAATTAAATGAAGCGAGAAAAAAATAAGTAACCCTCATAGATTTCAAATGAAAAAATCTTCTTACATCATATGATTCATATGGATGTAAAAAAAATAAAGCCACCCAACGTATGCTGCTCCGATATACTGTCTTATTTCTAGTCTACACAACTCTCAACATCTCAAGCAGAATTCACATAAGCCATACAATTTTGCTTGGACAAAGGACAAATGGAGATTTTGGGTATCTTACCAAACCACCAGAAGCCAAGAAGAGTAAACAGCCCAACGTATCCAAAGAACTTCTGCACATCAACCTTGTCTCCTCCCGATCCAGAGAACTTCTTCAGCAGCACTGCACTAAGTGGTGGCCCGATATAAATCAACGTAGAGGCTTTGCAATTAAAGTTTCAAATTAACATGATATTGATCATGGCATATGTTCGATAAGGATTTCTAACCTGTAAATAAACCATATGACATTGCGGAGAGAAGTCCACAGATGTCTCCGATGATGGAATGCTTTGTGCTCCTTGTCATAATAAAAATGAGAGTGTTAAAAACATATCATGAAAAGTAAACGCATCCAAATAAAATCCTCATAGTTTTCAAGCAAACACAAATACGCATTTCATTTTTACAGCATTAATGCAACAGTATTCAATATAACCACCAAACCGATCAAAACTGAAGTTGCTGTCAAAGGAGCAAGAGCAACTGAGCAAGTACAAAACCACTTTGCCGTTTAAAAAAACACCTTTGACTGTGCAACCTGTGTCACAGTAATCCTTTCAAAGTGGTCATTACTCTGAGAAGGAGTGAGCCTATTGAGGGGCACTCACCACCGATCTAATGTTCAACAAATGTAGACTATAGCATCTACAGTGACCTAACTTCACTATTGCCCTTGCAATCTGTTATAAGTCCTGATCAGAAACATGGAAGATTAGTGATCTGAGATACCACTTGGTGATTTACAAAGAACTTCAACTCCTAGATTCTCTTTTGTTTTTCTAAAAAATATGGGAAAGTTAGTGAATCCGTTAGTAATGAAGTATGAAGTTTTCAGGCAAATAAACAGAAAGATTTGGCAGTACTATTCGTTTGCATGATCTATGCTATATGGATCATTCAAAATGTATAGATTATCCGTGTCGGACACCAGACCCCCAATTAAGGTATGTGATCTGTGTTGGACTTTTTAGTTGGACATAGCATGCATATTTTCTCAATTACACTAGAAAATAGAAACCATATACGTAGTATTAAGGATTTTAGATATTTTGGTATGTCCCCATGTTCTTGAAATGATAATTAGATGAATCCATTATCTAGACGTCTACTGTCGTACTGCCCGTACACACACACACAACATCCATACCCGAGTCCATGTAACATAGAGCATGATTAATCAGGAATGCCGCATGATTAATCAAGGAATGCCACGCTAATCAAATGAAAATTTGTGCATTGTATGGAAAATTTTCCCCAATGCATGTACAGGAAAAAAAAGCTGAAGCCAAATTCAGATGAACTCATAATAATGTATCTCCCCTTGAAAGTTCCACATTTTTTGCACAACTATTTATGATTGTTCGAGCCAGAGTGAGCAGCCTGCACTGGTTGCATTCCATTATTAGTGTAATGGTCCACATTCCAATATAAATTTAATCTTGCTTACTAGTAACTTATAGCTTAGCCGAAAACTGATATCTGGCGCTCATCTGGGTAGTTTGTTGAGACTTATGTAGAACTATACTGCATGGACTAAGAAAGACTGGATTTTTCATATTTTTCTTTTATCTTAGCTTAATCAAACACAGTTTGAAGTGGATAAATACACTAATGAGTTTTCTAATGGTGACAAGAAAATAAGTTTTGAAACGGCATACATCCAAATGAATAGATCCCAGCGTATAAACATGAAACAAAAGCAAAGTGAACTCCCAGCAATCGAGAAACTGATGACAAAAAAACCCGTAGCAGGAAGCAGGTGGGATTCAGCTAAGGCACAGGTGGGTCACGTGACCCACCTGAAAGGCTGAAATTATCGGGATTTTTTTTTTTGAACTGAAAAACTTAAGTAATATATATAAAATTGCTGAAAATATAATGTGTGAGGCATCTTGTACCTGCGGTAAAGGCTTGCTTGTCTACTCGCATGTTCGCGAGTTTGAAACCCTGCCAGGTCTGTTGCATTTTTTCTTTTATTTTGATGATGCTGAAACGTTGAAATTGAAAAGATTCTTATGGCAATTGGGAGTCGAACTCCACCCAGTGATTGCTTGGGTAGAAGCAATACCCCAATGCCAATGGAGACAATTCTACACATCTATCAAATAAAAATATTAAAATACAAAACACTAGTCCACTTTTTTTTTTTAATGTTTAAGTTCAAAGTTTTGTGCTCTATAAAGAATAGTTAACATTTTCTTTTCTCGTTATAATTTTTTCCTGAATGCATGTTCTCGTTATATTAGATTATGAGAATTTTTATCAACGTCATGCTCGAGAGGTGACCATCTGTATGAGATTTCTGGATCCGCCACTGGCGAGAAGCAATAAATATGCACATGCACACTAGAAATGTAATCCTATCTTGAACCAAAAGCCCAAACTGTGTTGAGACATTTTACTGAAGTTTAGACTTCCAAAAGCTCTAAACTCCAAACGGAATCATATGTGCAGAGATAAGTACACATGCACATCACAAAACATAAACATGTTATGTGGTGGTTCTTCAACAAGTGATTTGAGCACTAAATGGTAGTATAGAGTAAGTAGTGGTCTTGAAAAGAAATTAACCATAGGGAACGGATATTACGTCACCACAAGCAAAATTTGGAACTTACTCTGAGGCGCTCAGCATTTCATCGGGGGCCCAAGTTTTTCCGATTGTAGTCATCACAACCCCAGTCATACTAATACAAACAGCTATGATCTTTGCAGTTTTTATAGAGTCCTGACCAAGGATTACTCCAAAGAAAAGAGTGAAGAGCCCTGATGTAGAAGTCAAGACAGTCGTACTTGCAACACTGGTATTAGCAAGTGCTGAGTTGGACAAATACTGCATGCATTGAAGTTAAAGAATCAAATATAAATTTGGGTCCATGACGCAACCTTAACAATAATGACAATTTTCTTCCCTCGGCGAAAATCAGTATTGTTAGTACTTAGTTGTAGTTAGTGAGGTTTGAACTACAATTAAATGCATGGGAGTATATAGTGCCTACCACTAGGCTACTGCTACAGATCCTTCTCTTAATGAATAAATCAGACACTCCCTACTTCTAAAAGAATAATTTGGAATTAGCTCACAACCATCTAGTGGTGGCACAAGATGTCACTCCTGACTCTAGAGAGCATATGGTGGCCAAGTACCCAAGATTGCATTATTGAATTCTTCATACCGTGACTGATTATGTAAAGAACGCTAAGTTTTGGCAAAAAATACCTCTGTTACGAACCATATAGGAGCAAGATAAAGACTCCATTTGGCATTCTCCCATGAACTAAGCTCAGAAGAACTCTCCAGAAGCAAGTGCGACTCATCTTCCCCATTTTTGTAGGTCAAAGGCTGCCCTTCTTCAACTTGATTAGTATCCATGTCAGTATAGCCGTTCAAATCCTCCTCTGGCATGTGATGCATGTCATTAATTTTAAGGGGGATATTTAGTCCAACCGAAGAGTTCAAGAAAGGGCTTTCATTGTAAATGTTCTGTAGCAATTTTTTGCCCATCAAGATGCAGATCCAATCTTTGAGAATTGCTATAGGTAGGTAGATGACCATAAGAGAGATCCCCAGATACGTTAGTATAAATGGCTGTTTATACTGCTCAAAGATTCTCTGCAAGAAGTTTCTACTGTTAACTTCAAGTTCGATAAATTAGCATAGACAAACTATGGAAAGTAAATGAAAGAACTAAAAGCTTTACAAGGAGTTCTAAATCCACTGTAAAAGAGGTGACATGGTAGCAGCATGTGTGTTAATATGCCTTAATCTGAAAACCTTTCAGCACAAGTATTGAGGCTAAACAGGAGTTTCTGTAATTTGGCACTCAATTTATGGGAAGGTACATACATGCCTAAGGACCATGCCCAAACTGTGACTTCCACAAAATAACTACGAATGGAAGATAAGAATTATGACATGACCATGTGCATCCCTAAAGGAACGTCGGCCAAACCATAACAACTGCACTTGCAAACTTGTATATAAGCTCTCATGGAGAGCCAAGCAAGGATTCACAAGGCTTCATTAAAAAGTACCATGGCCAACAACCCCATCAGCCTCCTAGTGGCAATAATCTTACAGCTCAAAATCCATAGGATGCCGAAAATTTGTTCATAATTTACAGGAAGGAAAAGGATAACATAATGAATGAAGCAATGAACACGGATTTTTTTTGTTGGTAAATTAACCATTTGATTGAAGCAAGCAACCAAGAACAACAGGGAAATCCCAAACAAGCTTAACAGGCCAACATAAGGTAACTAGGAAAACAGGCACAAGAAGCAAAATAGCAAGTGCACATGGAACCAAAAACTCTTGGACTGAGGTTCCAATTTCTAGCCAGGAGCCTATGATCATCTGTTGGTCTCAGCTTTCTCCAGGAGCACAAACAAGCCCTGACATAATCCCCAACCAGAGACCCCAAAGCAAGTGCAGGCATACTCAAGCCCTGAAATTGCCTTCTATTTCTTTCCCTCCACACTCACTCTATTTCTCTGGACAAAACAAAACAAGGCCTTGCAATGTTATTCTTCTCTAACAACGACTTCCAACCAACCTGGGAGTACTCACACTCAGAGAACTGTTCATGTGACTCATCCTTGAGATGGCATAACATACAAATTCTGTCCACAACCATATGGCCTACTGACAAGCCTGTCTTCCCCAACAAAGTCATCCACTCTGTGAAGGCCCATCGTGGAACATATATAGATAATGCCAAGAGAGAAAGGTAACCTCCTCAACTTTACCGTGTAAACACGGTGACATCTCACTTATCAAAAGAGAAAAACAGTGAGGCAACTAATTTCAAGTAATAAAATGGCAACAAGATTAGATTGCAATCAAATTAATGTGTACAATCATCCTTCGTGCAGAAAAGTGCAAATATCATCCCACATGGGAAACACAGGATTTCAACGTTGGGTGGGCAACATTAACTTCTTTTTTCCATCAATGAAATGTGATATCAATTTCTACCAAAACATTACACAAACAGTATGAAAATATGGTCGTACATAAGTAAAAGCTTGTATTCCATAACCATGCCAAAATTTATAAGTATTGAACCTAGCACTAATTTGATTATTGATACATGCAATCATTGGAGGACGTTTATTGAATCTTTCCCAAAACAAAACTTGGATGGGCGGGTGTTAATTTCTTTAGACAAGCGTTGGGCGGGCTACCTAATACTCCTATATCATTTTGATGTTTTTGGGAAAACACTACTATAATTCTAAAGAAATTCTGAAACTTAGGTAAGGCGGTCGCCCAGGCTCATCTGCCCCTCGGTCCGTCCCTGATGCGAGAGAGAAGAGACGGGGAATGAATTTGGCCTCCCATCTCTGAACCAGAGAGAAAACGATTTTGCCGCCTCTAGTCAATCCCCATTTTACTTTTAAATTGTCTTTCTTTTTACCATTTTTTTGTTTTACAAAGAGAAAATATTTGGTCAATCTGTCACTTTAGAATGTAATTTCCAATGGATTCCATTGGAAGTGCTTTCCTTAAGAAATAATAGTATGATGTTTGATTTGCAGTTACATGGAGGGGTAGATAAACGGGTGGTTAGGAACGGAGAGTGGTTCGGATGGGAGGGAGTAATCTAATACCAACACAACTGAAATTCCAAAATACTAATTCTTTCCCTCCAAACCCAACTCAAAACCTACAAAAATCAATATAATAAAATCAGAGAACTGCTCCAACTGGCGTGGGCTTGGAGCAAATCTATTGCCATGTGGGTTTGAGAATCCCAAAAGACAGTACAGAGATGCAAGATACCGGCCATGTCCAAAACCAGGTTCAATTTGCAATCCTAATTTTTATCCAACTCAATATTAATGGGCTTGTGAAGCCTAATTCGATTTGGATCGTGTGTGGCTGACGGTTCAGGGTTCAACCGAATTACTAGTGGAACTGGTTTGAGCCTTATACTCAATTACACGCCTTGGGGAGCCATGTAAAACTATCTGCGTCTTGTGTTCTTGTTTTTTCCCTCTGTTCTAAACATGGGTCTAGGCGGCTGGCTGTTCAGCACCTAGGCAATAGGCCGGATCCAACGCCTAGAGAACAATCGGCCTAGGCGCCAACTCTTCCACCCGACTAGTGCCTAGCAACGTTTAGAACATGGTTTTTTCTGGGCTTGATTATTCTGCGCGTTCTTGTTTTCTGTTCTTGATTATTCTTTGCTTATTGTATTGTGTGTTTGTTGGATTTTCCGAATTTCTCAACAGATATATATGATTCAATCACATGGAAAATACATCCCAAAAATCAACTTTTGTTTGCAGACAACCATGCAACACAGCACAATAAATAGTGTAAAACCACATATATTCATCGCACCCACCCACCCACACACACACACAGAGAGAGAGAGAGAGAGAGAGAGAGAGAGAGAGAGAGAGAGAGAGAGAGAGAGAGAGAGAGAGAGGGAGGATTGAAATATCAAACCTGAGTAACCTCAGCAGAGGCGACCCATATGAAAACAACAGTCCCAATCAAAGCCAACCCAGCCTTGTACCTCCAACCCATCACCAAAAACACCTCCAAAATCGATATCACCCAAGTAATGTTAATAGACTTTTACATATACCTACACGAATGTATTTCCAAAATTTGTATGAAACTTAAAGATTCTCTTTATAAAGATTCAAAGAAAGAAAGCCTTCAGGCAGGGTTTTAATTTCAATCAAAGAAAGGAAGGGAGAAAGAAACGACTTCAGATGATTTACTCTTTCTACTACAGTTATGGTGGTAAGTAGCTTAGCCTTTACACGCGCGCGCGCGCGAGAGAGAGAGAGAGAGGTGCCAACAGTAAGGCATAACGGACGGTTGATTCATTGTTGCGATGACGTGGCAAGAATGGCGGTTTTGTCTTGGAACTTTCCCTCTTGATTTTCCATGTTGCGCAAAATTGAGCTCATTTTTCCAGGCTCTATTTGTTTTTTTCCAATAGAGACAGGATAGGAGGCCATTTATTTACACTATGTATCACAAAATATAAATTCGAAACACTGCATCAATCATAAAAGTTCACGAAATAAAACATTACAACTTATCCAATACAAAAAGTATGTCCATCATGCGTCACATTGGGAATTCTCATATTATAAATCTTGATTCAGGATTTCAGACTAGTGCATTGCGGAATTCGATTCTATCAGAGTTTCAATGTGTTTTACTTAAGGGCATGTTAAGGTATCATTAAGAATGTATTTGTATGAACATAGTCTTAAGGGCTTGGCTCATCTACATGACCATCCAATTTCAACGTTTGTGGGTCTTTCTAAGATCTATGCTTGATGATCTAAACGGTTCTATTTTAAAGCACTTGAATGCAAACCATATTATCTGAATATCGATAAATATGATTTCGAAATACATTTTCTTTAAAAATAGGTTGATGGTAGCATGCTTGACATGATACACATTTTGTAATCACGGTTTCAATCATAAAAAACCAACTTGAAAAAAATCCACAAATGCTGAGACCGAACGGTCCAATCACTAAATGGAGCGGATTTACCCAAGAAGTGGGGAATTTGCATTTTAGTGAGAGTTGGGGCAAATAATGCCCAACTCATGGAGAGGTTTTTTCAAAATTGCATAAACGTGGAACAGAGGAAAAAAAATTCCCCATACATAGAGTCGGTTATAGTCGAATTTGTGTTTCCTAAGTTGCCTGTTTTATGAATCTAAATTGCCCCTTATATGGATCTAAGTTGCCCCTTCTACGAACTTCCTGGATATTCAATTTCTTGAGCATTTTTTCAATCTATTTACTATTTCTATTATTTTTTGAAAAATTTGGAATTTGGGTAACTTGGAGATTTGGATTTTTAAAGTACTTTGAGATTAGTGTCTTTTGGGTAATCTTTTAGAAAGAGAAAGGATAGAGAAAATAAGGTGTATGTTTTCTAGCATCCACTTTATACTTTTGCTTTTAGATTCTAGGAATTGCTACTTAAAATTTCTTGTTTGTTTTTACTTGAAAATGTGAAGAAATTATGCTACTAGCTACCAATTTGCTTCACTGGCTGCTTTTCTTAGAAAAATTTTGGTGCAACTTAAGTCCTTGGAAGGTACAACTTAAGTTCATACAAGAGGCAACTTAGGTCTATAGAAGGGACAACTTAGGTTCAAACCAAGATTCAACTACAAAATGACTCCATGTTTTGGGAATTTTTTTTCCCTCCATTTCACATATGAAGAATTTCAGTTGGTCCGTTTCATGTAAGGAAATTTTTTTTTCCTCCGTTTCATATTTATGCAATTCCATAAAAACCTCTCCATGAGTTGAGCATTATTTGCCCCAACTCCCACTTAAATGCAAATTCCCCATAAGAAATCCATGTGATCAGTACCATCTAACACAAAGGATCACCAAATTATAACCCTAGCATCGCTCACTTCAGTATGGATATGTAATTCCGCTCCATCTTTGTACAATATTGTCTACTTTGGAAGCCCAAAGCCCATAAACTTCCCAGTAGGTCAACCATTCCTAAACTACTCTAGGATGAGCACGCTTAATTGTGAAGTTCCTATGCTTTTTGGCCCGCTCTCACGACTTTAAAAGGCCTTGTACAAGTAGGAAGGATCTTCCCTTATAAACCTTGACTTGCCCCCTCTCGTCTGGACAGAGCCTGCTATCTTGCAGTATCGCCGGCCACCGGAAAGCATGGGATCACAGGATACATCTCTACCAATTGGGAGAAGGATAAATGGTTCTTGTATTTTCGGGGCCAGTGCGTCATTTTTACTAGTTTGTTTATGGTTATGAATATATGATTGGAAATTGAATTCTACTCTCGTTTTTTTACATCTACACTCATTTTTTTGTCTTCTAGCAAAAAAAATTACATACACTTTCAACACTAAAATCCTCAAACAATAGAAGGATAACATAAAAGATAGAAATCAGGACTCATATCAGTTCTCTGAGTAAATATGGAACTGTGTCAAGTTCCTCATTGAACTATCAGAACAAAGCAAATGAATTAGGGTCATAACAAAAATGTTTACATTTGCCAACGGTAAGTCATGTTCGGAACTATTGACCACAAAGATGGTTTAAAACGTTCTATTTTCAAGTTGAACAAAATTGTGGTTGGGATACAGGACTTTTCTGTCGGACCAACTCATGAAGATCATGGACTATCTTAAACACAGCATCCGGCCTAGCTAACCTCAGGGCATTCTGGGACATGGCCTTCAGTTCATCTGCTTTCGGACCGAACCATTGAGCAACGATATTAGCGATCTCTTTTGGCGATTTTGAGAATTTACCGCATCCATTTTCCACCACGTACGGCACGTTTCCAGCTTCCTGTAACGAGAATTGAAAATTGAAGTTCAGCAGGAATAATAGCTCTCAAACAGGTGTGGACAATAGCAGGAAGCATGAGAATAGAACCAATAACAAGAAGAAAGCACGAAGCACACAGCTATTCATGGATCGGCAAGATTGGAGCTCACTCCAGTTTTCACTATATTCCCGTTATTCTAAAATTAAGAGGAAGAGTACAATGAAGGCTGCTAGTGTAACCAACACTATGCTAGAGTCACACCAAAGAAAAACAGAAATAATCTTAGTGCTCAAAACAAACTCCAGTTCGGGAACACAGCACCCACACCCTCACATTTTGGGCAATTGGATTCACGTATGCGAGGGGGCTAGAGACCAGTGCCAAACAGACTTCCACGAAATGAATCACTGACACGGAGATTACATGGCAATGCCACATAGGGTACATGGAATTATGGACCTACCATGAAATTAGATTTTCTTCCGCGTTTCTTGTTTGTGTTCGGTAAGCATTTACACTTGAAGGGCATTACACCGACACTAATATTTGAAGAGCCTCAAGGGTCCATGAAGCAAGGACCAAGCTACCAAAGTCACATTCTCATTGACATTGCAAGTGGCAAGTTGTGGAGAGTAAGAAGTCTACATAGATCCACATAAAAAATTTCTAAAACGTAGAGAAAGATTCCAATAACAGGGAGCCCGTAGACTAGGAGCAGTGATGAACCCAAGGATCATGGCCTGCATATTTTTTATACAAGGATTTGGATACCCAAACTGCTTATGTACAGACTTCCAACATCAAATAAAGAACAAGAACTCTTTGCCTCATCCATATTCTCTGGACACAGCTGCCAGGTCTGCCATTGATTAGCGGGCAACACATCCTACAAGGGTGCCCGTGGTTCCTAGGAGAGACTGACACTTGGAAAGCGCAAGAAAGAAATGACAGATTGGTATGAAAGAAAGAAGAGAGGAGGAAAAGATGAATCAGAACATCTCCCACTATTGTCAGATTGAATTTGAACCCAAGTAATTTTTCCCTCTGATAGGTAAACACCCAAGTAAGAAATGAATTATGAATGAGAAGATTTCCTATAAAAAATTCCACTACAAAAGACCATGTAGCACTACTAGGTTTTATGAGAGAGAAATCCATGTTTTGAGCTTCTGTTTGTTCAATATCTTGATGATGAAATTAGATTACCAATTTCACTGAGAAATCTAGATGAGGAATTTCCCACCATAAACAGGGCCAGAAATGGATTTTTTTTCCTTTTAACTTATCATTCAGTCATTAATTTGAATGAATGCACAGTCAATATTGAAAATAGAAAATTTACCTGCCCAGCAATGTAATCATTGAGAATTATGGGGAGTCCTCGGATCATAGCTTCTGCGATAGTCCCTGGACCAGCCTATGGAAGTAAACAAGTCAATAGATATCATTAGATTTTAAGGGGAAAAAAAGAGATCACAACGAAAGTTTATGTTACTGCAATCAGTTCAATGAGAGATTTACCTTTGTAATAATGCAATCACATGCTCCCATGCATTCTTCCATTTTACTGACAAACCCCTTCACCTACGTTTAAAAGCATCTTCTTCCATAAGTCCAGGGAATCCACACACACACACACACAGAGAATACCAGTTTATATCAATACATTGTGGTTCTAAAGAATACCAGTTTATAGAATGTCGTATGAAAAAAAATCACAGTCCAATTTAACAACAGCATTGTAAATTTTTTGAAGGCCCTTGTATGAGCAAGGTAGTGGTTGGAAGTTCCCGAGGATTGTAGTACCTGGACAGGAATTTTCCATTCAATAGAAGCCAATTTGTTGGCAAGCTTTTTGTTGCGGCCACATATTATGAGGACCTGACCTACTGGCTCCTCGGCATTCTCATCATACAATGAGTTTCCAAGTGCTCGTGCCGTAGCCTCAATGGGACCCATCCCTTCGCCACCGCCCATCAACAACACAGCAGGAAGATCCTCATCCATTCCCAGTTCTCTCCTCAACTCCTCCTAGTTATGCAAGATTGACATAATGAAACAAAGTGCATTAATAAGCATGCAATGCAACCCAAACCATACATCATTTCAAACAAGGAGACCGTATACCCCATAGCATGTCAAAAGACAACAATTACTGACCTATGAAACAACAATGTAATTGTGAATGGCACATTACTACAATTACTACACCCATGATTATGCTTCCCTTTTACAGGGTGGAGATCAATAAGAAACTTCACCCAGGACCTTATTGTCATCGCTGAAACAAAGTAGCATGGACACTTCTATGGCCGTTCTATGCAATAGAAGGCGCTGATACCTCACATACACTCCTTGAAACATGTCGTATGCCTAATGCACATGGCTTAACAAAACGTAATTGTCAATACTAATGAAACTTAAGCCGGCACGTTTAAGCCTCCGCAATATAGCTCAAAGTGACCAAACTTCCTTGTTCCGTTGTTTGTTGATATTACTCATTGCAAGTACAAGTCAAGCATGCAAAAGAAAATTATAGGGCATGAACACAATTGCTGCATATGTTGTGTCAAATAGAAGCTACACAAACCAAACCAAACCGAGCCTTATGTCCCAATCACTTGGGGTCGGCTACATGAATCCTTTTCCTCCGTTAAGCTGAATAGAAGCTACATACATAACATAATTGTGAAACTTAGTTGGGATTCACAATCCACTATATGAATGTCTACCTTTAGCTATTACACAAAAGTTAGTCACCTATGATTTGCATATGGAGAAGAAATATACTTAAACAAAGTCATGTCCTTAGCTTGTCCATATCCTTTTATGTGTCGGAATTGATTTTCCATGTAATGTCAAATTCTCTAGCTTTCAAAAGACAAAGAGGTCTAGGACAGGAGATAACTTATAAATCTTGAACTAATGTTAATGTGCTCCAGAGAGAAAATGATTGATAATGGGGGATGATGGTAAACTATATCTTCGGTAGCTTCTATATCTGAAGCATTTGAATTTCTATTAGCATTAGGAATGGCGGGATACTCTCGAAGTCAAATCCGACACAAAAGTACGACTCTATCTGGGATATGGTTTTGCCCAAACATCCAACAACCCTAATGAAACACTAGTAACAGAAAAGCATACTTAGCAAATAGGCGCTAGAAACATAACCAACCTTTGGGGGAACAGGCTTAACAAAGGATGGCCGCACAGGAAGGCCAAAAACCTTGATTTGAGAAGGCTTAAGTCCAGCTTTTAAAGCCCTTTTTGCTACCTCTTCGGTGGGGCAATAGCACCTTGTAACAAGCTTATGAAACCTAAACATGAGTAAAGACATACAACATTAAAAACTAGACTCATAATAATGCACCCAGGAAACTAGTCATTACGAGTGCAGAAAATACCATGTCGGATGGCAAGTGCTTAAATCTGTAATTACAGTGGTGAACACAATCTTCTTTAAAAGACCCTTTGCCCTCAAGATACGGAGGGGAACATGTTGCATCAGAGGATGTACACTGATAATTATGTCTGGCTGGTACTTCATCAAGCCCTTGGCAACCTCTCTGCACAGTTACATGATAACAGAATCAGATAACAACACCTAGCATAGCCAAAATAGCTACTTTACGTGGCATTGGAATTTGCTAACAACAAACTAACATAAAATGAACGGTTATAAGTTCCCAGAAGTTGCATTTGATTCATGGTACTTGGCATATACAACCGTAAAAAGAAAAGAAGTGACCGAGTTGCACATAATAGACCGGAGGACTGAACCGATGCGAAACATATGAAGGCTAAACCCTCCAATGCTAATAAACAAGAATACAGAAGCTCAAAAATGAAGACAAAAATCACATAACAAGATTAGATTACACCTTGGCGCACACACACATGCATCCGGGGTTCATTATGCTAGATTCGCGGTCAAATGGATTATCAAATTTGATCAGAAGCAATCTAGGAAGTCTGTAAGACAAAAGGTTTTCCCCTTGCCAGTGGCTCACATGAAGAGTGAAGCAATAAGTCTCCCTTCTAATTTTTTTTTTTTTTAATACTAACATATATCGTTAGCAAAAATAGAAATCCAAGACACTGTCTCGGAAGTTCAGAACCCGTGGTGTGTAAAAGTTGACAACCATGTGTGAAATGTACTACTATGCTCAAGTCTTGCGCAAAATCAATTAGCTAGAGCCTAGAAGCTAGAGATATGCAACACCATCACATCAGGCCTGATTAGTTGAACTCTTGTTACAGTACTTCATAAGAAAGTTAATACGCCCAAAATCTAGGGCAACCAAGTCCAAAAATGGACACATTCATGTACAGTGAGGGTTACATTGATACCTAATTATGTAGAGGCGCACACATATTTTTAGGTATAACTTGTAAATTCAAAAATAAATAAGTAAATTGGGATCCTAAATGAAACACCAAACTACTCTGGTACGTATATGTTTGTTTCTACATGTAAAAAACCAAATTGCTCACCTGAAGGATTTGATAACATGAATCTGAGTAGGCTACAACCTACAATCATGAAAACAGCTTTACTATTATGTAAGTGACTGCATATATAACTTCCTAACCTTCCAAGTTCCAACATTTGTTTCCAGTACCAACAAATAAAAGCCACCAATGACTTCTATAATTACGGCTCCTAGGGTTAAAAATATTTCTTTCTGATGCATTCTAACGTGGAAAGCCCCTAGCAACAAGATCCATGAACTTCCACAAACAAACATTACTCAACCCACAGGTCCCACGGTAACTTATAGTAATTAATTTAATCGCCAAAATTTACCAGAAATACAGATTTGATGAAGTCCAAAAAAGTCCAACAAAACTACTAGCACTTGGATTAAAGGAAATGTCAAAAAAATACACTTAAAGAGTATAGCTACATATAGCCTCTAGAAACAGAATTATGACCAGCAATACAGCTCCTCTAGGTGAGGTCCATACCAGCAATACAGCTCCTCTAGGTGAGGTCCGCGATGGACCAAAGCCAATCTCCAGCCCAGGAAATCAAATAATGGCCGTAAGCCTATTGACTAGGACGTAAAGATCATTCTCGCATCCACAATTAACCCTGACAAGCAGATTAAATTGCACAAAACTAGGCCTCTTTCCAGATTTTAACAACAGAGTTCTCCAGTCCCTTTATCTACAAAAGTAAACTAAAATAAAAACCTAATCTTGCTTGAACAATTAAAGGAAGTCTTACCGAGCTATAAACGTCGATGTTGCAGCAAAATTGGATTGGTGCACTACCCGTGGAGCAGATGCATAGTAAGTCATTTTCCACAGAGGCCCGGTTTTCACCAAGAAGTTATAACTCCTGGGCAATTGGTTAAATGGCCACGGAGTATGATCTGTCCATAAATCAGTAACAAACACCTGCAACACACTCTCTTAACAAATAGAACATGATCAACAAATGAATTACAACACATTCCCTAATCATTTCACTCAATCATCAAAATCAAGCCATCAAAACTGACCTCGTATTCATCACCGAATTCTTCATTGAACGTGGCCTTAATAGCTTCCGCAGAAGCCCGGTGACCGCCACCCGTGTCACTCATCAAAATCAGTACCTTTTTTTTCCTACCCAACCCAACACCATTCAAGGGTAATCCTTCATCCTCTAAAACACTACAACCATCTTCCCCCAATCCATTAACATCATCATTCGAACCAATCCGAAGGGAGGCGAAACCAATTGGGATTTTCTCACAGTGAAACCTAACAAACCTATTGAACCCATTGAACACTTTCCTAATATTATTATTACAACCACTTCCACCACTCAATCTCAATGAAGCTACAACCTTGGATTTCTTCTTAACTCCATTAAAACATATGCAATTAGACAAAATTGAAGAGTACCCATCTGAATTCCGAGTCTTTAACCTAGACTCAAATGCTAAGTAACTCAATTTGGATACAAGTGAGAATAAATTACCAGGTTCTTGAGTGCTGGCACTGGAGGATTGCATAGTTGTTTATGGGTAGGGACTATAAGACCTCAATTGATCAATCCATTGAGGTCTTTTTCATTTTTGAACCCAAATGGGTTTCTCTCTACGGGGAAAGAAACAAGGAACATAAGAGAAGAAAGAAGATGGGGGGGACAGTTCTGCAAGCAGGACAGAAAACGGAGAGATTTTGAAGATGGGTTTTGTTTGTGGCCACAAGGAGTGGATTGTAGTGGAGGCTAGTATAATTAATACACGGATTTTGGGCCAAAAAAGAAACAAGAAAAAAGAAAAGGATTGTGATTTTGGCACTCCACAATTAATGGAGGGGCTCCAAATAGAACTGTGTTGATACACAAAACGATGTCGTTTTGGAGCTTCTCTATCAATTTTTGAAGTGCTAAAATCAATAACCAAAAGAAAAACCTTTAAGAAAAAACCCATTTTTCCGAATGGACAAATAGACAAGAAAACTCAAAAGACGGACAGAAACCAGTGGTGTTTAAGAAAATCGGCAGAATCGTAAAATCGGTCCGATCTGGATCGAACAGTTCTATTTGTTTGATTTTACAGTTTCACAGTCAGGTTGTGGTTCTAAAAAAATAAGACCCGTTAATTTTGGCTCGATTACTAGTTCTCAATTAATGAACGGTAGTTAGAACAGAACCGGACCGTTTAAAACTAAGATAAATATAGAATACATATGTGTGTAATTAAATATGTATTTGAATTTGGTAGGTTAATCTTTTCCTTACTAAACTTAATTTATTTAGAGATGAAATCTCATTTGTTAGGAAAGTTTTTATTTTCTTCCTTCGTTTCCTATTCCAGCAGATTATCTTCCTATTTCTTTAATTTTATGAGTTCATATTTTGTAAATAAGTGTTTAGATGCTTATTGGATAAAATCAGAACCGAACCAAAACCGGACCGGTCTTGTTGTTTGGTTCTGATTAGGTTCCATGTATATATTGATTAGATTTTGGTTCCCAATTTTTTAGAACCGTTTGCAATGGTTCGGTTATTGGTTCTCTAGAGAACCGAATCAATCCGAACTATGTACACTCCTAACAGAAACACTTTACAAAAGCTTAGTTGTAACGGTGGATTTAGACTATGTTTGGAACTCGGGAAATGAAAGAGAAAGAAGTGAAAATATTGAAGAGGAAAATTAGAGGGGAAAATTAAGAAGAAATTGAAGAGAAAAATGAACTTGTGTTTTAAAATTTCCCTTCTCTCTCTTGATAAACCAAACAATGATATGAATTTTTTAGAAAAGTTATCTGCCTCCATTTCTTTCCCCAATGGATGATTCAATTCTTAGAGTCTACTAAAGTAATTAACGACTAAAACATGGTCCAGTCCACTTTTACTGGATTATTAGAGATAAGTTTTTTCTCTTAAAAATGGGTCAAGTATTTGGGCTGTTGGACAGTCAATTCGGCCGTTTATTTGCTGTCCATTATCGAAATAGACGACCAGATTGAAGCTCTACAACCCTATAGTGCAGCTCGCCCTACAAGATCCCCTTGTCCATCCTACTCTGGCATAACCAATCTGAATAGAGTCAAACTATGAGTTAATATCACAGTATAATTAATGACATTATCTAGTTTTCGAGTGCATCTCAAATGAACTGTGATCCCATTAATTCTATTTAATACGATATGAGCTTCATCGAGTTGAGCCTAAAAAGTGGCAAGTTTCAAACCATGTTAAACATGATGTGAGCTAGAGAGAAGTGTTTCTTTCAAATCCTTTTCCCTACATCGAGTCAAACGTTAAATTTTTTTTTTTTTTATCGAATCAAATGTTAAATTTATCGATAGCTAAGCATCCTTGTAAATCTAAATCGAATTAGAGGGGAACAAGTGGGATTCACGAGACTAGATGGGAGTATATAAATACTGAGATTAGTTGTACTGTGTTTGGTTAAAGTGAGATAGAAATGGAATAAAGAATATTAAGATTATTTGAGACCGTTGGACGTGAAGGAAAATAATCCGAAAAAAGGGACTAGCTATTACCACGGATGGACGGATGGGTCCACGTTACCATGGGAGTGAACTAAAATGGCAGCATATCGATAGAGTAAATTGTGCCGGTGCCCTCAAGGATTAAGTTCGTCCTATCTTTTGTGGGCTTTAAATTCTGGTCCCCAACTAGTTTCTTTCTTAATGATCAAAAAATAAAATAAAAAGGGAAATTTTTTTTTAT
The DNA here is from genome assembly GCA_014282245.1 of Rhododendron simsii. Taxonomy (NCBI): domain Eukaryota; kingdom Viridiplantae; phylum Streptophyta; class Magnoliopsida; order Ericales; family Ericaceae; genus Rhododendron; species Rhododendron simsii. The sequence continues at coordinate 39,304,169 of CM024954.1, forward strand.
ATCCCTTCGAGTTAGACCAAAAATTTAATTTGGTCCTTCACCTTTCAATTTCATTATAAAATACTTCGACTTTCCAATTTTTTTCAATGTCATCCTTTAAAAGGAATCTGTTTTTTTTAAGTCCTGCTATAGGGACCGACGGCCACTCTAGGCCATCTCCGGCCACCGGAGAGCCGATCCGAGCCGTCCAAAAATTCTAAAAAAAAAAAAGGAGGGGGCCAGCGCGAAAATCAATGGCATCCAATGTGCGTAGGGTGCTTGATCCAAACACTCTATTTTTCGTGTATATATGTATATATCTCTAAAGGATTACATTCGATTCAAAAAAAAAAAGAAAGAAGGATGACATTCAAAAAAATTAGAAAGTCGAAGTATTTTTATGTCGAAATTGAAAGGTGAAGGACCAAAATGATATTTTGATTAAAGTCGAAGGGATATAAAAGAAATTTTCTCAAAAAAAAAAAAAACTAGTTTCTTTCTTTCTTTTATTTTTTCTCATATATTTCCCCTACCTAATGCTCAGAGGGTATGTATCAAACTCCTTTCAGTTGCACACACACACACACAAAAAAAAAAAAAAGGGAAAAAATTATGAAAAAATCAATATTGTTGTTTACTTTCCTAACATTCAGTTCCAAAGAAAATTGGAGGGCTCACAATTTTTACTTTTTCTTGAAAAGACACGGTTTCCAAAAAAGAGAAATTTTAAGTTCTCTGCAAAACTTTTTGTCAACAGAAATAACAGAGGAAATCACTTCAATTTTCTTGAGAATATATATTTTCCAGACAACGTACCCAACAATTGAATGGAAGGTTATAACATCTGAAAATGCACATGTGTAATTCAAAAGAGTGTTACGCCGTTTTTTGGCTCCCTCTTTTTTTTGAACTTGGGCGAGGTTCTTTACTTTAAAATATATCAAACTAGCGTCGTTTCCGTTCGATACACTGGACAAACGACAAATTTTGTATGAGTTTGATATTTTGTAGTAAAGCCACACAAATATTTTATCCCGTGCATCGAACGGGAACGATGCTAGTTGATAGAAAAGGAACCCGGAGTGCGTGTTGCCCATCAGAAACAACATGAGTGTTGGGCCAATCCGGTCCATCCATGCTCAGCAATGGACGACTCAGATTGCAAGAAATATTAAATCAAATTAAATTACTAAAAAAAATTAAATCAAATTAATTTGTAACAAAAAAAATCAAATATTGTGCCCGTTCAATGCATGGGATAAAAAGTTAAAATTATTTTTTTATAATCTAATATTTTTTTGTCTCATGTTTAATGCACGTTAGTATTAGTCTAATTCTGTACACTAAAAGACATATGTGTGGTGTAAAATAAATTTGGAGTACTACATGATGGTATTCCTGTCTCTTCCCCTCCCCCCACTCCCACGATTTTCTCCTTTTTATTTAAAAAAAAACTCTAAATTCTAAGAATTTAGGATTGAGGATTAGGAGCTTTTTGGTTTCAACTACATTCCTATAGGATATTGATAGATAGATAGATTATAGTACTTCTTAAAAATTTCATTTTTGTTTTGTAGATCTAACACACTTACAGTGTATCTACTCCGACTTATCACAAATTTTAGCTTATTCAATACACCACCCATTTTAGCTTATCTACTCTGCTTATCACTAGTATCGGCAGTAAATAAATCGGTACCTAAGTCGGTACGGTATTCAGAACCTTAATTTGACCGGCCGAAAAACTTTAGCAAACTTTTAAGAAATCTCAATGCATATGATCTATCCCGGTTAATTTTTTTTATGTATCATTTGGGGAGAAATGATAGGAGGCAAAAAGAAAAAAAAAGAGTACCTGAATTATGAAAAGTGAAGGAAAGGCATAATAAATGAATTTTCCCTGTGCCTTGCATGGTTTCTCGTATCACGTTTGATATGAATTAATGATTTTTGATTTTCTACAACTTGACAATATGATGGTAGAGACAAAAACACAGATTATGTCAGGATCATGTATTTATGGAGAGATTGACGAATCGAAAAAAATATAAAAATACAGACCAATGTTGAAAAAAATTCAAATATGACGATACTTTAATAAAAAGACAACTATTAATTTGATACATTTTTCCGTCTTGAGTGAACTTTTTTCTGCTTTTGGTCATAATTTTTTACGGTTTAGACTTCTCTTGTTGAGATGGATGATTAATCCAAAAAATGTGACACAAATCTAACAAAAATTCAAAAAAGACGAACAAAAATATACAAACTGGAAAAATAAAACAAGTTTGCAAGAACTCACCCTGAATGCAGATTCTTAAGTTGTTAACTTCACCATACTCGTATCTTCCCAAATCCAAGAACTAAATAGAACCTTAAAATTCAACATTATGGCAAAAATGGTACTACTATATCAGAATTTGTCAAGTTGACTCCTAAATACTAAGAGCTAGCTAGGCTACAATTGTGAGGAAATTAAAGTGTGCTCCCGTGACCACTGCGGACGCAGAATTGGTGAGGAACAGGGGGCCAAACTATATGTATTTTATATTGATAATAAAAAAAAATTGTTTCACAAGTAAATATTGCTTCTTGTGGCCGTGAGGTCTTAGAAAGAGACAAGATTGTCTGTATTTGTGTAGACGCTATTTGAGTTTAAAAATTATTGATAACTTAAAATTGTGGGGGTTTTTTTTTTTTCCCACATACACAGAGATTTTAAGAATTTTTTTTACCAAAGGATTTGAATGGGCCGATTTGATAGAATGGAAGTTAATATTCCCCCCCCAGCATTTCAACCCTCTATCTTAGGTTAATGATAGGTTTAGAGGTGTTAATATTGACCCAAACAGATATTGGCTCTTATGGATCTGGATATACTCCTTGCCTTTAAGAGAGGTTTGATGTTCGAGCCTCTGGAGAGACGTTGAACCCCAACTTTAACAGGGTCCCTCTCCGGCTACGATAAAATTAGTCCCATATTTCGTCAATATTTGCGAAAAGTTGGCCCGAACACTTTAATTAACCAAACGTTAGAAAATGTAGTCGTCGTATAAGACTCGGATGTGTTCTTTGCCTAATCTCAGGCCCATAATTCCCCGAGTTGGGCTTCAGGCCCAGAGCCATTTAAACAGGCTTGGCCCTTTTCTAAAAACATACTCTACTACCACGAGGGATTTACCGGCTGGTCCAGATAATTAGCCCATATTTTCAAGAATTTCATCCCAATCTAGAAAATGTTGAGAAAAAAAAAAGGCTTGGGCCACCATAGGGAACAATGGCGTAGCCAAGAATTCGAGTTAGTTGAGACACTTTTTAAATACAATTCTCCAAAAAAAAAAAAAATTCGTAATAAGCATAGAGTAATATTAATATTTTTTTCAATGCTAGACATCTCATTTCGCCGATGCGGTGGGAATGTTCTGATATTTGAAATAACAAATTAAGAGGGAATAATGAAAAAAATTTATTAGGAAGATTAAAAAGATATTAGCTTATGACAGACAATTCGTAAGGAAAAATACAAAATTTTGAGGGAAATAAAAAGGAGAAGAAGAAGAAGAATCTCAGCCCACGAGTAATTATTGAGTGGTTCAGGAGTACCGTCACGCAAAGCTCTGAACAACTCTAGAACCACACATTTATGTGCGGCTCATACACTTAGTTGTGGAGTATGTACTCCACAAGAATGTGTGGTTTTGGAGTAGTCTAGAACACCACGCGGCAGTGCTCCCGGACTATTGAATAAGTTAACACTGTTGGAAATTTGAATGGATTGGGGGGTCATTATTTCCCCAAATTCATTGTGGGGGTTTTTCCCCTCTTCAATATGGGGTTACTATCCTAGTCATTGCTGCCATTCAATCCCGTATTCAAGAGGGTGCACCATTCTTGAGGTCCTTGCTGCCTATAAAAGGACCAGCTTTCTTCACATTTCTACACCAATTCACAGAACAAATCCACAAGCATTTTGATATAGTGTGAGAGAGGGACAGACGCTGAGTTAGTTCGCCAAGACGTATTTCGGTGGTGTTCCGACGTTCGTGGTCCGAGCCGGATCAATCCTGGGAGACAGACGCCGAGTAACCTCAACACCCTCCGGTAGGCGGTGAATCTGTTTTAAGGACACCGTGTGAAACACGGGTTTCGGTTCACAAATCCGTTCTGTATTTCGGTTTGCATTTCTGTTTGTAATTTCGTTTTGCTGTAATTCTGTTCATATGTAAATGTAAAGAAATTCGTTCTCTGGATTCCCGATTGTAACATTTTGGATAACAAACACCATTGGCAAGAGGGAGGGGGAAAGACCGCATGAGATCGGGTTAGGAGGAAGAGGAAGAATGCATGAGAGGGGTTAGGAGGAAGAGAAAGAATTCACGAATCTGCTGCCAAGGTTTTGCTATAAATTAGCTAGAATCAAGTTCTGAGGAATTTGTACTCCACTTCCCTTTTGATCAAGTTCTGAAGACACTTCTAATTCTGTCACAAAAGTGATTTCCATAACTATTCCAAAAGAAAAAAAAAACGCTGCGAAAACGCTGCGATGAAACCAGTTGCTGAGGTATAAAATTTCCGTTTGTAATTCCCCACAACCATTCTTTCTCTGAAACTCTTTGGTAATAAGCATGTCCAGTACAGAGTTTTTTTAAAAAAAAAAAAACTATCTCAACTAGGATTTATTTGAGTCTGCCTATATATGTTCTTATGTACCTTAATAGGCTCAATTAGCTCCCCTTCTAGTTTCCTAGTAGCATTCGAAGTCTCGCGTTGATTGATTTCTAGACTTTTTGCTCATCTCTGTTGCATGTATCCCAATCCTAATAGGTTTGGGACTTCTTTGTAGTGGTGGGCTAGGACAGCTAGCTAACCAACATCATCTCTAGAAATACCGTTGTTGCTCTGTTCCCAAGATTAATCGCGAATTTCCGTCATCTCTAGAGTTGGAATGTTGTCGACTGTGGCGGTGGCTATGAACTAAGACACCGCAGTATTGTGAATGAGATGCGATCAAACGGGTTAAGAAGATTTTTTCCCGTGGAAATGTCAGTGGTTGGTCTAGATCTCTAGAAATACTGCAGCATGTACTAATAAAAGAGTAAAAAACAGATAGATTGAGGAAAAAAAAAAAAAAAAGAGGTACCCGGTCCTCTTGTTAATTTGTTAGGTTTAGGTTTTTTTATCGTCCATGAGAAAATAACTAAAAAAATTTAACAAGATTTCTAGATGGGTCTTATTTGGTTCAGTCACAGTCTTATTTGGTCCGGTCACTCAGTCTACTGGTTAATTTTGGGAGTGCGCTGGGAGTGCGCTTAGTTTGTTCTGTTATCATTTGTTCCAATCAAAGGCCCATTTTGAATTCTAATGGTAGTGACTAGTGACAGTAATTTGAGTCGTATAGTGGAAAAGGAAGATTGAACACAGGTGCAGAAAAGGGGGACTAGAGAAATGGATTGGCTTTTCAATGGTGAAAGTTTGATTAACAATTTAACATTAGCCATACCTTTCTATACTAATAAATAAACCGGAATTCATTGACTTTACCCTGAGACTGTTACTGTTGAGCTCTAATGGTAGTGACTAGTGACAGTGATCTGGTTATGTTATCATTTGTTCCAATCAAAGGCCCAGTTTGAGTTCTAATGGTACTAACTAGTGACAATGATCTGGGTCGTAAAGTGGAAAATGAAGATTGAAGACAGGTGCAAAAAAGGGAACTAGAGAAAAAGGGAAATGGATTGGCTTACAAAGAGAGAAAGAAAGAACTGGAACAAAGTAGAGAGTTTAGCTTTTCAATGGTGAAAGTTTGATTAACAATTTAATATACTTCTAGCAGAACGAAAAATTCTATGGGGTTGCCTGACCCCACAATGATAACCTTGCAACTGTTTACAGAATGCTATGGAAAAGAGAATGAATCCATAGTATGAAGTTCGGGTTTGAGCAATTTCAAATTCGGATCCTCTACATAGTAATTATGTGGGTTAACTATGGTCAAAATTTGAATTGTTGATTTGTCGCGCCATCTGTCAAACTACATTGATTAAAGGTTCCCTGCAAGGATGTCCAGCCTGCTCGTGCATTGGCAAGCACTTTTGAAGCTTAATTATTCCAAGTTTCCAACCCAGTGGAATAGGTTAATAATCTTTTTGCGCTAACTCTTACGTGTATTCTTATGAGTAGAAGAGTGATAACTGATCCACCATACTAACATCCATGTGCATCAAAAATCAAGTTAATCGGACATTGATATCGACATGATTGATATAAATTTGTGTTGTATGACCAAAGGACTAATGATCTTCGATCAATTTAATTTTCCTACTGAATGATTGACTTATTATACTCTACAAATTAAACGGTTCATTTAACAACAATTTCGATTGAAGCTAGGCACTGCACAACGTAGTCCATTAGTGCACTACAGGGACCCTTGTTATAGTGAGAAGTCCCCCGTGATTTATCACTAGTAATAGTTTCCATCCATCCTTTTATGTACAGGTCCATAAGTCCTATAAGCTCCTACCTAACCTAGCAATACAACAATACATGATAGTGGTTATGTACGTATGTATCCATTCATAGCGAACTACTTGTTTGGTAAAGGTTTTGCGGAAAATTTTTTGGGTAATAAGTTGTACGTTTGATATAATCAATCCAATCAAATATTTGAAATGCTGCCTTGCATTCAGGATACATTCCATGGCATTGAAAAAGACAAGTTGGTTCCAGAGAGTGAGAGAATCAGTGCCGGCTCATATATTTTAGAGGCCCGAAGCAAATTTTGTTTATTGAGCCCTTACAAATTCATGATTTCTTTAAAAAATGATAAAAGTACAAAAAATAAAACTAAAAGAATATAATTATGACAATATAAATGTAAAAAAAATATGCTTGCAATTATGGAGATGCATGGGAGTCGAACCACACACTCACAATAGCATGACAATATTATGTGACCACTAAATCAAGTATCTAGTTTGTATTTTTATTTGGAAACATTCTATATTAATACGTAAGTTGCATTACAATGGGGCCTCAATTTTGGACCAAAATTCGGGGGCCGGAAGCGGTTGCTTCCCTCGCCTATGCCATAAGCCGGCCCTGGAGAGAATATGGTTGGCAAAATACGGCTAGATATATACCCCATGAATTCAATTTATGTATTCCTCACCTGTTCTTTTTCTTTTATCAATCTAACATCGTAACACATCCATAGTCATCTAGGTTTTGCTCAAACAAACATATACCAACATTGGCTTTTGGTGGGCTGGATAATGTGATAACAAATCATCGTATCTTTTCCACCAAATCAATGGGAAAAAAGAAATCAGTACAAGAGCTACGACACCCTGTCATGCTACCTAAATGAAAAGGTATATCCAGCTATATTGCTGTGCCCTTTTCATTAGTTGCCTTGAACAATTGCCGAGAAAAGGAGCTGGTTGACATCCTCAGAGCTTGAGTCCTCGGTCACATCCCCTGCAATATTGCAACATTCGATGAAAAAGGTAGCAAAGGATATACCACTTTAACTAGCACAATACCACTATTTGGTCAATTATGCAAAGCCATTAGGCAAAATCATGGCACTATAGCCTGTGTGTTATTTTGTCCTTCTCCCCGCCTTGTAATGATCAGTTACCTCAAAACAAGGACAAACGGTTGCCCTAAATAATCATATTCTCTGTATACAACACATGCTTATTTTCACCCATACCCAACATAGAGCATCCCCTCCCAGAAACCAAAAGGTGTATCTGAACTGCGATACATTGATGTCAATGCGTTTTGGGAGTTTAATTAAAAAAGCCCCAGAATTCCATTGAAAAAATGCAGCTGGACAACTCATTACGCCTTGTTAATAGCAGAGACCTAAGTTCTTGTATTCTCCCACTTCCTTTGTACTAGACTTTCTATCCCCGAGTGATATATGAGCCCTCTTGGCAAATACGATGAAACATCAAGTTCTGAGCCACCTTGCAGTGTAAATCACCTCAACAGTGTATGTTCTCAAACAATGTCAACTTAGCTATCACGTATAGAATGCTGTAAACAATGTCCTGAATTACTTACCTTTTCTTGATCTCACTTGCGCAGTCCACTCATCTATGATCTGCACAGTGCAAGTCAAAAATAGATTTTGAACAACAGTCAAATTACATCGCCAGCCAACATTACATGTTCAGAAATATATATAGTGCTATTGAATAGTGAATACCCTCCCTTACGTGCAATACTCACATCCATTTCATCAGGAGAAAGTTCACAGAGAAAATGATAATGCAAAACATAGAGACCTGGACACAAGATCTCTAAGAAACTAAAGCTCGAATGCTATGTTAGGTCTGTCTTAGAAAATGGGCCCAACAATGCATTTCAAGCTATCCAACACAAACAATGGAGGTAGACAATAGTATGTAGCGAGGCTTGACTCTTCAGACATGATGAGCAATCATAATCACCGGATAAAAAATTTCTGCACAAGTACTCCGTGAAAAAACCTCGCATTGGTTAATTTTGGTTGCTTGCTGGCAAATGGTGCATATGCTTTAGACACCACTTGGAAATATACAACCTTCGAGAGTAAAATAGTTACATTAACAAGGCATGTATTAATGTGAAGAACTACATTATCAGGTTAAGACACAACATTCTTGGAGAATAACCAAACAACTTACAGTACGACCTCAAAAGGAGCCTAGCACATGATGATCTCAGAAAAAATAAAATAAAATGAAGCATAAAATATTTACAAACACCGAGAAATAAAAAAAAATGGTAGAAATGTTACACAAAAGGACAATTTCTGCTCGGTAGAGGTAAACAAAAAAAAATTAGATTAAAGATCGAGATCATGTGCTACTGGATGGGACATTCTATTTGTACCTCCATATCATGTCGTACTTCGCCACTATCATGCTAGTGATGATTTTTGCATTTTAGAAGAACTTTAAGGATTCCTTGGTACTTTCGCCACCATCATGCTAGTGATGATTTTTCCATTTTAGCAGAACTTTAAAGGATTCCTTGGTCATTGACTGGTAGGAAGACCCTCTCAACTCAGGTTAAATTTTCTTGCCATATAATGAGGGAATTACACAATCACCTTGTTGAAGTTAGTGTAAGCAGGGTCCTGAGAATCACTAGTGACAGCAACACCAGTGGATGCTTGCAACCGCTGCAGTGATGATATATTCCCAACTAAAGTTGTCCTGGCCTTGTCAATCAAATCCTGTCAATAAATGAGAGGTTAAATTCCAAACATGAGCTCTGTACTCCCTAAAGAGTAGGTATATTAGGATCCTTCAGCTATTAAAAAGATCATCTACATATAAGTTGGTTGTGATTGCAATACTTCTTCAAACAAGCAGAATCCGGAAGGTGTAAACTAGCTGACTTTGGTGATTGAACCATCTAACAACCTAAATCAAAAAGCATAACCCTATAGCTAGTTGGATCCAATTCATGATGAGCAAAAAATCCACCATAGATGAAGCATGTGTCATTCTAATTGTTGTTCATCAATTTCCTAAGAAGATTGTTCTATGAAGGGTAAAAATCCAGGGTTTAACATACTCAGGGAAGAGGGGCTCCCAACCACTCATTGAAGGAGCCAAGCTCACTGGGGCGGTTTTTCGAAGTAACCCCTACCCAAGAGAGGGCAGTCCGTCACCACGGCCCCACCAAGGTGCAAGTTGAATAGATGGTGCCCAATACACATCATCTGGTTCATGAGGACTACTACCAGAAAGCGGGATTCGAACTCACGACCGGGTGCTTTGGGGGTGAGTTCCACTTGCCTCGCACGATTTGCACACGCGTGTGCCCGCATCTAGTCAACAATGAAGGGAACACAGCTGATCTTAAAGAGAAATACTTGGCTTACAGTTAAGAGGCATTTCATCAAACACTTTCCCCGCAAACCAAAACAGAGTATTAACATAAAAAAAATGGGACAAAATCAATACCTGCTTGGCGGCGAGTAGCTCGCGGCACTGCTCTTGCAACGCCGACAAATCCTCCTGCACCTTTTTTATCCGAGAAACCAGCTTCATCGGATTCGCCTGCACAAGTAACCATTCAAATTTTCCGAAACCCTAGAACTTAAATCTGGGAAACAGAATACATTATAAAGGGGTGTTTGGTTACGTGGTCGGGGTAGATCTGCTGGAACTCCTTTTCGAGTTTGTGTTGGACCACAGTGAGGTCGTGGTTGGCCTTGGTGAAGAGGTTTACCAGTCCGTCTACCGCTTGGTGGTGGTGGCTGCTGTGGAGATGGTTGTGGATAGAGTGCCCCATTCTCTCTCTCTCTCTCTCACACGGTCAGGTTTTTGGCGAGATTTTGAATTTTGGGAAGCTTCAGAACCGGGGAACCAGGGTTGTATTGGGGGAGTTGAGTAATTTTGACTTCAACTAGGCCCCGTTTGGGTCTGTAAACAGTTTTGTTAGGAGAACATTTTATTTTTGATAATGCAGGGTGTTTCAGGCCAGTTTGCGCACATCTTGAATTAATCTCTGCAGTTGTTTCACATGCTAACGCGTGTAGTGAGATGGGCCCAAGTTGTTTCACATGCTAACGCGTGTAGTGAGATGGGCCCAACCGTTGTTAGACAAGAAAACAAAACATGAGAGAAAAGAATGGAGCAAACACCTAGGGGTATCTACAATGCTATAATAAAAAATTGGAAACCAAAAGTTACCACATCAATTTTTGATTATTTATTTAAGAGATTGCTAAGGTTAACAATACAGATGTCTACAATGACATAATTAAAATTAGATAACCAAAATTTATCGCATCATATTTTCAAACTACAGAAAACTAAAAACTGTGAATAGTAGAAAACAGAAAACTAAAAACTGTGAACAGTAGAAAATAGTTTTGAAACTAGTTAAAAACTTTACTAGAAATAGAGAGTTTTTGAAACTATTTTTTGGGAAAAAACTATTTAAAAAAAGCTGTTTTCTAAAAAAAATAATTTTTTAGTAAACAAATTTTTTCCAAAAATATTGTTCGAAAAGAAAGAGGGAGAGGAAAATGAGAGAGATAAAATATTTTTATATAATGATTAGTGTATTTGATTGAGAATATGTAGAATCTACTCCATAACTCAAAATTTGATTATTTTTAAAGAGTTCGTTAAGTTTGATTAAGCATTGTAAATCGTATTTTGAACAAATATTTTTAACTTTAAAAATATTTTACTTTTGATTATAACATTGTGAATACTCTAAGTATCAGGCTAAAAACACTTGGCCGATGCTTGGGGTTGTACATTTTTGTTGGTCTCTTATATTTACCATTCCGCTAACAACTTTTTTCATTTTTTCTGATTTTGTCTTTATTTAATTTTTTTTCCTGTTTGTTAATTTTGTACCTCACTTTTTTGGTTTTCCGATTCGTTTTGTCAAGACAAATTGAAAAAGGATAAATTTTTTACTTTTATCCAAATATTTTGAGAAATAACCACTTTGAGGGAGTGTTTATGTAGACAATATCTTAAGGAGTAAAAGAATAGTAAAAAGAGGAACACTACTGGTCCAAAAAAACAACCAAAAAACAAAAAAAACAAACAAAAAGCAGTCGCAAGTAACCAAAACACCATTAGATTTATCGATCACACTCGTGAAGGTAGATGAATTATTGTCAATTAGTACAAAAAACAGAACTTGACTCGAACCAATTTGCAAAACGCCGTCAGATTCATTGATCACACTCATGAGTGTGGGTGTATTATTGTCAATAGTGATAATTGTGTGATTTAGGTAAAAACTATGGACACTTAATCAGAAAGTGGGTGAATGCACTACAGCTTTTGGATCAAATGAATCTAAGCCATTCCAACAACTTGTCCTCGCACTACTGTTCTGTATAACAGAGATTGGTACATAAAACAGAACTTGACTCAAACTAATTTGCATCTGTGGGCAACGTAGAAGAGCCCAGACCCCGCGTGCGTCTCTCTCTCTCTCTCCAACCTTCCAGGAGGCAGCAATGGCGGATGGGGGAGAAGAAGAGAGAGTTCTGGAAGGACAGCTGGAGCTTCATTTACAAGAGCAAAGAGACTCTATCTCTGATCTCAAACAAGCCCTCGCTTCTGATCCCACCAACTCCGAACTTCTATCGGTTCTCTCTCTCTCTGATTCAATATTTTTAACGAGTTAGGGTTTTCAATTTTGTTCTTTTTTCCATATATTCCTATTTCTGTTCGCCTCATGATGGAGTTTATCGTTTCATTAGGTTCTCTCATCATTTTCAAAAAATCAGGATGTAATAGCACGCTTTACTTGGTAGCCCCCTTATGAACTGCCAGTTGATGGCACGTAGGATATTTCGAACCCTAAGTCGACACCAGGCCAATCCGTTGGGGTACTTGAGTTTATTGAACTTGGGATTATGCGGTCCAGCCGTAGTTGCGGGCCCAAATAAAGCAGAAGGGGGAAACATAACGCTGCATTTTAACAGGCAGAAATAATTTAGAGAGGCTTTTTTAGAGCATTGAGTTTGTTGAGGCCTTCGTAGCTCGACATCATAGTCTATTTTTAACCAATTTAATAGTTTCTAAAATTTTGTCTGTTAAAAGTTGGAACCCTGTTTTCTCCTCATGAGATGCTGTTGTAGAAGTTAATATATCAGCATGTCTCTTTGTCAAGTTGATGGCGGCATTACGGGAGATAATTTTGTGTTGATCCATTTTGAGTGGTGGTTATAATCTTCCAGGAATGCAGTTGATTTGTAGTACGACTTGTTTTTGACTTGTTTCTAAGTTTAAAAATCTATCTCTTTTATAAGTATTGCCATATCTTGGACTGGTTCGGTCCATAAAATTAGGGTGGATGCTACTTCAGTTGTTATGTTCTATTAAGTTAAGGCCTTAAGGGATATGATTTTGCCACTTCCTTTTTTGTTAACGCCACTCCCTTGCAAGTGTATTTTTGCACCAAAAATACATTTGCAGGGGAGTGGCATTGACAAAAAAGGGAGTGGCAAAATCAGCAGCCTAAGTTAATGCTTTTGGGTATTGTTTTGGACCTTTTGGTTATTGTACTCCTTCCCTTGCTCCTCTACTCTACTGTCCTTGCATGAGGCTTTGGCATATTTCGAAATGGAACAATGCAAATGACCCTTGTACTATCCGCTGGCAGTGAACCTGGGAATTGTTGCTGGCAAATATTTGTGGGCACCTTTTTCATTTCTGGTGAAACCTCAGGTGCTGTACTTTAGTGAGCTATTATGGGAGTTTCTTTTGTGACATTTACAAATTCCCTGCCGTCATGATTGTCCAAGTGGGTGACATCCGCGTCTGCAAACACACACACTCTCTCTCTCTCTCTCTCATTTTGTACTTCATGTTTTCGTGCGTCTGTACTTTATAGACAAAACATGCCCTATCACAAAGTCAGATAGAAAACTGAACAATGCTATAGTCTCTGATGCTGCCTGTGTCCTTGTTTGACACGGTTGATAAGTATTTAATGTAGGAAAACTTGTGCTTTCTTAAGAACAGATTATTTCTTATGCCATAAGTTATGGTAATCAATTCATGAGAATCTTGTGGAGGCATTTATTTTGACATAGATGTGTTTTGTAAAAGTTCCTTGAAGTTTCTAATCTTTTATGTTTCATTGACTCAGGTTTATGAGGAGCTTGTTCAGGCTATCAAGGAAGCGGAGGAAGGGCTCTTTCATTTGAAACGGGCAAGGTTGTTGCGGGAAGCTGATTCAATTTTACAGGATTCCAAATACAGTGCTGAGGATGTCAAAGCAGAACCTCTTGATCCAGCAAAAGTTGAAGCAGAACCACTGGAGGATGAAGGTTTCTATGTTGGATCGAAATGTAGATTCCGCCACACTGATGGACGTTGGTATAATGGTCTTATTATTGGGCTAGAAGGATCTGATTCAGCAAAGATTTCTTTTCTCACACCAACATCGGAAAACATGTTGGTGAGCAAAATCTTCTGACTTGTTTGTTCTTCCTCTATCATTGGATTCATTGCTCCTTCCGGTTTCAAGTTGATTTTCTATTTTAAAAGATGCATAAGATTTCTATTGACGTCTTTGACCTAGAAAAGAAAAAAAGATTTCTAGTGACTTGGCATCCTCCAAAATTAGGATACGATTAACTGACAATTATTGGTTATCTTATTTTCTGCTAGATGTGAATATGTTGTCTCTTTTGATGTTGAGGTGTTAGCATTAAGTAGACAAAATGTTACTGAACTTCATGAGATGCTAGCTTTTAGACGATGCCTTCACTATTCAAATTAGCTGCTCCCTCACCCCCCCTCCCTCCCTCCCAGAAGCACACTCCTTGTACTCGATATTGTTTTAGTTAGTTCTTGGGGCCAACACCATAAAATCATTTTGGGCAAAACCCACTGCCCCCCTGGTTTGGGACAGGATCCCTTTACGTCCCCAATGTTAAAAATTGCCATGTTTGTGCCGCTTGTCTTTGGACTAGAGTGCAATGTTAACCCCATTAATGGCATAGTAAATTGATCCTAGTACTTCAGTGTCTCCTTCTTTTACCTTCTCATATCTTCCTTTTCTCTCTCCACTTGTTTAAGCCAGCTTACCCAATAATGCTGCTTACTAATCCAGATTCATGTTATTCTTAATCAAACTTTTGACCTACGTTCTAATTTCACATCCAGTTATGCTTATGTACATACTTCATATATTTCTGTGTATGTATACATACTAAAAAACATGCGTGAGTGTACCCATATGTGTATGTGAATGTATGGACAGATGCAATAGTCTAACTTTGGGGATTAACATTTTGTTGACCATTTTACCCAATAACTGTACCATTTTACCCAATAACTGTACGATGGATCTGCTAAGCTTTTTAAGAACCTGAAAATCATTTCTATAGCTATTTTATTAGTCACAGCCAATCCCTAGCAACAGTAAGTTGGTGATTGAACCATATGTGCGAGAAAGTCACAAACTATTACAGCAAGATAGGCATCCAAGAACAAGAAGAAAGAACCTAGATCCAGCTTTTTAATAATTCAGTGAATTGTGTACTGACAAAATGTGCAAAACATGATATATGGTACTTTGATAGGATTCTTATCATATGATAATTGCATACGTATGTGCCCCAAACGTGTCATGTCCTCCAATTTCTGGAGATTAAAGTGTTGGTGTCGTGTCCGTGTCATGTCTTGTGTCTGTATCGGTACTGCATAGAGTTTGTTATTCAGTTACGATTTCATTTTTTCGTGATAATTAGTTTTTGGTAAGTGGCATTCAACTATGGTGACGTGGATATCTACATAATAGAATGCGGAATGTAGGTGTCCTATTTTCCATGAATTCTTCATCTGTTGATCCTCAGATTCTGAAGGAGATTTCAATCATATTATACATGTCCTTTCACACTTGCACTTGTCATGTTATTTGTGGTTTTCTTGAAGTTTTAGTCTTTTGTTCAATTGTTCGTTGAATGTATCATTATGTCATCCACTTTGATGCACGTATCGGCCTCTCTGTTAAACACGTTAGTCTTATGATCACAGTACTAATTTTGCGCATCTCTTCAACCCACGCCCACTTTGAGGGTATTTTTGTATTCCATCAATTTTCCATAACCTGCTACAATTTGCTTTTGGTGTCAAGTAGAATTTATTCGAGAAGCCATTAGAGGAGAATGGCACCTCCGCACAGCTATATACAGAAGGAAAAAGATGGAAGCAAAATAATTTGCCTTTAGAGAGAATGCTAGGGTGTAATATCTTGGGCTTGAATGTTCCTGACCTTCATATCCACAGTTAAGGATTCTGCTGGTGATAATGCATAGTTAAAATTAGGTCACCTCATTGGATTCCACCTTTATGGATTGGCAAGCCAAAATTTGTTAGCTTGTTGATGACTATGTTTGTCACATTTCCTCCACTGGACCTTTACATGACACGGTGGTCTACCGATTCCCCTCATTCTTAATTCCAACATTCGTGTTCATCCGTGTATTTTAATGCCCAAACCCAATTACAAGAGTTGGGTTTCTTGGTAAATGTCGTTAGTGTAGTCAGTTTAGTTATAATCTAGTGTACGTGCTTCTTATGGCTATCTACAAGTGACTGGTGCTGTTTCTGGCCAAGGAAAAAGAAAATATAACAGTGGTAAGATAACAAAACTTTGAATGCTGAACCACAGCTTGCCAATTCTTTTGGCAGCATTATAGATTTTCTTGATCAAATCAGCATTACGTTCCACTGGTTTTAGTCGCATCACTTACTAATACTAGACCACCCTAGTGCAGATATGCAAGTTCTCTCTACAGCAACGGTGCCGATTTGGTACTAACTGCCGCCTATCACATGGTATGTCACAATAATGTCTTGTTATCCAAAAATATAAGGTTTTTGGAAGTCCTGGTACTTGATTTTTTTGTTTTGTTATTTCCGAAAACTGATTAATTCTACGAAATTCCTGCATATTCCTGTCAACAATCTAGAGTTCAACTGTCTGTGAAATATGAAGGAATTGCTTTCCTCTTATTTGAGCAGCTAAAGGAACTTGTTTGTGGTAAAATTCCTTTTTCTGCTCCCATCAGAGGAAGAGGATTTTCAAGTCGCTTAATCTGCTTGATGATTCAGCTGATGCTACTCCAAGTTGGCCAGAGATGAAGTTCCATAATTTTGCTCAACTCTATGGTGTCATTACGTTTCTTTACTGAATTATCTCCTGCATTTGAAAGGCATTCATGTTGACTATTAATAGATGTATGATTGTGTCAGTGTCTCATTTGCTTTTGTAGTTGCACCAACCATCTCAAAATAAGGTATTTGCACCAGGTGTTGACATCCCACTAACTTCCCTCAAGAAGTATATCCCCACTGCATGGGCGCAGTCGCTGGTAGGGTCCAGTATTTGGGCAGTCTGTGATAGTAAAACTGGCATTTGGAGGGAAGCTGAGCTTGAATCCTGGGATGATGAACTCAGAATGGCGCACATCGTTTTTGGTGACGACGGAGCCTCTACCAAACTTGGCATTGAATCTATCACATTGTCCAAATATGCAGACATGACCGATGAAGAAAACGACTCGAGTTCAGAACAATCTGATGATGGCAGCGAATATGAAGATGACGATCCGGAGGGCTTAGGATTCCATGAAACCACTGCCCTTCGTAATGGCATCCAGACAGAAACTGCCATTTTTGCGAAGTGGGAGAATCACACCAGAGGCATAGCATCTAAGATGATGGCTAACATGGGTTACTGCGAGGGAATGGGTTTAGGCGTATCTGGGCAGGGAATGGTGGACCCAATATCTGTGAAAGTTCTTCCACCAAAGCAATCTCTTGATCGTGCCCTCGAGTCTAGAAAAGACGGTGAGAGTAAAGAGGAACAGGGGAAGAAACGAAGTAGAGGGGGGAAGAGAAAACGCGATAAGAAGTTTGCAGCAGCAGCTAGAGCCGCCAAGGAGGAAAAGGAATCAGAGCCGGACGTTTTTAGTCTTATCAATACCCAACTTGCAATGCATAGTGAAGCTATGAATGGAAGAGGAGAGAAGAAGCAGAATAATGGACTTGGAGAAGGAAAGAAGCAAGATAGGCGGGCTATCCTTGCTTACGACGACGAGGTTAAGGAGCTGAGAATGAGAGTGGAGAAGCTGGAAGAAATGGCGAGTCGGAACAAGAACGAAAAGGTGGTTTATGAGGCTGCAATGAGGAAGCTGAGTGAGACTCGGAAATCGTTGGCGGAGGCGGAGGCCGCTCATGCATCAGCTTCAAATGCAGTTGCTAGCAAAGAAAGGGAGAAAAGGTGGCTTAAATTTTGAGGGATGGAATTTTATGTTGTTTATTTTTGAATCGTGAATGTATTATCCGGGATTGCTTCCGAACTCTACAATTAGGTTGCTTTATCAGTGTCATTGTGGCAAATCCTAGTACTTTTAATAGCTCAAATAAGTTCTAAAAATAACTGTAAATTTGAGTTTAAAAGAGTTAATTATTTTTTTTTTGTCAAATAAGTTAGAAAAGTTGAATTTATGATAATTTACAACTATTGCTTAAATTTATGATAATTTAAAACTATTGCCTAACACGATTCATCATTTTTTTATGCAAAAGTTCAATTATTTTACAAATTTCAAGTTATTGTCTCAATGGGAAAAGACTATTAACACAACGAGATTGTCTTTTACACAGAAGGTGACCGTGTACTCGATGTTAACACGCTAGCCAATAGAAAGTACATCAGAGAATGTTTGATGAATAGTGGGACATGGTTAAGGAAGCCAATTAACTTAACCGATTTAACCATGGCTGAACTTAGCAACAGCATTAAAAAAAATAAAAAAGATTAGCTAAGTAATTTAATCTCTAACACAACAACATACGCAACATGCTTATGTGGCACTGTATTATTGGACGATATAATAAGACATCTTATCTATTGTCCAATGATATTGTGCCATCTTAACATGTTGTGTTGTTTGTGTTTAATTATTGTGATAGTATCATACCTCTCGGGTTCATAGTACAAAGTTGTTTGGACAAAAAAGCCACTGGCTTTTTTGCAAAAAATAGCCAAATAAAGACGAAAATAAGTCAATAAGTCAATTTTTTCGGTTTTATTCATTAAAAAAAAGGATTTCGATCAAAAATTTTTACTTTTCAAATTCCTCTTGTCATGAGGATGCAATAATCTCAAAAAAATGATGATAAGACAAGTGATACGAAAAATTTTTAAATAAGGACAAAAAAATAAGTCACTTAACTTATTTAGCCGAACAGTAGTTGGATGAAAACTCTACCTCTCTCTCCCTGGTATTCCTTCCCTATAAATAACCAACCAATCTTAATGATCTCTAGTCTGTCCTCTCTCTCTCTCTCTCTCTCTCTCTCTCTCTCTCTCTGACTAATATGGCTCTCAAGTTTCAGTTCTGGCCTGTCCTCTTCCTCAATCTTTTTCTCCTCCTCTTGCTTCAAACAACTCCGTCATCGGCTAAACACTGGAGCAGGTTAGAGAGAGAAGATCAGTTTGTTTGGGCTGAAGATGAGCACTTCGGAATCTGGGGTCCGTTGTTGCCTTCGGACCCAGGACTTTCCGATCTTTCTGAATCACTCAACAAAGCCGGGTACAAGTTCATGCCATGGTTTGTCGAGAACAAGCTCATCCCAGCCGTTCGTCACGCTTATGGCTACAACGGCACAATCACCATCTTCGTGCCACAGGATTTAGCCTCCTTCAAGCGCTCACTCTTCGATCCCTTGCCCGACACAAAGATCCTTCGACAGGTTGTCCCGCTGAACCTAGACCGCCACACGTTCGGAACCAACTTTTCAATGGATTCCACCTTCCCTACTTTCTCACAGGATTTTACAAATCCTAGTTTTGAACTTTCGGATCATATAAGAATCACTCAACCGCTTATCGACGACTCCGAAGGGACAGGAGGTGGACCAAAAGCTTCTATCAATAACGTTCCGATCATGGACTGGGAACTCTACAACGACGGCAGCGTGATAGTCCATGGCGTTCCTCGTCTTTTCCAAGATCCAATGGACTTGCAACATTCTATTGAAAGGCGGAAAAAGGATTTCGAAAAGGGAGACAAAGAAATATGGTTTGGCTTGCATATTCCAAAGCCATACCAAGTTTATTCCGAATACAAAATTTCAAGTTCGGGTTGAGTTCGAACAATAAATCTCAAAAAATTTCAAGCTCAAGCCAAACTTGAACACGCTTAATAAAGAGTCAAGTCAAATTTGAGGAATGATGATGTCTCTAGTAAATAAGAGTATCTGTTTGCTTTTATTATGTTTTTCTTTTCTTCGATATATGTAGATGAGTTCATGAGTTTAATCAATTTATGTTTATTAAGCTTCTTTTTTTATAAATAAATTTATGTTTGGTTACTTGAGTGTGATTGAGAATAAATCAGTGACGACTACAAAACTAAGTTAATCGAAAGTCTTATCTTCGATAATCAGTTTATATTCTACTGATTACAAACGTTTAATTGTTAGAGCTTGAATAGAACGTCAATTACAAATCAATTCCAAGTTGGAACACATCTCTGTTTACCAATCTTGCAATAAATTTCCTCAACATCAATGGATTTTGATGATACAATAACGAAATACCTTCGATCAATCATCAACATGAATTTTTTCGTGTCTGATGTTTCATGTGTTGTAGTAACAATTAACAGTCGCAATCATCGAAATTAACCCTATGAGGGCACACAATGGACCTAACCAAAACGGTCCAGATAGTGAAAAGGGCCGGATCGAGAGGAGCTGCCCAGCATCCAAACGAAAACAATCGCAAAGTGGCTCCACAAAAATGGTGAGATGTGACAAACGGAATTAATCATTCGTCTTGACGAGAGGAATTAGAAAAATATACAAATATGTACTGGGTCAAGATGAATCAGAGAAATATAAAAATATGGACCGAAGCAAAAGAAAAATTCATATAAGAAAATACTTAAAAAAAAAGAAGAAGCCAATTGTTTGGTATTTTTTTGCTTTTAGTGAATTTCCTTTTTATTTTGTTCATAGTTTTTAACTTTTTAAACACTACTTGTCGAAACGAACGAATCATATGAAAATTTAGAAAAGACAAAAAAAAATAAAATAAAAAAGACAGAAAGATTAAGACCATGTAGCCCACCCATCCAATCACCTCTTGCCAACTCAACAAATCTACAACGAAGCTGGGAGAATGACGGAAAAGCCCTTGTTGGTTTTGAACATGGTTGAAAATCACTCATCGTTATTATTATTCATCTGAAGTCTCAACCACTAATTTCTCAATTTGGGACATGCTTGGGATTACTATTCGGGATGCGTAGAGTTGTTGATCCCCGCTCTAACTTTTTTTCCCCAATCCCGTTGCGGATTTAAGATCCGATTGGCGCGGTGTGCTTCGTTGGCTTTTCAGCGTGGAAAGAATTTCACTCCTACTACAACTCCTAATCTAAAGTTCTGCCCCCTTTTATTTTCCCTTTTCCAGATAGTAAATAGGGCCGGATCGAGAAGAGCTGCCCAGCATCCAAACGAAAACAATTGCAAAGTGGCTCCACAAAAATTATGAGAAGTGGCAAACAGATTTAATCATTCGTCTTGACGAGAGAAATTTGAGAAATATACAAATGTATACTGAGTCAAGACGAATCAGATAAACATAAAACTATGAACCGAAGTAGAAGAAAAATTCATATAGTTTATCCAAAATAAAAAAAAATTCATATAAGAGAACACTTCCCAAATTTCTCAATTCGGAGAGCATGTTGGGGATAACTATTCGGGATGCTCTATTTATTCTTTTTTGTCACATTAATTGTATACATCAGTAGGGTATTAGCTAGCGGATTATTCGGGATGCTTTGAGTTATTGATCCCGCTCTAACTTTTTCTCCCCAATCCTGTCGCGGATTTGTTGATCTGATTGTCGCGGTGCTTCATTGGCTTTTGAGCGTGGAAAGAATTTCACTCCTACTATAACTCCTAATCTAAAGTTCTGCTTCCTTTTATTTTCCCTTTCGTGACTGGTTTCCTTGCCTATAAATAATACTAAGAACAAAACCTATTGTCCTCACAGCTCGTGCAATCCAGTACTCACTCTCTCTCTCTCTCTCTCTCTCATGGCTCTCAAATCCCAGTTGTTGCCTTTCCTCTACCTCAATCTTTTTCTACTCTTCTTATCTCAAGCAACTCCAATTGCGGTTCATAATTGGCCTGTAGATAAGTACTTCGGAAGTTTACAGAAGACGATCCCTTGCCAAGACGCGGGGCCTTCTATCCCTTGGCAAGACGCGGGGCGTTCTAGACTCTCAAGATTACTCAATGAAGCAGGGTACAGAGGAATGTCATGGTTTGTCGAGAAAGAGCTCATCCCAACCGTTCGATCTGTTTACGGCTACAACGACACAATCACCATCTTTGCACCAAAGGACTCTGCCTTTTACTCCTACGAGGGTGAAACGAATGTTCTTCAACAGGTTGTCCCACTGAACCTCGATCGCCTCACGTTCAAATCGAACTTCTCGAAGGATTCCACCTTCCCTACTTTCTCACAGGATTTTACAAACCCTAGTTTTCAACACTCTGATCACATAAGAGTCACCCGACCGCTTATCGACGATGCTACAGGGGGAAAAGCCGGGAAAAACGCAAAAGCTTGTATCAATAACGTTCCCATCGCAAATTGGGAAATCTATAATGATGGACGCGTGATAGTTCATGGGGTCCCTCATCTTTTCGATGATCCTCGCCGCTTTAATAATTACCATGAATTATACGGGGAATTGTGATCCGATGAGGTGATTTAATTTGAAAGCACGCAGATCGTTAATTAATTAAGCTTGTTTTGCCGTACGTCTTAGAGTCCCAGCAGCAACTCAAAATAAAGGTTTTTATTTTACTTCTTAATTAATTGGTTTACATTTGTGCTTTAGTTTGCGGGTATTTGTTTTTATTGGATTAATTCCCTTACTAATTTGCCTTTAGTTCAACCGGGCAGGTGTTTGAATCAGATCCATGTCATTTGGATATTTTGGCTTTATTTGCTCTTTTTCGAACTTTTTTCTTAGTTTTTATGATGATAATATGCCAATGGTTTTAGACTTTTAGTATTGTATTGTCAAATACTAATGGATACCTGTGCTTGAAAGTACGTCATAACGCATTCTAAGAAATGAAGAATCAAACCCAACTTTATCAAATAAAAAATAAAAAATGGATACAATGATTGTTTTTAATTAACTCGAATTCACATGAGGTGAGTTCCGTGTATGTGTATATCCCACCTCATATGAGGATTTTTACCTCCTCCCAACAACATCTACTTATTGAAATTCCAAATTTATAGAATAGTCTAACACGACATATGTTATCAAAACAATGTAATTCCATTAGTTGCATCCAGGCACAGCAAAATAAGAACTTTAGCGGAACGAAACCTGACATAAAACTTGAATTATCGTTTAACATAAGAGTTTCCTTAAGCTAACATACCAAGAATTCTCGCTTTATTGACTATAACCTTCTCAAATAAATAACCGAGATAGTAAAGAGTTGACATAGTGAGATGGAGTGGACACATCTCTAATTTGTGTACCAAATTGTTGACACCTGAAAAATGGCACAGGGGACGTGTTTTCTTTCTTTTTATCTGCAGTTCCCTTATGCTTTTCCTTAGCTTTTGTTGTAGCCTCTTGTTTATCCTTTCCGACAAAAAAGTGTAAGGTTATATCAAAACTTTTAATGTGTAAACCAAGAGGTTATGACATGAAGAACTGAAAGTTTATTGTACAGGAATTGGCTATACACAGGGCATGACAAAAGAACCCATATTCTATCACGCCTAATAAATAATAATCGATTTATTAAACCAATCGAACCAATCAAAAGGTTGAAACTTTTTTGTCAGGTATCCAACAACTAAACTATATAATTAGTGTTTGCGTTAGCATTAAAATATGACATTAGCAGAAGGAAAAAAAACCCAAAGCTGGTTGGTTGCATTAGCAGTATAGGTACAACATAGGCCACATAAATTTTTCACGGGAAAACTTCAATGAATCCCTAATTTCGGGCTGATGCAGTGAGTGCTTCTTTGTGCACCGACGAGTGCGTTTTGGGAGAGAGAGAGAGACACCATAACTATGGAGAAAGAGAGGAGACTGTTTACACCCATTTTTGGCCAAAAATCAAGAGATGAATTTACGGGCCGAGCGGTGGCCTCAAATGCGAGGCCTTATCCTCGAAAATCCGTACGGCCAACTGCCCACGAATTGGGGCCGGTTCATAAGAAAGAACAAGGCCTATGAAGTAGGCCCAAATCAATTAAATGCCCAAAGTTGGGCTTACATGTAACAAGGGCTACGAGGTAGGACCAAATAATTGTAGGCCATGGTTTTTCACTGGATTAAAGGGCTCAGAAGGCTTACAATAGCTCAAAGGCCCAAGAAGCGCGGGCCCAACTGGTGCTAAGGCCCACCGTTTTGATCAACTCCGTTTAGGGCCTAGGGAAAGCGAGTTAAAGGGCTGGAAGCTGCTCACAAGCAGCTCAAAGGCCTTGAAGCTGCTCACAAGCAGCTCGAAGGTCTGGAATATTCTTACTAAAAGCAGGCCTGGGTAAGCTGCTCACAAGCAGCTCAAGGTCTGAGCTCGTGGGACCCTGCTTTTCAGTATGATGCAAGGGTAGCAACAGGTGGCACGCATGCAGCCCATGAATATATCTTTCAGACCTCAGCAAGCTGCTCACAAGCAGCTCTCCCAAACTTGGCTGAGTTGTGAGTCTCGAGAGGAGTCAAATCCAAGGAGTTTAAGGGCCCACAAGAGATGGGAGGTCCAATGAAGTGATAGGAAAATTGGTCTTCAGCAGTGGTGGGCCCGGAGGAAATCCATTCAAGCCATAGCTTGAGTGTTGAAGCAGCTCAAAGGCCTGGATATTTCATAAGCTGACATTCTTTTTGCAGGGAGAATATGGGCTTCTCAGGCCTTTGCCATTCTCTTGGAGTAAAAGGCACGTTTTGTTCAGAGATTAGTCCCTCATTGGACCATTTTCGAAGTTGCTCAAAGCAGCCTCTATTGAAAGGCCACTTGGCAGGCATGCATTGGGGTATTGTGAAGCAGCTCAAGGCTTGGGCCTCCTATAATTATCAGTTTGTGAGGCCTTAGTAAAGGTCCACGACCTCAAAGCTCACAGCTTATTGCAACTACATTTACCATTTCTTTCAAGCATTTCTTGTATTCACTTCGTAATATTTCAAGTTTTACCTCTTTTCTTGTAACCAAGCTTCGTTAAACCATCAATGGAGTTTGTTTGATCCTTGTTTACTGCATTATCTTTCTTTC
The DNA here is from genome assembly GCA_014282245.1 of Rhododendron simsii. Lineage (NCBI taxonomy): Eukaryota > Viridiplantae > Streptophyta > Magnoliopsida > Ericales > Ericaceae > Rhododendron > Rhododendron simsii. The sequence goes on from CM024954.1 coordinate 39,328,978, forward strand.
CATTGTTCTAAGCAACGAGTAGAAAATATTTAAGTCCTTAGCCCGACAAGGCAACCAACGAACCGTTACGAGGCCTTACCCTTTAGGCCAAGCACAATCACTCGATAGAAGTCAGGTTTTGAGGCACGAAGGCCTTGAAAGCACTTTGGACAGACTTGTCCTGGCACGCCCTCGCATTCCCAAGCCATTCCGGTTTCGATACTTTTTGTGGAGAAACATTTGGCACGCCCGGTGGGACCTCTTATCGTTAAAGGGTGATCATGGCGAAGAAAGACAACCAGAAAGGCGCTTCAATTCCTGGTCTTGCAGAAGACCCAAGCGTCCAGCAACGAACTCGTGATGAGCTAGGCAGAGGCCTTGAACAGCCTCTCCTCAGCGTCCAAGACCTGAATGAGTCTATGGGCAGTGTAAGAAATTATATGCTGGAGACCAACCGCGAAATGTCACAGGAAATTTCTCAATACGTTGGTTCAGCAATGACAGAGATTCGAGATTCAAACCTGCACCTTGCAGCTTCTATGGGGTCACTCACAACCAACGTGAATGCGGTGTCCGCATCCATGGGTGACTTGGTGGCCATGATGAAGGAAGAAAGGAGAGCAAAAGGCCTTGCTGACTTGCCCCCTCAAACACCCGTGGTACCCCACTTCGGGGTGTTTAATGGTTTTTCTGGACGTCCACCCCATGGGGGCTACACTTCACCTCAAACACACGGATTCCAGGCTTCTAGTTCAGGTGGAGGTTCGGCTCACGGCGGAGCACATCACCAATCTCAAGACCCAACAGGCCAAAACCCATTAAGGCCTGTTGAGAATTTGGATAGGCGTTTCATGATGGGGGGAAGCCCCACTCCACGTCCTGCTTTTGGAAACCAAAATGGCGGGCCTCCTCCAATGGGTGGAGGCCATATTCCCCATATGGCGCCCCACGCAGGATTCGTACAGCAAGATGCTCGGGGGGCATGGCACGGCCAGCAGCAGCCAGCCAACGCTGTGCAGATCAGGCCGCCACCCCAGGAGCATGTAAGGCCTCCTCCCCTCGAGCAGGTGCCCGGCAGAGACCAGATCATAGCACTGCTCCAGGAGCAGTTAGGTCCAGAATTTAGGCCTATGGGGAGGCCTATCTATACCAAGCCCCACTCGGACGAGGCTGATCAACTACCGTTCCCAAAAGGCTTTCGAGTACCGGAGTTCCATACTTTTTCAGGGGAAATCGCGAAGGAATCAACGGTGGAACACGTGGCTCGATTCCAAGTCCAATGTGGGGAGGCCGGGTCTAAGGATGAATGGAAGTTGAGGTTGTTTCCCAACTCCTTGACTGCCACTGCCTTTACGTGGTACATAAATTTATCTCCCAACTCCATCCAGACCTGGCGGCAAATGGAGGATGCTTTCCACCAACAATTTTATAGGGTGGAGCCAGAAGTTACAATGGCAGACCTTTCAAGCTTGTGCCAGCTGCCAGACGAAGGAGTGGAGACTTATCTGGCCAGATTCAAGAAGGCTAGATTTAAGTGCAAGGTCTCCCTGCCCGAGAGGGAATATGTGCGTTTGGCCTTAAACGGCTTAAGCTTTGAGCTGAAGAAGAAGTTTTATGAGGCAGAGTTCAGGGATCTCTTTGAGTTGTCAGCCAAAGCAGCAAGATACGAGCGGATCTTAAGGCAGGAGCAAGACCGTATGGCCGCCTCGAAGGGAACCTACTATAGGGACCCCAATTATGAGGTGGCCGCGATGGAGCCCGGGTATGATGCGGAAGTGGCTGTCGCAGAATTGATCAACAAGAAGCCTTACTTCTTAAAGGCTGGCAGATTGGAGAAGGCAGACTTCACATCGTCTTCAGGCAAGTCAAACCGGGTTTTCACGTTCGACATTACCAAGGCTGAAGCAATCTTCGATCAGCTGATGGCCGATAAGCTTGTGAAGCTTCATCCAGGCCATAAGCTTCCTCCGGTGGAAGATTTGAAAGGCAGGGAGTATTGCAAATATCATAATTCGTGGAGCCACACCACCAATAATTGTATGGTCTTCCGAAATGATATTCAGGATAAGATCGAACGTGGAGAGTTCAAGTTCGAGGCAAAAGATAAGAAGGCCATGGGGGTGGATGCAAATCCATTCCCGACAGGCCTGAGTACGAATATGGTGTCCTTCAACATGAGGGGCATGCCAAGAAGCTCTCCAAGGCCTAAGATCAGTTTAGGGGAGCCATCTAGGCAGGCGCAGAGGCCTACTTATGAAGACCTCTCTTCTGAGGAAGATGCCAAAAGGCCTCGTCGGGTAAGACAGACTGAGCAGCGGCCATCCCGGTGGAGTAGGCCTGCGTCAGAAATTAAGAAGTTCTTCACACCAAGATGTTCGCTGGTTTGTAACGAGTGCGGACAGACAGTCGAACCGTCCAGACCACAGCTCAAGAGCGTGGTGGTGAGGCCTCCAGAGTTTAGGCCTGATCAAAGGCCAGAACCGCACGAGCGTCCATCTGTTTTTTCACGCCTCCGGTCCGGTCGAGGGAGTGATACGAGGCGTGACTATGAATTTGAGGCCTCTTCCTCGGCGGAGAGGAGGCCTAGGACCGTGAAACCTAAAAACACTCCTCCAAACGAGTGGTCCCGAGTTGAACATCCTAAGTTCCCTGCAGAAAGGCCGCCTTTATCCAGGTCACAGAAGCGGCGTTATCAAAGGTTTAGGCAGGCCGCTCGAAGGGCAGATGGAGGAACGAATTGGGAAGGAATGCCTGAGGAAGAACCTTTGGAAGACCTGGAAGCTTTGAAGCAAGGTGACATGGAGGTGGAATTCCACAAGGAGGTAGACGTCACGGGCAACAAGAAGGGCAAGGAGAAGATCCCGGTTCTAAAGAGTCTTTCTTGTTCAGAGGAGGATGAGGCGCCCAGGCCTAGAAGGGAACGCAAGCCCAAGGAGAGAGTGGTGGAGGAGGCACTCACTGTGCCTCCAAGCCAAGTAAGAATACTTCAAAGGACTGAGTTGTTACCCAACGCTCCTACTCCAAAGACGGGTGGTCAACCGGCCTCGGGGGGCAAGCAGGGCTTGAACCCTTTAGCCAAAGAATTTAGGCCCTCTCGAGGCCTATCGAAGCCTTGCAACATGGTCTTTATCATGCCAGAAGAAGCAGCGGCTAAGGAACACCAACTTTCTGTCATGGAAGGCGACGTAGAGGAATTGGGGGAGACGGCACAGATCTTGGAACAGTCTTCCAGGCCTGTGGAAGCTGTCTCGTCTGTGATTATCTTGAAAGAGAAGGCTGAGAGGGAGCAGGCCGAGAAGGCCGCTTGTGCCATTTTCGAGAAACCAACTTCAAAAGCGGCCAACCACATCAAACCCTTGTACATCTCAGGTTGTTTGGATGGAGTACCTGTCAATCGTTTGCTTGTAGATAATGGTTCGGCTGCCAACCTAATCCCTAAGTCCATGATGTACAAGTTAGGAAAGACCGATCAAGACCTCATTGCTTCCAGTGCAAGCTTGACTGACTTCACCGGAGGCGTCACTGCTTGCCAAGGTATCTTAATCATGAAGTTAACGGTCGGGTCCAAGACGCTCACCACTCCTTTCTTCGTGGTCGATTCTCGGGCATCGTACAATGTCCTATTGGGAAGGGACTGGATCCACGCATGCATGGCAATCCCTTCAACCCTGCATCAATGCATAGTATTCTGGAACCAAGATGACGTCGAGGTGGTATGGGCAGATCGTAGACCTTTTCTCGCTTCTACAAACCATGCAGAAGCCATGTTGTATGACCCAGACGTTGGCCCAATGAAGGTTGCAGGCCTGGACAAATATGGCCGCCCCAAGACAGTTTCCCTCTCTCCACAGGCCTCCATAGACGAGTTAAGGAGGCTTTTCCAAGAGCTAGTCGGCCCAGAAAACCACAGGCCGATTGCTCCCACGACTCAAGCCATTTCCAATGTCAGTACAACCGATTGAACAAGAGAAGGACGTGGCTCTCCGGGCCATGATTACACGGTTTAGCTCGTACTTGATGGAGGAAAGAATGTTTAAGTTATGTGAAGAAGAAGGGCCCTCGCCGGTAGGAGCAGCGGAGTTCATTTATGAGGACGAAGGCCTTGCGAAAAGCCCTGACGTGATACAATTAGAGGACTTAGACGCAGCCCCAGCCAAGATGGACGACTTGAAGGCCGATGTTCAGGATCCTTTGGAAGAAATCAACTTAGGGGACTCTGAGCATCCTAGGCCAGTGTACATCAACCAGCTCTTGCCCGATGAAGTCAAAGAAAAGTTCATTCAACTCTTGACAGAGTTCAAGGTTTGTTTTGCGTGGGATTATGACGAAATGCCAGGCCTCCCAAGGGATTTGGTTGAACACAAGCTGCCAATTCAGCCGGGGTTCATGCCGTTCAAGCAACCTCCAAGAAGGATGTCAAGTGAGGTGGAACTGAAAGTCAAGGAGGAGATTGAGAGGCTTCTTAAGGCTGGCTTCATTCGAACGGCAAGGTACGTAACTTGGCTTTCCAATATTGTCCCGGTAGTCAAGAAGAATGGCAAGATTCGAGTTTGCATAGATTTTAGAAATTTGAACCTTGCTTCACCGAAAGATGAATACCCAATGCCATTGGCGGACTTGATGGTAGATGGGGCGGCAAAGCATAAAGTTCTGTCTTTTATGGACGGGCATTCGGGTTACAACCAGATTTTCATCGATGAGGCCGATACCGCCAAAACAGCATTTAGATGTCCAGGTGCTTTGGGGACATTTGAGTGGGTTGTAATGGCATTCGGCCTAAAAAATGCAGGGGCCACATATCAAAGGGCCATGAACGCCATTTTCCACGACTTTATTGGCCGTTTCATGGAGGTCTACATTGATGACGTGGTAGTAAAATCTCAATCCTATGATGAGCATTTGGGACACCTCCGGAAGGCTTTTCAAAGAATGAAAGAGTTTGATTTAAAGATGAATCCTTTGAAATGCGCCTTTGGGGTGTCCGCGGGAAACTTTCTCGGATTTTTGGTTCATCAGCGGGGAATTGAGGTCGACAAGAACAAGTCAAAGGCCTTGATGGAAGCAAAACCTCCGTCAACAAAGAAGGAGTTACAGCAGCTCCTCGGGTCCTTAAACTATTTGAGGAGGTTTATTTCGAACCTAGCAGGAAGAGTCAAGGCCTTTTCTCCGTTGCTGAAGATAAAGGACCGGGAAGACTTTGTTTGGGAGGCCTGTCATCAGGAGGCCTTTGAAGCAATCAAAGGGTATTTGGCACGGACCCCGGTTTTGATGCCTCCAATTAAGAATAAGCCGCTGAAGTTATATATCTCTGCGGCTGAAGACTCGATTGGAAGCCTGCTGGCCCAAGACAATGAGCAAGGCATGGAGCAAGCGGTTTATTATTTAAGTAGATTGTTGACTCCTTGTGAAAAACGATACTCTCCTATCGAAAAATTGTGTCTTGCCTTGTACTTTTCAGCTATAAAATTAAGGCACTACATGCTGCCCGTTTCTGTTTATATCATGAGTAAAACAGACTTGATCAAATACTTGCTAACTCGGCCTATCTTGAGAGGCCGAATTGGCAAATGGTCATTGGCCTTAATGGAATTTAGTTTTTGTTATGTTCCTCAAAAGGCGGTGAAAGGCCAGGCCTTGGCAGATTTCCTAGTTGATCACCCATGTTTGGAGGTCAACGACGAAGTCAGTCCAGGCCTGGACGCGATGGAAGTATCGGTAAAACCTTGGAAGTTGCTTTTTGATGGATCCAAAACACAAGAAGTATCAGGCTGTGGGATTATCATAATTTCTCCCGAAGGCCTGAGGACCGAATTGTCCTTCCAATTCGATTTTCAGTGTACGAATAATCAAGCCGAATACGAAGCGGTGGTGATAGGCCTTGAAGTTTTGAGAGAATTAGGGGCCGGAACGGTCGAAGTAGTGGGGGATTCAAGCCTTGTAATAAACCATTTAGCAGGCACGTTCAAGTGTTACAGCGAGGAGTTGGCACCTTACTATATGGCCGCAATGCAACTCGTGCAAGATTTTGACGATGTAACAGTGAGGCATGTGCCAAGAAGGATGAACGAAGAGGCTAATAGTTTAGCTCAGGCCTCAACAGGCCTGAGACTTCCGGCGGGCACTTTTTCTAGGGCTGTGATGATCCAAAAAAGATTATTGCCCTCTGTCCGGAGGAGGGGTTTAGGCCTGCCAGCATTCATAGCAGAACCCCTTGAGCTTATGATCGAGGAAACTCAAGAGGAACAACAGCGAAATGATTGGCGCAACCCAATTATCTCATTCCTTAAAAACCCACGTGCCAAGGCAACAAAGAAGACTAGGAGAAGGGCCATTAGTTACCTTTTAATAGGAGATGAGCTATACAAGAAAAGCCTAGAAGATGATTTGCTCCTTAAATGCCTTGATGGGGTGGAAACTTTGAGGGTCATGGGCGAAGTCCACGAAGGTGTGTGTGGAGCCCATCAATCGGGTATCAAAATGAGATGGTTGATTAGAAGATATGGGTATTACTGGCCTAGGATCCTTGAGGATTGCATCCGATATGCTAAAGGGTGCCAGGCCTGCCAAGCCCATGGCCAGATTCAGCACGTGCCGGCGGCCAACTTCCAGGCCGTGATTAAGCCTTGGCCTTTTAGGGGTTGGGCAATGGATCTAATAGGGATGATCCACCCGCCATCATCAAAGAACCATACTTTCATTTTAGTGGCCACGGATTATTTTACCAAGTGGGCCGAGGCCATCCCGTTAAAAACTGTGAACCAACAAGATGTCATCAAGGCCATAAGGGAAAGGATCATACATCGATTCGGCATTCCCCAACACTTGGTGGCCGATAGAGGATCGGTTTTCTTTGGAAGGGAGGTCCAGGCTTTTTGTAGCCAGTATAACATCACCCTATCCCATTCCACGCCTTACTATGCTCAAGGGAATGGACAAGCTGAATCTACGAACAAAACTTTGATCGGGATAGTGGAAAAAATGGTGGAGGAGAACCCAAGGGTCTGGCATGAACTTTTGTCCGAGGCCTTGTGGGCCTATAGGACATCCAAAAAGGGGGCCACTAACGTTACTCCGTATATGTTAGTATATGGCCATGATGCAGTATTGCCAATGGAGGTCACCGTCAGGTCAACAAGATGGGCTTATCAGAATGGCCTTACTCCAGCGGAGTATTCCCAGGCCATGCTCATGGAATTGGAAGACCTGGATGAAGTGAGATTAGCAGCCTTAGACCATATGGTAGTCCAAAAGCAACGCGTGGCTAAGGCTTATGACAAAAGGGTCAGAAGGAAAAGTTTCTCAGAGGGAGATTTGGTCTGGCAGACCATATTGCCTTTAGGTACCAAAACTTCCAAATATGGGAAATGGTCCCCAACATGGGAAGGTCCCTACCAAATCTGTCAAGTCTTTAGGGGTAACGTATATCTCCTTATGGATTTAGACGGTAAGGCTCATAAGCACACTATTAATGGCAAGTTTTTAAAGCATTACTATCCTACTATATGGGAGATGGGGGATTTTAATGAGAAACGGCCATCACAAATGTAAGCACATGAGCAGAAAAAGCAGAGGCTGAAGGTAAAGCCCTTCGGCCACATTTAAACAAGCAAAAAAGGCCTGGTAAAACAAAAGCAGGCCAAAGCATAGTCAGAATGGCCTGAATAGAAACAGGCCACATCACAAGCAAAAAAGCCCAGCCTCAGGCCTGATAAAAGTCAGTTTTTAGGCCAGACATTCCTAAGCAGAGTTAAACGAGTACGTAGCTACGATTATTACACGCTCTGTGAAGCTCAAAGCTCACTTTCCAGACTGGCTTTGAGGGTGTCCCAGGCCACAACGGCATCATTGATCATCCCTTCTGCTCGGTCTCTTGAGGCCTCGGCTGTTGGCTTCTCGACCATCAACGCCTGGAGAGCATCCAGGGGACCTTGGGCAGCCTCAATAAATTCCTGCCTCCTTTGGGCCAGCGATGCTTCGTGCTGGTTGTGGTCTGACAGCTGTTGTTTGGTTTCGATCAGTTGTTGCTCCAAGGACTGGACGGTGGTAAGGAGTTCTTTGCGCTTCATTTTGGCTGCTTCAATTTCTGCCTTGAGCTGACTTCGCGCCTCCAGCCCTTGTTTCAACTCTTGCTGCAAGTCGTCGATCTGGGTGAGTTTGGAGGTAGCAGTGATACGCCTCTCGGTGCCCGTCTCGTACGACCTCTTTAAATTCGGAAGATCCTTGAGGAAAGATTGCAAGGCAGACTCCGCAGCGCCCCCTAAGGCCTGGGATTTAACCAAAATATTCATTGACTTCCGGATTGAAGGATATTGGTTTTGGTGCAAGGCAGAATCGATACCCAGGCCTAGCGCTGCCTTCAAAACTTCTTTGGCTTGGAGGATCTCTTCTGGAGCCAATGATGCCGGGGTTGTCGATACTACCCCACTACCAGAGCTGCCCGAGGCAGAAGGGTTGACTAAGTCCTCAACAGTTTGGCAAAACTTGTCAAAAGACTCATCGTCAAGGTCTGGAAGAATTGGTTTTTTCTCAACAGATGGTTGAGTCTTGGGTGTCCCTAAGGAAAGGGAAGTTGTCCTGACTTCTTCAGAGGCTTTTGAGTCAGACTCGGAGTCCTCAGACTTACTTGAAAAACCAGATTCCTCAATCTCCTGTCAAGGCCAAAGACGAGTTAATATCAGCTAGAGCCGTGATAGGAGGGCTGAGTGAAATGATGCCTTACGTGCATAATAGGGGTGCTAGAATCTGTCCCCTCGGGGGAGGCAGTGCTGCGTGTTGTTCGAGTCGAGGTTACCTGTAACTTCCTCGTCTTGGTAGTGATGGCCTTTGTGCTTTTGTTGCTGCTGCTCTTACCAAGGGCCTGATCCCATAGCATCAGTTTAAAGGCTCAAGGCCTGATTTCATGATTAGAAGCAGAGTGTAAACCAATAGACAGGAGAAGTTACCTTCTGGGATAGAGACCTCTCTGTGTGAAACTTGGACGAACTTGCCCGTGTGCGATCAGCAATGGTAGCTTTAGGAACCTGGGCAAAACACCACGGAGCTATCAAATGTGAGGCCTAAAAAACCAACAGTTTAGAAAGATTTGGGAAAAAAGCTACCTTCGGAGGTTGAGTTTGCCCAAGGGTGGCCTTTGGGGCTGGGATGGATGGTCTCTTGGCTTTCTTAGAGGCCTGCTTTTGTTCCACTTCTTCATCTTCGTCGGCATCTTCATCAAGACCTGTGTAAAGTGCCGAGGTCAGTAAGCAAAATCAGAGAAACAACAAGAATAAAATGAGACGATGCAAAAAATGTCTTACCTTTCCTTTTAGAAGAGGTAGCTGAGGTCGTCTTGGCCTTGGAACTGCCTTTTTTCGATTCAGGGGGAGGTGGGAGTGCAAGGTCTTTCAGGATCTTTCCCACAGGTTTAGACGGGAGAGGCTTGATGTAGCCCTTCCACCAAGTAGCAAATTCATTGGATTTTTCGGGAAACTCAGAATAAGGTTTGAGGTCGAAATCAGCCTTGGCCTTGTCTGATTCTTTTTTCACTTTCTCCAAAAGTTTCAGGTCAACAACAGGCCTCGGAGTGAAGTTGGCATTGAGAGATTTATATGGTGGAAGGGGAATGAGTTGTAGTAGGCCAAATTGCCGTGCGAATTGAGCGGCATTGTAAAACTCAACTCCAACCTTGTCATTCCTTGACTGGGCACTTAGACCAAACAATAGGTCTCTAGAAGTGAGAAAGCTTGCCCAAATATCCTTATGATCACCATCATCCTCCACTGTTTCCCCTGGGCAGGCCTTCAACCAGGCTGGGACCGTGTCCCTCTCAAAGGGCATCCAGCCCTCACCCATCGAGACCAGGTCAGAATAAAAGTACTTAAAGCAAGCCTCAAATGTGTGGTCTCGGGGGGACAAGTCACGATAGTGGAGGCCGTAACATTTATTGTCAGGATTTTTGCCCAAAGTTGGTCCTAATGATGGGAAATAGGACCACAGCCATAAAGTCATGACCCACAAAGGCCCAGCGGCAAAAACGTATTGATTTTCCAGAAGGTCATGCATGCCTCTGTAGACATAAGCCAAAACCAGAGGGGCCATGGCTATTTCTTTGCCCGCGGCCAAGGCTCTGGCCAAATCAGTAAAATCTTTGGTGATCCGGCTCGATGAAACACAGAAGATAAACTTATTAAGCCAATAAATCAGGAAGGCCACATGCTCTTCGTCGGTCACTTCCCCTTTACCGTGAAAGAGGGAAACGAAGCGGGTGTAGGCCAGGTGTTCTGATGCGGGGTAATCAAACACAGGGGTCGTTTGGCTCAAAAAACAGTCGGCCTCAACGCCGTGAACGCGGAGGCCGGTCAGAAAACAGACATCTTGCAGAGTTGGGCCCATCATCCCAACTCTGAAATGGAAGCTGTTGGAAGTTGTGGACCAAAACTGGGCCGCGGCAAAGAAAAGGGCCTTGTCCATGTTTATGGAACTCCTACTGAGCATAATGGCATCGTGAATTCCGGCTTTCTCCCATAAATTACCCTTGGCCTCGGCAACTCGGTCCAACCAAGCAATGTACTCCTTATCAGGCCGAGGCCACAATCGATTAGGGTTCGGTTTGTGATAAGAACCCCAGACAGGTTCCACCGAGTCAAAGGGAAGAGAGTCCTCGACGAGGGGATAATAAGCAAGAAGGGAAGAAGGGAACTCACCATCAAAAGCTGGCCCGAGGGCCATTTCCGATTTTGCTTCCTCCCACGGAATCAGGGCTTCGGTATGAACAGGGATTTCTTCTCCTTCAAAGATTTGTGCCACCTGGGTAGCAAGGCTAGTAGCTTTCGGGTTCTTTTTGGGCGCCATAACAGGGTTTTCGGCAGAAAGTTGGGGCTTTTTGTGTACCCACGGTGATATGGGGAAGAGGAAGGAGAGAGAGGAGTTATAATTGGGACTGAAACTGCTCTCGGTCGTGGGGAAGGGTGAAGAAGAAGTGGGTTTAGTGCTATGAAGACAAGAGAGTAAATGGGGGGAGGGAATCTTCAACCGCCCATCACCCCTTCATTTTCGGAAAAATGCGTGGGCCCATGTGAGTAATCATCACTCCTTTTTCCTAGGTTGTACTTCCCTCTCTCTCTCTCTCTCTCTCTCTCTCTCTCTCTCCCTTCTCGGTACTGAAGTACAAAAAAGGGGGGGTTTTAATTAAACCCATGGGAAATTAATTAGGTGCAATGAATACACCGAGAATACCACTTTTTGTTTGATGTGTTTTGGGCCAAGTAATTGAAAAGGGCAAAAATGGAGTTAATACACGCCTTGAATTTTTGATCAAAATCGAGGCGTGGGGGGGCAATGTTTACACCCATTTTTGGCCAAAAATCAAGAGATGAATTTACGGGCCGAGCGGTGGCCTCAAATGCGAGGCCTTATCCTCGAAAATCCGTACGGCCAACTGCCCACGAATTGGGGCCGGTTCATAAGAAAGAACAAGGCCTATGAAGTAGGCCCAAATCAATTAAATGCCCAAAGTTGGGCTTACATGTAACAAGGGCTACGAGGTAGGACCAAATAATTGTAGGCCATGGTTTTTCACTGGATTAAAGGGCTCAGAAGGCTTACAATAGCTCAAAGGCCTAAGAAGCGCGGGCCCAACTGGTGCTAAGGCCCACCGTTTTGATCAACTCCGTTTAGGGCCTAGGGAAAGCGAGTTAAAGGGCTGGAAGCTGCTCACAAGCAGCTCAAAGGCCTTGAAGCTGCTCACAAGCAGCTCGAAGGTCTGGAATATTCTTACTAAAAGCAGGCCTGGGTAAGCTGCTCACAAGCAGCTCAAGGTCTGAGCTCGTGGGACCCTGCTTTTCAGTATGATGCAAGGGTAGCAACAGGTGGCACGCATGCAGCCCATGAATATATCTTTCAGACCTCAGCAAGCTGCTCACAAGCAGCTCTCCCAGACTTGGCTGAGTTGTGAGTCTCGAGAGGAGTCAAATCCAAGGAGTTTAAGGGCCCACAAGAGATGGGAGGTCCAATGAAGTGATAGGAAAATTGGTCTTCAGCAGTGGTGGGCCCGGAGGAAATCCATTCAAGCCATAGCTTGAGTGTTGAAGCAGCTCAAAGGCCTGGATATTTCATAAGCTGACATTCTTTTTGCAGGGAGAATAAGGGCTTCTCAGGCCTTTGCCATTCTCTTGGAGTAAAAGGCACGTTTTGTTCAGAGATTAGTCCCTCATTGGACCATTTTCGAAGTTGCTCAAAGCAGCCTCTATTGAAAGGCCACTTGGCAGGCATGCATTGGGGTATTGTGAAGCAGCTCAAGGCTTGGGCCTCCTATAATTATCAGTTTGTGAGGCCTTAGTAAAGGTCCACGACCTCAAAGCTCACAGCTTATTGCAACTACATTTACCATTTCTTTCAAGCATTTCTTGTATTCACTTCGTAATATTTCAAGTTTTACCTCTTTTCTTGTAACCAAGCTTCGTTAAACCATCAATGGAGTTTGTTTGATCCTTGTTTACTGCATTATCTTTCTTTCCATTGTTCTAAGCAACGAGTAGAAAATATTTAAGTCCTTAGCCCGACAAGGCAACCAACGAACCGTTACGAGGCCTTACCCTTTAGGCCAAGCACAATCACTCGATAGAAGTCAGGTTTTGAGGCACGGAGGCCTTGAAAGCACTTTGGACAGACTTGTCCTGGCACGCCCTCGCATTCCCAAGCCATTCCGGTTTCGATACTTTTTGTGGAGAAACAGAGACGAAGAAAGGTATCAAATTTTGAATGGAAAGGAGGAAACATACATAGATAGGTTGGAATCAATGATTCAATCCAACGAATGTAACCTATTGAAAATGCGATCTGACGGTTTCAGAGATGTTCATATTTGTATAGATAGATAAAAAACCGATCTGTTTTATAATATAGATTCCACTCTATACTCCAAGCAAATTTGGTGAATGGAGGGTTTTTTACGTTTATTGTGTAATATGGTACTCCCTCCGTCCCAGTTTGTTTGTCCAATTTCGACATACGTGTCTTTTAAAAAATTGTCTATATCTCACAATCTATAATGTTTTACATAATTTCGAAAATATCATATTTTAGATCTAATTGAGATCTATATATATATCAAATAAGATCCATATTGCATATAAAAAATATAATAAATTGAAACATAAACTTTCAGAAGGAGCTATTAGGATTTAAATTATAACTCTTTTTGAAAAAGAGCTATCTACGTGGCGACCATATGACACCTAATTGCTATAACGCCTTTTAAGAAGGAGCGATGTCATATTTTTACAAAACGTTTAGAAAGATGGGTATTTTTCCAATTTGATTACAATTTATGGCCATTTCGGCCAAAAACTCTGTGTTGCGGTATCCGAGATTTTGGGTAAATTACACTTCCCTCACCTGAGATTTCCGATAATTACAAACATCTCCCTCGTAGTTTCTGAAACTACAAAACAAGAGCCCGAAGGTTGATTAGTTTTCCTTCTCCCCCGTAGTTTCGTCAAATCGTCGCTCTCTCTCCCTCTCTCTCTCTCTCTCTCTCTCTCTCTCTCTCTCTTTCCTCTGTGTTTTGATCTAATCGACAATGGCAGATGAGGTATAATTCACCACCTTAATTTTCAGTTGTTCCCTTTGGCTTCTCCATTTCAATTTTATCTGTCGATTGAAGCTGTCGTTGTACGGATCTGAACGTGTTTCGTTGAAATTCTTGTTTGATATCGCATCCGACCTTCACGGACTTTTTTTTATCATGTGCGATTCGTGCCTATATATATTGTGTGTGTGGATTTTCTGTCAACAGAAGGGTTCCTGCCTTATAATTAGGGTTTCTGTTTTGGAAAAAAGGGTAGTCTTTTTGCTGTTGATACAGGATGTGAATTGGGCATGCTATCTTTTGGGTAGTTTTGCATTTAGTCTAATAGGGAATAGGATTTCTATGATTTCCGCACAAAAATCCCTCTATACATCTGTACCGGTGCATTTCCGGCCGTTAGACCCCATAAAGATTTTTAAAAATTAGAGAAATTCTCACACAATCTAATGGCCCAGAATACATGGGTACATGAATTTTTCGACACAGGATTTGAGGGGCTGCTTGAGGAGGGTAAAAAAGAGTTGTGGAAGTTTTGTTTGATTTTTGTTTTGTTTTGTTTATTGATCTTGTACAACTTGACCAAACTACTGTTGAGACAATTGTTATGGTTTTAACTCTTAGCATTGGAAGAGGATGCCATACCTGTTGACCGGATGACACTGTGTGTCGTGCTTGTTGGGACATACACCTAAGGTTAATGCACAAAACTTTTCGTGTTATGGAGTTACGGAGTACTACAGTTGCTTTTGGAAAACAATTTAAGAAAAAATAGTATTAGAAGTCCAAACTTGGAACATTGAAGTTCTTAATACCAATGCTATTCCAGCAACACAATCATGAAGTTTCCAACACAGCCTCCCTTATTACTTATTAGAGTGTCTAGGACCATGGTTATTAGAAACTGAATCGGTTCGAACCATTCTAATTGAACCTAGTTTCATCCTAATTGATTTAGACCGTGCTATTGAATTGAAACTCCAATGAATCATGCAATTATTGGATTTTCTATGACTTTTTAATTCGTTGGAATGTTGTATGACTCATGTGATTAAGTTCCTTTTTTTTGTTTGTTTTGTATTTGCATAGTGTATTCAATGACTTTTGTTTATGATTTTGAACCATTTAAATCACAAGATACGGACAAAGTTGTGAAAAATTCTACCGTACTGACAGTACTGTTGTTATAAGGCCAGTGATGTTATACATCAGAGTGCTCAGCTACTAAGAAACATGTGAGCAAGATGAGTTTAGTTAGAGTGAGAATATTTAGGTAGATGTGTGGTAAGTCTTTGCGAGGAATTAAAAAAAAAACCTCTGTAGAATGGGTATCACCGATAGACTATGTAGCACGGATACATATACGGACACGGGACATGACAATTCTAAAAAAATGGGGATACAGACACGGCGGGGGACACGCCACGTGTATATATAAATAAATATATATAAATACATATATACATATATTTTTTCTTTTCTTCCGCTGTTGATGAAGACATGTCCTATATGAATGTATAAGATTACTATGGTCCAAATAAAGGCATAATCATAGTTTAACCCAAATATTTTTGAATAATTTCATATTAACCCCTCAAAATTAAAAATATATTACATTTTGACCCCCAACCGTGTCCCCCATCAAAAAATAATAAAAATTATTGGGCACGCCACGTGGCGTGTCCAATACGTATTTGGGCGTGTCCCCGTGTCCAATACGTGGACACGGTGCCCTTTTGGAGTGTCGGTGCTACATAGCCGATAGAAGATAAGATGATAAAAAGTGGGTTATGGTAGTTTGGACGTGTCTATTGCAGATTGGCAGATGCGTTTGTTGAGAGGAGTGCTATGGTTACAGACTTACAGTACAACACGTAACACTAGGGGGAGGGGTCGATCAAATTGACTTTAGAGACAGTAGTTTGAAAGGAATTAGGTTTTCAGTAGAGCTCAATAGAGAATGGTTTCATCTAGCTGACCCCAATTGATGGGAGCTTAAAGTTCAGTTTGGTTTGGTTAGTAAGGAGCCAACTAACCATGTCTAAGATGCAATGGAACTTGTCCGAATTGTCATTGAGGAAACATCTTTACTGTTATCACCTTCAAACTTCACTGACCCTTTCTTCTTCATAGTTGCTTTTGGATCCTCGGCGTTTAGTTGCTTTTGGATCCTCGGCGTTGTAAACTTGCAACTCACCCTACTACTTTCCTACCTTATACTCCAAAATCCCACCACTTTCCATTAACTATTCTTTTGACCTGCAAACCTTCATGGTCACTTTCTAAAGCATGTGATTGTTTTTAACATGTAATCCTCATCCAAACCTTCAACTTCCTTCTGGGATCTTTGGATCAATGTTTTCAAAGGCGTTTTCTGGGCTCGCCTCAGGGCGTGAAAATTTAGGTGGTGAACCACAAAGACAGTCGCCTAATTTCCTTAGGTGCACCGAGGCATACGCCTCAGTCACCTTTTACGCCTTGATAGGTGAGGCGTAAGCCTCAAGAGAGAAATTTTCCTAATCTAATTTTGATAATTTCGTAATTCAAACCACACCACACACACCCCCGCCCCCCCCCCTCTTTGCTGTCTTGTTGAAGTCGATCATCTACGATCGTGCTCTGTTTTTCTTTGAATAGTTGTGTTATGTTTTTCTTATCTAAGTGACGAGCTGATGTGCTCTGTTAATAACTAATAAAGTGATAAGTTGATAAGATAAAAATTTAATAACTGATAAAGTGATGTTATACGGTTTCTCAATTAGTTGTTAACTAATAAGGTAATAATAAGTTATTAACTGATAATTTACTTTATGCTATCTTTTTGTATTATGCTATCTTTTATGAAATGCACATTTTTTGTATTTTTAAGTTATTTTATTAATTTAAT
The DNA here is from genome assembly GCA_014282245.1 of Rhododendron simsii. Taxonomy (NCBI): domain Eukaryota; kingdom Viridiplantae; phylum Streptophyta; class Magnoliopsida; order Ericales; family Ericaceae; genus Rhododendron; species Rhododendron simsii. The sequence goes on from CM024954.1 coordinate 39,345,408, forward strand.
AATTTAAATAATGAAAAATCAAAAGGCTTTTAAGCCTCAATGCCTCGGGGCATATGCCTCGCCCCATGGAGGGTCAAGCGCCTCGCCTTGCGCTTTCACCTTTGAAAACTTTGCTTTGGATTACCTCTCACAAGGTAGATTATCTAATTTGTGCTATTTTTTTTTGTGTTTTTTTTTGGTCAAATGGAAATAATGCTATAACATTCTTGCAACTAGCGCTAAAAGTTTGAAAAAAGGCAAGAATTAAACATATACGTGAACTCCAGATTTTGTAGCAAACTTTGCCCCCATTGATTGAATGTGGTTTTCTGTTTTCCTTTCTTCCAAGTTCCAATCTTCCTTGCCTTGCCACTTGTTACATGTGAAATCCAAAAAGAGGTTAAGAACAACTAAAAACAAAATTCCCTACATCCAAGTAGCCATAATGCAACATCTTTTGCCTGAAGTTATTTATACTGTAAGGTATCGTTAGAGTTGGTACTTCGTTAACCCAATGTGAACCGTAGGTTAAGAGTGATTCCCATACACACGCGCGCGCAGAGCGAGAGAGAAAGAGATCATGCACACACACAGAGTTCCATGTCCTTTTGCTAAAGTCTATTTATGTTGAAATGCATCTGTAGAATTGATATTTAACCCAATGTGAGATGTAGCATAGACAGTTGTATCCTATGGAGCACCGATATTCCTTGGAGGGTGCCGTACCCATGTTCGACATGCTGGGGACACAGACACGCGGGAACACTTATAAAAATGTATTGGTCCATTAAATTTAATTATTTTTGAAGGGGAACATGGCGGGAACACTGGGGGACACGGCAAGGGACACGTATGGGGACATGGCTGGGTTAGATATGTGATTTCTTTAATTTTTGGAGGGGTATATGTTGATACTTAGACTGTACTTTTTCCATTTTTAGTTTTGCATCTATGTTTACTCTCCAATTTATTAGTTGGTTTTGTGCATCGAATATGATTTTTAGCCCTTTATGCCTCGATAGTGTAATTGCCAAGTGGCATTATATGTCTTGCTGGTAAATATGTATCTACCTGTAGCCACACATAGTTAAAGTGGCATGAGACATAGTTGATCAATTTCGTCAAACTCTTGCAATAACTGTCAAAATGTGCTTAGGTCTAATGTAACTCCGTTGATTTTTTCTGCTGTCACTTCATACTTAACATCTTTATGTTGCCTTTCAGATTGAACTGAAGACTGCTCCGGCTGATTTTCGATTTCCCACAACAAACCAAAGCAGACACTGTTTCACACGCTACATTGAGTTCCATAGGTACATTTTCTACTATGAAGGCATTTTAGGGCATTCATGAATGATTTGGGCTTGCTCTTACAGTGTTCTAAATTCTCTCGCACTTAAGAATCAAGTAGTTGACTCATTCTTCATGTCCCGCAATTTTACTGCAGGTGCGTGGCAGCAAAGGGAGACGAATCTGGTGAATGTGGGAAATTTGCCAAATACTATCGGTCCCTTTGCCCTGGTGAATGGGTGAGTTTCGTGGATGTTGTATCATCTTACTTCTGGCTTGTTTTTTAGCTTAAAAACCACCTATCTAGGATATGTTTGGAGTCTTTGGACATGCTATAGATCTCAGAGATCGGCCTACTGTTATATGTTGTCTTGTCATGTATGCTATTACCTTAATGTACCATGGTGTTAGAAAATTTTCCTCTATAATTAGAGTATTTTTCTCATTTGGAATTCCAAATCTAAGGGATTAATTCTCTAGACTAGGATAGGTAACTTTTTTTTTTGAACATGTGTAGGTTAAAGTAAAACATTATCATAAAATCGAACGGTTGACAGTTCAAAAAATATGCAGTTGCAAGTCGACTTATGCGTTACGTTACGTGGAACTGACCCTGCATTGCAGCTCAGCAACTTGTTGCGTGCTTCACATTCTAGAAGCCCAGGCCCAGGCCCAGCCATTGACTGTGTGTTCTGTCCATGCTCATTTTGTTCGCTCAATTTCAAGTAGAGGGAGATTAAGCTATCCAAATCCATAGGGCACCCTAGGTTGGAATTTCACTGTGGTAGGACACATGAAGTTTGAGTTCATAGAAGTAATCAAGATAATAAAACTAGATATATTGAATACTTCAACAATTGCCTGGCTAGTGCTAGGGGTTCATTTGGCCCATTTCCTATGAACCAAACCAAACCAAACCAAACCATAACAGAGGACCAGGTTAGCATGAATAAAACTAGATATATTGAATACTTCAACAATTGCCTGGCTAGTGCTAGGGGTTCATTTGGCCCATTTCCTATGAACCAAACCAAACCAAACCAAACCATAACAGAGGACCAGGTTAGCATGATTTGGTTCCTTGATCCCACATTTGGTCCTGTCCAAGAGTATTAGAGGACCAACTTCCTCAGGTTCAAGACCAAGGATAAGTTGCTTCCTCACCAAGAAACCTACATTTCCCTTTCTGCTATTCCCTCTACGGATAGTTAGGTAAAAAGGATAAATAAGAAAAAACTTCTTGAGCTTAAGTGTGGATTGGGAGCTGAAAAATGAATCAACTTAAGACCGAAACAGTCCCACTTGTGTATTTTAAGTGGCGTTCCAAACCATCTATGACCTATCCCACATTGTCTATTATTTTTTCGTTTTATGTTTTTATATATTCTAGTCCATAACCCCATGGATTCGGGATTACATGGGTACTGTTCGGCTCGAAAATGGCTCAAGGACTGAGCGGGCGTGCCAAGACTTGTCGCGTCTAACGTAAGGGCTGAGCGTCCCTTTTCTGACTTCTTAACCGTGAGGGCGATAGTGCTGCAAACCTAAGGGCTAGATTGCAGTGGTGGTTCGTGGTTTTGCCTCTACGAGCGAGGACTTAATAATTTTCTAACCGTGTAGGAAAAGAAGTAGCAACGTAGAATGACTTTATTATATCGTAATAATAAGGTCGGGGATACAAGAGAGATATGAATAATTTTATTACGTCGTAGTAATAAAATTGGGATACAAGAGAGATAGAAAACTTGAACTACTTGGAGAAGTAATTGAGTAAAGGTGAGAAAAGTGAGATAATTGCTTCGCTGGAAGGCTTTGGGTTTTTAAGCGTTGAGCTTGATTGGTGTGTGGACCCTTTTTCTTTCTTGTCTTCTAGTATTTATAAGCCAAGGGTCTTTGATTTTCTGCATGTAAAGGGCTTGCTGTCCTCTCCTCGTGGCGCCATGTGTCCTTTATAACTTCCAATTAATTAGATCATGGGGTAATGGGTAGTTAATGGAAGTTACAAGAGATCATGGGTAAATAGTGCACTGGTCCAGATCTGAGCCGAATTTCTGCCTTCACCATGAGCTGACATGTGTCTCGAGTAAGCCTTGGATGTTGCCACGTGTCTGCAATAACTACCCACTAACATATTTAGTGGGATCATGGGTAGTTATTGGAAGTTAACAACAATTACCCATGTGTTTACTTTGATCATGAGCCGTTAAAAGCTGGAAAAAGGCCAATTAAGATGATGAGCCTATTTTCTCTCCTTCTTTTGTGGGTTAATAGAACCACCAGCCATTTGACTCAGTCAAATGGCTTACTATTAGGCAACAATGCCTCCTTTTTCTCCACTTTTCATGGGCCACTTGGGTAATAGGCCATCTAAATAAATTAAATGGCCATTTAACATTTTTAACCCATAAAAATACTTCTCGATTTTGAACAACTCATGGGCCGGCTGAATTCTTTTTGCAAATAGGCCCATGACTTCTTAAACTTGAGCCCGAATCCAACTAAGATTAATTGGGTTCAGTCAACATAGGTTCGGCCCATTAATTTAAACCCAATACATCTCTATTTTTTGGCCCAATTTAATTAAAAGATAATTAAATGGCCTTCCAACGCTTGCCCAGGACTGGGTGCTAAAAACGGGTGTAAACAGGTACTGTTGTTGGATGCTTTTACCCATTCCTCTCCTTGGACCTAGTCATATGAATTTGGGCTTGAAGTGTTCTTGTGCTTCATCTCTTGTTGGGCCTTAGTTGTTCTTGAACTTTGGGTATACATTACTTTTATGGCTGGCCCACTCTAATTAAATACTATTTGTATACTTATTCACAGTGTCGGCAATTGCCCATGGGAAATTGCCCATTAAAAGACAACCCATTGCTAGCAGTGAGCTAGCCCGTTCCTTAACTTGTTCAACCGCGTATCACTATAGATATTCACCTTTATCCTTTCACGCACAGTTCTTCTACTCACTCTCTACAGAAAAACATTTAATCCAAGCAAATACTACTCTATGCTATTTTTTTTGCTAGGTTGTAGTTTTCTTGTTAAAAAGAGTGGTTTGCAATTTCTTCTGGATTGTATGAGGTAGGAGAAGGCAAGAGTTGAATCCTAGGAGGTTGCGTACCGTGAAGCCCTACGCATCCAGTCATTGGCTCTGAGGGGGTGTGGGATAAGGAAGGAGGGCGGATAAGAGGTGAATATAGTATCAATGGGGATTAACTAAGAAGGGATGATTAGCTAAGAAATTGTTTGTTTGGTTATTATGGGTGGATAAGAGTTGGTGGATAAAGAAATCACGTGAGAAATTACTTAGTTGCCCTTGTATAATTTTGGTGATGAGATATAAAAAGTTTTGGAGTGCACATTGGTAATTCCCCACTCCTGGATAAGCTTACAATGGGGTGTGGGGCGGGATAAGCAATCCGGGTGCTAAGGGCGAACCGAACATCGGATAAGAACCCTCCCTTCTTAGCTTATCCTGGCCCCACCCTTATCCTCTTCTCCCCACAACAAACAGGCCGTTAAGGACAAACACACCCCCCCCCCCCCCCCCCCCCCCCCCCCCCAAAAAAAAAAAAAAAATCACCATCACCGCCAACCCCTCTGTTTGATCCGAACATTCTGAACTTATTTTTACTTTTCATATCGCGAGATTCTTGCTTAATATTTTGCTAATAGACTAGCCAGACGTTAAACACATGTTCTAAACTTATGTTTACTGTCGTCTTATTCTGCTCATTGCGATAATTAATGCAGGTTGAGAGGTGGAATGAGCAGAGGGAGAATGGAACTTTCCCAGGGCCTCTTTAACTCTTTTACCTTTTACTTTGGCATGAGTCTTCATTTGGTATCAGTGTTTTATTTGAAGCTGTTTATTTGGTTTTCGTTTGAAGCTTAACAAATTAATAAGGCTCCCGAGGATTGCTTTTCTAGACATCCTACTCAGTTAACAAGCTTGAGGAGAGCTTGGGATGGACATTGTGTTTGTCATTCTGAATCTCTCTCTTCTATTTTCAGTTCTTTGTCGTCAATGAATCAATTCTGTTTAAGTAATGGTTTTGTGAATAAATTTATCAAGGGAAAGAAAACAGCAGACGTGCAAATAGATATAGCATCTTTACTTATTTGCCTTTATCTCTCCCTGCATAAATCTCTCGCGCATGGAAATTGGGAAAAACGAGGTAGAATGAGAAATATACATCGGCTTAAGTTCTAGTTTGGGATCTTCTGGACAGCTCCTTTCAAACTGTCTTTGCTGTTCTGTTTGTTGGTGGTGCTTAAATTATAGTGTTTCAGCTATTGCAAAATGAACAAAAAAGAAAAAAAGAAAGGAAAAGAAGAAGAAGAAGAAGAAGAAGAAGAAGAAGCAGATTGTCATATTTGCAGTTGAAGTCTAAGTCAAAATTTTAGGGTCCTGGCATTAACAAATTTCGATTGGGAAGTTAGCCATGAAGCTTAGTCGCAAATTTGCCAGGGTTACCCTAAACTTTTTGTGCACAGTATTTTACTTGAAATTGAAACTTTACCGAATTTCCGGTCATGAGAGGGTGAGAGAAATTGATGGTCTAAGGGATCTGATGCCCAGGTTAGTCTTCTGTTTTTTCCTCCGGTAGCTCAGTATCTGGCCCAATAGATGGACTAATCCGTAGTTCTCTTGTCACTTTTTTTGTATGTGCAGAAAAATAAATAACAAGCTATCTTTTCAAAATGATGGTGGTTGATCGATTCTCTTAACAAAGAAGGCTATTTCTACACTAATTCCTAGCTCTGTTAAAGCTAGCTAGCGAAGGGAGGTTAAAAACTGAAATATCCTCAAAGCAATTATCTTTCTTAACATCACGACTCCGAAGTTAATAGCAAGAGTTGCAGTAGTTGTAAATTTACATCTTCCACAGCAAGTATGAGAGTCGTTTTCGTCGTGGAACCCTCCACAACAAACTGGCAAACCACGATTAATTGCAACTACCCGCGAGTCATAGGGCAATGATACATCAACATGAACATGTAGGGAAAGAGAGGATGTCAAGTTGATGTATCAAATATGAGGAGAGAGGATGTCCTTGACAATTCCTTCCCAGTAAGTGATGAGAGATCGATCTCACTTCTGAAGGTGGTTTGACGAACACAGAGCAACTTTTCTTCGGGCAAGTAAGAGAGAACTTACGGTTTACTTAGTGTCTCCGATGGTTCAACAGTTAAAAGGGAGTAGGCGGAGCCATGAGAGAAATAACAAAAACTTCAGAGGCACAAACACCACCTCTCATAGAAGACCGACATGCCTACTATCTCTCTCGAATTCTTCTGATTTGAATGCACCTCAAAACGTTGTTTTGCAACGGTTTCATATGTCCTAAATCAAATGGATAATTTCTCCTCCGCATTTTCTAAAGGTCACAAGAGGCAAAAGATTTCCTTAACTGCAAACTAGCACTTGAAAATATCGACAACTTCCAAATGCCTACTCAGGAAAAAAATTCGAAGAGCACATTTTGAAGCACTCTTATATTAGAGGGAGTAAGCTTTTGCTGTGTATAATTGAGTACTGGAGTATTAATCTGAAACAACTGTCATTTGCTTCTCTTGTATAGAAAGTAGTACCTTGCAATCAACTATACATTACTATTAGAACTCGAATAGTGTGGTGGCCTCGGTTACCATCCTCGGTAACCGGGCCAGGTGAATTGAACCGGTGACTCGTGGGGTGTTGTCATCGAGTTTGGTAGCGTATGGGCCTGGCGTGTCGTTCGGTTTCTGGCTAGGTAGCAGGCTTTCGGTGCCCGCTTCGGAGATTATTAACAGCCCGCAGTGTATATGTTTGGATGCTCCCGTTACCGACTTGGAGAGTTTGTTACTCCGGCTGGGGACCACAAGGATTATGTGGCAGATGTAATCATTGGGGTCAGATCTGGCCATGTGCTCCATAACCGTCGTACTCCTCTCGTCATATATGACGTCACCCGAGGTGGTTATCCGAGCGTATCCTTCACGCGCTGGCTTGGAGGCCAAGTAAACCTAGGTCTATAAATACAAAGGGACACAGACCTAAAGGGGTATGCCATTCTATCCTAACCCTAGACCTAATTTCCTCCCCTAAAATCTAATTTGATCGTCGGAGGGTCACTGAGCTATTAAAAGCCCTAGTGACTTGTTGCAGGTTGAGGATCAGAAGAGCGGAGCCACGGAGGAAGAATCCTAGCCTGAACGGCGGTCAAGGTCCCAACAAATCGAACCCCTACAAATAGGTATCGAAAACAGATGCATTCAAGAAATACCTAACCGCCTTTGTCATTCGTAAGAATCGTTCTCTCCATTCCGCCTGAGAAGTATTCACCACATTGATAAGTTTTCCATTGTGGCTCACAGTTTTCTGTGTATCCTAATGAAGTTTGTTGTATTCATCGCGATTGCAGTCGAGCACACATAGACCCCAGCCAAACACAGGGCAGTCCAAACAAGAAAAAGGGTCTTCCACTGCCTTCCAGATACAAGAATCGCAACTGCAGTAGATACAAGAGCGACGGCAGAGAGAGCGTTTTTCCAAGCTTGAAATGCTTTAACAACACTGCTGCATCCCTTACAATGTATCACGTGTCGGAAATACCGGTTGGAAAGATTTGGCGCGTGCATCGTTCCTATTCCTCCTTTTGCCGGAGAAGAGGCAGAAATGCTGGCAACTAGTCCAGCCGGAGCATGTTCCACCAAAGCCGGCTCTTTAGGAAGGGAAATTGTGCTGTGACCAAAATGATAAGGCATTCCATGGCCAACTTTGTCCATCCACTTCCGATATTCTCTAACCCACGTGTCCGATGACTTCAAATTAAGATACAATTCTTTTGTGGGTACTTTTTCTTTTAACAGAACTTCGTTTTGGGACGAGAGGAAACCCATATCTTGTTCAAACACTTTGCTTCCATTCTGATGGAAGTACCATTTCGGAAACAATTTTGCAAGCGGGGATCTTTTAGTGCCTCCAAACCTCACAGTGAGATTGGATTTCCCTTGGCCTGAAGGTGTACAAAGAAAGAGGCCTGAAAAATAGTGTTTCTCGCCATTCTTGTCTACAAGTTCTCTGTTGTTTTGTAAAACACATGGTGCTTCAAATCGCAAGAAGTTTGGCTTCGATTGATCTTTTTCTTTTCCCCACCAGCCAGCAAACCCGCGGTCAGTTCTTTCAGTGACTTCAAATAGTAGAGGTTGGGCGTCTTCCCTTTTTGCAGTCCAATCGGTTCTATCGTGGGAGATGGGGATATGAGCCGGGTCCATAAGGTTCTCGAGAAGTATGGAATGGTCATAAGGAAGTACATGAGTTGTTGAAGTGTCTTGAAACCCCGGCCTGGCAAAGTTTTCGAACCAAGGCAATTTACTAGGATTTGGTGGGGACTTTCGAGACATCCATACCCATACAACTCCTTGGGAGTCTTTCACTTCATATGTTTTTAGGCAAGCTGATTGGGGAATCTTTGCACCGGCTGGAAGCTGTTGAGAACATGATTGTGAAGGAAATTGATCAAATCCATTTTTCAGACATGACAATATAATGGTTGAGTACAAAAAGAATGATCATAGAGGAAATGAGCAGTGTACCAACCTGAGGTATCTTTACACATTTGCCCTCACCTTCGAATTGCCAACCGTGGTACAAGCATTCCAGCCTTCCATCGATCAACTGACCTTCAGACAGTTTTGCTAACCTAAATCAAGAAATTTCACAGACAAGGCTGATATTCGGGTGGGGATTCTTTAGCTGCTACTTTTGTGAAAAAAACGGCTTACATATTTCATGGGATTTCCAATAACAATTCCATGACTTCCTCATGATATTGAGAGCACCAAAACTTAGTAAAAAACACACAAGATCAGACATGATACATACATCCCAGGGACCCCCTTAACATTTAAGGCCAAAAATGCAGGAATCCCAGTAACCTTTTTTCGATACGCTTTATTCCTACGAACCAAAAATGCAGTTAGAACTTAGATGTCAACAGAGGTTTCCCGTTAACATTAAAGGGCACTCTGATCTATATTCATGTGCTCAAACTTCAACTGCCTGCAGAATATGAAAATAAACAATCCAGCGGTACCACTAATTTAGAAGGACTTGCAAATCTATTGTTCGATAACAGTCTGAAGAGGGCATTTCACCACATGAAAGTGGTGTTTTGATATGGACTCCTGCCCAAATACAAAAGTTCATGTGCAAATAATAAGCCCTAAAGACGGTAGAATCCAATTTGAATTCCAATCTGAAATTGCAGTCAAAGACTTGCATTGCGAATTCCAACCACAGCTAAATTTTCAAACTTCATAAACACATGACTTTGTTGCTCAAAGTAGTCTATTAAAGTTGCTTTTGTATCGACGGTCGAAAACTAAGTTGAAATCATTCAAAGGTATCATTATCAATGTTCGATATGTAGTTTCTGGTGTCCATTAATCACTAAGTTTGTCCTCTTTTCACATTGTAGGGGAAAAGGAAGCTGAAAACCATGCTCTTGTTAGAATGTTGATCAAGGTTAAAATGCTATGTTACAAGGATCATTCATTTAGGCTGAAGTATCCGTGTCGATATGTCCGACACCCGTATCCGTTTTGACACTCGGATCCTCTACTCGTTATGATATGTACAGAAAAATTAATGTCAGATTAGCGAAAACATATTTTTCTTAACCCCTTCTTATTTAAATACATTAGGAAATATAATTTACGCTACATAATTGGAAAAATTTACGCACTACATACTGCAAACAAAGTGTTCAGTACGTGTCCTCGTACCCGTAACCCACATCTACCAACAAGCAAATCAAACTGCAGATTGTCTTGCTAGACTTGGCGCGCAACAAGAAGATGATTTGATTGTAACTAGCTCCACGCCTTTTGTAGCTAGGGAATTCGCCCTGGCGGATGCCATGGGTGTTGGCCATTTTAGGACTTCGGTCTACGGCTTTGTAGCCTTTTTGTCGTCTTTATCATCTTTGCATGCCGTTTATGTTTGTTTTTATTTAAAGCATGAAATTCCGTTTGACAAAAAAAAATAAAAATACACAATTTGTGGACACATACAAGGCATAAGACCAAGATTACAATTTTCAGGAAAATTACCTATGGGGGCAACGATCTTCGTAACACCGGAACACGCCCTCCCCGTCACGATACAAGACAAGCTGTTTATCAAACACGGTGAGACCCAAAGGGGCATCGTCTGGCACATTCTGCGTTAAGTACAAAGGATACCATTCCTCAGTCCAATCATACTCCGCCGCTACCCTTTCGCCGGCCGGACCCACTAAAACGCTCTGATCAGCACCGTCTTCTTTAACTGATGCAACCCCGCCACCAACCTCCACCACGGCATGGGGTTTGGGCCAGTTTTTTCTAGCTACGGGTTTGAGTCGGTGGTGGGATTTGTGGAGGAGAGAGAGGACTGGGTTTGGTGTTGGTGCTAATGTGGGTGTTTTTCTAAGTGGGAGAAATGGGTGTAACAGAGCCATGGTGGTTTGGACAGAGAAGGGTTGAGAATGGGAGGAAGGGAGGAGTTGATTTTGGTGAAGAAAGGAAGAGGAGAAGGAGAGAGAGAGAGAGAGAGACGTTGTTGCTTACAGTCGTGGTGCACTCGGGATGGCCACACAATTTTGGGACTGTGGAGAGTAGTTCAAAGACGTTTTTGACCCCCTGCCCTGAGACGACTGTTGTGTTTTTGGCTGCAAATAGGGTATGGGACTGGTGATGTCCGATGTGCATTCGAAGCCGTTCAAAAACTTGGGATGGACATTGTGGATGCCATTCTGAATTTCTCTCTTTTATTTTCAGTGCTTTGTCGTCAATGAATCAGTTCTGTTTAAGAAGTGGTTTTGTGAATAAATTTATCAAGGGAAAGAAAACAGCAGACGTGCAAATAGATTTAGCATCTTTACTTATTTGCCTTTATCTCTCCCTGCATAAATCTCTCGCGCATGGAAATTGGGGAAAACGAGGTAGGATGAGAAATATGCATCGGCTTAAGTTCTAGTTTGGGATCTTCTGGACAGCTCCTTTCAAATTTCAAATTCACTCTAAAGTTCTTGCTTTCTCAGTTTGTGCGACTGGTGGTGCTTCGATTCGCAAATTATAGTGTTCTCAGCTATTGCAACGGTGAATGTCGATCAAAAAAGAACCTGAAAAAAAAAAAAGTCAAAACTAGTCAACGAGATAGCAAGCAGCCAGCAGGCACACAGGATCTGGAAGTACATATTTGCAGTTGAAGTCATAAGTCATGATAACTTTTCAGGACGACTTTTTTAACCTGGCATTAACAAAGTTTCGATTTGGGCATAGTATAGCCATGAAGCATAAATAGGTCGCACATGTCGAAAATATATGCCAGGGTAAATAGCCCTTAACTCAATTTTGTCGCTACAGGGGTATTTTGTGGCTGCGAATAGATAAATCTGCGCAACTTTACATCAAGTTCTAGTTTCCTGGTCCTTTCAAATTGTTTTGCTTTTCAGAAATTATAATGGGTGAGAGGAAATTGCAGTTGAAGTCTAAGTCAAAATTTTAGGGTCCTGGCATCTTTCGATTGCCCTTAGTCGTTAGTCTAAACTCTGCTTTTTTTACCTCCGGTCATTAGAGGGTGAGAGAAATTGATGGTCTAAGGGATCTGATGCCCAGGTTAGTCTTCTGTTATTTTCTCCGGAAGTTCGGTATCTGGCCCAATAGACGGACTAATCTGCAGTTCTATGTCACTTTTTTTGTATGTGCAGAAAAATAAATAACAAGCTAACTTTTCAAAATGATGGTGGTTGATCGATTCTCTTAACAAAGAAGAAGGCTATTTCTATACTAATTCCCAGCTCTGTTAAAGCTAGCTAGCGAAGGGAGGTCAAAAACTGAAATATCCTCAAAGCAATTATCTTTCTTAACATCACGACTCCAAAGTTAATAGCCAAGAGTTGCAGTAGTTGTAAATTTACATCTTCCACAGCAAGTATGAGAGTCGTTTTCGTCATGGAACCATCCACAACAAACTGGCGAACCACGATTAATTGCAACTACCCGTGAGTCGTAGGGCAATGATACATCAACATGAACATATAGGGAAAGAGAGGATGTCCTTGACAATTCCTTCCCAGTGAGTGATGAGTGATCGATCCCACTTCTGAATGCGGTTTGACGAACACAGAGCAACTTTTCTTCGGGCAGATAAGAGAGAACTTACGGTTTACTTAGCGTCTCCGATGGTTCAACAGTTAAAAGGGAGTAGGTGGAGCCATGCGAGAAATAACAAAAACTCCAGAGGCACAAACACCACCTCTCATAGAAGCCCGACATGCCTACAATCTCTCTTGAATTCTTCTGATTTGAATGCACCTAAAAACGTTGTTTTGCAACGGTTTCTTATGTCCTAAATCAAATGGAGAATTTCTCCTTCACATTTTCTAACGGTCACAAGAAGCAAAAGATTTCCTTAACTGCAAACTAGCATTTGAAAATATCAACAGCTTCCAAATGCCTACTCAGGAAAAAAATGAGAAGACCACATTTTGAAGCACTCTTATATTAGAGGGAGTAAGCTTTTGCTGTGTATAATTGAGTACTGGAGTATTAATCTGAAACAACTGTCATTTGCTTCTCTTGTATAGAAAGTTGTACCTTGCAATCAACTATACATTACTATTAGAACTCAAATAGGTATCGAAAATAGTTCATTCGTAAGAATCGTTCTTTCCATTCCGCCTGAGAAATATTCACCAAATCGATAAGCGTTCCATTGTGGCTCACAGTCTTCTGTGTATCCTAATAAAGTTTGTTGTATTCATCGCGATCGCAGTAGAGCATGCATAGACCCCAGCCAAACACAGGGCAGTCCAAACAAGAAAAAGGGTCTTCCACTGCCTTCCAGATACAAGAATCGCAACTGCAGTTGATACAAGAGCGACGGCAGAGAGAGCGTTTTTCCAAGCTTGAAATGCTTTAACAACACTGCTGCATCCCTTACAATGTATCACGTGTCGGAAATACCGGTTGGAAAGATTTGGCGCGTGCATCGTTCCTATTCCTCCTTTTGCCGGAGAAGAGGCTGAAATGCTGGCAACTAGTCCAGCCGGAGCATGTTCCACCACAGCCGGCTCTTTAGGAAGGGAAATTGTGCTGTGACCAAAATGATAAGGCATTCCATGGCCAACTTTGTCCATCCACTTCCGATATTCTGCAACCCACGTGTCCGATGACTTCAAATTAAGATACAATTCTTTTGTGGGTACTTTTTCTTTTAACAGAACTTCGTTTTGGGACGAGAGGAAACCCATATCTTGCTCAAACACTTTGCTTGCATTCTGATGGAAGTACCATTTCGGAAACAATTTTGCAAGCGGGGATCTTTTAGTGCCTCCAAACCTCACAATGAGATTGGATTTCCCTTGGCCTGAAGGTGTACAAAGAAAGAGGCCTGAAAAATAGTGTTTCTCGCCATTCTTGTCGACAAGTTCTCTGTTGTTTTGTAAAACACATGGTGCTTCAAATCGCAAGAAGTTTGGCTTCGATTGATCTTTTTCTTTTCCCCACCAGCCAGCAAACCCGCGGTCGGTTCTTTCAGTGACTTCAAATAGTAGAGGTTGGGCATCTTCCCTTTTTGCAGTCCAATCGGTTCTATCGTGGGAAATGGGGATATGAGCTGGGTCCATAAGGTTCTCGAGAAGTATGGAATGGTCATAAGGAAGTACATGAGTTGTCGAAGTGTCTTGAAACCCCGGCCTGGCAAAGTTTTCGAACCAAGGCAATTTACTAGGATTTGGTGGGGTCTTTCGAGACATCCATACCCATACAACTCCTTGGGAGTCTCTCACTTCATATGTTTTTAGACAAGCTGATTGGGGAATCTTTGCACCGGCTGGAAGCTGTTGAGAACATGATTGTGAAGGAAATTGATCAAATCCATTTTTCAGACATGACAATATTATGGTTGAGCATAAAAAGAATGATCATAGAGGAAATGAGCAGTGTACCAACCTGAGGTATCTTTACACATTTGCCCTCACCTTCGAATTGCCAACCGTGGTACAAGCATTCCAGCCTTCCATCGATCAACTGACCTTCAGACAGTTTTGCTAACCTAAATCAAGAAATTTCACAGACAAGGCTGTTATTCGCGTGGGGATTCTTTAGCTGCTACTTTCATGTAAAAAATGGCTAACATATTTCGTGGGATTTCCAATTACAATTCCATGACTTCCTCATGATATTGAAAGCACCAAAACTTAGTAAAAAACACTCAAGATCAGACACAATACATACATCCCAGGGATCCCCTTAACACTAAAGGCTAAAAATGCAGGAATCCCAGTAACCTTTTTTCGATACGCTTTATTCCTACGAACCAAAAATGCAGTTAGATGTCAACAGAGGTTTCCCCTTAACATTAAAGGCCACTCTGATCTATATTCATGTGCTCAAACTTCAACTGCCTGCAGAATATGAAAATAAACAATCCAGTGGATCCACTAATTTAGAAGGACTTGCAATCTATTGTTCGATCACAGTCTGAAGAGGGCATTTCACCGCATGAAAGTGGTGTTTTGATATGGACTCTTGCCCGAATACAAAAGTTCATGTGCAAATAATAAGCCCTAAAGACGGTAGAATCCAAATTAAATTGCAATCTGAAATTGCAGTCAAAGACTTGCATTACGAATTCCAACCACAGCTAAATTTTCGAACTTCATAAACACATGGCTTTATCACTCAAAGTAGTCTATTAAGTTGCTTTTGTATTGACGGTCGAAAACTAAGTTGAAATCATTCAAAGGGATTATTATCAATGTTCGATATGTAGTTTCTGGTGTCCATTAATCACTAATTATTTGTCTTCTTTTCACATGTAGGGGAAAAGAAAACTGAAAACCATGCTCTTGTTAGAATGTTGATCAAGGGCAAAACTAGTTAACCAAGACTCTCAAACTTGCTCCACACTATCTGATTGTATATATTTTTGTTAAAATAGAAAGTTGTAAAGGAGCCCTAAACATTTTACTAAGGCAGCATCCCACAAGAAGAAAGGCCAATCCTTCTACTAATTAACATCTTCCAATCGGCACGCAGCCCCTCTCACCAACTCTTGCATTCAAACTCCATAAACGCAGTCCCACATAATTCATATACCAAGCAAAAAGTAAAGGTTTCGTGAACAAACACCTACTGAATTTCTTCTCAGTTTCCTAACCTAACCAAATGAAAGAAAGGAACTCTCCATTAGCTACATTATTTCCTTTTCCTTTCTCTCAATCCTAAAAACTTGAGAGAGCATGAAGATTATTTTTTTTTTGATTTTGAACATTGCATTATGCAAAATGCAAAAATTTAAAATAGTATAATTAAATTTGCAAGGCCCCTACACAATACATTAAAAAAAAGCTTAAAATACTTCAGTATGAGAAACCATTGAGCCTCATTTGATTCACGGATTAGGCGCCTCGGATAGGACTAACTGCACATAATCCCACATTTGGTTTTTTATTTGATTATTGGGATTATTAATCCCATTATTAATTTTATCCCTATATGTGGGATATTATATAATCCCAGGGGAGGGGGTAGGACTGCACCGGATTAAGGGTTGTGGATGGGATTTTAACTAGATATGATGAATTTTAAAAACGCCCTCAAATGTCCCCTAGACGCTGAATGTCTAAAAAATTACAAAATAACCCTAGAAAGTTACAAAAATGCCATGTTTCTCTATGCAATATTCCGAAAGTAATCACGTATCAGTCAAACATGGGATTGGATAGATTTAGAATCAGGACAAATAGTCCAGGGACTACCAATATCATGACTATTAATACTGTCCTGTGTCAATCAGCGAATCAAACGAGGCCGTATTATCTTTTGCACAATCACAATCGGTTCCTAGCCAAATTTTCGGGACCGAATTATGCGTTAAGTACCTAAAAGCCAGCATGTAAAAGAGCCTCCGACTCCTCTACATAAGAGGGTTATGCATTAGGTTTGTTAACAACTACTAGCAATTAGAAAAAAGACCCGCCTAGATTCTTTATGACCAATTCACGTAGCAACCTCAATTAATTGGATGCTCATTAATTTGCCGTCGCAACACTTTGCCTTGTTCGTTTTGGAGTCTCAAAACCCCCGGACTGAGTCTCCAATAAATTTTCCCCCTCTCTCCCCGCTCACTATCCTAAAAAACCTCCCTCAAAACCCAAACAAAACACGGCTATCAAAAAACAACCTACAAGGCATAAGACCAAGATTACAATTAATTTTCAGGTAAATTACCTAAGATTTATTTCCTCCAAATCAATTATATTGCACCACGTCGTCATGTTCTATTGATTAGGACCATTGTTTTGCAACGTGGCGCAATGTAATTGATTTGGAGGAAACAAATCTTTGCACCGGCGGTGTAAAGAATTTATTCTCAATTACCTATGGAGGCAACGATCTTCGTAGCACCGGAACACGCCCTCGCCGTCACGATACAAGACAAGCTGTTTATCAAACACGGTGAGACCCAGAGGGGCATCGTCTGGCACATTCTGCGTCAAATACAAAGGGTACCATTCCTCTGTCCAATCGTACTCCGCCACCACGCTTTCGCCTGCCGGACCCACGAAAACGCTCTGATCAGCGCCGTCTTCTTTAACTGATGCAACCCCGCCACCAACCTCCGCCACGGCATGGGGTTTGGGCCAGTTTTTTCTACCTACGGGTTTGAGTCGGTGGTGGGATTTGTGGAGGAGAGAGAGGACTGGGTTTGGAGTTGGTGCTAATGTGGGTGTTTTTCTAAGTGGGAGAAATGGGTGTAACAGAGCCATGGTTGTTTGGACAGAGAAGGGTTGAGAAGGGAGGAGTTGATTTTGGTGAAGAAAGGAAGCGGAGAGAGAGAGAGAGAGAGAGAGAGAGAGAGGTTGTTGCTTACAGTCGTGGTGCACTCGGGATGGCCACACAATTTTCGATCTGAGAGTAGTTCAAAGACGTTTTTGACTCCCTGGCCTGAGACGGCTGTTGTGTTTTTGACTGGATTTGACTGGAAATAGGGTATGGGACACATGGTGTCCGATGTTCATTTCAAAAACTTCAAATGTGTTTTGAACGGTTAGAATTTGGGAGAGAGAGAGTGAGAGGAGAGAGTGTTCGGCCGACGAGGAGATTGAGATGGTGATTTGCACCCAAAAACTTTTCTTTTTGCGATTCCTACTTGGCCAGGCCGAGGCGAAGGCATTTAAGTTAGTCATGTAATTCTTCAAAATGTTGTGTGTTTGCGCAATTCTTTCATATTGCATTCACACTTTCAAACCTTGCTATTGTAGATTTTAGTATTTTGAAATGTCTTTTATAGAGGCTTTCACGCTCGTACTTTCGCACGCACTTGCAAATTATGTGACTTAGCATACACTGCACCTATGTCATCACTTAAAATTGAGGTTCCATCACGTGTTCCGACCGGTAAAGATTGTACTTGGCCTCACGGAAGTTACTGGACTCAAATATTGAATGGTAAATTTTAAATAAAACACTTTTTTTTTTGTGAGGTAACAGAGGAACAACTTTACAATCAGATCACTATATGAGCCCGACTGTGCAATCCAAACCTCCGGGGAGCTAGCGCGAAATAAACCACTTTTTGTTATCTCCAATAGTCAAGTTAATGGGCAATTTTGGTATTTTGATTTTAACAAGTTCTACGCATAACCAATTATTAGAGACTAGCCAAATTGTGTTAACCGGTTAAAAATGAAATGTCTTGTTGTCAATTATCTCGCCAAACATTTGTTTAATCTATCTTTTTGGGCGTGTTTGATAGCGGGATTAGGGCTTGGGATAGGACTCCGAAAGTGAAGTGCAGTTTAAAAAGTGTGTTTGGTTGGATTTTTATCTCATAGATTACAAATTCCATGGGAATACCAATCCCCTCATCTGATGAGATTAGTTAACCGGGGGGGGGGGGGGGGGGGGTGTTATTATGAATCCCATCCCCATGGAATTGAGCAAAATAAGTTCAAAAACTCACCTCAATCCCAATCCTAATCCTTGCCAAAACAAACATGTTGTTTACAATCCCACATCATTCTCAATTCCAATCCCAATCTTAATCCTGTGCAAAATAAACATGAATAAATGATTTATCCCCTCATTAATAATCCCACTTTATTCTCAATCTCAATCCTAGTCCCACCTCATTACGAATTCCCCAAAAATGAAATCTGCAATCAAACACGCCCTTTGTGTTCTTAGCTAAAACGAGAAATCATGATTGGTGACATGGTTTGCTGATGGAGACCAAAAAAAAGATGGTTTGTTCATGTCTCCCTCAGTGGAGACCAAGGTTCAAGTCCCACGAGGGATCGATGAGATTTGGGGTTTCAAGATTATCTAAGCTTCCGCGTTGACTAATGTAGACATCTCAATTTGGCATAACGATTATTTTAAGTCCCACCTTGGAGACCATCCTGATGATGAATGGATAATATGATTGGTGATTGACTTCTCGTAAACCTAAGGATTTTGTTGAGTACTTTTAGCCACTTAGAAGACCCAATCCAGAGCCAAACAACCTTTCAGACAGAAATACAGCATCCTAGGAAAATACATTTGTCAGCCACACGATCTATCTCACGGCCCCCACTTCTTTCTTTCACCCGTGGAATATGGTGTTTGAAATTCTTTCAGAGAGATTGATTTCTCGTCTGCGAGATGCATTCCTCGGCTACCAGATCCTTCTGGTAGCCGCTAGATCGTCTTTTTCTAGAATTCTGGAATGTTCTGTCATTCGTTTGATCGACGCACAAAACCTTAGCAGTCAAACTCCGATTCTTCAGGGCTAAGAAAAGAGGTCCAAGCAGAAATCTTCTAATCCTATACTATCTTATTGATTCACACCATTTGATTGGCCAGAGTGGGTCATCCCATGCCTGTATAAAGAGGCCTTAGGGTTACGAAATTAACAAGTTCAATACACCATCTCTAGCCACAAAACCCTAACCCGAAGAAGGTCAATCAATCACCATCAATCCAAAGCAATCGTGCATTGAGGGATCAAGGTAGTGAGGCCCAGGGGCCTATGGTTTGACTCATTTTCTGTTTCTGTACTTTAATCGTAGTGTTTTGATTTTCTGTTAAACTGTTCGTCTTCTGATGTGAGGAAGAACATCGGCTGAGACATCGTTCCCACGGCCGGTATATCATTCCAGTGAGATCCCACGGCCGTGTATTCACAGGCCGAGGAATCCATTCGCTGGGATAGTCTGTCGTTTTTCGTTTATTTTAATGCATGCTTTAATTACTGTCATGGCTCACCATATTAATTGTTTAAAGGCTAAACTAGTTTATTCTTTATTTGTTTAGAATTAAATAAAGCAAGCAACAGTTATATGTTGAATGATTATGGGCCGGTCTCACAACCGGACGAAGAGGGATGCCTAATACATTCGCCTTATCGTACTTTGGCTCCCATACCCGAAATTTCTACCTGTTATCTTAGTTTTTAATAAACTAAGTAGCAACTCTATTTTGATGATAATCATTATTGTGTGGAGATATTTATAGCCATAGGAATATCCACGATTCTGATTTATGAAGTGGAATTGAGGAAAGAGGATATCTGTATGGCGATACCAATTCTGGGAGGTGTCTACAACTAACTTTCCACTATTCCCTGCCAACTACAAAATATGACCCCAAAAAAAAAAAAAAACTAGCTAAAACGTCCAGTGATTTTCAAGCATATATTCACAAAAAGTGGTTTGGCAAAATGAAAACTTGTTCTATTTATATAATTTACTTGGTAAAATGAGTAGTATGGGTGGAGACGCTAACCATCCAGTTAGGCTAGCTAGATTGCATTTTTCAACTAAAGGCTTAACCTTAAATCTCATTCGATCGGTTCTCATACTTCTAATTGTGCGCAGTTAAAACATTGCACTTTTGAGTCCAGTGGCGGTGTTATCCCTCTCTATTGGAAACTGTTTGGAACACATACAAACATATACTACCATGTGACTCAAGAATTAAAAGTGTGTTGGCCAAACCATTTAGAGGCATGATTTATTTATTTATTTTTAACTGAGGAACAACCCTGCAGCCGAGCTACTATTAGATCTGAGTGCGCAATCCAAATCTCGGGCGAGACTAGCACAACAACCCACCGCCATGGCCCACCACTTAAATCATGATTTGTCTCTAGATGGAATCGAATCCTACTATGTTGCAAGCGTAAGTTCGTCTTTACTTTGTTGACAACCCATGAGGGGGTCATTTAGGGGCATGATTGTTTTGAGAGATTGAAAAACATGAATAAGCTAATGCCATGAGATTAACTAATGGAGTATTGGGGTAGGGTTCACGTGTTTTTGTTACTCATCATAATAATACATATTGGTGATTACATATATAACTTCACCTTATGATTAATCCATAGGAGCATGTGTTCGCACAAAAAGATACTAGTGTGGAAATTTAGCACTCTAAGTTAATGTAAACATCGGTTCAAAAAAAAAAAAAAAGTTAATGTAAACATACAAAATTGAATGGGCCCGGGCCCTTGCCCCTGCGTACGGCCCCTAGCTCACGGTCTAGTCACTGTGTGTTTATAGCGTACTGATTATTGGGTTGAAAGATGAAATTGGAAGCTGAAATTAGGGCTTTTACTGTTGTCTATGTTCTATAGCGGAGTATGATCTACGAGTTCTTTATGTTTCTAGCTAGAACAACCTTTGAAAGTAAATATTCTTCTTTTCGTAAGTATATAAATCTTGCATCTCCTGATTTGTTGTTTCCTTTTGCTAGAACAACCTTTGTACTAGTAAACTTGTTATTGCTTCTGTAGACACCCCATTCTGGACTGTCCGGATTAGTCCTTTTACTTTCTTCGTTGTCCCGATAATGATGAACGGTCGAGAACATTTCAAAGTCGATGGAAGGATTTGAGCTTTGAGCGTTGAACTTCCCCCATTCAAACCCATCTTCAAGCCCATTTCAAAACCCTTCAAATCCAGAGCCAAAATAAGCCCCAGCAGAGCATTGATGGCTTACGCCAACCATGATCTGGCGTGCGCCAACAAGCTGCCACGTGTCGGACATCGACTGTTGACCCAGTTTGACCTGGCGCACGCAAGGTCCCAGGTGGCGTACGCATGGTCAAAGCCAGTAAAATCACCGTTTTTATGTCACGCGCCCGAGACTTTTGCGGCTTCAAAGTACATGGAACAGTGCCCCTGATGATTATATTCCTCTGGCCCGTCCCCCTCTCTCTCCTACACACCCCATCAACAAGTCCAATGCATTTAATGCATGGGAGCTCCCTTCCTAACCTAACCCACCCTCCTAACCCAACTGATCAGCTCCTCCTCCTCAGTCCATTTCCCTCTATAAATACCCCCCTTGCATTCATTTGCAAGGGGTTAACTTCATTAAGAAGCAAAAACTCTTTTCCTCTCTTTTCTCTCTTGTTTTTCTCTTCTCCATTGAAAGAGCAAGAGATAGAGGAGTTCCCCCATACCTACATTACTGATCAGTCACCATCTAGCCTCCATTTTCAACCTTCAAAGCTCAAAACACCTTCCATCTCTTGCACCAAAGGTATACCACCTTTGCGTGGCTTTCTGTTTTCAACCCCTGAGGGGAACCAGAAAGGTTCTGGCTAGTAATTGATACTAGACCAGCCCCCTTTTCTGGTAAAATAAATCAATCGTAAGAGACCAAACATGGCGCACGCCAGCCTACCCAAGCCGTACGCCACCCATGGCTGTACGTGCACTGCTGGCGTGGGGATCATGGTTTGTCTTTTTTTTTTTTTTATTGCTTATATCTAGTCTGTTATCACTTTAGCATGCTAATAACCAGTTTATTGTTTTCTGTATTTTAGAACTGTTTAAGCTGTAGCTTTCAATACCTGCATCTTTTTTGCTCTATAAGGCCCCTGGGGTGTTTCTGGTCATGTTCCAGAGCTCAGATGATGTAAAGCCAAACACTGGACAAAAAGACAGACCTGGCGTACGGGCTCTCATGAGTGGCGTACGGCACGTTGGCCAAGGTTCAGTGCCTGGCCCTTGCATCACAGTTCAATCCTGGTCTCTTCATATTCCCCCACTCTGTTTATGGGGATTTCTGTTCCTTTTCATGGCTTACAGCCATTTTATTTGCTTATAATCTGTATATAGTGCCTTATAAACTGCGTGGTTTGTCCTGGGTATGCACTGGTCCATTCCAGAGCTCAGAGGGTTGAGAGCAAAAACTGTGAACAAACGAAAAGGTAGTGTACGCTAGCTCGTAGGTGGCGTGCGCAGGGTATGGTGGCGTGCAGAGGCTCAGCCACTGCGTACCAGTATGCTGCCTGCTCACGCTCCTGAAAAAGCAGCGTACACCATCCCAGTGATACTGGTTCACAGTGCTTGTTCTCAATCTATGTTCTTATGTTAATTACTTCAATTCATTCAAATCATCATTCACAAACATTTTGTCATACAAACTGCAAGCTGTTACAGTATTAATCCCCATTATTTGCTCCCCCGCCCTAACTGGCTAAAAAATGATCAAATGAGAGAAAAATGCAAACGTTTTACAAAAATGCCTGAGTAGAGACCGATCTCTGGATTGGGCGAGAGGGGTGTCATAAAACCCTTCCCCTCTCGTAACCTGGCTCCCGAACCTCAGATATCGAAGGTGACGACAGACCGGTCTACGCCTTTTTCAAAAATCAATCAAAGCAAACGTAGCAAAGCGTTTTCGAGTTCGGTTCCTCGGGTATTCCTCCGCTAAAACCCGAGTGGCGACTCTGAATCGAAACGTTTCGCCACGCTTTTTTTTCCAAAGAGGGCTGCACCCAATGTTTCTAAACAACAAAATCCGAGATTTTGGGGCGCGTGCCCACAGATTCCTGATTTCTTATAACTTTATATGTCGCTCTAGTCAAGATTTTAAGCCAAACGCATTTACGTTATGATGCTAGACCAACTTAGTCTCCGCATAAATTTCGCAACTTTACGTTGATGTTGAACACGCTAAGTTATTTTGGTTTCGGCACATTTTTGGCACGACTAAAATGCATTTCAGTTAGAAATAGTAGTAGTAGGTTTGCTTTAGGATTTTGTTTCTTAATGCTCAAATGAAATTGGAGAAAATTTAAGAATGCACCCTGTACACAGTTTCAACAGGAAAACAGTACAACTGTGTGCTTGGAAGGGCAGAGTTTCATGTTCTGATTAGTTAGGCAAAAGTGAAAAGTACATGAAAAAGAGGACAGCAAATGAAGCCCAAGAAAATCATCATACTGTTCCTCTACATACTAGACAAAAGAAGAATACTTGGGGTCACTGTAGCATAGTATAGTGCGCTTTCTGAACCGTTCTCTATAATATTTAGGATTCAAATTTCATCTCAGCTGCTCGTATAGATTTAAGGCCTCGCTCCAGAGCGGGAAAAAACCCTTATTTTTTAAGAAGGCAATTTCAAGCTCAAAGATTATGGGTTTGTTGAAATTTAAAAATATGCAATATGGATCTTGTTTGAAACATCTCATTGAGATTTTTTATACGATGCAAAAAAAATTATAAAATTATTTTCCATTTATATTATTTTTGAGTTTAAAAATGTGAAATAAGCTGTTTATTTTTTAAGAAAGTTTCTGAAACGGAGCCTAAGCCATTCATTGATAGCTGATATGAACGGCTCGGATCGCGCACTACAAGGACCTGTGTTCTCATTGTCAACGAGTGTTCTTATCAGCACCTCAGGCCCCGTTTCTACCAACAAAACCACAAAAAAAACTTAACGCATTTTACTAACTGGTTTTCACTAACAAATTTTTTATTTTTACCAATTGATCAACAACTTTTTCACTTATATACCCAGCAAAAACTTTTTCCTTATCGGAAACAATTTGATATATCTCAACAACTTATTCACTTCCGAAAATACCTTACAATTTTTTAACCACAAATAAAAATTTACTCCCTCCGTTCCAAATTGAAGGTCCGATTCGGTCTTCAATACAAAATTTAAATTGTTAATATCTTTTAATCTATAATGATTTTTATGTGTAATATGAATATTGTATGATAGATCTCAGTTAGTTCTATTATACAAAGTTTTTAAAATCTTTAAAGATATTGTAGATTAAAAGATATTAACAATTTAAATTTCGCCTTGGAGACCGAACTGGACCGTCAATATGGAATGGAACGGAGGGAGTATAAAATTTTCACTACCTCCTCAATCTCATCTTCTCGACCCCAACATCATGAGTACTACTGTCATTGTGTATTACTAACCCCATAACTCCTGCTACCTTCCAACCCAACTAGAATAAATGCAGCCAGTAGCCATTAATACTGATAAAATTTTCTCTCTCCCTTCCTCTCTCACTTTGGTATTTTGAGTGAGACAGTTCGAAAAGTAGTGGCAAATCGTGCACAGAGAACAAAATCATTTCTTCTTGCACCCCATATGGAGAAAAATCCGACAGTTAGTTATCGAACGGTTCATCTCCGAAAGCTTCTTACATTTGTTATCTTCATCTCTGTATTTTCTTCTTCTTTTCCTTGTTCTTCTAGTCTGTCGTTTGACTTCTACGCAGCTTCGTGCCCACCTGTCGAACTTGTGGTGAAAAACACGGTCAGGCGAGCTTCTGACTCGGACCCTTCAATCCCCGGGAAGCTGCTCCGCTTGCTCTTCCATGACTGCTTTGTTGAGGTAAGCTAGTCAAGTTTGAGAGAGAGAGAGAGAGAGAGAGAGAGGGCTAAGCATGCATTGTTTAAAGAAGCAACCGTAGGGAAGAACGACTTCGAAACCTCCCTGGTGTTTGAATGATTGAAACCTGCCAGATGTTATTACTCCTTTTGGCCAGTCCACACGTAACTTTAATTTGCTCTAGTTTTAATTGAACTCCCCGCAAGTGGCCGGGCGGTGAAATTAGGCTACAGGATTAGTTGAGGTGACCGAAAACCTGAATTTTCAAAAAAAAAAAAGTAGGGAAATGATTTTCACCCTCCTCTTTTTTATATCCACATTCCAATTTTTTGCCTTTAATTAAAAAAAAAATACATGCATTTTTAATACTAAAAAACAAAAAAAGGGGGCTTGGATATCAAGAGGGGAGTGTGAAAATCACTCCTCAAAAACGGAGTGTCGTCCGCCCAGGCCAGATTTTCAATGAGCTGAGAGCCAGAAAACTGCCTGGGCAGAAATCAATCTGGCCCGGACAAGGTTTACAGAGAACACATATTGAACCGAAAATCCCACTTAACTTTCCCACTATCTTTGTGTTAATTGCAGTCCGAGAGTTATCTTTTAGTATGTTTAAAGAGTTGCGTTGCTTGTAATTTAAAAGACTAAATGGTGAGTTTGAAGTGCATTTATATGTTATAAGTAGATTAATGAGAAAATCTTTACCTCTCTTTATTCCGGTGATCAGATCGAGCTTAATTAGAATGAGACTCATGCTCTTGTCATGTACTAATTAACAGGGCTGTGATGCATCGATACTTTTACAAGGAAATGGAACAGAGAGAAGCGATCCTGCTAACGTATCTCTTGGAGGGTTCCCAGTAATAGACTCCGCGAAGAGAGTGCTCGAAATCTTTTGCCCACAAACTGTTTCTTGTGCCGACATTCTTGCCTTGGCTGCTCGAGACGCTGTACAAATCGTAAGTTTAAACCTCATATCAAATGAGTGACGGCGATACTTTCACAGAGTATTGAACTAACGAAAAGATCGTGATCGATCAAGATATATACCACGTCATTCTTGCCTAGCTAGCACGTAGTTGTCGTATATCTGATTTCGGGTTACGAATGTGTATTTTTGGTTTGGTGGTTTTACTAATGATTGCCGGAATGTGTGTAGACGGGCGGACCGGAGATCCAGATTCCGACGGGGAGGAGAGATGGGAGGGTTTCTGCAGCTTCAAATGTGAGGCCAAACATAATAGACACAAGTTTCTCACTGGA
Source organism: Rhododendron simsii (assembly GCA_014282245.1). Lineage (NCBI taxonomy): Eukaryota > Viridiplantae > Streptophyta > Magnoliopsida > Ericales > Ericaceae > Rhododendron > Rhododendron simsii. Next base: position 39,371,613 of record CM024954.1, read on the forward strand.
TGAGATGAGTAAGATCTTCACCTCCAAAGGGTTGTCCTTAGATGACCTTGTTACCCTTTCAGGTACACACACACTTTCAAGCTAGTAGTTAAAGCATGTCTTGATTCATGAAAACAGTCTCCTTCCTGCCAAACAGTACTTATGGCAACATATTGCTTCTGTATAGGCCTTAATTACGTACCATGATATTTATCATCAAGGCTTCTTTTTGAACCTATTCCCAGTGCATCACCATGTGGAACCAATTATTGTAGGCCTTGTTTTGCACATTGACCGTAATTGTGTTTTCAAGTAGGTTAATTTGGGGACTCGAATGGGGACCCGGGGATGCCGCCAGGCGGCTCCTTGCCAAGCGGGTGCAGAGCGACCGATCTGTCATTCATCTCGGCACGGACGGCTTGGATCGACTATAGGCACATACAAATCTAAACTGTCCATTGCTCGATTAAGATTCGAGTCGTCGATTGCCGAGATGGGACCGCTCTGCACCACTCTACAGCAGCATCTCCCATCTCCCTGTAATGGATGCTTTAAATTAAGGCATACCTTTCCTCATTTAAGTACGTACACCCATGCTACTACACATAAAATAGGCTGTGAGTGTGTGCGAGCCCCCATCCATGTCGGTGTAACTATGTGTTCTACTTTGTGTGTAGAGTATTTTTGTTCCTGAAATGTGTCATGGTGACTGTATACACCTGCCTTCAAACCAAACTAAACTGGACCGAAGTCCCAATCAATTAGGCTCGGCTGCATGAGTCTTCTATTGCCATCTACCCGTAAATAGGATCCACCCAAAAAACTACTCGCCGTGAGTTTCTTGGAGAATTTTTGAAGTTTGTCACATGTAATTTTGTTTATCGATCGGTCCTCTTTCTTTTTTGTTCATCTATCTGATAGGCAGATAGTAGAAACTCTACAAGACTAATACATGTACATGGCTTGGGAATGTTGCAGGAGCCCACACCATAGGGTCAGCCCATTGCAGTGCATTCATGGACAGATTTAAAGCCGACCCCAAAGGCAGTTTTACACTCATTGACAAATCTCTGGACAAAGACTATGCAAACCAGCTCACCAAACAGTGCCCAGCAGGGGTAAGTTCGTCCACTACAATAAAAAATGATCCCCAAACACCCCTCCTATTCGACAACAATTACTTCAAAGTTCTCCTAGCCCACAGGGGTTTATTCCAATCGGACTCGGTTTTGGTTCAAAATGAGAGGACCGCGAACAGAGTCGTGGCGTTGGCAAATGACCAGAACATGTTTTTTGATGGTTGGGCAGAGTCTTTTTTGAAGCTTTCCGTTATCGGAGTGAAGACCGGCGATGAGGGGGAAATTAGACAAACTTGTTCTGCCACGAATGGGTGAAGAAAACGCAAAATGGTGTAATTGGAGCAATTTCTGGTTGCTTATTAGATATTCAATTTTTTCTTGATGCTCTTGTCGATGTTGTGAATAATTTGTTTTTCCTTGTTCTATTTTCTTCTTGTTGATAATTTATGGTTCCTTGTTTTATTTTCTTCTTTTCGCAACGTTGACACAACCAACTTTATCTCGTGGTCATGGTTTAGCACTTAGTTTTGTAAAACTATTTGTTATGATTCTCAAAAATTCTAAAAATGACTCCTACGTAGAGATTAAATTTGTGCTTTGATTTCATTATATCCAAAAAAAAAGTGCTATCCTTTATCGGCCCACAACATTTCCCAGATGCTAAATACAATCAAAACCAAGATAAAGTTCAGCGTTTGGAATTTCGGATTTGGTTAGATAATGCCCAGGTTTAAGTTTCCATAACTCTTTATTGGGGTCAAACATACTTTTAACGCAAAATGGTGTAATTGGAGCAATTTCTGGTTGCTTATTAGATATTCAAATTTTTCTTGATGCTCTTGTCTTTGTTGTGAATAATTTGTTTTTCCTTGTTCTATTTTCTTCTTGTTGATAATTTATGGTTCCTTGTTTTATTTTCTTCTTTTTGCAACGTTGACATAGCCAACTTTATTTGGTGGTCATGATTTAGCACTTAGTTTTTTAAAACAATTTGTTCTGACTCTCAAAAAATTCTAAAGCTAACTCCCATGCGGAGATTAAATTTGTGCTTTGATGTCATTATATCAACAACAACAAAAAAAGAAGGTGCCATCCTATATCGGTCCACAACATTTCCCAGATGCTAAATACTATCAAAACTAAGATGTTGGTTCAGTGGTTGGAATCTCGGACTTGGTGGATAGTGCCCAGGTTTGAGTTTTCATAGCTCTTTTCTATTGATTGGGGTCAAATATACTCTTAATACCACCTACATGATGGAACCTTAGCTTCTGTACTAGCATAAGTGCAGTGGAGTTCCTTACAAATAGTGATGTGGTGTGGTGAACGTAGGAATACTACCTGACAGAGGTGACACGTTCTATATGCAACATGCACTTCCATTTGTTCCAAAATCAAAATCTGGAGGGAGGTTAGTAAAAGACTATCAACATGTGGAACCATCTGTAATAAACTTAGAGGATCCGGAATGCTGTAGTGTAGCCCATAATACACCGTATAATGCGGCCGATTCGACTGTCCATCTTGACATGGACGGCCCCTCCCAATCTAAACTCATGACAGTAATTTTCACACTCTCTAAGTTACTAACAGGCTCTAAAACAAAGTGGGAAAAAAACTCTTTTAGAATGCGGTTAGTTTTTTGGAGAGTACAAATTCAATATCAGGGAAGTCAAAGTCACTGTTATTTAACCAAATTGAAATTGGCAACTTGGCATCCAAAACCGCATCCATATCACCGAATCCGACCCGCAGATAAACCCGAGTGTGTTACTGAGTCCGACCCATTTTCCACTTGGAGCAGTACCCTAGAATTCAAACTTTCACGCCTTTCTACATTCCTCACTTCGCAAAGAATACTTATTTTACCCGCCCCTTCTCATCAAATTGCCGAAAGAATGAGTCTTTGTGCCTTTGATCTGTCAAAACAACAGCTTTAGGAAATGGGTACGGTCTAATCTTGAAAAAGATTCATTCTTTGAAAGTCACAGTAGGTGTTGATTTACAAGAAATTCAGGTTATTCTTAAGGAGTACAAATGGGTTATGAATGAGGCCATTGCATTCACTCATTGAAAGCTCAGTGGCCTCATTGTACAAAGTATCAATTACCCATTCCTGGGCAATCAAACTAGGCACCGTTACTGATACTTATACGGCAAACAACATTTTACTTAAGTACACAAAATGCAAAGAGTTGGGTGCTGCACTGAAGTTGTTCGACGAAATGCCCGAGAGAGACACTGTTACGTGGAACACTATGATTGGTGGATACGTAAATTATGGGGATTTAGAGAGTGCTTGGGAGCTTCTGAAAAGCATGAGAAGGTGTGGGTTTATGGTTGATGGTTATACTTTTGGAAGCATACTTAAAGGGGTTGCTAGTAAAGGATGCATTGATCTTGGGTTACAAGCACATTCACTCATTGTTAAGACTGGCTATAGGGGAAATGTTTTTGCAGCTAGTGCTCTTTTGGACATGTATGCCAAGTGTGACAGGGTTGAGGATGCTTATGTGGTGTTTCAATGTATGCTGGAACGTAACTCTGTCTCATGGAATGCCCTAATTGCAGGGTATGCTAAAGCGGGTGATTGCGAGACTTCGTTTTTGTTACTAGAGTCTATGGAACGGGAAGGCGTTAGGCTTGATGATGGGACCTTCGCTCCACTTTTGACATTGCTTGATGACCCTGAGTTTTACGAATTAACTATGCTAATCCATGCTAAAATCATAAAGCTTGGGTTGCAATCTGCCAACACTGTGTGCAATGCCGTAATTACTTCCTATTCAGAGTGTGGATCCATTGAAGATGCAAATCAAGTGTTTGCAAGTGCTAGTAGTACCCGAGATTTAGTTACTTGGAATTCCATGCTAGCAGCTTACCTAGCACATAACCAAGTAGCCCTTGCCTTCAAACTCTTGCTTGAGATGCAAGAGTTTGGATTCAAACCAGACATCTACACATACACCAGCATAATAAGCGCTTGTTTTGAAGATGCACATCTAAATCTAGGAAAATCCTTGCATGCTTTGGTAATTAAGAGTGGGTTGGAACAACTAACACCAATCTCTAATTCGTTGATGGGTATGTACCTCAAATCAACTAAAATGTATGTGGATGATGCAATAGAGATATTTGAATCCATGGATTTGAAGGACAATGTTTCTTGGAATTCAATTTTGACCGGACTCTCACAGTATGGGTTGAGTGAACATGCAGTAAAATTATTTCGGAAATTGCAATTGTGTCCCCTAGACCCGGATCACTATGTGTTTTCGGCTGTTCTTAGATCTTGCTCAGATTTGGCAACCCTCCAATTGGGTCAACAAGTTCATGGCTTGGCACTTCAATTAGGCTTTCAGTCGAATGATTTTGTAGCAAGCTCCTTGATTTTTATGTATTCCAAGTGTGGGATCGTTGAGGATGCTCGAAAGGCCTTCGAAGCTACCCATAAAGACACCTCAATCACTTGGAACTCGATCATGTTCGGGTACGCGCAGCATGGGCAAGGTAAAGCTGCACTAGACTTGTTCTTCCTAATGAGAGATAGCCACGTAAAACTGGATCAAATAACTTTTGTGGCAGTTTTGACTGCATGTAGCCACATTGGTTTGGTAGAAGAAGGTTGCAGTATTTTAAAATGTATGGAATCTGATTATGGAATTTGTCCCAGAATGGAGCATTATGCTTGTGGGATTGATCTCCTTGGGCGGGCTGGCCGTCTAGAGGAGGCAAAAGCCTTGCTTGAAGCAATGCCATTTGAACCAGATGCAATGGTATGGAAAACTCTATTGGGTGCTTGTAGGAGTTGTGGTGATATTGAGATGGCTACTCAAGTAGCAAGCCGTGTACTAGAATTAGAGCCTGAGGAGCACTGTACTTATGTTCTCCTGTCTAACATGTATGGGCACCTTAAGAGATGGGATGAACAAGCTAGTGTGAAGAGGTTGATGCGAGAGAGTGGGCTTAGGAAGCTACCTGGTTGGAGTTGGATCGAAGTTAATAATGCTGTGCATTCTTTTAATGCTGAAGATCATTCCCACCCTTGCTTCCACGCGATATACCAGGTGCTGGAAGAATTGGCAGGTGAAATCAAGAATTTGGAACAGGCGATTTATTTGGAACTTATTTGTGATTTGGACTGTCTGGACTGATGATGTGATTCAAGATGCTCATGGGACTGATTTCAACTTCTAATGATGATGACTGATGGCTATTAATGCAATGGAAGTGTCTTCCAGGGTAATGAGGAAATATTGTCTTGTTCATCTTGCTTGACATTAGATTGTTGCATCGTTTGCTGTGGAGAAAATGAAGGTGCTGTGGTGAACAACCTTTTTAGAATCTGGTTTGTTGTGTGCAATGCATAACCCTACAAATATTAAGCATTCGAAAATGTTAATCGCTCATAAATTTATCATGACGCAAGGATTGACGTACAGGATACTACTTTGTTGTATGGGCTAATGAATGTGTTAACGACTGAAAATCAATCATCAAACCGGTATCTTTTGAGTTCATACTTCATGTTTCATCTATTTTGAAAATCAATCATCAAACCAGAGATTTGTTGTCTAGCATCAAATTGCGTAGATATGGTTTTGTATTGAATATATGAAGCTTACCATTAATTGCAGAATATACGAATTAGGAATGCATGCATTAGAAATAACCTAGTGAGATGAATCATGTCGTTCTATTGACTATTTTCTCCTATGTCGCTACATGCTTGTTTATATCACTACACCATTTTTTTCCCAAATACAACATATCGATTATTGAATGTATTCGAAACTGGTTTTACAACTTGCCAATTTATATGTTACCCACATACAACGTATCGATTATTGAATGTATTCGAAACTAGTTTTACAACGTACCATTTTATATGTTAGGACTGAGCACGCTAGATGCTTCTTTTCGAACTGTGGTTGCCGCTTGGTACATCTTTTGACTCAAGGTTTTCCTTGGTTTTTACCCAACACAAGTAGGAACTAGTAGTCTGTATGTTGTTTTTGTTATCTTCTCATGTGAACTTTCAAAGTTGTTCATGCAATTGACCTCTGGTATGGACATTGCTGAATTTCGATCCTTTTCTGTTACTCCATCCGTTTGGCTAATCCACTTGCCACGAATACCTTATGATAAATGAAGTTTAGTTGGTTCTCATGACCATGACGCTCCCCGTATGGTTTTCATCCTTCCAATTTGGCCTAGTATCTTTAGCACCACAATTTTGGCAGGCCCCGCCCGCATTTGTAATTTAGTTATGTCAATTCTTGATAAAATCCTGAAAGAAAAGACAACTGTACATAGCAACCCATGCTCACTTAAATTATGCATATGAGATTGGGGGGATGCTCATTACATGTTAGTAGAAAACACCCTTGATATTTTCAGTTTTCACTTGAGCTTTGGAACTCCACTGCCTTTCTTTTCTTCAGTGGGACGCTTGATCTCTCATCCTATCCGGCTAGCACAGTTTCTTCAAAGGTTATTAAGAACCTGTGTCACACACTTGACACCTAGATGATAGTGGGATGATTTTTAAAAATTTTAGTTGGTCATTCACCCAGGAAGCATACTTAGTATAAAGATTACTGTAGAACCATGCAGAAAACTCTAAAATTTACACTGTTACTCTATGTAATTATTATACATAGTGCTTCATGCATTGTAAACTCCAAAATCAAGAAAATGCAGCCCCTCACTTTAAACTATTTGCATAGATTAGTAGCATTTGCATTAGGCCTTTGCTTTAATAGATTGATCATGAGTATGCAGCCCATCACGTTTGGGCTTTTGAATTGGCCTGATCCGACAACTTGATACACCAGTGCGATATTCCCTGCAAATTCTGACTCCACCACTTAGCTAGCATGGGTCTCACCATCATCACTTATTGAACTTTTTGGGGTTGGTGGTACAGCTTTGAGTTTGTCAAAAGAAAAAAAAAGAGCATTTTGGAAGATATGCCATTGGGTGTGATTTCTTCCTTCTCATTTTTGAGGCCGAAAGGTAATTAACAAATTGCAAATCTGAATTCTTCTTTCCCATTTCCTCATATTCATTGGTTCCTGTCAAGTTTTGATTGAGACATGCTTCTTGATAATGTGAATGGACGAATATTGTTTGGCCTTTTGATAGATTTGCATCAATGCGGAGTGTTTCTCTTGCAGAGCACCACACTGCATTTTAGCTTAAAATGTGAACATATATCTATTTGTACAGACAATCGATTGTTTGCGAATCCTGACCTTTCAAAATACAATCCAACAATCAGAACGGTAGTCCGCACTTTAGCTTGCGGTGCAGTGGTCCGCAGGAGAAACGGACCATGCATCAATGATGCTCCAAACAATTAGAGTAACAAGTTGTAGTGATATGATTCAATCATTCACGTTTGTCTTAATCACAAAAAGTAAATTATCTTTTCTTGAAAGCATGCATTGGCATCATTTTCATTGGAGTCCAATTCGAGATATTTGTTCAGGAGTTCACATCCAAAAGAAAGGAAAATCAAGTGGATAAGCCCCTGTATAAAATCAGCTTTATGATTTTCCAAGTAATTCGAAAATTGTACTCAATTGCAAATTTGGGTTCTCTGATATTGTAAAACTTAATATTTCCGCACTAAATCATGTCTTTTAATGAAATGTTCAAGTTAATTTATTCTACATTTTGTTAAATTATTTCAAATAATGAACCGAATTTTCTAGGCATCAACATATTTACACACTCAACTAGCATGAACACGGTTACATGCAGTCAGGGCAAAAGCAACGTATGAAGCGGCGCCTCAAGAATTTTTAACACCTAGTGAAAGGTTTCAAACACGAGACTTTAGAAGGAAGCAACCCCTAAATCCCAAACTTGAACTGCCGGGTCAACCCCTTCGGATTTCTATTAGATGATTTAGCATATATACCAGTTACTATACTGATTAGCATGAGTATTTAATTAGTTGGGGTGTAGCTTTGTGAGCTTTGAGGGTTTAATTAATTAGATCATGGACCCTCAGGTGCTGTAGATACAGCTGGAGATTAGCTAGCTTACCCGATCTTGAAATCTAGATTAAGGTCTAACTAGTGAAATTAATAAATATTAGTACTAGCTTTTTGACATAATAAAAGTAGAATCAGAGATATTAGGTAGCCAGTTTGAATTAGGTTTGAGAAGTTCTATTTCCAGTCCTTGTTGTATTCCTTGTTTATGGCCGGATTGGGAATTTTACCGACTTCTTTGCCTTGTGGATTTTTACTATGCAAAAAAGTACCATCGTACCTGGAATTTTCAACTAGAGTATTTTTATTGAAAACAGACTTCGAATTCAAATCTTGTGGAGACCAAACTTCTTAAATCTTGGGACAACTGGAAGGTTTGTCCGATCTTTAAATCGGCCGGAGATCCGAAATTAGTCGAAGTTCGTGCATGCAAGCTGAGACCCGAAGATCCGATTATTGAAATGGACGTCTACATGCGTCTTGACAATGCACGCAAAAACTAAGATAATGGTGTGGACACTGGGAATGTACTAATTAAAAAGTTGGTCGGCTTTTGAAGTCCGCCAAAATCATTACTATTGGTACTCCATAATAAGCTTCAATTATAGGATGCCTGTTTGACGTCCTACCCCACTAAAAAGTCACCGATTTCCCTTCTGGAAGAGAAAAATGGTAGTATTTCACTTGTAGTGGAGTACTTAATGCCACGAATAGTAATGTGATCTTTAGGCTTGTCAAAACATTGCTGACCCCACTTGCAGACGAGGATCTTTTACCTTCCGATTGTTCCCATTCTGTTTTGGTTGAAGACGGTGCGTGGGCAGAGATGGAGCCAGGGAGGGGCCAGTAGGGGCGGTTGTCCCTGCAAGAAAAAAAAAAACACTACTATTATATGTAAAAAAAAAAAATTTCTATAAAAGTATATAGGCTCGCCCTTACGTGGTGAAATTTCTGACTCCGTCCCTATGCGTGGGTGTTGAGTACTACTCCACCTGCTCAGCAGATGAGATTAGGGCTGTTTCTGTGTTATTGTAGTTGGATTTTATTTGTGCTCGGGTGTTTTTGTGCTCGCATTCCACCTTTGGTTGCACTTTCCTCCTCTCCCTGGACTTGATGTACCAATTATTTAAGTTTCTTGATAAACTTTTTGCCTTTTCAAAAAAACCGTTGCTGCATATTCTAAAAAAAAAAACATTGTTGTTGTGAATATAAATTTAGTTCGCATGAAGGGCTCATGCCGGGCTTCTTAGTTTATTTATCCGGACCATTAGTTTTGTTTGGCTCATTGAGTTTCTCGTCCCTGCAAAATGTTAGATTGATTGTACATCGCTATCCATAGAAACAAAAACGTTTTGTTTCAATAAATTAATGGCTATATGATTTTAAGAATAAACTTCAAAAAAAAAAAAAGAAAGTGTTTCGCTCATGTAGCTATCGATATCCGATCAATCTCAGTTTTGGCATGGACGACAAACCCATGGGTCAAGCAACATAAATGGTTCGTATTGGTTCCGGATGAGTTCCGATAGAAGGGCACAACACGCTGCTGTGCCTTGAGGTCAGGGTAGGAATCTCGTGTTAGAGAGTGAGAGGGGGCCGGTGAGAATTAAATTTAGAATATCTTACCAATAATTGAACAAAAATAAAGAACAGAAACAAACAAGTATGTTTATATAGTCCCCCAATGTTTGGATTGCGCAGTTGGGTCCAATAGTGACTTGGCTGTAGGGTTGTTCCTCGGTTACAAAAAAAAAAAAAAAGTATGTATATATAGTGCTTCACATTATTTCTTGAAGACACATATGATCACTCACGCTACAATGTTACGTTTGTCTCCTATCAAGACAAGATACGTTTGTCCTATCAACATCGGTGTCTATCAAACTTAGAGGTGGCAAATGGGTGGGTTGAAACGGGTTACGGGTCAAATATGGACGGATCAAATATTGGTTAAATAGTAAACAGGTTAAAACGGGTCGGGTCGAATATGAGTCAAGTCAAACCCAAACCCGCCCAACCTGACCCGGGTTCCCCCCCCCCCCCACCCCCCTTTTCTCTTCTCCCCCATCCCCGTTTCTCCCTTCCTTTTTTTTTTTTTCTCTATCTCTACTGTCTTCCCCCGATTCAAACCTCGCTGCACCATTTAGCACTCTCTCAAACTACAGCAAACTAGATTTTGCCCAAAAATCACCCCAAAACCAGCTTCTTCAAAATTAAATCTTAGAATATTTTTCAGCTTCAAAAAATATATCCAAAATCCCAAAATGTATTTGCGAATTTTTTTGTACAAACACTTTGAAATACTCTTTGGATATGGTTCCTCTGCAGTTGACTGTGACTGCAGAGAAGGGAGTAGAGTCCATTCTGGACCGTATACTGACAATGAATGATTCAGATCTGTTGAATCTTTAATCGGTAAAAATATAGTATTACCGTAAAAGATCCAAAATAAATCTGAACAATTGAAAACGCAAACCAACGGTTATTGCAATTAAAACCTGGGCGGCAGACAAACCACATTCTACTTTTAACAGTTTAAACTGCTGAATCTGCTCTTAAGATCTTTTTAGCAAATGGGTACGCATTGCTTTTTGCCATGCTTAATTCGTACGCTGTACGGTCTCGGCGTTTGTTTTTTCAATGGTTGCATGTGGTGATGTTGAACTCTAGCCTGTAATGTTGAAATTTCTCTCTACTCCAAACAAAGGGTAACATGTCAAAATCTTACTTCATTATGAGAGTGCATTGTCTGCCTTTTCAGGGAATTAATTACCCATTTGTTAGGGCATTCGCAATGATAATAATCAAAATGTGCCACGACAGCATTTGATTATTCATTTAGTCCATAATCAAACTCAACAACCTTTACCTCCACATTGGTTATTTTTGCATCCCTAACCAAAAAACTCCCCCACAATACACAATTAATGCACATTTGTCTAATTGCAAACGAACTCCAATCACGCACTCGATGACACCAAATTATCCATCTCGATGATTCTAATGTAGGGTGTTTTTGAGTTTGGTTATTGAGTTTTGGTTATTGGTAAAAATTGTTAAGTTTGGTTATGGAATAAGTGAAATTTGGTTATTTATTAAAAAACTTGTTACTTTGCTTATTACAATGTTAGGTGTTTTTAGAGTATTGTTGTTAAATTTTTTTTTATCTATAGTTCTATATCCATTTGCTTATTACAATGATAATGCTGTTAGTACTACTGCATAAATTAACCTACTAACCATATCCAGTTGTCGTTTGGTGTTAATAATAAATCGTTAATTGAGTTGTTTATCGATGTTGTTGTTGTTGTGTAGTGTGTGAAAAGTAATTAATTGGCCATTATTTTTTGATTAACTAATTAATTGCAGCTGATTTGAACCCACACCAAACCTTGCTTTCATTTTCATCTTTCTTAATTGGTAACGCTTTTGGTGGTGTGAAAGAGAAAAAGGTGAAATGGACCCAACCAAAATTTGATATATGTTGAAACTTGAAACTCTCTCTCTCTCTCTCTCTCTCTCTCTCATACAGAAGGATTCCAGCCTTCTTCCACCAGCCAACTCTCTCTCTCTCTCTCTCTCTCTCTCTCTCTCATACAGAAGGATTCCAGCCTTCTTCCACCACCCACTGAGAATTAAGTGCATGTGGTGTGGCCTACAGTCCACCAAGATTCCAAAAATATGGAAAAATCCTCTCTGCAGAGTGCAGACTGCATGTTCGTGTTGAGAATCTTGAGATCAAGCTCATATATAGAATTCTTTTTCTGAGATAATAAAAACAGAAAAGAAAGCGCTAAACGTATAGAACACGGTCCGATAACTCTTGAGGCCAATTGCCTTGCAATAACTCTCTTGAGGCTAGCCAGACAGAATTTGAAAATGGGGCCTCTCATTTTCTAGTATATTAATTAGTTATTCAATATAAGAAACTAATCAGCCTTGTAGTTTGGTGGCAAAGTGGACGTTGTACCACCTCTTTAGTACCTCTGTTGCAAGTTCAAGCCTCGAAAGCATTGTTTCGAAACCTTTTATTGTACGGGTTGCAAAATTGTGGCATTAAAAATTGAAGGGACCTGATCCCATGCTCAGAACACGCGCGCCTTATTACCGTGCTACATTAGCCTAGTTGTAAAGTAGTTCACATACATAATATTTAATATATTCCACTATTTGTAGACCCAATATTGGGCATGCACAAAACTGGAGGCCCTAACCCCTAGGTGGTCGCCTGGTGGGCCTATACCCATGGCTGGGCCTGAGGCCACCTCACCCCTATGTGTAAGCAAGTGAAACGCTCAGGGAAAGTGTTATAAGAATTAATTTGAGATGCGCAAGTTAACCCGAAAAAGGAGAAAGAGAAAACCTCCACTTAGTTCTGGGTTTTTTTTTTTTTAATCCGCAAAAACGCCCAAAGGCATGCACTTAGTTCTGGTTATAAACTCGTTTTCTTGATTGGCCCCTTAATCGAAATAACGACAAATCCGTTATGTCAATATCTGTCTACAAGATCCAATTTTTTTGACAAAGATCTACAACATCCCATTACAAAAAACATCAAAGCAAATCAAGCACTCAAATGGACCTACACAACTAGACAAGAAGGTTTTACAACTTCCATCGTATTCGTACTACTAAAATAAGTGTTTATTTTTTAAATTAAAGGTGATGTATTGTGAGAGAATGACATGTCTTAAAAAATAGAAAATAAGTACTTAAAAAAAAAAACCTTCGCGGAACGAGGCTTGAGATTTTTGTCTGATTTTTTTTCAATGACGGATAATGCAAGGGTTGATTTTCTAGTAGATTTTTTTTTGTGTGGTATAGGTTTGTTGATATTTATTTTCTTATAAAGTTTAGTAGTGAATAATTTTCATGATATTGTCTCGTGTTACAAAGGAATTAAACAACATATTTTGGATGAATTTTCATTATCAACTTCGGTTGAATTGCAATCCAAATTGATTAACATATTTTTTTATGAAATTTTATTATCAACTCCGATTGAAATACAATTAAAATTGAGAAACATGTCTTGTCAAAAAAATTCCGATGTAGGAAACAAAATAAGGAATATGCCACATGGTGCTCTATATATGACCCTTCTGCTTCACACACAAATTTTTTTTTTGATTGGCAAAAAAATATTTATTGATTCAAAAATTGCAGCATCCCCAATCATGGAAGGTCCACCACACAGAACCATTGTGAAGAGTGCAAAACAGCATGCTAGAAAGAATGGGAAGCTCAATCAATCATACACTAAGAGAAGGAAACCGAGTTGCTGATCGTCCAAAGTGGGGTTGGTGGTGTGCAGGTGCTGCACAGCACCATGCTGTGCGGCTCGGATGCCGTCCGTTCGGCAATCTAACGGTTCAAATCTCATCTCCACCCATGTTGCATCTGAGCCATTCATTGCCGAAATGAGATTTAAACCGTTAAATTGCCGAACGGACGACATCCAAGCCATGTAGCACGGTGTTGTGCAGCAGCTGCACAGCACCAACCCATCTGGCTAATATAGGAACAGAGCAAAGATTCCTCTTTGGTTACTCTGATTATCCCTTGAGACGAGGTTCCAGATCCAATTCTTTCTTGATGAGATAAATCAATAATTCACAAAAATGTGACACAAAACTAATAAATGCGGAAAAAAAAATTGAATAAGGATAAAAACAAAAAATTTCCCCCAAAAAACTATGTGAAACAGGGGCTTAATCTTGTTTGTGAGGGTAATTACATTTATTAGTCATCATGGGAACTTATGACGAGAGCTTTATCAGAGTATGAGACCCTACCACTTGCGCGTAGGTGTTCTTTGCTTTGTATTTGTTGAGATTATTTCTTCCATTAACAGGGTTTGTAGTTGAGTTAGACTTATAGTGATTGTCGTCCCTTTGATTTACTTATTTATCTTGTTGGTTCGGTGTTGGGCTTGGTTATCACATGGACTATCACACAATGGATGTAGTGTCCAGTGATTTATACTTTGTACTTCATATATATGATGTAATGATCTCTCTTACAGATTGACAAAATACACAAAAAAAAATACTATTCACACATTCCTCCCGATTGGTAGGTGTCACCGATTCGTACAGTCGGTACCGGTTGTACACAGTGAAAAGATAACGAGTTCTACGATGGATCTGGTTCCACACGTATAAGCACATGCATTTGCATACTGCTTATCTCGTGGGGTCCAAACACGAGTGGATGTGTGCAAAATTTTGTTCGTAAGCTGTGTGTGGATGGAACTGTAGAATTTTCGGAAGATACCATGGAGAGATTGTGCTATTTTGAATCAATCAAGCTGAGGTATAGATGGGGTTAGGTGTAATGGCACTTTCGGAAATGCAAAATCATTCATTGGTTTTTGTGGATGTTGTTTGAGTACTTCCTCAATTATTAATTAGGTAACATGCCAATGCATACAATTGGAGATGGTGATGTGCGCAGCACCATGCTACGCATTTCCAAGCCATCGGATCATGCATCCAACTGCTCGGATCTGATCATCTCGACAGTGAATGGCTTTCGATCGTTAGTTGTTGAGATGATATCCGAACGATCGGATGTACGATCCGAAGGCTTGGAGGTACGCAGCACGGTACTGTGCACCTTACTGCACAACCCCGAGTCCGTATACAATATCACTTGATTGCATGGAATAGCATACAAATAAGTCAATGATACCTATCATTAGGAATACCTTGTAAGTTTTGGGTCTCAAAATCCATCTACACGGTTTCTAATAAATTTTCTCTATCTGTCTCGTGTCACTCATTACTTTCAAAAATCTTCCTCAAAACCCAACTCGAACAGACTATTTTTTGATAATTTAGGTATTCGGACCAGCTTATAGCCAAGTTTAAGTTTGGATGACTTGCAACCATGAGCAAGTTTGGGTAATGACAGCAAGGGTACAACTTTTGATGAACGTGTACGTATAATTGTTGAGAATGAAATTAATATTTAGATAATACCTTTTGATATGGTTGAATTTTCATTCATTGAAACGCAGGGGCTTTAAATCCCTTTCTTTTAATTAAGGGGTTAATTAATGGTGAATATCAAGTGAGAACCAAGGTGGGGAAAATTATCAGTGTTTTCGGGTTGTCGTCACATAGTGTTTCGTGCCTCTTTTACACCACAAATTTGTATGAGGTCCAACACAAAATGTGTAGGCCTCACATAAATATATGGCGGTGCCCTAGGGGCACTAATCTATCCATGGGTGGATTAACATAAATTCGAGTTGGATCAATTGATTGCGCTCCGTTTTCTAATCTTCGTTAGTGTTCTATATAGGTTTGAAACTGAATTTCGTAATATTAACCTACTAACACTGTTATATTATTCAAATGTTTTCACAAGAAAATGGACCAGGGGACTGTGCTGCGCAGCTCCGTGCTGCGCAGCGTGCTGCACGGCCCCCGGCGCCGCCTTGCCGGCATCGGTCCGACGATCGGAGACGTCCACTGCGTAGAGCTCGTCGAATACTACAAGCGTACCAAAAATCAACCCGATCAAATATGCACGGAACACATATAATTCAAAAAGAATGGATTCAGTGGTTTTGATCCAGTGTTTCGTATCCATTAGGATTCATTTTTTTTCAAGTTATATGTACTCCGATGAAGTATTTAACGATATTTGATCGGGTTGATTTTTGGTACACTTGTAGTATTCGACGAGCTCTACGCAGTGGACGTCTCCGATCGTCGGACCGATGCCGGCAAGGCGGCGCCGGGGGCCGTGCAGCACGCTGCGCAGCACGGAGCTGCGCAGCACAGTCCCCTGGTCCACGTTTCTGCTCGATAAATTGTGAAGACCTCGATTCTGCACTTGGATAGGTATCAATACATCCCCAACTATATATCCACTTACATATGATAAAAAAGCACATCATTAACACATGACGGAATGAGTCTATCATGTATTGTTTCCAACTATCAAAAACAAAAATGCTAGAAGCACATTGGTGCGGCACACCTCAGCTACACCCCTCTCACATATAGGGAGGCCCACTGGAATGGACCCCACCTGTATGTGAGAAGGGTGTGGCTGAGGTGTGCTACACCTGATATGCCCCTAGGAATCTCGAATGGCGCTCCTAACTCAAATTCATCTGTAACACTTAGCTATGTTATCGAACACTTTGCAATGTGATTGGAGCATCAATTAATTTTGAAATTTGCTGATATAAATTTTAAAATTAAGCAATCAATGTGTAGTGCTCCAGCAGTATTCTATTTCAAAATCTTTTTTTGACAATTAATATATTATTTACGCTCTTCTTCTAGTTAATCATATCTTTTTAGGTCAAGAAACAACATGACCAGCTTATTCATCCACCATCACTACTTGGTTGGTGGGTGTATGGCTGTATGCTGAATACTGTAAGAAAAATAATGCCTCCATAAAGGAAAAATGAAAGCAGGTAGCACCTACCCTACTGGAACAAATCAGTGCAATTGGGATGATATTTACTTTACTTTTAATATAATATATAATATATAATACATCTTCCTTGAATATGGTCCCACCGTGCACCCATTTGTAGGAGTGCCAACGTGCCTAATATTTTGATATCAAATTGAATCCATTAAGTTTTGAGGAGAAAAAAAAACCCAAGGGGTTTGACATATAGTGGCCGGTGAAGATCCAGGACTTAGGAGTTTACTCTCTCTTAATTAAGCTTTTAGCAAGTTTTGAAACCTCGATCTAAGGTACTGTTAACTTTTTTAGGGCCAGTTTGTATATACAAAGTTTTGCTTTGATTTTTACGGGAAATCCGCAAGTGGGCGGTGAAATTAGTCTTTCATGATTAGTTAAGGTGCACGTAAGCTGATCCAAATATCAGAATTATCAAACAAAAGTTGGTAGGAGAAAAAAATGTCTTTTACTGATCATATCTAAGCATTAATTAAGATGTGGAGTAATGGGACAATAATCTTTCTAGAACTGAGAAATATCATCTAAATATATATGTTGTTTCATCTCGTTTCAAGCTATAGGCCCAACTTAAAATTGACCAGCCACTTCAATTTGTAAAAGACTACAATTTACATGCATGTCCACGATTGGCAATGAGTTGGGAAATCATTGAACATAACATTTGAGACCTCTTCGCTTATTATTAATTGTCTAGAGTTGGATCTAAAGTTCTCACATTGTATCAGTCAATTAGAGTAGGACTGATTGTGCACCTGGGTGGAGGGACGGGTGGAGGGCCCTGTGTCAGTTGTGCACTTGGGTGGTGCTGTGGTGATGGCCTGTCCTCCCGAACAGTAGCTATGGCTCGAACCATACATTCCACAGGGGTTGGGAGCCCCAATGGTCACGCCCAAGAGGGGTTGCTATGCCGGTCGCCCCCTTCTACCCTTTTTACAGTTCAAAAAAAAAAAAATTAGAGTAAGACTCATTCCATCCCACATTTTAAATTCACATCCTAGGATGACGGAAAAAGACTCCCCGATGATAGATCCAAAAGAGGCTGCAAATGACAGACCTCGAACACGACTTCAGATGAGATGGGATGTTAAGAGAATATCACATTACTTAAAAGTGGAATGAATCATCACTTAATAAAATATTAAGATATTTTCACTCATTACGAATTGCATTCGAGTTGAATATAAAATTTTTACATATTGTATTATATTATATAATATATCTAGGTGGACCCAGTAATGTAGCCCCCAATCACAACACGAGTCGCGCAAACAAACACGTTGGTAGTGCTTATATTATGTGGGTGGAACACAGTAGTTTTTGCCCTTTGGCACCAATTCTGTCTTGTGACGTTACGGTTATGTCCTCACTTGTACACTTAATAAAGCTACAAATTAGGCAAACCAAAGGCAATAAGTTGTGATTTAAAAAACGGCAAGAAGTTGGCCTATGTATAAGTTCTTCTTTTATGATAACTCGGATGTCAGAATCAGCTTACAAGTATCTCGACTAATTTTAGAATTACAATTTAACCGTGCGTACAGTATAACAGATGCATATGTCTCATTTAATGAAATACTATAAAAGTAGTGGATCCGTGCGTACACTATAGCAGATGTCTATGTCTCACTTAATGGAATATTATAAAAGTAGTGGATCTGTAGCTGCAAGTCTTGTAGCATTAATTGAGTAGATTTGGACTCGGAGTTCCATTGATCACACTCTTTCTCGCTTTGTGGTTCCTCTTTCCTTAACTAGCATCTAATCTCTAACGCCTAATGTATATTGTCTGGCCAAAAAAAAATTTAAGCGAAATACGAAGAAAATTATTTTTTCTTCATTTGCTAGTAGAAAACAAATTGATTGAAAAGGTGGGGAAATGCTTTCTCTTGCAAGGAATTACTATATATGGATTTTACTCCCATGTTACGTGCACAAAGAGAAGTTTCTTTTGGCTACACAGAGAAATCTCACAAAAAAGAAGACAAGGCGATTGAGGAGTTCATGATTCCGATTTGGCCATTTCCCACTACACCATTTTGAATCCAGAAAACCTATCAGTACCGACGAGAAATGTAGGAAAATCGTATCGAAGGCTGTGCCCGGCCATCTCCGGCCACCGGACGGCCGATCCGAGCCGTCCGGTGGCCAGAGACGGTCCGGCGTGGCCGTCGGTACAATTTTCCTACGTTTCTCGTCAGTACTTATGGCGGCTCTCTTTTGAATCTAGACTAATTATTATATGTTTCAATTGAATCTAGACCAATTATTATAGTTTGAAACATGATTTCATTCGAACTTTTAGAGGGTCCTATTTTTTTCCCTTCATTTTATAAACCCAACATGCAAGAATACCAACAAAAATGGATCTTTCTCTTTCCTTATCATTTCATCTTACCAACCCCTTCTCTTTTCCAATTATACTACTTTTATCAACCACTCAGAGTCGGTCCTGATTTTGTAGGAGTCTAAAGTAAAAAAAAAAAAAAAAATTCAAGATGAGACCCTTTTCACTTGAGTAGATTAATATAAAGGGTATCAAAATAAAAGGGCCCCCTAAAATTCGTAAATTTTTCGGGGTTTAAAGCTGCCGCACCCTGAGTTATCGGCTTTGCAAGTTTGCACCCACTAACCATATATATAACCTCTACCGGAGTTTGTAAGTGGCAAGTGGAGATTGGTGTACATGCGAGGACAAATTTGGAGCATGACCACAGAGAATCCAACCCAATAAAGGTGGGAAAAATTGGGGTCTTCTCTTAGTGGTTGACGTGAAAAGGTTGAAAATCTCATTCCACACACAATATATATATGTAGCTTACAAGGCTTAAATAAATAAAATCTCACACAAGTGTTTTATAGGCATAGATAGTATTAAGCAGAGAAATTTGAGAGTGAAAGGAAAAAAAAAGGGTTGTGGTTTAATTTCCATGGCCACTCCAATCATGAATTCTTCTTCCATTTCATTTACTAGTGTTCTCTCCTCTGTTTTTCTTGTTTCTTTTTTCGCAATCCTCTGCTCCTCAAACGAGGGCTATGCTCTGGGTGGTGGAGAGAGTTTGGATAGCCACCGCCATCACACTGTCCAAATCAGCTCTCTCCTGCCATCTTCTGTGTGCAGCTCTTCCACCAAAGGTACTCTCTCTCTCTCTCTCTCTCTCTCTAGATGTATATGTGATGCTGCTATTATGTGTGTCTCTTTATATGCATTCACGACGGAGAAGTAATTGTTCAGTTCACTATCCGAGTATTAGCTCTGCACCATGGATTCAAATATCGGCTGCTACCTACCTAGTGTATTGGTAGTAGTTTTTGGTCCTCCGATATTGCTACACTTTGCTATATTATTGTTTCCTTAAATTCACACCCGTATAACAGAATTTTTTACCCACCTCAAGACCGTGACGACCGCCATGTGACTGTTACGAACTTACGGCGGCTTAGCGACCGCCATTTAAAAAGCTCCAACGCACACAAAACTAAAAGGGGCATACCGCAGCATAACGATCTATCGAAAAACTACTTCAGCCAAAAACCTAGCACCAGTCAGAATCATATACAAAACAGAAATCGTTTAAAAAGAGAAAATGCAATCGGGCAAGCTCCGTATAGCCCCTATGGACGTATTCAGCATTGACGCCTTCACTTTCCTTGTAGAGCTCCGAAAATCTCTAGCAGCATTCACAAGCTTATAAGAGAGACTTGTTCAGCGGTGAGACGCATTTATTTATTAGTAATCTGCCTTTCTTGTCTTGCTAGCAAAAGACGGGCGGGGCTATGTTGGGCCCGGAGAGCCCCGGCCCCCCAGTCTCCGAGCGTTTGAGTTTTTAAAATTTTAGTTTATTTATACCTGATTTTAAATAGTATTGATCATTCTTTGTGTATAGCTACTTATAATCTTAATAATTTTTGATTTGTGATTTGATAAAAATCGGTTATTTTACATTTTCATTCCTCAATTTCTTTTATAAATAAAAAAATAAACACGTGACAACTGAAATAGTCTAAAGAAAAAAAATAAAACGATTGGTATACTTTTAACTTTCAATTAAGCCAATGCCAAATGGATAAAAATATAGATTCCTCTTGGAGGATGCAGCAAAAAAGTCTTTGATAAGATAAGTAATTTAAGTATACGTTCTAAAAAAAAAAAAGTCTATTAAGCCAACTCCCCAGGGTCACAATTCTGGTTCTGCCACTAGCTAAAGACTTCATACTCTGTGCCCATGTATAGCTTCGAGCCGACCTTTTCTATCAAAATTGTGCTATATATGCTTGCTTTCCCAATCCCCCAAAACTTGAAAAGTAAGCGCAATGAAAAATTTGAAAAAAAAAAATAGCAATAACGTCGATCTTTAAAATTGATCAGAACTATCAAAACAAGAATCATATCGTATATTTTTGAAGATCCATATTAAAAGGTATAAGGAACTAAAATTGTCACAAATGTAAAAAAAAACCGATGTCCTATTTGGGAAGAAGGGAGTACTACTGTTAGGAAAAGAACTAGATATTCTTTCATAGAAAATTTTAAATCAGTTCAATGGGCTGACAATAGTAAGTGTGTGAATGTGTATTAAAAGGTGTATAAAGTACACAGGAATACATGTTTTCCTTATCTTCTAATGTGTTTATCATCAGCCCAGTGGGCTGAATAGCGAGACCGTTCTTTCATAACAAGTTTTCGACCAAGTTGTAACTATTAGTACCACGTGGTCTCATTTTTTATATATTAAAAAAAGAAAAATGGTTTGTTGGGGTAATTTTATGACACTTTCTTTATAAAGTAATAAGTGTATATTGCTATTTATAAATCTGTAGGACTTAATGATATCCAATCAAGCTGATTTTTGACATGGTTGTTCTACTCGACGAGCTCTACAAAGTGAACGTTTCCAATCATCGGAGCGAGACCGGAGTGGACCCGGAAAGGGGGGGGGAGCAGGAAGGGGGGGAGCAGCCCCCCCGCCTCCAATTTTATGACACTTTCTTAATACAAAATCACTCAATACAATCACGGATTATATATGTTGGTTGGTGGAAGTCCACTTCAGCAAAAGAAAGTTGGAGCGAGCATTCATCCTATTTTATTTCACCTTATTGATTGCTGATGTTAAGGTCAACATTAAGGTCATATTCTGGCCTGTGACCACATGCATCGCTCATTTAATTATTGTTACCACTATTTTTTTTTTTTAATCTTTATCGATGGAATTAAGTTAATATTTTTAGAATAGTTATAATATTAACACATTAGAAGAGCAGTTGAATTTCTCACCTCATTTTTCTTGGCACTTAAGTATGGCGGCTTGATGCCGTTAACCCAAAAGCCTCTGGGCACGATCATTTAATTATCAAACTAGACTATGTACGATGCATAATTGCATTTGATTATCAAACTAGACTACCTTTTTTCTCTCCTAGAGAGAGAAATAGGATTAAATCATACGGCTATGATTTGCCTGTCAAGCAATTCATTGATGGAGATAATCCTCACCTTGAAAGTTTGCAAAAAGGCATCGTATCACTATTGTCATACTTACATAACAGAACCCATGGGTTTCAACAACACGGTCAAGTTCACAACACTAGTTCACATCTTCGGAATGGAGAGAAGCCTAATCCCCTCTCTCCGTCTCCCGCGAGGGGATCCTCATTTTTCTCATTTTTCGATCTAATTTCGATGATCCGAGCAAAGAGATTTCAATGGGGTTAGTTGCATATATACAAGCAAAGTGAGTGGTGTTAGTTGCAAGAGTGGTCCTTTTTTGTTCCTAGCATGATAGCTTGTTAGCTGAAAAAGACTCCAAGTAGGACACCATATTTCCTTTTTGTGAGTGTTTCTTTCTTTAAATTTTATCTGTTGAGATGTCACTTGATCGATATTAAGAAGGTGGTCATGACTCATCATGTAGTAGTGTTTTAGACTCCAGTGCAGGGCCAGCAGTACCATTGGGCCATTAAGCAAAACTTTGAAACAGAATAAATGGAAAAGGAGGGTATAACATAATTTCCCCATGGCCCATTGAGAATGGATTGACAGTTTTGTCCTTATCTCCTTTTTTTGGTGCTTTGCCACCACTATTGAAACACTCCTGACCATACCATTTGTCTAAGTATTTTGAAAAAAGAAATGAAAAAGAAGGGAACATACCATTTGTCCAAAACTCAAGGCAGGATGTTTTGTCCCGAGGGATTTATCGGCCGTTGGATTTAAAATATTTTAAAAAAATAAAAACACAATCAACGGTTAAAAAATTTCTTGGCACAGAAGTACAAGGGTTTTCGGGCCAGAGGAAAATGAACCCTCCCAAACCCACTATCCTTTTAGTTATAAATTAATTGCAACTGTATAGGGGTCCATTCTATTTAAACACAAAAATTGATATTTGCACTCTTTCTTCTTTCTGCACTTACGTTTTTTTCCTTCTTCTTCTTTATTTACGTCAAATAACAAAACAAATCTTCAAGTTCAGATAAAATAAAATAAAAAAACCCGTAATTTTACATGAATAAAAAAGAAGTGTATGTGGATAAAGGACAGTGCGGAATTATTACCCTTGGGAGAGAAAAATAATCCTTGTATCTCCAAGTATTTTCGCACAC
Organism: Rhododendron simsii; assembly: GCA_014282245.1. Classification (NCBI taxonomy): domain Eukaryota; kingdom Viridiplantae; phylum Streptophyta; class Magnoliopsida; order Ericales; family Ericaceae; genus Rhododendron; species Rhododendron simsii. The sequence goes on from CM024954.1 coordinate 39,394,735, forward strand.
CCAACTGAATCATAAGGTTTTATTTTTGAATCGTCAACTATCAAGAGAACGAAAAAAATGACAGAAATATACTAAATAATGACTTTATCCATTCAATTTATTTTCTTGCTTTGTAGCTTGCCCTTTTAAATCTTTTCATTTATTTGTGCAAATTCTGTAAATCTATTTTTACCAGGTCATGATCGAGACACAACCTAACGTAATAATTGAGGCGTTTGCTTGTAAGTTATTTCGCCTGTCATGAACAAGCAGTATCTATTTGACTTAAACCTCTCAGTGGGCCCAATAAAAACAATGCAAATTAAAACCCTGGTCCACACACCAGCTCATCTCAAGCCATATGTAATTATATACTCATAATACGGACAAATTATGTCTAATTATGTGTTTAATCAAAAGTTTGGAATTCTTTCCTTAACTAGACCCTACTTGATCATCCCTTGAACCTAGCCAATAATTCATTCTACAGTTCTTGAGGTACAATGATAATAATTTTTTAATCGGAACCCTTAACTTTTTTGAAAAAGACAATAAATAAGTCAAATGTTTTGGTTTCTTTAAAAAAAATTATGAGTTCCGATCAAACTTCTTTTTACTTTTTTTGATTCCTCTCGTAGTCGTTGAGACGAACCAACAAGTCAAAACAATTTGATAGGACTCGGGCATCCTGTCTACACTCATACGCTATAGGAGGGTAGACACTGTCTTAATTGGTCAGGTTTTTTCGGTCCGTCGGGATTCGGCGTTTTTTTTTAACATCCCTAATAGACAGTATATTTATGTAGTGACATGCAAATTCGATTTTCTTAACCATCCAATTGCAAGTGATAATTGAGGAATTCTTTTTGCTCCAAAAAAATTCTTATAGGGTGAGAATTTAAATAATTTTACCAGATAACAGCAAAAAGGGATCGCTAAAACTAGTCCACAAGCACGGGGCATGCTCTCGTCTCAACCAAGACCAAGCCAAGGTTCCAACAGCAACTCAGATCCTCTCTCGTGACCAATCCCGAGTCAAATCAATTCAGTACCGAATTGGGCTCGACGTGGGCAAATATGATAATCTAGAAGGCCGCAAATCCACCATCCCCGCCAAGTCCGGCCGTACGATTGGCTCCGGTAATTATATCGTTACTGTCGGACTTGGGACCCCTAAAAAGGATCAATCTCTCATATTCGACACCGGCAGCGACCTTACATGGGCTCAGTGCCAGCCGTGCGTGAGGTATATACTTATATATACTTGAAGATTTCAGACTCTATTTTGCGGTCTTATTTTATTCTGATCTACTAAGCAATATCGATTTAAATAGAAATACGATTTCTGAAATTTTGAATGAAATCAAATTAATTCTCAACCCAATAATTTTTTTGGACTTTTCGATAATTTCTCTTGATTTTTTCATGAAACATGACAAAATATAACTCTGTTTGCTCCCAAAACAGGTCCTGGTTGTTTAGTTATACTTTATTTCCGTATTAATATAATAGGATGATTTTTTCGGGTTTATTTTCGTATTAACATAATTGGGATGATTTTGTTCGGAAAAAAAACAGGTCCTGCTACGACCAAAAAGAGCCCATTTTCAACCCATCCGCATCCAAATCCTATAAAAACATCTCATGCAGCTCAACTCAGTGCTCCCAGCTCACCTCCGCCACCGGCACCAACCCCGGCTGCTCGACCTCCACCTGCGTCTACGGCATCCAGTACGGCGACTCCTCCTTCTCGGTCGGCTACTTCGCCACCGAAACCCTAACCCTCTCCCAATCCGACGTGTTCCCCAACTTCCTCTTCGGCTGCGGCCAGAACAACCAGGGCCTCTTCGGCGGCGCCGCGGGCCTCCTCGGCCTCGGCCGCGACCAGCTCTCCCTCGTCTCCCAAACCGCTTCCAAGTTCGGAAAGTACTTCTCCTACTGCCTCCCCACCCCTTCCAGCTCCGGTTACCTCTCTTTCGGCAAATCCGGAGCGAAGTCGTCTTCTCCCAAGTTCACTCCGTTAGTGCCAACTTCTCAGTCCTTCTACTACTTCGACATAACCGGGATAAAACTCGGAGGAACAACCTTGTCGATCTCCCAGACGGTGTTCAAGACGGCAGGCTCGATAATCGACTCCGGCACCGTCATCACGCGGTTGCCGCCGGCGTCCTACAGCGCCCTCAAAACCAGCTTCCGGCAGGCCATGACGAAGTACACTCTGACCTCGTCGGCGTCGATCCTGGACACGTGCTACGACCTGAGCAACTACACGAGCGTGTCGATACCGACGGTGAGCTTCGTGCTCGGCGGTGGGGTCGAGGTTCCGCTCGACCCGCAGGGGATACTGTACGCCGTGAAGGCGTCGCAGGTGTGCCTGGCGTTCGCCGGGAATTCAGGCGCGTCCGACGTGGGTATTTTCGGGAATGTGCAGCAGCAGACTTTGGACGTGATTTATGATGTTGCTGGTGGGAAGCTGGGGTTTGGGACAGGGGGTTGTTCTTAACTATGTGAGAATTAAAGAAAAGAAAAATGTCTTTTATTATTAGCTCTTTGATTTGATAATAGCATGGAAAATGGAATTTTAATTAGGGTTGAAAAGGGAGCAAGTAAAATCGATTTATGTATAAGTGAAGTATCTGGAAATAATGTTGACTGGATATATAAAAATATTCAGTTTATTGGTGTGGTGGTAGTGAAACAGGCCCAGTTTGCAAGTGATCGAATGTGTACATGCACATGTGAAACCATGCTCTCTTTTTTTGGTGTACGTGTTTGTTTTTTGGTAAATGAACGATGCATTAAAATATCATAATTAAGCGTACAACCCCTAGCAAATCCGCATAAATGAAATTAGCAATACAACTAGGAATAAAATGGTAGATATAAAAATCTCTCACTGAGACTAGAACATCATTTGTCCACGCATCCGCATTACCGTTGATTTCTCGGTAGATATGCTTGATGGATACCACTTCAAAATCTTGCATCACGGACAAGCAATAAAAGTGAAGACAGAGAGTGCGTGATATAAGAAGCAAGAGAATAAATTCCTTATACCGCCGGTGTAAATATTTGTTTCCTCCAAATCAATTGCATCGCGACACGTGTCAAAACAGTGTTCCCAATTAATAAAACATGGTGACGTGACGCAATGCAATTGATTTGGAAAAAATAAATGTTTACATCGACAGTGTAAAGAATTGTAACGACCCGGATTTTTGCCCAATTTTTTTTTTGAATAAAGAAATTATTTTAATCAAATAGTCTATAGTAATCGATTAACTATTTTAAAGTATAATTAGAGTAAACCAAAACCTAGAATAATTTTTCGTAACCAAAATTTGTTTAGTAAAATTTTAATTTAACTTGGAACGACCCGTTATTTTTTTTATAATATCATTTAAAGAGTATTATTTCTAATAATAAAATTATCTTAATTATAATTATCTAGTAGATATATACAATAATATTAATTTAGTCTTAATTATCCTACTTTTATTTTTTTTATTTGCATGCATGCAAATCCTACGGTCCCTCCCTCTCTTACCCAGTCTCTAACTCCTCTCGGAGCGCGAAAACCGTCCATACTTCGTCCATTCCAAAGCCCGAAGAATTTGAGTCCTTATTGAACTCAAATTTATTAACCTCTTCAAATTCTCTTATATATACCCCATTAATCCGACCCTAGGGCATACCACGAAAATTCTCACGCCTCACCTGTCCAAAAAAGAGAGGAAATTCGGAGAGAACGAAGCTCCAATCAATGGAGTTCTAGAGAGAGAAAGTGAGAGAGAGAAAAGCGGGTTTTGTATCGATGCCCAACCAACACCCAAATTGACTGTTCCAAATTGTTTCCCCAACCCCAAGCATCCCTAAACTTCACCCAATTCGGACCCAAGGTCTTCCGATCGAAGAACCCGAAGTCTTCTTCCCCAAAAGTCAAGTTTCGATCGAAAATCAATTCGATCCGATTTAAGGTAGTATAATCCATTCCAACCCTTCCTCTATGTATATTTATTGTTTTATAGCTTAACCCAATAGCCCGAACCAACCCATGCATCAAAACCATCTCGAAAAACCAAAAAAACGAATTCTGGACTCAACCTTGCGGCCGCAATGTTCGGGCCGCAAGAACCAGGTCGGAATTTGCGGTGGAGGCTCCAGCCGCAAGGTTGACTGGTCCAACCTTGCGGCAGACACTGTTTTGGTTCGAAACGACTTTGCGACCTCCCGAACACCGTTTTCGACCCCCGAACTATTTTTCCTAGACTTTTCACACCTCAAAGATCATAACTTGTTAAGGTCATATTTTTTTTAATTAATTTTCTATTTATTAAATTATTTATTAGTTATTGTTCAACGTTTACGAACGAAAATTGATTACGACCCTTCAACCAATGTTTTAACACTCCAACTAATTTTTTTTAGACTCCTTACATCTCAAATACAGTAACTTGTCAAATTAAATATTTATTTTATTTAATTCACTATTTATTATTATTTTTAAAGCAATTCCAATCAAAATTTCTTTACGACCTTATAAACATTATTATTAATACCCGTATAATTTTATTTAGACTCCTCACTGTCCAAACATGATATTATGTCAGTCTCAACATTTATTTTTATAATTAATTATTTATTGCCTATTTACTTCACTTTCGGTCTTTTTAATAAATGTTTTCATGTAATTTAATTATTCGACCCTCCGGACCCAACTTTTGACATTCAACTAATCATATAGGACCTTTAGGACTCTTATTAGGGTTATGAATAATTATTCTAATATTTTATCTAATTAAGGTATTTAATTAGCTTTTTATTAATCTAATTATTTAGAAATAATTAGTAAGAGCCTAGAAAATATTTTATTAAATTTTTATAAAAGTTTTACTTCATTATTGACATTGTGGCCATACGAGAATAAGAGCAACGGCCCATTCATAAAAGGTTGTGTGATTACACTGCTGGTTAATTGTTTTAATTATTCTTTGATTTAATTTTATATTGCACCAATTCTTGATTTATATGTTAGATTGGACCCTAGAGACATGGGGTGGTATGCGAATAGAGTTCATATTAGACGATGCTAGGTAATGGATGAAATGGAAAGTTTTTATTTTTAGAATGCCTGCAGGCGAGATTTTGAATGTGATGAGTTGGATGTGATGGTTTGAAACTGGCAAAGTAAGCCCAGTGGTGATTGATGAATTGATACTGGCAAAGTAAGCCCAGTGATGACTGTGTGGTGGTGCATAAGATAGGCGAACCCTAGTTATGATTCGGGCATGATAAGCTTCCTTTTGTTGTAATGAGAGGGATACACGCAAGGTACATAACTGAGGTGCAATCCGCGACAACAAAAGAAAGTGAGCTCATGGGACAGGGCATAGCTAGCGGTTGGGGAGGAAAGACTCCGCGGAGGAGATCTTAGATTACACGTCAAGTTAATGGATAGTAATAAACCGATTTATGTGGATCAAACTCTGTTTTACTTTTTTTGCATTACTATTATCCTGCTGTTTGCTAGCTGTAGAGTAAGAGGGGTAGTTGGGTTGGATTATTCTACTGGGTGATTTATCACTCACGGATACGTCTGTATCCTGGCAAATCGTTTGCTTCGGCGATCAATTTGCCAGATGGCGCAGGATTCAAGGAGGGTGCAATTCGACGTGAAAAGAATATCAGAAACGAAGATCGAGTATGCTTGGAATCTGTATCAAGCCTAGAGTCGGCTCTGAAGTTAACGTATTTTGAATTACTAAATCTTTCTTGAGTTTGTAATAATTAAACCTTATTTTAGGAAATTATATTTATTTAGCAAATTTTCTTAAGAAAATTATTTTATTTTGCACCCGAAAAGTCGGGGCGTTACAAGAATTTATCTCAAGAAGCAATTATCAGTTGTTAATTCTTCTATCAACAATGCTATAGAAACATAGTACGGATGAGGATATATACACATTTGGACACAGCTAGCTGTCTTTGGAACCCTAGCTTTGGTGCACCAAAATATTTCTACACAGAAGATGAATTCGTACACTTATGATCTGCACTTTTGTGCGTCCGCAGCCTCTCCCTTTTTGTTTATCTACAAGTTGCGGATGAACAGTTGAATTTTTTTCGCAAGCGACTTGCATGTCTCCCATGCACCTTGGCAATCGATCGATCTCTACCACTTTCTGTTGATAGCATTAATCGATCCGAATCGATAAAAACAACTTTCAGATTCTACTCAACTTGTGTATACTATCCGCAAAAATTGTGGGTGTGTTCCTCGATCGTGCACATTGCTAGTATGATTTAACGGTTTTAATCCGGTTGATCAAAAGAAAAGGCTAGGATTCAGATGCTAATCTGAATTGCTGTGTTTATAAGATCCTTTGGTCCCGTTTCATTGATCAAGGTTTTTATAGCTTTATACATATACACTAGTGAATTGGCCTTAATGACAATTCAGACCTTCCCAAAAACTTTGTGAGAAGGACAATTTTGATTGTGTGATGTATACATTGGTGGTGTGAAGTCTTGTTTTAGACATTTATCTTCCTTGTTCATTCTTTATCGGATGGTTTTGGTTGGTTGTTTTCCTTGTTATTGTTTTTGGATGGGTATCTGTAGATGCCGTATGGCTTCTTTGAAATGATATGAATTGTGTTCGGGTTTTAAAAAAAGAAAAAGAAATGTAGCTGCTGTGGGTGTGAGGAGGAACCCGTGGGCCGGCCGTGTAATACAACGCAGTCCCTATCTTATGTAATGACTACATCCACAATGGATATTTCATTGGATAAACTATTTCTTGTCGCTGGACACCACGTGACAGTGTCCCAATCTCTTTTTGACCACACATTTGAATCATTTGATGATAAGTTTGGGTAGGGCATTGATTTATTTTGGGCAACCATGCCACAATTCGAATAAAAGAATAGTTTAGATGTTTTTCAAAAAAATTCACCCCCTTGACTTAAATTACAGTTGGAACTTTTTTTTTTTTTTCAATCAGTAGGAGATATCATTAACATAATTTTTGAATTAAAAAGTATTAATTCGGAACACTACATCGATTATCAGAAATGAGACAACCAAACCAAACAACCCAACCCAACCCATACAAGAAATAAACTCATCATACGAAAAAACTAAAGGAAAAAAAGAAAAGAGAAGAACTCTCATGCGAAAGGTGGAGATATGCGAACTGTTCACTTCCTAATGGTTTCTAATGACATGTAAGAGTTCTGAGAAACTGAGCAAGTACAGTTAAAAATTTCAGACGTTGTAAATTGATAAAAGAAATCAATAATTAACTTATTTCTTCATCTCCGGAACCTTGTGACGAAATATATCCCAAACTTTTTGCTAAAAGTCTAATACTCCGAGTTCTAGCAATTAATTCTATCGAAAACAAATTCTAGGAATATATGACGACCTTCCTCAATTACTCAAAGGCTCCGTTTGTTTGGGCGTAAAATGTTTTATCGATTTTCTGAATTTTTGTTGTGTAAAAAATAGGAAAATATTTTACATCGCATTAATTAGATAAAAATGACTTACCCAATTAAATCTTTCGTAAGTTATTTTTCAAAATGAACCAGCTGTCTTCTACTGTAATTCTCACTGCTCAATTTCCTCAATAGTCAGTCATGACCCACATTTAATTCCATTATTCTCAGATCTCTCCAGCTTTTAAGCCCCCCTCCCTCCCGCTCTCTCTACATTATTGTGTCAATTTCTAAAAATATTTTTCAAGTGGCAACCAAACACCGAAAAATAAAAGTTTGAAATTTGTTTTCTGAAAAAATATTTTATATGAAACATCAAAACAAACGGAGCCTTGGTGCAAGTCGGGACTCTAGGATACAATTGAGATGCAAGATTTCTATGATAACAAATACATTAACAGCCGTTATGCGATTCCGAATTCTCAATTCCATTCCATTCGAAAAAAGAGCAAAGAAATAATATGAGTGATTTGCTTTTATATACCTTCGACTTATCTGAAAAGTTCAACTTAGTCCTTCCAGTTTCAATTTCATCCAACTAAACCTTCGATTTGCAAATTGATTTCAATGTCATCTTTCCGTTGGCTCTCGTCAATAATTTGGACGGAAAAGGGCCATGTGCCCATCACATGAGCCTCCCCCAGGGGCATATTTGTCAATTCCCCTTCCTCCCCTAACCCTAGTCGATTACCCTCCTCCACGCCACTTTCCAGCGCCCCCATGTCAGCCAACAACTTGCCCGCCATTAACACCTCTCTCCCTTGAGCCATCTCCCATGGTTCACCTCCCCCGCCGTGCACCTGCACCCTCGGCCTCCTCCGGTCACCACCGAGAACTCTATAACCACCAACTGGAGCTCACCTCCTCCGTACCACCATCACCACCCAAAACACCACCTCCAGCCTGTACCACTCCTTCCTCCCAAAACACCAACTTTTTAGCTGCACGGCCCCGACGGAGTGCCGCCTTGTAATTTCTGAACCACCACGGCAGTTTTTTTGCTTCTAGAAATTTTTTTCATTCACCTTTCCGAACAACTCGTGGGTAACCCACAAACCCAAGAAATTAGGTTTTGACTAGGCGGCGAAAGGGTTGTAATCAATGTAGATTTGCTGAAGGTTGGTTAAGCCGGCGAAGAAGCCGGGCGGGAAGAAGTTGAAGTTGTTGTTGTTGAGGAGGATGAACTGGAGGGAGGTCAGGCTGGAGAGGGAGGGGACCGGGCTGGTGAGCTGGTTGAACTTGGCCTTGAACCGGGTCAGGGAGGCAAGGGTAGAGAGGGAGGCGGGGAGGGAGCCCTGGAGGTTCAAGTGGCCGATTTGGATCCGGGCGATCCGGCCGTCGTTGGTGCAGCCGACGTGGGGCCAGTAGCAGGGGTTCGGGTCGGACCAGACAAATTTGTCCCCTCCAAGAAATTAGGTTTTTACCAGATAAATTTGCTTAATCTATTGGTTTGATTGGATGGGTTTGTGTAGAATTCATGAGAGAGAGAGAGAGAGAGAGAGAGAGAGAGAGAGAGAGAGAGAGAGAGAGTTAAATTATTCATTTTGCTAATTTTTCTTTCTGGGTTTTCTCATCTTTTTTTTTCCTCGGTTTTATGAAGAAGAAGAAGAAGAAGAAACAGGAGGAGAAGGAGGAGAAGCAGGAGGGGAATGGGCAAATATGCCCTTGGGGAGAGCCCACGTGCTGGGCTGATGTCAATTTTCCATTCAAATTAGTAAAGGCACCCAACGGAAGGATGACATTGGAACAAAATTGCAAATTGAAGGTTTTATTTGTTTAAATTGGAACTTGAAGGACCAAACTGAACTTTTGCTTAAAATCGAAGGGATATATAAGCAAATCACTCAAAAAAATAATATTATTGATACTTATTGATACTTATAATTGAGATACAAGGAAATTATTTGGAGCTAGCTTACAACAGTAAACTACGAAACTATAATTAAAAGGGAAAATGACGGCTAAGGACGTGTTTTGATAATTAATACCCGTTAAGGACATTTTGGTTATTAACAAATGTTCTTAGCATATCCTTAAAAGGAATTAATTATCAAAACATGTCTTGTGCCGTCATTTTCCCTAATTAAAACGGGTGCGAAGTAAGAACACAATCTTCATTAGCCTTATTTTCTTTAATTTATCACCGAAAATACGACAATGCTACCACCACATAACACAATCACTTACACACACTCACTCATAATAGGAGTGGATACCGCACACACTGGTGTGATTAAATGTGTGTAAGCATTTGTGTATTTGTATGTGGTTATACACTTATTCCTGAAAAATATGCCAACCGGCTACAAGAGACCCAATAAAAGGCGGTTGCTAGAGAGATCACAAAAAAGAAATGTTATAAAACATGAAATTTTTTTTTTTTGGAAAGTTAAGCTGTTATAACCACCAAAAGAGGAAAAAACAGAGCAAGGGCATACCCTTGAACTCGAAACAATCAAAGAATAACAGAAATGACAAACATATCTATGAAGCTTTCCATGAAGCTTAACACGAAACTGATCAAATAGATGATCGAGATTTACAATTGTGTGAATCTCATTCAACCATTTCAGTTTCATGGAAAGTTTTTGTGTTTCCTACAACTCCTCGTCCACAAAAAGCAGAGGCCATCCCAATCATGAAAGACGTCAAATCCTCGAAAAGCAGAGGTCGCAACCCAATGGGCAACCGAATCAGCTGGTCAGTGCTGGGAGCCCGGAGGTGGTTCGAACTTGATATTCGGGTTGTTTTTGCGATCATGAGTACTTTCCTGTGGAGGTGGCGGCGGTCTAAGTTTTGTTTTTCTTGGCAGTGGGCCGTGTCGGTGGCCAATTCCGCGCGCTGCGCTTGCGTCTGCAAAAAGGACAAACTTATTTTTAACACGTTGCAAGATGCAACTCAGACGCTATCGTCAGGAGCCCAATCGGTTCGGAAAGATTCAATTAGTCTATACTACATTACTTGGACCCAATAGATTTTAAATGACTCAAGTCGACTTACAAACTTAATTAAAACTTGTTCTCCAACTGCGATCGATCCACACCATTTTCTACTTATCCAATGGGTGACTCATAATCCTTCACACATGTTGAAAACCTAGCTTAAACCATTCTCAAGTCATTTACTTCTATGGGGTTGCCTACTATAAGGTCCCGTTATGCTAAAATTTTTACTTATTTTCAACTTTACGAGATAGATAATAACTTATTTTTCGAATTAGTCATTATCTTACTTCGTGAAACACACCCAAAGCAAAGTTTTTTGGCTCAAACGCATAACATGATCTGTTTATCAACAATTTGATAAAATTATTCTTTTTAACCATAGAAACATATGGCTCGTTTATTTGATCGGATGTGAGTGTCGGATTAGACTATTTGTTCAAGAGACATATTTGTTTAAAATTTGATAGAAACATGATCAAAAGTATTCCGAACTATCCATAAAGTGTGAAATAGACAATACCATGGGGATCGATGTGGTATTATTTATCCGATTGTTAATAATCTTGTGAATTTGTATATTATGTGGGATTATAAAGTACCTCTTCATTATTATTTTCCTCAATAAACTAGCCCAATAGTACATCATTTAATTAGCATGTGGCAAAGAAATACTATCTAGATAATCAATTGAAAAAGAAGGTCAGAGTGTGAATCTTTTATTCTGACAACAAACAGTAATATCGCGTTCTTGGTCTCGTCTCTTTTTTACATCATGTATAATTAAATTTTGCGTTTAACAAATGTGTACCTGGATTAACAAAAATCAGTTGGACGATAAATACTACAATCAATATCCGTACAGGAATGGAAATCTGTTTGCGAAGCCACAATTCCATCTTTGGTGGAACTGGTTTTCTATCTTCCTCTCGACCTACTCCTAAATATATATACTACTCCACCATGTAATAAAGGGCACATTTCACTTGCACCCCTTGTACTTTGACCAAGTTGCAGCTACACCCCGTTTTTTTCATTTTTAAACACGTACACCCTTTGAACTTTAGACTAAATTGGAACTGTAACCATATTTGATGTAGAGATTGATCGTGTAAATCTTCTCCCTGTGTGTCTCTCTCTCAAACGGTGCAAATAATAGACAGCAAAAATAAAGCCCTCAAGTGATGGATTTTCCACATATGCACAAACACACGTAAATATCAAATATCAACAGAATTTCAAGGCTTACGTTACCGATAGAGTAGCTCAAACCCTAGCTAGGCGCTCGCAGGTATCTACCCTTAAATCCTGCTTTGAAATGTCATACCCTCTCCCGGCCTCCTTAAACCTCTAAAGATTAGGTCAGATTCCCACCTCTTTCCAATCTAATTTCCATGAAATCCTACCGATTAATGATTTGATTTTTCCTTTTTAATTAATTTATAGGTAAAAGTCCAATATTGTTTTCTAAGAAACTCAAAGCAGCCATGAGTTTCTTCAAATGTACTGCAACCTAGCTAGCTAGTTGGGATGGTTTTCCTTATTGTGATGCCGTCTTGCTCTTCCATCGTTTAATCTTTGTACTTGTTTTAAAGGTTAATGAAATCTTTTTTCGCTGTTAAAAAAAAAATGAACATTAAAAAGCCATACCTATTGCCTACCAATCCATTGACGCATTCTCAGGCTTCTTTCGACTCTTAGGATTGACTAACCAATGTGCAAGTTCATGTTGTTCACATGTTCTATCCATGATGGAATCCATTAACGCAATCTTGCATCACCATGCACATACTATCTTTTCCTTGCAATTGCATGCCAATATTAAAGCAAAACCCACGAAATACACCTTAAGTAATTCCATTAACATCAAAACACAAAATCTTTTGCCTACCAATCTATTAACGCGCTCTTTGTTGGACTTTCCTCAATTCTTAGAATCGACTAACTCATGGGGAAGTGCTGTTCAAATATGCTATCCATGAAGGAATCCATCACGATTTTCACAATCTTGCATCACAACAAACTATATTTTCCTCCCAATTGTCATTAACGCACAACCCACTCAACTTCCACATCAAATCCACAAAGAACACAGAATTAATCCCTTAAATGTTGCAAGTCACTAGAATTCTACCCAACTCCTCTCGGTCTGCTGCACTAGCACATATTAATAATTTATTATCATCAACCCCTTTCACCTCTACTCAATTATCATCTTTATTTGAATTGATAAATTTGTCCATTTTATTTTCAGGTATCATTATTCAAAACTAATTTTAGGTGATAAACTTATCAAATTTGTACAAGTACCATCCAATTTAGTAAATTTTCAATTGTTAAACTTTCTAAGGGCTGAACCAGTAACCATAACATCTCGTATTTGTAATTGTCTGATTGTGATTTATCTAAGTTCAAAATAATTTCAATCAACAGTAAATTAGCAGTACAGTAATAAAAATGATTGCGTTGGCCTGAGCAAAAAAAAATGTCAGTTATTGTGCAATGGAAATTATTGACTTCGACAACCATTGTGGGAGCATAACAAAATAATTATCATCCACTTTTTGTTTGTTGGATTTAGTTTCAAAATGTTAATGCGGAAATGCCTTTTTTTTGAGTAGTTATTTTTTTGAATTTTGAAAAATTGAACATGATATATATATAGAGGTAGGAATAAGTGCATTCATGGTATATTTTT